>JAAWXA010000001.1:6188937-6234950 GCA_038090715.1 Florisuga fusca | reverse complement strand
AGTCCACTCTACACTGGGAAGACATAGCAAGACACCAACAACTGAAAAAACTCCCCCATCTTTGTAGCTTTAAATAAACTTAATAATGGCAAAGAATTCTTTTCACTCCTTTTAAGGCTTTTTAGGTTCTACAGAAATCTGTCTCAAAAGATACAAAAAAAAGGCTGGCAGAAAGCCTGATGAAGACCTGCCCTACAGCACTCTTATCTAGGTGGCTGTCTGCTGATTTTTAGTTCTTCAGATATCAAAATCTCTCTATTTTTTGTACAATAATAATTCTTTCTGATAAACCAGATCCTAATACTGGCCTACTCTGAGTATGCTTTACAAAGTTGTGTTACCTCCTGTTTAACAGCTCATTCTAAAATCAATTGTACTGTAACTTTATCTTGTCAAATAGATGTTTAACAGCCAAATCTTTACATTTAATGACAGAAGTTATAAAAGAAGTATAAAATAATGTCTAAGTATGGAGAGGACAGTTCCTCTTTTGCATGAACTTTGTATGTTTGACTAATGAAAGAGCACAGCAGTTGCTTAATAAACACCTTCAATTGTATTAATAATTTAAAAAATAAGTGATAAATTAATGCCCAAATAAAGAGACTCAGACTGCACTGAAAGGCATAACAACAGTTCTGAGGATCTGAGCCTCAATTTGATACGATTTCCCCCTTGATAAAAAACAGAGTATTGATATATAAAGTTTGGGGGATTTTATAACAACTTGTTTGGGCTGGAAGGCACCCTTACAGACCATTTAGTCCTAGACTCCTACTGTGGGCAGGGGCATCAGCCAGATGAGCTAATATTTGTAAATGATGATAAAAATATTATGGCCACATTATTAATATTATTGTAAGTCATTTGCACAGAAACCAAATTCAGATACACTTATAACTCTTTTACCTGCTCCCCTTTTATAGTGTGTTGGTCCAACGATGTCTTTATTGCAATATTACTGTAATAAGCATAAGACAACTCCAAATCAAGTGGATAGTTATTAATGCCTTGGTAATGTTTATAGCCAAGATTCATCACAGCAAGCCTCTCAGTCCCCTGAGCACCAACCAAACTATACAGCAGTCCCTGGCAAAGATCAACAGACAAACAAGAGTGAATTCACTGCACAGCTCACAAGTTCAGCACTTTCGTGGAGATCCATAGGGAAGGCAGTTCATACTGACAGCTGATATACCAGCTATACCATATGAACACACAACCAAGCACAGCCCTAAGTGTAGTTAAAACATCTATATGTATAGAAAGATTTCAAAGGAAAATTTGATAACAGTATTTAGGAGTAGCTGTATTGGGAAATCCCTTCAACCACAGACTGGATTTGGAGGCCATTTCACATATTTTTAACTAACTTTGTCATAAATGCATCCCACTTCTAAATTGCTTTTAAAAGTAACTGATCTCACAGATACAAGCAAACATATTAAATATCCTACCTTTGTAAGATCCACAGGCACACCAAGTCCTGTTTCAAATATAACTGCAAGAAAATAGGAAGCTTTATGGTATCCACAACAACTGGAATCCACCAAGAGAGGGATGGAGGAGCCCATACTGCTGAGGCCATTGGCACTGGACAAACTCCTTGCAACCTTCTCAAATATCCTCTGGCCAACTTCTAGAACTGAATCCCTTGGATCTTGTAATGCTAAAAATAAAACATGGGATGCGCAGTTATTGCAAGCATTACACTCAGGAATGGATTTTCCCTCCTTAATTTAAAGGGAATAAGACAGATTCTTTTTCTTCTCATGCTCAACGGTATTTTCAATGCAGAAAACCAAAATTCCTAGAGATACAAGGTACTACTGAATAGGAAAGGTGAATAAAAATCCACAAGACCATGTCAGAGTAACTAACCACTAAAAAATTAAGTATAGCTCTATTTCCTCCTACATAAGCCATCCTTTATTTGCAGCACAACATATAAGCCACTGGATACTCCTCTACTAAGTTAGCTGATATGAAAAAGATGCATAAAACATGAACTGAAGTCACAGCACACTAACATCTGTCTCTNAATGGGGCAGCAGAATTCCTTCAGTACATGCACAGCATCTTCAGCAAATCAGACCACAGTTAATGGAAAATGTCACAATGCTGAGAATGAATTTCCCATCATACCAAATAGAAAGGGCCATTTCAGCACTGTCAACCTGTCCAGACAGTTCTCCTAGAAGCAAATCCCAGAGGAATTTAAAATTGCTTCAGCTGGACCAGGTGCCTCACATGTCAGGAACAGGCATTGACCTTGGCTTCTGTAGGGTACAATTTTTAAAGGGTGCCTATGTCTGAAAGTGCACATTGTATGACAGGCATTTCTTAGTCCTAGGTCTGCAAATGACTTGTAGGATAACAGGTGCTGTGGAGGATGTCACACGCAACCTTAACTGGTTTGTTTTGTTTGTTTGTTTTAATAGCATTCAAACAAGCACAGGAAGTATAAATGAAAAAAAAACAACCCACCCCTCTCAAAATATTACCTAAAATCTAGTGGGTTACAAATGAACACAATTCAAGCTGGGCTGGGGAAACTTTTTTCCCCCTAAAAGATTCAAGCAGCCTTTCAGCTTAGAACAGGTGACAAAAACTGCTCTAGATAGTAAAAAAAACCCCTCCCAAATAGCTAAATAAGGGCTCCTGGGATACAGCTGGTGATGCTCTAAAGCAAAGGGAAGTGATTGAAAACAGCTGAAAAGTGACTGAAGAAACAAAACCTTGCTGTGGACAGTCAGCTTCTAGTTTAAAGGTATGAGGCAGAAGCTGCAATGCATTTCAGCATCTGAAGATGAGCTCATGGTGGGCAAGGCTGATCTTGGAGACATATAATCAAACCCCACTGCAGTTTGATGAGGTGGTAAGTGCTTATTTTTTTTTTTTTTATCATTTGGCACTGGGTAGCTGGTCTGAATTAATTGTACTATAGCAGAAGGGAATGAGATTTCTGTTCAGAGTTAACATTCTCACAAACCAGAGGAGACCTGGGGGGAGGGGAAGATGTGATTTCTTGGGCACATCAGTGATGTTTTGAAAGATGAATTCATCAAGGATCTTCTTGTTGATTTTTGTTGCAAGAGTATTATTCTTTTCTCTATCTGCCCTGGTCTTGAGCTAATTTCTGTGCAGGTTTTACATACAATCAAAATTTGCTCTGTTACTTGCGTATGATGAGTAAACATTAATTAAGACTTGTTTCTGTCTGTAGGAGAGAAAAGAGAAAAAAAATTAAAGCAGTTCTAGAATGCTTTAGGAGGGATGGGTCAGATTTCTCTGCTTTGGATGTTATTTATTATGGAGCAGGATAACCGTCTTTTGAAGAAGAATTGCACTTTTTGTTGTGGGGGGAAAAAAAAGGGATAAAATGTGGTTAATCATCACTACACAAGACAGACAACGTATCTAAAAGAATGGTGGAGGAATTGAGTCACTCAGAGTTGTAGTTGGGAATGGATAGGAATTATAATTTAGGTTGGAAAAGACCTTTCAGCTCGTCAAGTCCAACCATACCAAGTCCACCACTAAATCATGTCCCTGAGCACCACATTTACATGTCTTTTAAATACCTCCAGGAAGGGGATTGATTGCACCCTCAGGAATTTTACAGATGACACCAAATTGGGAGGGAATGATGATCTGCTTGAGGGCAGGAAGGCTCTTCAGAGGGTCTGATGGGCTATGAACCAATGCTATGAACTTCAACAAGGCCAAGTGCCAGGTCCTGTGCTTGGCCTTCAGTGTTTGTACTTGTCAGAAAAGGAGATGTGAACCAAGCCAAGTATCACCAAGGGCTCTGTAAGTCCATAAAAAGCAAAGGAAATTCCACCAGCCTTGCAGAGTCATTGCAGGATAAAATGTTTAAAAAAGGATGTGGCTTTCTCAGGTGTAAAGTGGTTGAGAGGGAGTGCTGACTTCTCCACTGGATTGAAATAGTTATGAGCCTTAACTGGTTGCTGGTGACTTTAACACATGACTTATTACTGCTTTGAGGCTGACACAGCTGAGTAGTGAAATACTTAAAGATATCTAGAGGATAGATGTCTGGTTTTCCACAATTTCTCATGTTTGTTTGATGTAGACAGCTCCAGCTCTTTGCATTATAGTACTGGGGCTTCCCCTCTTGTAACCAATTGCCCTGAAATGGGTAACTTGTTCTTCAGGGCAAGCATGCAGGGACTGACTCAAATGAAATCTGAGGAGCAGTCTGGGTGACACCAGAGCTGGCTTGGAAGGGCAACACAGCACCAATGAGCAGACATGAGACCCTAAACCTGGACAGCTGGGTAGGTCAGCACGTAGAGCTGGTGGGGGACAGGGAGGCAGGGACAGTGTTATTGCCACAGCTGCAGAGCAGAAGGGGAAATCTGTGCTTTGCTCTTCCTGGAACAAGGTGAAGCATGAGTGGAGACTTGGATTTAGCTATCATTCCAGTCAGTCAGTACTGGTGTGTTTTGGAAAGGCTGTCCTGTGGTCTACAAACACCTGCTGAATGCAGTGCTCTGAAGAAAGCAAGGTTTGAAATGAGCTCTGAAGGTGTTAGGACTACTGGAAGGCAGGCATTGATTAACAGCCTGGTGAAATCAGAGGCACTCATCTGACAGTACTTGCTTGAGGGTAGAATGGAGTCTCTCAGCCTATATCAGAGGCCAGCAGTCTCAGTTCTTCTGCACAATTAATCTAAACAAGGCCTGAAGGAGATGTTTGGGCACTGGCTTATGATCACCTCAGCTATTTGGTGCTGTGCTTCCTGACCTACCTTGGGCCTGTTTGAGTAGAATCCTCCTAGACAATGGCTGAGCATCATTTTGGGGTTTTACAGATGAGGACTGATCTCAACAAGCAGTTTAGGAGGCAAGTGGAGTCCCAGGAAGAGTTTAACCACTCAAACCAGGCAGAGGGGCCTGACCTTTATTAGTTTATTAATACAAATCTCTCCAGGGAAATTTGCTTTTGACTTGCACAATTAGCAATCCTTGCTATGTAAATTCATGACTCGGGCTATGGCATCANCTGGGATGTCCCCAGTGAGCCAGGACTGTTGGTAGATGATAGAGAGAGGCTTGGCGAGCTCGTCTGCCAGCTCCCTCATCACCCTTGGGATGGAAGCTTGCAGAAAAATAAGTATGTGGTCAAGTTCTAGTCAGAGTTGATGCAAGGGACATGAAATGAGCTCAGCGTGAAGCCTAAAGAAAACCACCAGAGGTCTGTGTGTCTGACTTTTCATATGAGTGAGAGATTTTCACATGAAGAATAAGAAAAACAATTGCTCAGTGCAGTTGTGTAGGTCAAGATATTTTCTGGCAAGGTTCTGCAGGCTGTACTCAGTGAAGGTAAGCATGGGAGAGCAAAGCCAGGGCTCTTGTAACAACAGGATGCACGAACAGTTAGAGCAAATCGTGTGCATCTCTGTGATAAGCACAGATTCTCCCTTCTATACCAAAGATGGCAAAGAGTGTTTTCAGAATATTTTCTATATTCCATGACCCCAGTGATGTCTGGTTTATAATTGGGCAAAAGCAGTCATCTTGCTCTTTGTTTTTTAATCACATAACCTATGGAGCTTAAAATTAAGCAGATGGAAAAATTTAAGAAGTATTATTTAAAAGCCTTACATGCCATTAGACTTCCTAGCTATAAGCTCAAGACTAGCTGAGGAACCAGCCCTAAAGGCAACAGCCATTCCTAACTACAGCATATATTAGTGAAATTAATGTAACAGAAGTATTTCTTAGAACACAGATATTTATGCACTACAGTGCAGACTGTCCTCTAGAAATGTCAGCAGGAAGCACCCTGAACCTGTGATTTGAAAGTTACAGCTCCCCAGCCCCATGCAGCAATCCTGTAATTCTGTGTGCCCTGTCTATCAGGAATCAAAGCATATCCAGGGAACAGGCACAGGTGGTACCATCCATCTCACTCTTTCCAAACTCTTTGCAGAGTTACCTAAGGCAAAGCCCAGCAATGCCTGGAGGTGTTTAACAGCAGGTATGGAATGAAGTTGCTGCACCGACCACAAACCTTCAAAATGCTGACAGTAATGCTTCAGCTAATGGCTTTGTGCAACCAGTGACTGGTGCCAGTCCTCTTCCTCTGTGCTTGCAACATAACCGTGTTGTCCACAGCTCCTTCTGATGCTCCTGTGCTTTTTTAACCCCCTGCTGAATTTCACCCTCACTTGCCCTAGTTTTAAATTTTTGATCACGCTGCATTTGACTGGACCAAGCCTGCTGCTATGCAGGGTTCTCATTCACCA
Organism: Florisuga fusca; assembly: GCA_038090715.1. Lineage (NCBI taxonomy): Eukaryota > Metazoa > Chordata > Aves > Apodiformes > Trochilidae > Florisuga > Florisuga fusca. The sequence goes on along the minus strand of JAAWXA010000001.1, from coordinate 6,228,676 downwards.
GAAAGTCAGGCTAAATGCTCCATCATCTCTTTCTTCAATTCACCACATAGTGGTGGGCACTTGTTCAGGTCCCCAGGACACCTGCTGGATGTGTCCTTGGATAAGGCTGCTCTCTGATGAGCAACAAAACCAGGGGGGGTGTGGACTGCTGTGGTACCATTGGCAGGAGCTGAACCCACACACAACAGCAAAGGAGCTGACCCACTCAGTTAAAAACAAATAGTGAAAAGTACCAAGCAAAATCCACCATTTCAAGGGCTGGATGAGAGAGGATGTCCTCCTAGAAGGTTCCCAGGGAATGCCAGGGCAGGCTTCAGCTGTGTGATTGCAGTGGTGCTCCCATGCCAGTGCTTCACCCTCACTCGGATGTTTCTGTCTCTACCTGGTGGCCCATCCTGCTGTTCCCACATGCCAAAGGCATGACACTGCACGTGTAAGCCCACTCATGATATTTTTACAATGAATAATCTGTAGATCTTAGTCCCTGTGTTTCAGTTCTGCTGCAAATGAAAAACGTGAGTCACACGTCAGCGAGTGCTGACCTGGCACACAGGATGGTAATTACACTGCTTGCCATGGAGCTGGCCCCAGGCAGGTTCCCCTAACACCTGGGATCCAAGTGTTTCAACAGGACAGAGAAGCGGAGGGAGGGATGGCATTAAATTGTGACAGACGTTCCCTCTTACTCAGCACGTGACGAAATTCCCAAATTGCCATTTATGCTTTTGGGGTGTATCAATCATTTTCATACTGCTCTGCATCTCAGGACACGTTAGCACAGAGTAGACAGTCAAGGTAATTATAGGAGATAATCTTTTGCAACCACCAGCACTACAGTTGATAGATTGGGTTTTGGTTGTTGGTTGTTTTTTGTTTTTTTGTTTTTTTACACAATGCTAAAAGCACAGATTATAGGGCAGGCAAACAATTTATGGACCAAGTGCTGCCCTCAGTTGGGCAACACACAGCTGTAATTGTCACTGGGAAAACTAAACTGGTGTGTGAAGGAGCCAGGGTGGCACAAGGCCCTGTTTGACCTGGCTAATGCAATGGCCTCAGGCACTGGATCTCATGTGGCTGCCAGGAGAAGGTTGGCTCTGGTGTTGCTGTGTGATCCAAACAGATGGTACCGACTCCTGCTTGCTGCTTCCAGTTGTTACATTGCCTGAGAAGAAAATTTCAAAGGTATAATCTTTCTTTATTATAAATTTATATACATTTATTATTGAAATTAATTATAATTAAAGGTGTAATTTCTCTGTGCTGTGCTAGGACACAGTCTCCAACACCCCCCAGCAGAGCTGGAAGCATACAGATACTCCTGCAGGCTCAGTGCAGCCTTTGGCCTGTGCTGGGGGACAGCTGTGACACAGGGACCATTTCTGATGGAAATGGCTCAGGCTCTGGGCTTCATGCTGGAAGATGAAAGAAACTTAGGAGGTCTGAGTGTGCCCTGGAAAAATCTGCTTAGCCTGGTTGCTAAGTCCAATATCCACATTTAGCAGATTTGTTAGGCTTATTAGGCAAATTTAGGAAGTTCTTTAGTAAGAGGGTGAGACATTGAAACAGACTGCCCAGAGAAGTTGTGGCTGCCCCCTCCCTGGAGGTGTTCAAGGCTAGGGTGGTTGAGCTCTTGAGCAGCCTTGTCTAGCTGAGAGGCATCCCTGCCCACGGAAGGGAGGTTGGAGCAGATGATCTCTAAGGTCCCTTCCAACCTAAGCCATTCTATGATTTTGTGATGCCCTCAGAGCTGTCAAATCTCTCATGGAAAGTGGGAAGAGCAGGAAAAAAGCCAAGCAGCTCATTGTGGCTCAGGTGGGATCCCATCTCTGCCTTCAATCCTGCGTGCCTGGGACGTCTCTTTTCCCCTCCCTTCAAGCCCATCAATGCTGAGGATCCAAGGAGCACCCAGCCTTAGGAAAAATAGAGACAGGAATGATACTTAGATTTGTCCCTTGTCTCTCCAACATTGCCAGCCTGGGATGCTGGGGGCTGAGGTGTCACAGACAGAGCAGGAGAGGGGCTGGGAGAACACAGCTCCAAAAGAGTCCAGGACTTCTGGAGGTCGGATGAGGTGAAATCAACATTGGGGCTGAGTGACAGGTTGGATCTGCTGGTTAAATGACAGCATGTACATCACAGCTGGCAGAGATAATTTTGGATTCATCATCAACGATTTCAACACTGGCATGCAGGGAAAGGAATACTTTTTGCTTCCTTGGAATAAGACAAAACACCTGGTCAGCACAGGGAGGCATCCTAAACTGGCAGTACTTCTCTAGATACCTCATGGACAGAGATGTGATGCAAGAACCTCCAGTCCATCCATCCTAGTCAGGTACCAGCCATGAACTCACAGTCTCAACAAAACTCTCAGTAGAGTGGACTCAAATCATTCACTGAGGCTGCTGAGGACAGAAAGCAACCCAGTGTCCAGGGGCATTCCATCACAAGGCTTCATCTTGGATACTGCTTGGGGAGAGATAGAGGAGACCCTCTCCTCTCTGCAGGATGACAGCCAGGCCACCTCTCCTTGGATATAAATGCACACAGAGGGAGTGCTGATGCAGTACTGAAATCTGTAACTGAAAGATTGTCAGAGTAATTGTGTGGGCCATAAAAGGTCATTGTTAGCCTCTCCGGAGGATGAGAGGTCTGGTTCCTGGTGAATTTGGAGGTTCTGTTTGTTAAATGATCTGCTGCTGCTGCAGCCTCTCCTGCAATGGACATGGACATGAGAGCAGCACCTCCTCTGTGAAACTCACTTGTTCCCAAGCCATATTCAGCTGCCCCCAAGAGGCAAAATTAAAGCTGTTGAGATGTCTCAGCCATGTATAACAGGTGACAGGGCTGAATCAGAGCATACCACAGTTTACTGTAAAGCTTTGGAGCTCCCTCATGTCATGTCAGCTTGTTGCCCAGCAGTGCCTTGCAGGGGCAAGAGCTGTCGTGCTCCAAGGAGAGGAATGTTTGAGTCTGTGCCTACTCAGCCATTGTCACAGTGCATCAGTAATCTGCTTCAGGACACACCACAGGGTAATTTCTGTTTAAAAGTACTTGATGAGGGGTTCAGACAATTAAAAAAAACTCCTACCACAGCAAAAGTGTAAATATTACAGCAGAAGATGTTCTGGGTCAAAAAGCTGAGGTGGTGGGAGCTGGAGGGATGTCTTGGGTGGAGCATCCGCCAAGGCAAAGCATAACCTCTGCTGTGTGTTAGGGCATTTGTAGGGCAGTGAAGACTGAAGAGGTATGGCAGGATGAAAGAGTCAGATGTGTTCTCCTGGGGTTATCCCCATACCTGGCTCAGCAGCATGGTGTATCTGTCAGGTCCTGAGGACACCCAGTTCCTGGAGGTTCATCCAGCAGGACCCGGGGCTTGGGGCTGGTTCATGCACATGGCAGGAGCTCAGTTCTCCCTTCTTTTGCTCAGGAGCAGATTTAAGCCAATGTGTCAGATCAGTTTTGCAAAATGCCTTGTTCCTCACTTGACTGAATGTTTAGAGCTTTCGCATCAAATTTATAGTTTAAAAGATTTGGCAACCTTTTACAAGATGACAAGGGAAATGGGGCAGCAGAATTCCTTCAGTACATGCACAGCATCTTCAGCAAATCAGACCACAGTTAATGGAAAATGTCACAATGCTGAGAATGAATTTCCCATCATACCAAACAGAAAGGGCCATTTCAGCACTGTCAACCTGTCCAGACAATTCTAGAAGCAAATCCCAGAGGAATTTAAAATTGCTTCAGCTGGACCAGGTGCCTCACATGTCAGGAACAGGCATTGACCTTGTCTTCTGTAGGGTACAATTTTTAAAGGGTGCCTATGTCTGAAAGTGCACATTGTATGACAGGCATTTCTTAGTCCTAGGTCTGCAAATGACTTGTAGGATAACAGGTGCTGTGTAGGATGTCACACGCAACCTTAACTGGTTTGTTTTGTTTGTTTGTTTTAATAGCATTCAAACAAGCACAGGAAGTATAAATGAAAAAAAAAAACCCCACCCCTCTCAAAATATTACCTAAAATCTAGTGGGTTACAAATGAACACAATTCAAGCTGGGCTGGGAAAACTTTTTTCCCCCTAAAAGATTCAAGCAGCCTTTCAGCTTAGAACAGGTGACAAAAACTGCTCTAGATAGTAAAAAAAACCCCTCCCAAATAGCTAAATAAGGGCTCCTGGGATACAGCTGGTGATGCTCTAAAGCAAAGGGAAGTGATTGAAAACAGCTGGAAAAGTGACTGAAGAAACAAAACCTTGCTGTGGACAGTCAGCTTCTAGTTTAAAGGTATGAGGCAGAAGCTGCAATGTATTTCAGCATCTGAAGATGAGCTCATGGTGGGCAAGGCTGATCTTGGAGACATATAATCAAACCCCACTGCAGTTTGATGAGGTGGTAAATGCTTATTTTTTTTTTTTATCATTTGGCACTGGGTAGCTGGTCTGAATTAATTGTACTATAGCAGAAGGGAATGAGATTTCTGTTCAGAGTTAACATTCTCACAAACCAGAGGAGGCCTGGGGGAAGGGGAAGATGTGACTTCTTGGGCACATCAGTGATGTTTTGAAAGCTGAATTCATCAAGGATCTTCTTGTTGATTTTTATTGCAAGAGTATTATTCTTTTCTCTATCTGCCCTGGTCTTGAGCTACTTTCTATGCAGGTTTTACATACAATCAAAACTTGCTCCGTTACTTGTGTATGATGAGTAAACATTAATTAAGACTTGTTTCTGTCTGTAGGAGAGAAAAGAGAAAAAAAATTAAAGCAGTAGGTATCTATATATACTCATTTCTTATTATTTCTAGAATGCTTTAGGAGGGATGGGTCAGATTTCTCTGCTTTGGATGTTATTTATTATGGAGCAGGATAATTGTCTTTTGAAGAAGAATTGCACTTTTTGTTGTGGAGGGAAAAAAAGGAATAAAATGTGGTTAATCATTACTACACAAGACAGACAACGTATCTAAAAGAATGGTGGAGGAATTGAGTCACTCAGAGTTGTAGTTGGGAATGGATAGGAATTATAATTTAGGTTGGAAAAGACCTTTCAGCTCGTCAAGTCCAACCATACCAAGTCCACCACTAGATCATGTCCCTGAGCACCACATTTACATGTCTTTTAAATACCTCCAGGAAGGGGATGGATTGCACCCTCAGGAATTTTACAGATGACACCAAATTGGGAGGGAATGATGATCTGCTTGAGGGCAGGAAGGCTCTTCAGAGGGTCTGATGGGCTATGAACCAATGCTATGAACTTCAACAAGGCCAAGTGCCAGGTCCTGTGTTTGGCCTTCAGTGTTTGTACTTGTCAGAAGAGGAGATATGAACCAAGCCAAGTATCACCAAGGGCTCTGTAAGTCCATAAAAAGCAAAGGAAATTCCACCAGCCTTGCAGAGTCATTGCAGGATAAAATGTTTGAAAAAGGATGTGGCTTTCTCAGGTGTAAAGTGGTTGAGAGGGAGTGCTGACTTCTCCACTGGATTGAAATGGTTATGAGCCTTAACTAGTTGCTGGTGACTTTAACACATGACTTATTACTGCTTTGAGGCTGACACAGCTGAGTAGTGAAATACTTAAAGATATCTAGAGGATAGATGTCTGGTTTTCCACAATTTCTCATGTTTGTTTGATGTAGACAGCTCCAGCTCTTTGCATTATAGTACTGGGGCTTCCCCTCTTGTAACCAATTGCCCTGAAATGGGTAACTTGTTCTTCAGGGCAAGCATGCAGGGACTGATTCAAATGAAATCTGAGAAGCAGTCTGGGTGACACCAGAGCTGGCTGGGAAGGGCAACACAGCACCAATGAGCAGACATGAGTCCCTAAACCTGGACAGCTGGGTAGGTCAGCAGGCAGAGCTGGTGGGGGACAAGGAGGCAGGGACAGTGTTATTGCCACAGCTGCAGAGCAGAAGGGGAAATCTGTGCTTTGCTCTTCCTGGAACAAGGTGAAGCATGAGTGGAGACTTGGATTTAGCTATCATTCCAGTCAGTCAGTACTGGTGTGTTTTGGAAAGGCTGTCCTGTGGTCTACAAACACCTGCTGAATGCAGTGCTCTGAAGAAAGCAAGGTTTGAAATGAGCTCTGAAGGTGTTAGGACTGCTGGAAGGCAGGCATTGATTAACAGCCTGGTGAAATCAGAGGCACTCATCTGACAGTACTTGCTTGAGGGTAGAATGGAGTCTCTCAGCCTATATCAGAGGCCAGCAGTCTCAGTTCTTCTGCACAATTAATCTAAACAAGGCCTGAAGGAGATGTTTGGGCACTGGCTTATGATCACCTCAGCTATTTGGTGCTGTGCTTCCTGACCTACCTTGGGCCTGTTTGAGTAGAATCCTCCTAGACAATGGCTGAGCATCATTTTGGGGTTTTACAGATGAGGACTGATCTCAACAAGCAGTTTAGGAGGCAAGTGGAGTCCCAGGAAGAGTTTAACCACTCAAACCAGGCAGAGGGGCCTGACCTTTATTAGTTTATTAATACAAATCTCTCCAGGGAAATTTGCTTTTGACTTGCACAATTAGCAATCCTTGCTATGTAAATTCATGACTCGGGCTATGGCATCATGACCAGATAGAAAATGCCATGCAGGTGTCTGTGTCTGCTTTGGACTGCCATAAAATGATGGTAGGCTCTGCTAATGGACTTGTGCTTTCTCCTCTTCACCTGGGGGAACTGATAAGAGCAAAGAGCAATGCTGAGTATTAGGAGCTATCTAGAATGTTGATGAGTGATTAAGGAGAGGCCATCGTGGACAAATGAAGGAGAAGAGGAATCAGAAATTGCACGCTGGGGAGGGAAGCAAGGTCAAGGAGTATGTTAGCAGAGAGGAAAGATCACCAAGCACAGTTATAAATCAACCTGTTGCAGCCAGTTTTCCTCTGAGGGGTTATTCAGATGCCCAAAGGTGGATGGGTATCTGATAGCACTTACCAAACAACCCAAGTCCCTTAAGTCAGCTGGTACACAGCACAGCTGCAATTTCAGTTTGGAACCTCAGTGCTTCAGGATATCTGATATGCTGCAAGAGGCCAGGTTTTTTCATTTGGTTTTGGTGGTGGCTTTGTTTTGGTTTTGCAAACACATCTGATGCTTACTATAACATAAGCATGCACTGCAGTTTTGCAAGTGATCTTTTCCATTTTGTTTGCTCATTACTCCAGCTCTTTTCTGGTTTTGATGCTCATTTACCTGTCTGTAGCTGCTTTTCACACAGTTCCTTGTATTTATGCTTAGACTTGCTGTCACTTTTAAACTTGTAAATAATAATTTGGCCTCTGCTCCTTTCATAAACATCCAAGCTGTGATGCATTTCCAGCACATCTAGATCCTGCTAGCTGCTTTTTCTTAATTTACAATATTCTGTTGATTATTCAGGAACTGCTCCTGTCACCTAGGTCTTAAAAAAAAAACAGCATAGGGAATTGCTCCATGCTCAGACTCCCCTCCTCGTTCTTTAGCTTCCTTACATTTGGGCTTCCTCCTCCAAAATTCCGCTTTGTTCCTTCACTTCTGTTCTTTTTCTGCATCCCAGTCTTCTAATTCAGTTCACACATTTCTGGGAGGGAGGGGAGAAGGTGTGTTGGTGGATTCCTCAGCCAAAGCTTATTCAACCTGTTTCATACCTTTGTGCTGCACGTCAGGCAGGAGAAGGGTCAACAGTCAGCAAGTCTCACATGTCATAGTCCATCAGTCAATGAGGAGAGCTTACACAGACAAGAATCTGCTATAAAACAAATCTCTTTTCAGATAATCCATGTTTCCCACATGCTTTTAAAGAACATCTCTGCTTTCCCAGAGCAGATATAGCTCAAGCAGGAATACTGAATTCCCATAGAGGATGTGCTGAGGATATAGAATCAGTGTACCAGGACTAACTCCTGGTGCCTTTATCATTGAATAAAGTTTCTACTGCAAGGTATGCCTTTTCAACATGTATTAATACATAATTTTCAAGGACACACTCATGCACTGTGCATGGGGATGTAATGTCCATCACTGTATGGACTGGGAAGCAGCACCATGCAGTGGTCACAAAGTCACCCATGTAAGGATGCCCACGTTCTGGTCTGTCCTGCTGCTGCCTCGCTCTGTCATTCAAAGCTCAACAAACTTTTCAGCATAATTGCAAATTGTGCATAACTGGTTTGAATCACCCTATACATAACCTTAAAGTCATTACCCACACAGAGCTACTCAACATTGACTTTAAACTTAGCTTCACCTCCCTCCCTTTCCTAAGCTGTACTTAGAACCTAATTCTCACTGTTTTAAAGCCCTTTGATACATTGTGTGTAGTAACGTCTCTCCCTTACCACGGTAACACCCGCCCATTTTTAGTTGCTGTAAATGACATTAATTTTAGGTAATTTGGCACCTATTTTGTAAATAACCACTCTGAAGTTCTTTGTCTCTAATTTATTTGCTAAAGATGATCCTGGGCTGAGCCAAGGGAGGAAAGCAGCCATCTCTTAAGCACTACTTGTGTTCTTCAGGTGGCTGGGCTTCCATCAAGTGTGTATAAGCATGCTGCAGTTTAGCTCCCTACTTCTGATTTATTATTTCCTTGTTCCCAACCTCACCACTCATCATGGGCTGCAGAAACTATAAACTTCAGGGATCTCGTTTCAATTTAGAAAAATAATTCTTGATACAGGATACAGCAACTTTTTTTTTTTCTTCTTTCTTTCTTTGTTTTTCTTCCTTCCTTATGGATGTAGTATGTTCAGAACTATGTAACTGCTCTGCTGAACTATCCTAACCATCCTCTCTCTCTCTCTGGGAATCATTTGATTCTCTAGGTTGTCAAGTAATAGCCCCCTAGATCTTGTAAAAAGTGAAGGATAAAAATGTAACTTATTATTGCAGCCTTAAGCACTGCCAGTTTATTGTGAAGAGTTGCTTATCTTAACATACTTTAAGTAAACTTTCGTAGAAGTGCTGATGTAATAGCTAACAATAAACAAAGACCTGACTATTAACTGCTGGCGTCAGGAAATACATTGCAGCTTCAGCAACTGCCTTCTGAAACACAGATGTGAAATCATGTTTCTGGCAAACCTCCTCAGATTAGTTGACTACTGAAGCTGAGAACAGGGGTTTGGTTTGGAGAGGAAAATGCAGTCAGCCTGACTAACCCTTAACACTGAGCCACACATACACAGTGTGTGCAACACAACTGCTGCTCCAAGAACTCCAGGATTTCAACACAGAGGTTAAAATCATGCCACCACTGACAATCTCCCATGGGATTAATCTTTCACTATGGGCTTCAATGCTGCTACATATGACATTTAGTAGAATAGATATTTCACATGTATCTTACTACAAGAAAGATTTGCCAGATGCTTGAGCAAAGAACTCTGTGACCACCACTCTGTATTTGGTACCCACCATCACACCTATGTTGTGACAATTGTCTACTTGACCTTCTGCAATACTTCTGGGTTTGCCATCTACACCTGCCCCAATTTTAATACAAATACATGCTGTTTTCTTTTATTAGGTGATAAAGTTGTGAGAATTCTTGAAACAGCCATACATTTGTTTTAAGGAATTCAATATAATGAAATGTAGCTGCACAAGTTTTTGCAACTCCAAACAGATTTAAAAATGCTGGAAGATCCATTTGCAATGGATACCAAAAGTAAAGCATGTAACCTCTGCAAGTCAGCAACAGCCTAGTATGTAAAAGGGAAGCTCCTTTGTAATACTTCAAGATCCCTAATTATATGTAAACAGAACATGTATCTACAGCTGTCCTAAGAATAAGAAGTACCCTGCTCTCTTCTTGCTTAAATACATGAACAACTCAGTAATGTGGCACACTTAATTAATGTTCTAATCACATGGCTGGATGGCAAGAGAGGGACCAAAAAAGCAACTTCAGTATAATTTTTTCCCCCTTGCTTATTCTATGGAACTGCTGCCTCAAAGCATCATCTCTGCTCTGAATACTTTCAAATGTTCAGTTTTTTCCAACTGAAACATAGCCTGATGATATGTGTGTATGCACCTTTATATATATATTAATCTCTCTTGAAGTTTAGAGGTTTTGTGTGGTTTTTTTCCTTCTAATTAATTCCTGTCTTACTGAAAACTTCTCTCTTGATTGAAAAACAAAACAAAACCTCTTCCAGGGTTTCCTCAGAGAAAGCATTGGTTGATTGTCCCACCTGAAGTTAAGAAAACAGGCACACAAATAACATTCTTGAGAATTTGCAACAGTAAGATACTCTTTCATTTGATAGGTGCTTTTAAAAAATGCTCCACATACAGGCTGGATTAGAAAAATATTTTTATTTACATGAGGAAATAATGTAGTGCAAGGAGAGTGGATTTAATCCTCAATAATGCATAGACTGATGAAATTTATAGTCTGTTATCTACCTCACTGCAGAGGTGCATGCACACCTGCTTTAAAGGTCAGACCTTTCCTACAGCTTGAAATCAGACAGAAGGCATTTGCAGTCTGTACTTGTTATTCATACATCACATCTAACATTTATCAAATAAACTGTCATTTAAATAGGTGTCTTTTAAGAGTTACTGTAGACCATGAAATAAATTCTTGCCAATGTTATCCATGGAAAAATCCAAAAATAAATTGTCCAATCATTTTGTCACCTGTTCACACTTAAATATTCTTTTATTTAGTTACTGGGGAAGCTGCTTTCTCTCATCAGTGGCTTTTGGCAGGGTGGGAAACATTTTGCTGTGTCCACCAGGGAACTGCTGACACTTCCAAGAATTTGACCAATGGTTAGCTCTTAGAACTACTATGTTATGGTAATACTACATATCTTTCTGGTGTTTTTTCTTTCAAAATTTTTCATATTAAAGAGCTGGGATGGAATATAAAATGCCAAAAATAAGTAATTGTTACCACTGCATTGGACAAAGTCCTGGCTGGTGTGCCATGGAACCTGGAAAGTGTTGGTGATTTGGTTTCATTTTTACATGATTTGCATGCTTCCAACTTGGAGAACTCTAATAACTTTACCAATAAAGTAAGCTCAGACAGAGTAAAGCCTATTTAATAAGATATTAGATATGTGGGTAAATTTTCTTCATCCAAACCGGTGGGAGGTTTGCCCATTGTCCAATTAGGCAAAAACTTTGCATGTTTTATTCCAGTCCTTCAATCAAATGCACTATGATCATATGTTTGGTACAGTGAAATTATCTGCAAAATCTGTTTGGAGTGTTAAATAAATTACAGGGAAGGTTTTCCTCTAGAGTGGAGAAATCAGATCAGAGAATTTCTCTACAACTTTGGCTGTTGGACTGCCACTAATTATTATTAATGTCACTAATGGGGTTGGTTGCCAGTTCTTCCATGTGTAGTTGTTCATATCCCAGCTTCCCAATGAGACATCAACTTTAGAAAACCACACTTCAGCTCGTGACAAGAGGATTCTGAGGGTTTGACTCTTGCTGTGCTAGATTGTTTGGAAAAGTAGATTCATCCTTCTGTACTAATCTGGTAGCATCCTCACTGCTACTCCCTGAGGAAGAAGGTTCAGCTGACAAGGACTCTGATCTTGTTCCAGGAGAATTACGGGCTTTGGGAAAACATCAGAAGAAATTATTAAAAAAAGACTTCACCACATCTAGGAAGTTTATTCATCAATACTTAAATATTATGTAGGTATAAAATAACATATAAAGATAATACTCAAAGGTTAGGGAATACCGAAAGAAGAGTATCTGTAACTTTAATTGTGTATTTTGTACATATGTTGTATGATTTCCAAATTATATAAACTCTAGTAAGAAAAGAAAGCAGGGTTTCAGAATTATTTCCATAGTCAGCATATTACACACAGCTAAATGTCTTAAATGCTATCAAGGAATTATAAAAATCAAGTATCTTTTTTATATCTAATGTTTATGGCGGGTTTTTTGGTTTTTGTTTTGCTTTTTAAATATGATTCCCTAGAGCTGCAGGTTGTGGAAAGCAGTATTTTCAGCATTTTATTACAGAAATATATTAGAAAATAGTATTTTCTGACATAGGCTTAAGTTGCCTACTGGAGTTAAATCACAATGTAAAAAAATGGTTTTAGTGCAAGACGTTATATTCAGAACTGGTAATACTCATTTCACAACTCCTTGATCAAGACCCTGTCTTGCAATTTTCAGTGAAAAACCTGGCTAAAGCTGGCAACACTTCTCCAGGGATGACTCCTTATTTTTGCATGTGATTTGCAGGGTTTTTTTTACCCCTGGTCCTAAGGCATGCAGTTCTGTCTCTGATATCTCTTACAGTATGGTAAGAAAATAAAAGGAGTTTTCAGATACTTCAGATACTGTCATTCCATTTTTTGTCCCTTATTATTCTCTGCCCCATGTAAAAGAGATCACACAGCAAACCCTTCTAATTTTGGGCAGGAGGGGTCTGCAAGTACAGATTGAATGAGTTTACTGATTCTGTTAAGGGCTGAAAAGGCTGAACTGCCTCCTACTAAGTTACTCCAGTGCAACAGCAAACTGAGCCTCACTTTTTCTCCCAATGTGTATCTGAATGAAACAGAATGTGGTCTGACACAGAGAGCACCAGCTCGTGGCATACTGCAGATACAGCGTATGAAATCAAAGTCACATAATCACTCTAATAATACTGTGTGTTGAGAGGTGGGAAATACATTCTTTTTTCCATTCATAATCTTGTGCATTTAATGTTTTCAGTAAAAATCCCCTTTAATAAGGGAAATCCCTGAGAAACCAATTAAACCTATGCCATATTTCATCAGTCCTTTTCAATGATCAAAACATAACTTGCACATGGAAGAAGCTGATGTTCAGAGGTACTTCTACAAAATCTAGAATTCCCACTTTTATTTTTCAAATTTTTACTGAAATTTTTTCTCCTTCTTCCATTTCACTATGACAGATACTTACCAGATAAAGACTGAAAATACTGCACTGCAAATGCAACCAGAATCGATAAAAGAAAGGTTCCCATGAAGTAGATCTGTGACAGTAAGTTTAAAAACACAATTAGAGCAGTGAAAAGCCAACGTGGTGCTCCAAAGGAGCTGTGTGTGTACCAAAGGAGCAATACATACCAGAGTAGATTGTAGAATATTGTTCCAGCAAACTCTCATGTAAAAATAAAGCAATGCCAGGGAGCACGGACTAATTGATTCTTGGTTACTATTATTCCAGCATCTATAACAAAAAGATTGAAACAACTTGTTAGTCCTCATCTAATCCTTTTGTGGCACGTGTCATCTGGGAACGTCATGTGGGTTTTCAGGAAACCTCAGTAACCCAGAAAGAACAGTCAGTACCATCACCACTGTCTCACAGATGGTGAAGTAAATATTTGTAGAAAGACCAGATTAATCTCAGAATACCTTACCCAAGGAATGTGTGTTTTATTTTTTCATTAGTCAACAACAGGTCTGAGAATTGAGGCTTCCCTTGCTAAGCAGTCACAGCACAAGTTGTACTCAAGGTGCCTGTGTGAGTCAACAGCAGCTGGACCTTATTTAAGACTAGAGGTACAAAATCTCTTTGCCTCTGCAAGACAGGGGTGCCTAAACCCCCTCTAGAGACACTGGAGTACCACAGTATGCAGTCAGAGCTTGAGGAGCACTTCAGCTGACAGCTACAAGGTTCCTGTTGTGGGGTGAGCTCAGTAGTACCTTTCTCACTTCCATCAGTTAGGACTTCACCTACTACTGGAGTCCAGACAGCTAAGTCACAGGCACCTGTTTTATGCTACAAGTGATTCTATTCTACCAAGCTGAGGAGGGAGTGGGGGTGGTGTGTGTGTACATATATAAAAAAATATAGCTTTTATATAAAATCATATACAGCTAATTATAGATATAATTAGATATTATTTATATATTATGTATATGAATACATACATATATATGTAAAAAATTCCACGTCCTTTCAGAAAAAAGTGATGATTGATGATTAGAAAACCCTGCAGCCAGTGTCAACTCTGGAGTGAATTTCACTGCAAATCAGATCTCTGCAGCCCAAGTGAAGGCAGAATTCAAGCTCATATTTACAACCCCAGACAGAGCAGCTGCTGCAAAACCCTTTTTTTTCTGACTTGTAATTTCATGTTGAGTGGAGGTAATTTAAAGTACAAGTTTAGGCTAACTGAAGGGAAGAACAATTTCAGTGGATTGTTGGTGAAACAACAAACACTGTTTTAATGTTAGTTTCATCTCTTTTTTGGTCACACAATGCTCAGAAGCAAAACTGACAATAAACCACTCAGTTCTTGGATCACAGCCTGATGTACTATCTCTTAGCTCCTTCACCAAGTACTGTACAAGTTTCCCATTCCCACTGTGATTTCCAACACGTTGGTTTACCCAGGTAAAGCAAACCCATGTTCTGTACTGGAACCAGAAGTCTGTAGGTAGTTTGTGCATGAAGAGCTCTGGCACAGGCAGTTCAGGCAGCAGACCTGCAACTTTCTCACAAATCCAATATTCTGTGCAACATCTTTGCAGAACAAAAAGGGCTGCTATTATCCCAGTTACATACTTTTAAGTTCTGTATTAAATTATGATATATTTATCATTAGTAGTTGTTTTGGAATATATACAAATTGTCAGTGCTTTACTTAGGAACTTAAATATGTTGGATTGGAAAAGATCTCTTGGATCATTAAATCTAGTCCCTGCTATTTTAGGTAACCACATATAATCAGGTCTTTTTTAAATGGCATAAACTGAAACATATGTAGACAATTTAAGCATTTCAAGCATGCTGAGCTTAACCTGCCTTAAATCATACAAGAGAACAAAGTTAATCATTACAGGAGTTGCTGTTCTTAAGAGTAAATGCAACTCACGTGGAAAAACAGAAGCAGCTGATGAAAAGAAAAAATACTCACCTGTAATAAAGTTCATGAAGAAGTGATATATTGCTAGAATGTAATGTGTGGTCAATTTCCAAGTGATCCAGAATGTAGGAAGGTATGGAGTTGCCCTCTTCTAAGACAAGGGCCAAATTAAAGAAACCCTAGCAATAAAAAACCATACACACATTTTAACCATTAAATTTTTATATGCACATTTAAGGTCTGCTGGGAGCATCAAGTATCCAAGTAATTATAACTGTCATCAATAAATTACTTTAGTATGATGTGATCTTCACTGAGTAATTATAAGAGCCAGGTAAATACTGAAAATACAAGAGAATTAGTATTCATTTGTTGTGACATCTTTTTCTCTGAAATCATAAGGGAAAAGATCTGACCTTTCTCATTTGTGGTTGCTCTTTATAAAGACAGCCACCATAACAAACTGTAATCTTCTATACTAGGGAAATACAGACTGAAAGCAGAAATGGAATTCTGGTTTTTTTAATTCCCTTCCATCTTGCTCTACAGATCAACAATAATCCAAATAGTGAAACTGGGAGAGGGAATTTCCTCCAGACAATTAAAGTCCTTAATCTTACAGTTTTGCCTAGTTGGACAATGTCTCTTGAAAACCATGAACACACATGAGACATATTACAGGACTCCCCATTAGCTTGGCTTTCATACTTCAACTTTTTCTGCATCTCTCCTTTCCTGGTACAGCAGTAAAGTTTTGTTCCAATGTCCTCAAAGCAGAACCCAACTATGCTACCTCTAATAAATTCACATACAAGATACTGTCTGGGGACACTGTCACAGGGACAGGAAAAACATAATATTGCACGAAGGACACTTCAGGAGGGTCTGAGGGCAGCCAACACAGTGCTGAAACACCCAATGTCTTTGGTGATGTGATATGGTGTATAGTTTAAACAAAATCCACCTTAGCATTCAGTCAACATAACAGAAGACTGGCCTGTTTCCCTTGCTATTTTTATATCCTAAAATAGCAGAGGATAGGACTTAATTTTTTCTGTTGCAGCAGCAAAAATACCAAGGACACAACAGAATCAATTGTGTCTGGTAAGATAGCACTGAATCAGGCCATTCACGGTAGCACTGAATCAGGCCAAATTCTGAGACTCTCCATCTAGGCTAGGGTTTCCTTCTGTTGTCATGAAAGTGCAACTAATGACTCGCAAAGTATTTTGAAATAATTATAACAATAATTATAACTTATTCTACCCAAGCAGAATAACCACTTTCAGAGAAAATCTTCAGATTGTTCTAAATTCTAATGTTTTATAAATCCAACACAGCTGCAGACCCACCTGTGAATCTCCTTCTAAGGCAGCTTGTGCATACATTCGCATTGAGAGCTCAAGGTCTTTTGACTGGTTCTGGTAACCATAGTAGTAGAAATCCCCCATCTTCAAATAAGCTGTAGAGGAAACCAGGAGGAGATAATTTCAAGTGTTTGTAGAAGTAGAATTAAACAATTATTAATGTGACAGAAAAGTGAATAGTAATTCTATTTAGAGTTCTATTAAAGTACTTGTTGTCATTAGTTGTCTTGGTGGCTACTTTCCTTCAGCCTGACCACTGAAATTATTTATCCTGGATGCAATTTCTTATGGTTTCTCTTCAATAAATTCAGTGAATCATCTTGCTACTTCCACAAAATCTGAGATTTAGAAATTTCATACTGAATTCCTTCTTCACTTGCTGAATCTGTCTTTGGGCAGCCAGGTTAGCCCTACTGACTTGATGAGACTCAAAACCACACCATCTAATTGTTTGTTGTGTACTACTCACTACAGGGGCTGAATCCATCCCAAAAAGTAAAGAACTCTGCCGATGGTAATTTCACTCATTTCAAATCCATCCCAACCCAGGACAATGGTAACTACAGAATTTTCCTGGTCTAGAAGGAAGCAAGTATTTTACCAGCATCTTTCTGTGATACCACAGAGTCACGAAATGCACAGACCCACGTGTGACAATGCCCTAACCTGTGCTAAAGAATTTAGAAACTCCCATGATTGTGCTTACACTTATCTGACCTGAGCTTCCCCCAAGTGAAACACTTCTATACCTTGCCTTGTGCCTCCACAGCACCTGCCCAGAAATCCCACCAGGTTTCAGAGAGGACTGAAGCAGAGCTCTTGAGGAAGGAAGTTGGTCACTAACCCAACAGCAAAGGCCATGTACCCTATAGTGAATCATCAAGAAGAGTTTCCCTCAAGCATAACCAGCTGTGTCTACCAACCCACCTGGCCTGGGGAATCCTCCCTGCCATAGGCAGTGGCCTTGAGGTCATCCTGTGTTGCACGGATAGTTTAGCCCTGGGAATCTCTGCTGCCAGGGTCAGACTCTGCATCCCAGGCCCTACACTGGGGATTTGATCCTCCAGCACTGCAGAGAGAGGGCTGAGATAAAACTCCCCTTGTGTTACTGATGTGAGGAAGAATAAACTAATAAAATCCTCCCCCTGTTGAAGCAGCAATTCTTCTCTCCTTTACTTGGATGGAATCACTGTCTCACCCCATGAATCTGACCCCTGAAAGAAGCTTCTTTTATGGAAGACTCTCTACCAGTGGTTCTTCCAAAGGGTCAACCAAACTACACCTTGCTAAGGTGTCTCCTGATGAAAGCTAACAGGGTGTGTGAGCTCCTGTGGCTTCAGGCTCTACCCATGTGGTATTCAGTTCCAAACTGCTGTGTAATCCAAGGAACAGCCTGAATTGCTTTTAAGCTCGTTTTCCATGTAATTATTACAAAGGACTTAAAATCTTCTTGTGAGACAATCAGATTGATGTTTTCAAATACTGAATAACTCTTTCAAAGGCACCAGAATAACTAAATCACAAAAACTACAGATGCAGTAAAATTTAAGTCTGGAGGAATGTAACATATAGGTAAATAAACTTTTTTTTTTTTTTAAAACAGCAAATCCTTCAGTTCCCCAAGGTAAGCTAAGCCAATGTTGATAAACTCTGTACCCTAACAGAAAAAAACCTCAGAATAAATTAGATAAGCAATCTTTTAGCCTTCATTAGTTTCTCATGACTCAATTATGATTTGTAAGTATGTTTGCTTTTGGATTTTCTCTTTGATAAACTCAAAAGCATGAGCTCCTAAAGCCTACTATGATTTTTTTTCTTAAACCTCGAGTATATTGCTTGGGCTTCTAAACATCTAGCCCCTTCTAGCTTTTTTATTTTATTCAAATTTTATCTATTTTATGCCATAAAAAGGAAATTTTCAGAAAAGCTGTGCTGAAACACAACACTTAAAATACCACTTTTCCCCCTGATACTCCTATCAAAACACCATAAAGGAAATATATGATAAGCAGGGATTACTCTTCCCTAAACCTGCTCACTCACATGAAAGTTGTAACAAATGTAGTTTTTAAAATTAAAATCAGAAATAATTCTTTATACGTACCAAATGAGGGTGCATTTACTTGAGAAACAGAGAAATTGTAGTATCTCCAGACACAATCAGTTGCTAGGTATTTCCTTGCTAGGTCCTGGAAAGAAAAGAACTGATCCATTCATATCACAGCTAAAAGATTAGGATCACACTATTATTAACACGTGTTCATTTTAGGACAGTGAGTTGTGAATATATTTACTTACTGGTCTTTCTTCACAGATGTGTGCCAAATTTGACTGTGACACTTCAATCCCTGTTTCAGCTGCTAAAATATAATGCAGCAGAGCTTCATGCCTAACATTAGAAAAAATAAGTCAGTGAAAAAACTAACAAAAATAGCATGCATTTTCGTTGTATTTTAAAAAACCCACTGAAGAAATTGATAAAATCACCTAAGAACAAAATTTACGTAAAGGATTAAAGGCAAGAGGCTGGCAAGCCCATGCAACAGCTACATCTACTGGCAATGCTTGGTGTATCAGACCATGCTGGACCTCAGGAGCCTGCAGTGTTTTCTCCCTTGCATTGAAGATAAATTGGGTCCACTGTGCACTTACTCCTAGTGCAAGACCGATGATAAAGTTGAATTTGTACTAAACCAAACTATTAATTTATTTCAGATAAAACATTCTTAAAAGACTCTCACCTCCTCCACTTAAAAAAAAATAATCCTAATCAACTTATCTGTGTATATATCTGTCAAACATTCACCCGAGTAGCTCTTTGGTATGCTTAGCCTTTTATTTCTATGTCTTGTCTTGTCTTTGTAGGCTCTTTAGAACAGGAACTGTCACTCATTGTATTTGAACATGTGAATAAAAAGTCTCAGTCCCTCCATGGTCTTCAGGGACCTCACTTACTGTAAAGCAAGTCATAAAAGGTAATTTTGCTTCTGTAGTATAGGAATTCAGTACTGCAGTACAGTAGTACATGATGCCAGAGGAGAGGATCTCTTTCATGTTTTCTGTCACCCATCTACTCCCTAGTATGAAGACTAAGCATTCAAAATAAAGAGGAAGTCTTTAAAAACACGTTTGGCTTTAAAATTACAGAAAAAGAAAAGAAAAGGGAGGGAAAAAAAAAAAAAAAAAAAGGTGTATATTAAGGTTTCCCACTAAAGAGTCATGCTTCTCCACACACAAAGCTAAAACCATGACAAGTCTCAGGATCCAATAGTTTAACTGGAAGTAAATATGGTTAAATAAGTGTTTGACTTCAAGAGTAGGTGCTTAAGCAAAGAAACTTTAAATGGAATTGTGAAAGCAGCTGCCCTCACAGAATTAGCACATGTAACCTGTTTCCCAATTGCTTCTGCAAGATTAAAAATTATTTCTTGTACTTGCCCTATAAAAACATCTGGGACAAGGGGGACCTGACAGCACAGAAGGAATTCAGGGTCTCTGTGCTGTGAGGTTAGTTCTTCTGATCCTAAGACTCAAAGAGCAATTCAGAAAATATACTACATTTAAGGTCTTTAAATCAGTGTTTGAAGATGAAACTACCAGGACTAATGTTGAACACATGGCTGCTAACACCAGAAACTGAGGAACACTTACTACTTGCTTTGCTTGGCAGTGTAACTATTTAAACCTGTGCAAGATACATGAAGAAATACTCAGAAGCAAAGATTTTGAGAGGTACAATCTTCTAAACCAGAGATGATTTTGACCAGTATTTAGAAGTGACTTTTCAGACACTCCCAGTCACTGTCATCTCAAGAGGGACTACAGCAGATTTTTCTTGCAACCAAACCTTCTGGAATCTTAATGCTCTACCTGACATGTGCACAGGACATTCATGCAGCTGTGTGCAAAGTGAGCTGGGTAGAGTCATACACTTGTATATCAGAACATGCTACAAAAATATTACCTAAAAGCTTTTCAGTGTCGAAAAGTGAGGCCAAGTCTCAGAAGAAATGTCTGTGATGGACTGAATAAAAAGAAACTTCTTCCAGGAATGGGTTACTCCAGAACAGGCCACCAACAGTTTCTCATAGATCTCCTAAGCCTGAAGCACTAATTAAGTACTAACAGGAGGAGGCTGCAAGACTACAAGAGCCATGGTCTTAACCACATATGATGATCTGATGCTTGCACGTACAGTATCTGATGCTCATGCCTACAGCTTGCTGCAAAAATGGAACACTGACCTGGAAGCTATTTTGAAACCCTTTGGTTGGCTCACTGGATATTGCAGCCTCCTAGTATACTTCACAGAAAAGATAATATTAACCACATACAAAAAAAGAACAAATCTAACCCAGTAGCCAGAGTTTTCTCGACATGTAATTACACAGAAGTGAGAAGGCAAAGTATGGTTGTTGGAACTGAAGGATTATTAAAAATGAAAGGCATTCCTCTGGCTAATCCAGTGCACGTTACTACTGAATTAAAATCTGACAGCAGATTTAAGACTATTTCATTTTACAAATTCCCTCTTTGTCATTTGATCCTGCCAGAAGAGTTGAATTGTGCTTCAGGTCAACTCCTCCTTCCCTTCATGTCAATGGGTACTTAGCTACAGATTTCTGTGGTCCTGCTAGTTCTATTTTTTGAGATGACAGCCCAATGTTAATTATTTTATAATGCTATGAAGCGAAAAAAGAGAAAACATACATGAATGGAACACTCAACATACATACCATGAAAGTTCCAGATAAGCATTGAGAGCTTTTCTGATGACATGACCCAGGTAGCCGTTCTTCTCTGCAATGTGTTTTGCCCAGCTGTAATAAAGAACAGACAATAAAAAATGAACAGCTGTGCTCCAGTAATGCTATCACAACTCACACTGACTCAAAGGACACAAAAGGATGTGGGATCACCTTCTGAATTCTTGAAAGACAAGCTTTGTAAGACAAAGGACTTCACTGTAATTGCTGCATCAGCCTTCTAACTGTTAACTGAATGAGAACATTTTCACTATTGAGCATTCACTCATTTCACCATGGGCATATCAGAGATATCCTATGTTTTTTCTTGGCAAAACTACTTTTTTTTTCCCCTTTTTAAAAACAAAGCAGAAACCTAACATAACTAGCTATAATTAATTGTCTGCCTTTTTCTTGATGCAAAATACAATTTCTTGAAAATCAAATAAGCACAGCTTTTTCATATACAACCTCTCAAGAGTTTTCTGATAAAGCTATGCTACTCTGAGTAGGTCCCAGGGTACTAAAAAAGTACTCAGCATCTCAAATCTACTATTCATTTAAGCAGTAACACATATTCATGTGGATCAAACATCTGTGCAGAACCTTTTTTCGAGGACTTAAGGACCATGAAGTATAAATCACGCACTTAAAATCACCAATAATCAAAATAATCCCATGAGAAATCTACTCTCCTTTAACAAATTGTTTAACTCCTTACATTACAGCTTTTTCTGGATCTCTAGGGAAGTCCTCCATGTTCCCTGTGATGTAGTACAGAGAGCATCGCAAGGTCCCTTCTATATGTCCTCCTTGGGCAGCTTTATAGAAATACCGTGCAGCAACTGTCTGTGAAGAAATGAGACACAATTAGCAATCTGCATTATTAATGTTCATTAAGTTTTGCTTCCTGGGACTCATTTCATTAAGTGAACTAAATGGACAATTGGCTAATAAGAGCAAGCCAGTTTAACTGTTTTCAGTGTATGCAGGTGAAATGAATTCCTTTATTCTCTTTTTCTAATAGTTCAGGCTGAAAAAGGCTGTTAAAAACACCAATTGTGGTAACAGCTGGAGTGTCAAATAGGGAAGTGTTTAACACCTGGTAGCATACAAGTCTTGCATGCAAAGACAAAAGTAAACTAAGCTACTTCCTAGTAGGAAGATGAATAAGGAATCCTGGCTAAGAGACACAGAATGAGACTTCAGCTCTGGTGATGCCTGAGGGAAAGCTGAGGAGCAGCTGGTTGCTACATCCAGCAGTGCACAACCACAGGGCTGAAGCCTTTGCAGCCAGCTTAGGAAAGAGAAAGCAGGAAAGCAGGCTCAGTAGGCAGGACCAGAGCTGCACAAGCAGGAGGGCTGTGTCCACTAAGAAATGGTAATCTGTAATGTCAATCAAAGCACCACACAGCCTGAAATAATTGATTCCAGGAGATTTTTAACCATTGATACACGTTTTCTGTGAGTGAGCATGGACTTCAGAATATCTGTAACAGCCATAACAAAGTGCTTCTTTCCAATGGCTTTGGCAAATAAAGCAACCTGTGCAATTTAAGGGTACTCTCACAACCACTCCACTCTGAAATGTGTATTTTGGTTCCAGGGATGAGAACACGTGTTACTCAAATGAATGTGCTGGTGAGCACTGCTGCTGCTTGCAACAGAAAACCTTGCTGTCTGCAGTATATCCACATTTCACAACTCAAAGGCCACACTGGAAATGTAATCCACCTCCAAGCACAAGGTCTGCTGGCATTTATTACAGCTTAGCTAATGTTTCAGCTGCCAGTCATGAACGACTGGACAGCATTTTTTGCAAAGTCATTACAAGAAATATAACTGAAGTAGATGCTTCCTATTAGGCAACTTCTCTTGTTGACACGTGAGAATTTAAGTAAATGGGTCATGTCATAGAAAGACAAATCAAAATAGTGCAATCTACAGGACTATATTAAATGGTGACATATGGAAGTTTGGCTTGAATGTGTTTTACTGCAGCTCTGAGGTTCAGAGGAACTATGTGAATGTGGCATAGCTGTTGATGACTTGAGGGACAAGGTTATATTGCTTTCATCTATTGTGGAATGCACTCGTTTCCCTCTATCATCTCCAATCTAAAACTGAGAGAGACTGACAGGCTCACCCTACCCTGGCTGGTGTCACCAGAAGGAGGAAACCAAAGGCTGTTCCAAGAGCTAAACCTGCACCTCATCTGTTTCTAAATGAAAAGCACACACACACATGCATCAAGATTGATTTCTGAGTAATATCTCTCTCTAAGCAATCTGAAATCCCAATAACACCTTTCTTTATGACAAAAGGTATCAAAATCCATCTTGGTGAACACAGCAGTCTGAAGAATGAAACAAAAACTTCTAAATGGAGCCCTAATGTAAAAAATAGTACTTTTAAATATTTACTCACTTGATTTCTACCAGGTGCTCCAGGGTAAATCCCATCTAAATAAAGGACACCAAGGTTGTACGATGCATCTGGATTTCCCAGTTCTTCAGCAATTAACCAGTGTTCAGCTGCTTTTCTGTAGTCTCTTTTAAAATTGTGGTAATACCATCCCAACCCATTCACTGCCTGGGGCAAGCCCTTAGGGAAGAAGACGCAGCAGACTCAGATCACAGATTTGATTCTGCTTCAGGTCACTTTGCAATTTCAGCCTGCTGCCAAACTTTGGGTGCTGCCTTGAGCTTGCCTGGAAAGGCACCCGCTGCATGGGTGCAGCCAAGGGATAAAAAGGTTTGCTGGCTTTTTTTCATGCTGTTTTTCCCATGGACCCATATTGACAACAAGGAATGAGACTCCAGTGTCATCTTAAAGAGACTCAGCTGTGTATGCATTTGTACTTGGTGACAAGAACAAACACCAGTTGTCTTTCAACCCATCTCTCCTGCAATGCCACTTAAAGATAATCTTGTTATTATCAGCAGCAGAGACTGCTGGTGTGGATTTTTGAGACAGCAATTATCTCTACCTGACTCTACATGTAGAAGAAAATGCTTAGGCAAATGAGGCAAAAACATATCCTGGATCTACTATTCAGTCTGTAAATCACCTTACTATCACCAAAGTCCAGATAATGTAAGTAGAGAGAGTTCTTTTTCTTCCACAGAAATTTTGGCTGATTTTAAGTAATCTAGTCTCCCAATTTGAGAAAATAAGGCTTTCACCATTCATGTTGAAGACACTGGAAGAGCCGACAGGTATTTACACAGTATTATGATAATATGCATTTTATATAAATCAGAGTTCATTATAATTATAGGACTTTTATGATAAAATATTTATTACATTTTACCTCGGCTGCGGCTTTCTTCATCAATTCCAAAGCAAGTTTTGTATTCTTTTTCACACCTTGGCCCTAGAAAATGTGTATGTGAAAAAATGATTGCTTATAAATCAAATAAAGTCTGATGAAAACTCCAGATACATGCACAAAATGCTGTCAACAGTTATACTATCATTTACTAGGTGTTATTCAGCTTTAAACAGACACACCAAATAAAGCAGCTTTGTGCTTATCCCTTCATTCACAGCTTTACAAAATCTCAGCGATTCAGAATAGAAAAAATTATTTCACCAGTCAATCCAAGAGATCTTTATAGGTAAATAAGATCACAGATCTTTAATTTTCAGCAACTAAAGAAGAAAGAACAGTATTCAAAGGTTCACAGATTGTTCACGATTTGGCAATGAGCAAGTTTTTCAGCTTCCCTGAAAAAGTATGTCAGAGTGTTTCCAGAGGAAATACAGAGATGTGCTGATGATATCTACATAAATTAATTCCAGACACAGGTCAAACAGACTACAGGTGCTCAAAATCGATACAAGGAGAACTTAAGCATGCACTGTGTAGAGAACAGCTTCCCACTGTCAAAGGAATGAGATGAAGTCCCAACAGTTCTTCCCTCACATCTCTGACCTTCAGAGTACCGCTGTACGGGTGACACTGCTTGGCTCATACAATTTATTTGACTCAGGTGGGGTTTGCCTAAGTTCAACCTCTGCTGTCTGCTGCTTCTAGCAGGGAAAAACTAACAGATGCAGAGACTATTAACTCCTATTAAAAAGAAACCAAAAACCAGAACCCAGAGATCTAATAAAGGGCTTTCTAAGAAAGGATTGAACTTTAACCTACATCTCTAAACCAAGGCCCATCTTTATATTTTTGAAGTGACAAGTCATTAGGATCCACAGTTTACATGGCATCTTGATCCTGACCAAACTGCTTTTAATATGCTTTTAAATTTTTTTATGCATATGTAGTAGAAGCAACAGAAGCCTCAAAACTACTGCTTCATTTTCAGGGTAAATCTAAAAGCACTAGTATAGACTCTCACAGTGTGTCACTGCAGATAACTTACAAACCACTATGTCATAAAAATGATTTTTTTGAAGTGAAAATATGAAACTTGACTTGCCTTAAATAACACAATGGCATAATCATATATTAACACTGGATCTCCTGTTTCTATTGCACCCTTTGCATACCATTCTATTGCAGCTTCAGGATTTTTTGCCACTCCTTGTTGGCCCCAAAACAGCATCTGAGCCAATCTTTGCTAAAAGAAAATAACATAAGTATTAAAGTTATTTTTTGCTAGTATTGAAAATGGAATTGCAGGACCAGACTTTTGCAGGGTTAAATGGATTTAAAATATGTGAAGAAACTAGTAATAACTACTCAACAGTCTGAAAACAACTGGTTGTCAGGAATGTTCAGTGGTGAAACGTACTGATTCTAAATCTACAGCAGGGTTATTTTTTCACACTGTCAGTACCACGGAAGTCAGGCTTAATTTAAGTGCAGAGCTAAGTGATAAAAGCAGATCTGATGCATGCAAAGGGCTCAGGATTGCACTTATTAACTCAGACCAGCAGCAATAACTGCACCGTGTCAAATAAAAACCTGGGGAAAATGATCACAGAAGGAGCTTGCTAAATCTTGGCAACTTTTCCTTGCCATCCCTTTTACAGCTTTTTGCATGGTCACTGGATATTATCAGATAGAATCACAGGAAATAGTTCAAGCTCATAAAAAAGACAATTCTAGGTGAAAAGAGAAAAACACCTGTACACTTCACTCTCCTTCACAACTTTCCTACATAGTCTGTAGGTGTACATACATGATGTGTGTTTAAAACAAAGAAAGGGGAAATACATTATTTTTTACCTGTGCAGCTGCATTTCCTCTTGTTGCTTCATGTTTTAACCACATAAAGACATCACCATTTTCTTTTGTTTGAGCTTTTAGCAGTTCATCATCCATCAGCCTTATAGTTTCAACAAAAGCCTTAACAGAAAACAGAAAAAAATTACTACACAATGGAGTTCACACATCTGGCACCAAAATGAAAATGTTGTCCACTCCCCATTTATCCCTTCTGGAAGGGAAGAAAAACTTCTGATCAATTCTAGCTTTTAAAATTCTCACCACCTCTGCTTGCCAGTGCACTAAGAACCATCCTTGCATGAAGTATAAAAGCCATTTACTGTTTCATTACAGTACAAAACTGAGTCCACTCTACACTGGGAAGACATAGCAAGACACCAACAACTGAAAAAACTCCCCCATCTTTGTAGCTTTAAATAAACTTAATAATGGCAAAGAATTCTTTTCACTCCTTTTAAGGCTTTTTAGGTTCTACAGAAATCTGTCTCAAAAGATACAAAAAAAAGGCTGGCAGAAAGCCTGATGAAGACCTGCCCTACAGCTCTCTTATCTAGGTGGCTGTCTGCTGATTTTTAGTTCTTCAGATATCAAAATCTCTCTATTTTTTGTACAATAATAATTCTTTCTGATAAACCAGATCCTAATACTGGCCTACTCTGAGTATGCTTTACAAAGTTGTGTTACCTCCTGTTTAGCAGCTCATTCTAAAATCAATTGTACTGTAACTTTATCTTGTCAAATAGATGTTTCAGCCAAATCTTTACATTTAATGACAGAAGTTATAAAAGAA
Organism: Florisuga fusca; assembly: GCA_038090715.1. Classification (NCBI taxonomy): domain Eukaryota; kingdom Metazoa; phylum Chordata; class Aves; order Apodiformes; family Trochilidae; genus Florisuga; species Florisuga fusca. The sequence continues at coordinate 6,201,757 of JAAWXA010000001.1, read as the reverse complement.
GTATAAAATAATGTCTAAGTATGGAGAGGACAGTTCCTCTTTTGCATGAACTTTGTATGTTTGACTAATGAAAGAGCACAGCAGTTGCTTAATAAACACCTTCAATTGTATTAATAATTTAAAAAATAAGTGATAAATTAATGCCCAAATAAAGAGACTCAGACTGCACTGAAAGGCATAACAACAGTTCTGAGGATCTGAGCCTCAATTTGATACGATTTCCCCCTTGATAAAAAACAGAGTATTGATATATAAAGTTTGGGGGATTTTATAACAACTTGTTTGGGCTGGAAGGCACCCTTACAGACCATTTAGTCCTAGACTCCTACTGTGGGCAGGGGCATCAGCCAGATGAGCTAATATTTGTAAATGATGATAAAAATATTATGGCCACATTATTAATATTATTGTAAGTCATTTGCACAGAAACCAAATTCAGATACACTTATAACTCTTTTACCTGCTCCCCTTTTATAGTGTGTTGGTCCAACGATGTCTTTATTGCAATATTACTGTAATAAGCATAAGACAACTCCAAATCAAGTGGATAGTTATTAATGCCTTGGTAATGTTTATAGCCAAGATTCATCACAGCAAGCCTCTCAGTCCCCTGAGCACCAACCAAACTATACAGCAGTCCCTGGCAAAGATCAACAGACAAACAAGAGTGAATTCACTGCACAGCTCACAAGTTCAGCACTTTCGTGGAGATCCATAGGGAAGGCAGTTCATACTGACAGCTGATATACCAGCTATACCATATGAACACACAACCAAGCACAGCCCTAAGTGTAGTTAAAACATCTATATGTATAGAAAGATTTCAAAGGAAAGCTAGACTCTGACTACTTTTCAAGTACTGAACTTACTCTGCTACCACTAAGTGTGCAGCAATTTTTAATGCCTCTTTATTATGGTGCTAATGACACTCTACACTTCTTACTCCCAGCAGTGACTCCAGTGGTCTGACTGATGCCAGCTGCAGTTTTCACACTGAATTCAGTGGAAACATAGGGAGCACTTGAAGATGTTACCCTAAGGACCTAACAGGACTACAAGGACAGGACTTGTGGCTGACAAAGTTTCAGCCCAAAACTCCCTTGAGTTACATGTTAGCTGGTGCTACAGCTAGACTAGATACTGCATATTGGCCAGAACCATTTTCAGCACTGCTATTATTATTCACCTGCACAGTAATAAAAAAAGTGTTTTTCCCACCTCTGCTGGGTATTAACTTATTAACTTATTTCCTATACTACCTGAAGGAAATAAGATCTAATAACAGATCTAATAACAAAATTATTTAGCCTCCATAATTAGTACTAGGCATACTCTATAATTAGGGTATAAAAAGGCTTCTGTCTAATGTTTGGTTTGTGTCAGACTGGCCTCTCAGGAGTTCTTTTGATTTAATATCCTGTAACCACCTTAGGCAGATTTGCTATTCTTTATAAGCATTTTATATTATGCTATTATATCACAATTAAATCCCTGTTGGCAATTCTGGTACAGCCTTCTTCCAGTGACATATAAACACCTCCCCTTTACTTGACCTTGCAATGGAATCACATGGAAACATTTCAATTTCTTGTGACCTGTCTAGTAAGTCAAGAGTTCACATGCTCTGCAGTTGCTCAGCCAAAGCATGGTTGGTTTTGTTTGTTTTTTTTTACAAATAAAAACTGTTCTACTTTGGTTAACTTTAATCCTTTGACCATAGTACACTCAGTGCCACATTTTTGCACACTGTAAAATGGGTTTTCTTTCCTAACTGTACTACTATGCAATCTTTCCACTTTTTATTTGCTTGATTTGGGATTTTTTTCATCCCCATCTACAAATGTCTGTGGGTGACTCAAGGGTTATTAACTCATCCTATGTCCTCAATGATTGGGAAAAGCAGTTTATTCCATGCTGTTCCCTTCACCAGCATATTTAGGTCTTCCTAAATATTGATTTCCTTGTCCTGGATGCCCAGGGTCCAGATCCACCACGTCAACTTGAGAATGTAAAGTGAATGGAAAGAGTGTTTGCTACAGGATAGCTTTCATCAATGTCTTGTTTCAAGACTTGCAAGTGACAGAAAAACCTCTGGCATTTAAACTGTTTTTTTCTTTTCCTTATTTCCTGGTTCTATACTTAGTAAAAAAACAATTGCTAAAATATGGGTGTTACTTGTGTGCATTGGTAAGCACCAGTTGAGGGTGGAGCAAAACAGTAAGTTTAAAAGCTCACTTTTTGGTGGCAGACTTCACTGATCTGGGGCTATTTAGGAGTAGCTGTATTGGGAAATCCCTTCAACCACAGACTGGATTTGGAGGCCATTTCACATATTTTTAACTAACTTTGTCATAAATGCATCCCACTTCTAAATTGCTTTTAAAAGTAACTGATCTCACAGATACAAGCAAACATATTAAATATCCTACCTTTGTAAGATCCACAGGCACACCAAGTCCTGTTTCAAATATAACTGCAAGAAAATAGGAAGCTTTATGGTATCCACAACAACTGGAATCCACCAAGAGAGGGATGGAGGAGCCCATACTGCTGAGGCCATTGGCACTGGACAAACTCCTTGCAACCTTCTCAAATATCCTCTGGCCAACTTCTAGAACTGAATCCCTTGGATCTTGTAATGCTAAAAATAAAACATGGGATGCGCAGTTATTGCAAGCATTACACTCAGGAATGGATTTTCCCTCCTTAATTTAAAGGGAATAAGACAGATTCTTTTTCTTCTCATGCTCAACGGTATTTTCAATGCAGAAAACCAAAATTCCTAGAGATACAAGGTACTACTGAATAGGAAAGGTGAATAAAAATCCACAAGACCATGTCAGAGTAACTAACCACTAAAAAATTAAGTATAGCTCTATTTCCTCCTACATAAGCCATCCTTTATTTGCAGCACAACATATAAGCCACTGGATACTCCTCTACTAAGTTAGCTGATATGAAAAAGATGCATAAAACATGAACTGAAGTCACAGCACACTAACATAGATGACATGTATTTTGCAGTTACTGAAGAAATTAATTTTTTAAAATAAAACCAAACCAAAATAAATAAAATAAAATAAGATTACCATCTGGAGCACTGAAATCCATCTCTTGTAACAGTTTGAACAAGGTATGGTACTTTTCCCTGAGTTCTCTTCCCCACATGAAGGCATCACATGTGGATTTTTCTCCATATTTGTGTATCAGCTTCAAGTAATAGTTTTCATAGTAGCCTAAAAAAAAACCAATGTATTTTTGACATGAAAGCTGACTTGACTGGTCTTTAAAACAAGCTTCTGGTAGGAAAAAAAAAGTATTTCTAAGGTAAGCTAAAAATTTATATACAAGATAAGCATGTTATTAACACAAAGTAGTGCTAAAAATTCATACAGCTAGCAGAAGCCACTTACAAATATGTAAGATTTCTTCTACATTCTTCCATACTCTGGTTGCACTGCATGCAACTGAATTCCAACCAGAAACATAAGCTGCTTTTAACCACACATTTAAGCCATGTTTCTCTTCTTTCAGTGAAGTTGCTTTGCTATAAAACTGTCAATTACTGCACATTAGGCAACTGCGGCAGAGAAAATTTAGCTAAAAACACGCAATTTTTGGAAAAGTTTTAAAATAAATATGCCTTTAGGAACATTCAGGAAACAGAAGAAAGGCAATTGAATAGTTTACATGTAAGCTTTGAAGTGTTTCTTTGCCCCTTTATGTACCAGTCTTATTAGAGAAGAAATACCAAGGACACAGTTTAAATTTGCATTCCATGGCACAGAAGTCTTTGCAGGGACAAAATCACAGTTTTAGTTACCAGAAGCTAGGCTAATCTCTGCAAATTGCCTTTTTTCTTTTTATGGCTGAATTTCAGCTTGCTCTTGATGACCATTATCCAGTTTCTGATAAAATGCAAGAAAAAAGGTCCCCAAAGATGAGTTTACTATTTGTATCTCATAGTTCAACACTTACAATTTCTTTGCTCTTTTTCACCTTGCCTTATAATGTATCTGTAGTCATAAACTATTTCTTGAATTTCCATACATCTCTCATAGTAGAGTTCAATTTGTTCCACTGTTTCTTTATCATAAAGAGGGTTAGAAATCTATGAAAGACACAAACAATGAATCAGTGGCATCTCTGGTATCTGCTATTGTCTATGCTTTGCTAGAAAGAAGTGTTGTAGGCAAATAACAAAAGAAAACAGATTGTTTGCTACAATCAGCTTACCTGGAACATCACGTTAATGTGCCAGACAACCTGATGCTGGCCACAACAGATTGTGGCTTTAAACAAGCAGAATAATCCAAGAAACCACAAGATGAATTTCCAAAATTGAACAAGCCCATGTGTCTTGCACGACCAATTTCAACTAAACCATATATTTATCAAATACATTTGATATGGTATCATCAAAAACTCAAGAAACAAAGCAATCATGAAAATGAGTCCTTACTTAAATGTTGATTTAGAAGCATTGCTTTCCATACTCACTTCTATAAGGCTTATCTTTTAGCATTTGAAGTGTCAGCTAACATTCCTAGATTTCAGCAAAAAATGCTTCTATTTAATAATATATTCCCAAGTACTATTACCCTTCATAACAAGTTTATTGCTTTGTAAAAGCTTCACTTCAAAAAAACAAAATACAGATGTAGAGGGCAGTTAATATTTAAACATTTCCAATACCACTTTTCTTACCTGCTCTGTCTCCAGCACATTGAGACGATAGTATTTCACAGGTCCAAAGAAGGCTTCAATACCATTTACATATCCACTGCCTCCAAGAACAAAGTATCCAGCAGTGTCATCATAATAGAAATCTTCCCTAAAACTTGAGAACATGAACAAGAAGTAAGCTGGCTGTCAAGAGGTATTATGAGAGAAAAAAATAAATTTCTATCTCAGAATGCCTGTAAATGCTCTTAAGCCCATTGCCAACATCTTTTTCTTTTCTCATCTGTTTACTTTCAAAATCTACTTCACAATTTAAATTCCAGAGTAAATTTAACAAAGCACTTGTCTACAAACATACTAAACCAGCAGGATGGTTGTTTTTTTGTTTGTTGTTTGTTTGTTTTTTTCCTGACCTGCAGGTATCTTCTGGTCTTTTATGCACTATTACACAGCCTCAAAGACTTCAGTTCCACCTCTCCCTTGCACTTTCTAAAATTGGCACGTGAAAATTTAAGCTATCTGTCTCCTAGGGTAGCTATCTACATATCTACAATTTCTGGTTTGTAAACCATAGCAGAGAAGGAATAACTATGAAGTCTGACCTGCAATTTTCTCTTGCATGGTTTCGATATTCAAAGGTTTTGTTTTTTTAAAATTACTTGCACAAGAAAGAGTCAATCTTAAAACACAGTGAAAGAGATTAAAGATCCATTTAAAAAAAGAAAATTATTCTGTTGCTTAGCATAAAGGATACAGCAAGAACATTTTTTGTAGAAATTTTACTCTTCACTTAAGCCAAGCAGACAACAATTTCACCAGTGAAATCCTAGCTCTTTCACAGCAACAGCAAAACTTCCCTTGAAATCAGTGAGGCCAAGGCTTCACTGTAAGACTGATCCTCATGCCACTGACCTTCCAATTGTTTTTAGTGAGGGTTATCAGACTCTAGTACTAAATTATGCAGCCTGATAACTCAGTTAGCCCATGGAACTAACACAATTATTCAGCACTTGCTTCATGTAAGCACAGTAATGCAAACTGGTTTTGAAAGCACAGTGGAAAAAGACTACACACGTTTTGGAAATCATTTGGAATCTCAGTTACAAACTTGTTTTTTCCTTCTCCCACTTTCCATATCTGACCACAGACACTCACATCACTCAGCAAAGGGGAAAATGCTGCTTACGTAAAAGACTGATGATGATGTCTTTTCAAATTCTTCCCAACACTGCTCACTTCTATCTAAAAGAATGCAAAGTATTAATTATAATAAATGAAATATTACAAGGAACATTTTTAAGCCATTTCAATTCACACTTGAAATTACAGTTGAGATTACATCTGCAGTTTGCTGCATCTCCCCTGCACTGAAGAGGATGGTGTCACCTATCTGACATGAGTCAGAAAAGTTTAATAGAAAGCAATGGCACTGATCTGTCCTGCTCAATCATCAGCTACAAGACCCAGCAAAAATAGCACAGATCTTGCCTACTTCAGCTATTTCATCCCTGTGTTGGGTTACAAGACCTCTACTTTGCTGAAGCTTTTATTCTGAAAGGCTGTTTTGCTTTTCTATAGCAGAGATGCTAAATAAAGAGAATACTGATCCCCCCAGCAAACTGTAGTGTACAGATGAAGAATGGCCATAAAGCTAATGTAACAGGTCATGATTTAGAAATATGTGGGTTCAAATCCTGCTTCTACAGGAGATGTACTTTCATCAGACTTTCAGGGGCAGAATGGTTAAAGGGATTCAGATGCCCAGGGAGGAAGATAACATTTACATACATTTTGGTGTTGCCCAAAGAACCACAGAACAACCCTTGGAAATTTTTCTGTATTTTTAGGCATCTTCAGATACTCTGAAAATCTGGCTTTTCATTTCTTAATGCCTTAATTTCCCAATCTTCCCTAATATTTATGTTATCTCAGATCACGGTGGACTAAATGCCTCCAAATCAATGAAATTAAAATAATCACAAAATCATCTAGGTTGGAAAAGACTTTTAAGATCATGTCCAATTATAAACCTGATATTGCCAAATTCACCATTACACCATGTCCCTAAGTGCCACATCTACATGTCCTTTAAATACCTCCAGAGATGGTGACTCCACCACTTCCCTGGGCAGCCTGTTCCAGTGTCTAACAACCCTTTCAAGTAAAGAAATTTTTCCCAACACATAAGCCTCTCCTGGCACAACTTCTTTCAGCCACTGCTATTAAGGATTTTGTCAGAGACATAAACAAATTACACAAATCCAGCCTTGTTGCTGTAATTTCAGCAGCATGCATACCTGTCCACCCTTAAAAGAGAGATCCAGTCGAAACCACTGCTTCAGAGGAAGGCTGAAGCTGGTTTTCACTGCAAGGTCATCTCCTCTCACAAGGTGCATCTGAATATGTACATAACCTGATAGGGCAACAAAGGAAAAAAAAGGAAGTAAACACCACAGAAATATCAACATGAAGAATGGGCTTCCTAATGTATTATTCACAATGATGCTGTCTTTATCCTTTTCCTCACCAACAGAGATCTGGGCACTTGCCAAGCCATGCATCAGCTCTCAGAGAAGCCCAGGGAATGTAACATTTCAGTTACACATCTCAGGTGCTAATGCCCAGGCTCCCATGTGAAACCACAGACTCAAAAACAAATTCTTTGAGGTATAAACACACTAAAGACAAGGAAAATAGGGATGGTGCCACAGCTGATTTCAAACACCAGAAAGCAGACATACTTTCCAGCAGAAAACAGCAGAGTGGAATAGCTGATAGGGGTATCTCCTCAACACTCAGCTGCTGGCATGTCAGAGTGCAGTGATGAAGTGGAAGATGACTCTACCCTCCACTACTTGGACCTGAAGCTCATGGTTTGAGCTCTTGGGATCAGAACAGGAGAGTACAATAACCTGGTCTAACCCTGAGAATAAAACTGGCCCTAAGACCTCTCCAAGCACATCTCCTGTCAAGTTGGTAACTTCAGCTGAGCTGCCATTTTTGTTTGTTCTTCAAAGAAAAGCATCCAGGATAGACTTCTTATCTAATCTGGTTACAAGACACAGAAAATAGCAAAAATATCAGTGAGGAAAAGATTAGCTGTAAAATTTGGAAAGAAGGGGAAAAATATGTGATGTCTTAGGAGCAAACCAGGCGTGCATTTGTACTTCCCCTTTGAGCCTGCCAGGCACTCCCCAGCTCCTGAATGTCCCTCTCTGCCAGAGGCTGAAGGGCCATCTCCTGGCAGGAATGTTCATCTACTTAGCTGTTGCTAGATGAAGACAGTGATACCTCTTAACTTTTTTTTGGAAATATCCTGGGCTTCATGAACACTGCAACACGGGTAAGCCTCTAAATCATTTGGAATTTTTCTGTGGCTATTTCAAATTTTAAAAAATCTCATGTAGTAAATATATAAGAATTTATATAGAAATATATAACAATAGTAGAATAATACTTCAACAACAGTAGCAAAGGTTAAAAGTAAAACTGTTTAATCCCAGGGTATGTTCCTGACATGTAAGATTCAGCCTGCTCTCCTGACAAAGCAGATATTTGAAGTTAGCCAAGATTAGATGCTATGCAAGTATTTCTCAGTTTTACCCTATTAATTTAGCAACTATTTCTGATGAAACACTATTAAAAAATAATTATTTTGCAAGGGATCAATTTCACAAAATAGGTCTGATAATATGTTTTTAAACGTTATTCCTAGGCACAGTTCCATAAAGACTCTATTAGATGATATCCCTTACCTTCCTCATTTAGAAATACAGCAGGAGTACCATACATTTCTTTTGGATCAATAAAATAGAGTATACCACACAGATCCTTTTCACAGTGATGGAGTAAATACAGCCAGATTGAAACGGTGAACCTGCATGAGCAAAAATACACAAAAAATCCACTCCTGGTGAGAAATCTCCCTCTAGATTTTGAAAAGCATCATGCATTTCACTTTAATTTAGCAAGTCTGTCTCATGCATGTCATCTTCAGAACAGAACACATCCTCTGCAGTGGAAACCATTAGAGCAACTGCACTAAAGACTCTTCAGTCTGTGAGCTCCTTTTAACCTTACACTTTTGTGGTAACAACATGAGAGGAGTGAGGGAGTGTTTGAATCAAATCCAGGATGCTGGGTTAGAGCTACTGCCAAATCCCACATCAAGAGGGAAGAGAACACAACTGAGACAATTTGAAGCCAACCTCCCACATGCAGGCTACAGTACAACATCCCCCAAAGCAGGATCTTGTAATCTTGATTGTAGAGGGCAGTAAAAACTAAGAGGTTTTCTTCTATACTAAATGCCAATTGTAGAAATGTGCTTGGGAGAAGCAGTTAAAAAATGAATCCAGCCTCTGGGTAGTACAGAGAGAGATAACAAGCTGTCACAGACCTATCACAGGACAAAATAAAAGCCTGTGCAAACTATGAAGCTATACAAAATAAAAACAAGAAGAACCAGTAACTCTATCTGTACAAAATTTATACCACAGTATCTAATTTTTAAAAGCTCCATAGCCATTAGGCCAATGCTGAACAGCTTTAAAAACTGCATGTCCAGTGTACAACCCAACAAAGCATAGTGGTTGTTATACTCTCTGATAAAGAAGTTCTCTTATAGACTTCTAGAAGGAGGCAGTATTGTTTTGGGGTTTTTTTGTACTTCTATATTTAAGAAAAAAGGTCAATATTTGCTTATAGTACATTAGATTTGGGTAAATTTGCCTTTCTTTTCTCTCAAGAAGTTCCTAAATAGAGTGCCCTGTATCTTTCCCTACCCTAAGCCAACAGAGAGCCTACACCTTACTTAATAACACCATATCTGCCAGAGATGGCACATGGATGAGGAGGAAGGGTTTGTAGATCACAGACACTTGTATATTGATTGTTATGACCTACAGCAAACCAGTGTGTTTCCAGAGATACTGTTTATGCTTTTGTATCACTTTTTTCATCTTTCACCTCTGGCAATATAACAAATGCTGCAGCCTTTGTTTAATCCTTGATTGCTAGTCTGAGCACATTAACTGTTCTGGACAAATTTCTTGGGACAGAGTTTGGGACAATGCTGACTCATTTCACATTGCTGTAGAACACTGTATAAAATTAATAAATCCTTACAGTCCCAGCTCTTCCTTGCTGCAGACAGCTGCATGGGCAGCTATCTCAAATGACAGTTATCTATCACCAATCTTCCTTTACAAATCCCTGATTGAAATGAAACAAGAAACTTCAGACAGATCCTTCTGCTTCTCTTGGCCTTTTGGTGCAGAGGGGAACCACCACTCACGTACAGAGAGCTGAAGGAAAAACCTCTTCCTCTACCTAAACAGACCTACCCCAGGCTGTCACACAACTGCAACCCACAGGCAATGCTTCATGTTAACCCTGGAAACCCCACCAGAAGGCAAGAGAAGGTGGAAGTAGTGTGGAGCAGGTAAAGAGCTGCATAAATCCACGCCACATGTTCTCAACCAGAGCTCGAGTGCCTCAGTGCCAGAAGCAGAATGCAAAGTGCTTTGGTGAGCAAAGGGCAGCAGGCTGTGCATCCCAGGCTGGCACCCATCCTGACTGAGGCCAGGAGCTAAAAATTACTCTGTACTTATGACTCTAGAGCTATAGTTTGAGGACTGGTTATTTGTATGCAATCTGTTCTGTCTTCTTTGGCACTCTTCTTGTGGTCACAGGCCAAATACAAAGGACCAGGAAAGTTCCAGTTCTTGCAATCACTTCCTATTTCTGTAATAAAGGTTCTGTAATTTCTGTCGCCAGAGTAACAGCATCTTGTGGGAGATATATTTATGTATCTCCATATACACTTTTATCTCTGAAGTCACAAAATATGACTGAAGAGATGTGACAATTTTGATAAGGAGCAAAAGCGTTGAGAAAGATGTGTCCTCCCAGCATGGTTCTCCAAAACTGAATAGTGTGCAGGGGCTAAGGGGTTTTACTCCTGTCCAATTAGAAGAATTTACACAGGGATGATGGGAGGAAATAGTGCAAGCTCAAGCTGGAAGACTTCTCTAGGCAGGGGATTCTATCACTAAGGGCTCATCAGCTGCAAAACAAACTAGACTGTGAAAACTGCAATCAGAGAACAGAAGGAATTGCTAGCTAGTTTCCTTTTGAACCTTTTCTCAAATTAGTTGGTAGTATTCCTTCAATTTGTCATGTAGCCTAAGAGCTTAAGTACATTCTGTAGCCTTCAATAATCAATTACAACCCCCTCCAAGTATTTGCCCATACTTACATGGGAAAATCAATCTGATGTTGCCTGACTGTCTCAAGTTCTCTGTTTTCAAATTGTTCAAATTTCTTCACGATTCCGGTTTTCTCCCCACTGGAAGCATATATAAAGTTGAGAATCTGGATACCATCTGCAAAATACAATCTCTCTTAATCTGCCAGACAGCAAACATTGATAACTAATTAATTAGCTCACACTTGTACAGTCAAGCAAGTCCTTAAACACAAGTTCACTCGCTGTTATTAAATACATTACAGTCTGGGACCAAATAACCCATGGAAAGTGAAATGCAGCTCATTTACAGCTGGTATTAGAAGGAGGGAAAGAACAGACTCCATTAAATCTGATACTACTCCTACTTGGAGTAGTAGTAAGGAAGAAATCTTCATTTATGCTATTCATTTAAATCTTATCCTATCTTTGGTTATGTCTTTGTGACATTAATCCACAACTCTTGGACTTGCTTTTCATCTTCAGCTTTCCAGTTTATACTGTATGTATGGACATGTATGGACAGTTCTGTTCTTAGCTGATATGCATAATTCTGTAATAAATCTGACCCTGATAAGAATCAGCAAAAAGACCTTCAAGGCCATGACATTTCATCACCTTTCCTTGAAAAAAAACCACAAAACCAACCAAAAAAATCCGAACTCCCAGCAATTTTTTGCAAGCATATTTTAAAAAACAAATTTGAATAAAATGTTATTACCTCCTATTTCTTGTTATACTGTTTTCATCTATAATATAATTAGACAATACATAAGATGTTTCACACTGTTGTCAGAGATCACACCATCTGCCTCCAACAAGTATTACAGAAAGCCCCTGAGGGCAGCAACATCACTGCCTCTATGTTCCTCTTCAGACCATTTGCATGCCAATGTAGTGAAATTGTGTAGACACAAATATAATTATGGGATTTTCTAGAAGAGAACTGTTTAGAAGCAAATAACTGTTTTCCTTTTAGGTACTGCTTTGAACATATATTGAGGACAAAAATAATTGTCAGCAGGGATAAAGCTAGAAATAGGCAGACATAAAAAAATCAGAACTCTGAGAAAATCCAGAAAGCAGAATTGTGAATTTCAATTATTTAAACAGTTGGCAAGACACTTTTTAAAAATTGAAACTATTGATTTTTAAAACAAAAGTGCTTGTCCATAATAGTTTGGGGAAAACAAAATTTTAAAAAAAGGAAACAACAAAAGGAGTACTGTAAAGTTTATTGCACTATAAAGACTTCAAAATATGTTTCGGAGTTGTGGCCTCTGTTTTAAGCATAAGTAGACAGCTCGTGTGAGAAATATGTCTGTAAGAGCTGCAGGACTGACACTGAAATAACACAGTAAGGCAATGAACAACTCTCTCTAAAGTCAAAGGGATTACGTCCACAGACATCAGGAAGTTTCAAATAAAGTTGTCCGAATACACTTAGAAAATGGAAGGTGATAATGCTACACATCTCCATGTCTGTGATGAAACAAGCCAGCTCTCAAGCTTACATAGTCAACAATGTGTGAAGTAAATCATTCCACACAACATTTACTACACGTATGCACTTTTCATCAGCTTAGCAAAAACGTTATTTGGGTCCCATTCATTTCCCTAGGGAAAAAACATGACATGACACCTACCACTTTCATGAGGGCACTGAGGCACTCGAGCTCTGGTTGAGAACATGTGGCGTGGATTTATGCAGCTCTTTACCTGCTCCACACTACTTCTACCTTCTCTTGCCTTCTGGTGGGGTTTCCAGGGTTAACATGAAGCATTGCCTGTGGGTTGCAGTTGTGTGACAGCCTGGGGTAGCTCTGTTTAGGTAGAGGAAGAGGTTTTTCCTTCAGCTCTCTGTACGTGAGTGGTGGTTCCCCTCTGCAC
>JAAWXA010000001.1:6140098-6183399 GCA_038090715.1 Florisuga fusca | reverse complement strand
CCCCTCCCCCGGGCTGCGGGATGGGCTGGGACTGCTGCTGCGGGAGGGACTCCCGTGAAGCTTCTGCTCCCCTAAGAGATGCTTAAAACTAACAAGCAAACAAAAAGAACTGGAGTAACAGGCCGACGTCTGGTTAAGCAGATCCCCCAGCTCTTCTCTGAAGTGGTTCAGGGAAATTAAATGTAGCTGAAAAGGTTAAATCAGAGAGCTGGAACACCTCCTATAAAGACAAACAGAGAGAATTGGGGTTGTTCTACCCGGAGAGGAGAAGGTTCCAGTGAGAGCTTAGAGCAACACTCAGTGTTTAAAAGAGGCAAATAAGAAATCTGGGGACAGGCTTTTGGGAAGGCCTGTTGGGACAGGACAAGGCCTGGTGGTTTTAAACTAATGAGGAGTAGAACAAATAGAAGAAAGCCATTTTTTGCAGTGTGGGTGCTGAAGCACTGGAGCAGATTGCCCAGGGAGGTGGGAGCTGCCCCAGGCTGCACAGGGCTCTGAGCAACTCGGTGTAAGTGAAGATGTCCCTGCTCACTGCAGGTGCTTTGGAATAGGTGACCTTTAAGGCTCCCTTCCAACCCAACCCAATTTGTGCCTCTGTAAGTTGTCTGAGTCACGTTTTGCAGCCACAGTTGAAAAGTTTGAGTTAAAATGTGGTGACAGGTTCTTTACTGGTGGGGGTAACTTATTCCAGCAGATCCCAGTCTGCAGTTTTCTCTGAAACTGCCTGCTGTGGGAAACCCTCCCTCTCTGCTGGAAACACAGAAAACTCCTTAGAGCCAGAACAGGCTCTGCAGCCAGGGAGCTCCTCAGCAGGAGGAGCCTCAGCAGCCCCAGGAGGGCACTTGGGGTGATGGAAGTGGGGGAGGCAGCACCCAGGACTCCTCAACTTCTGTTAACTGCTGTGAGGGAAGCCAGGGAAGGTTCTGGTGTGAACCTGGCTTTAACCTCCTCCCCTGGCTGTAACTGAGGAGGCTGTTGCTGACACCTGAAGGTGCACGTGAGACAACTGAAGAGTTTTCTAGGAAGGAAAAGAAAAAGAGAAGGGCATCAAAGCTGCAGATCTTGGAGGGACTTGAGCCTTGCATCACAGCTGAAGTAAACTCCAGCTTGGCAGTTAAGCTTTTATTTAAGGAAGCTACATGTGTGAAGCTGGAAGCTGCCCACCAAAATAGATTTTTGTGTTCCCATTTAAAAAACTATTCTTATTTCATTTCTGCTCCTGGTGCACTTTTAAAAAATGCAGGAATGTGACTCAGCATTAATGAAGGAACAAACCCAGTGAATCACCTGAGCAAATGTTCCCAGCACCTCAGGGATTTTTTAGAATTTCCACTTAGCATGCCAGACGGGCTGTTGAACTTGCTGTTTAACACCCAAACCTTCTGCATGTGGCTCAGACTCCTCTTTTCTCTTCCCTTTATTAATTCTGTGCTTTTCATGGTGGTCATTGCCTCAGGCTGAGAGAAGCAGAAGTGTTCCCTGTCACAGTACTTGAGATAAGAACATGGAATTTCAAACTTGTGGTAGTTGAGTGGAAGAGTTTTAACCTTTGGGCTACAAAGAATTTGACAGAATTTCTGTAGGAGCTCCCATCCACCACTGGCTGGAGCTCTGGGTGAACAGTTGGTGTTTCTGCCCCTGGAGCTGGATATCTGGATCAGCATCACAGAGTGATCCTGCACAAGGCAAGAATGGGTTTTAGTTCTCTGGAGTGACATTCAGTGGTGTAAACGTGCAATCGTGTTTCTCCCCCATGCCCTAGGATAAGTCTGATGCCTTGCCCCAGTTTATTCTGGTTTTGCTGTCTGGGGTTTGTACCTTTTCCTTGGAAATGGGGCAGTTCCCTGAGGTTTTCTCTGCTGAAAGGGATGGAATGGCAATCAGTGTGCTCAGAATCTGGATCTGCCTCTGGTGCCTTCCCCCTTGCAGAGAGGATCAGGTATTGTCTTGTGGAAATACTGTCATATTTCCAGCACCTGTGCTGGAAAGGTTCAGTTTTGAGGTGAGCATAGTCCTGAGTTTCCCTGAGAACGTCCCAAATTTCTTAAAGACTCCCAGAGTTCACTGTCATGAGCAAAAGGGAAATCCAGCTGAGCCTGGACTTCTTCCTTTGAGGCACCACAGTGGCAAAGTGCTTGGCAGGGAAGGAGAAGGGGAAGGAAGGGAAAGGGGAGTGGCATTTAAAAAGGGAAATTTTATAGTTTCATCCATTTCTCTTTGTGGGAGCAGTTGAATCTTTCAAATGAAAAAGAACCAGAGGCAGGCACGTGGTATGGAAAGGTTTACAAGCACTGATTTTATAGATGCTGTAAGGAAATCCCCCTGCAATAAGATGCAAGAATAAATCTTTGAGGAGTTTTATGTTGAGGCTAGGAGTGAGAGCTCCTAAAAGTACTAATCATCCCCTCAGGGAGGGGATCCTGGCAGGTATTTTGGCATCTTTTATTAAACAGTAGTCATAACTTGAAGATTATTTGGTGTTTGTGGTGTCCCAAACCAGAGCAGTTGTTAGCTTCTCAGTGAAGTGTGAGTGCAGCATTGGCATTGTTCAGGTGGATGCTCACCAGAGTTTTACAGTGTAACATCCAGAATGAACAGAAATGTTGAGTATTATTTTATTGGGTGCAATCAGGGGGTCTGATATTCTGCTTTTTTAGCAGTGTCCTTTCTGTTCTGTTTTCCAGAGAAAGAACAGTCCATAAACAGAGCTGGTATTGTTCAAGAGGATATTCAGCCTCCAGGTATACTTGATTCATGTGTTTAAGGATGTTCTTGAAGTAAGACCTGATTATTTATATGGATATAAATAATGTTTATATGGATATGGATTTATATGGATTATTTATATGGATATAAATAATAGAGTGAAGGATGCATTCAAATAATAAAAATATAATAAACTTGAAGAATTATTTTCAGGCTAATCATTCACTTGAAAATTATGGATTTTTTAAAAACTTGTTTTAAATCTACTTAACTGGCCAAATAAGTTGTAGAGGTTTTGTTACTTTCACACTTCCTTAAGCAGATGCCAATTTCCAAACCAGAGATTAATTTCTGAACAAGCTCAGAGCAAACAAGAACCATGGGTGGGCTGAGCTCTAGCTGTAAAAAATAGACTATTGCACCCTGGTTTTCTGGCACTCTGCTTTGCAGCTCAGCTGAAACCCAACTTGCCAGCACTCTGTGGGTACCTTCCAGCCTCCTGGGTGGGGAGGCAGGGCAGAAATCTGCTGCACTTCAAGGAAATGTTTGGAATGCAGTGCTAATAGCTTTTTGATCCCTGCTGTCATCAGTAGAAGGTGTGGAAAAACATATGAAGGGAATAAAAACTGGAAGTGTGGCAGACCATCCTGGAGAGTTGAGGGACTGTGGGGTGGTTATTTGTTGTGGAAGGCTGGCACTGCTCAGTTAAAGAGGGGAGGGTGCTTGTCTTGGTGAAACAGCTTATACCAGAGTATGTTAAAGGGTAACTTATTTTTAGAAAAGCCTGACAGCCTCAGCAGGGGAGAACCAAATAGGATTAATGCCTTGTCCTTACTATGTGTATCAGTTCAATCATCAGGATTTACTTTCCAGGAAAGTGCAGAAATGCTGAAAAGGAGTAGAAAGGGGATTGTGAAAGAGAAGTCTGGTAAATCTTGCCTTTTTTATTTAACATTAAAGAGGGCTGGACTGGCTCATTTATCCAAGATGCAGGTAGCTGATGACCAGTTCTCCTCAGTATACCTTTTTCATCTCAATTTAGCTGCTGAGAAGGTGGAAGATCTGCTAGTTGAAATGACATCCAGACAAATTCTAGGGAAAGATGGTTGGCCCAATATTAGAACACATTACGTATGGGTGTTGTGGATTTTTTTCCACTAAGATCAAGTTGAGGTTGTCTTTCTAAAAGTTTTTGCAAGCTTAAGCAGAGTTGTGCATTCAGAGCAGAAATCATCAGGTTCTTCCATTGTTTCATACATAAGGCTGGAGCTGCAGACCATTTAATTTCTTTTTTCCCCATCCATCTGGTTATGAACTGCTGGTATTCTCATATTTGATTTCCAGGCCTAAAAGTGTGGTCTGATCCATTTGGAAGAAAGTAATGTTGGTGGCTGGTTTCATTGCAAGGCAAAACTGAAGATGGACATCTTCAGCTGTTTCTTCTTTCACTGAAGGATTTCTTTGGAGAAGAATTCTGAATATGCTGTGTGGGCACAGGAGGAGCTACAAACACTCCTGGTTGGAATCCCAAGAGATAAAAGCATAATAATTGTCAGTGAGGATGCTGGGGCATAGTACACAGACTTTTGAGAGCTGAATGATTCTTTAAGTTACAAGTAAAATGTTTATTTCCTTGAGAAAGAGGAATTATTTATGTTGTGGAATAAATTATGCATAGAACAAACCACGCAGCCCCCTGCAGTTTCTTCCCCAGTTTAAGAATTAAATTTCTGGGTTTATTATGACAATGTGATGGTGCAGATCAGTGCAGAAAATATAACACTGTGTGTGTAAATGTGTACATTAAAATTTCTTCCTTTTAAACCAATGTGTAATTTTTTCATTTATTTTGCAAATATTTTGCAATTTTTGGCTGGTTGACCTTGGCAAGCTGCCAGGTGCCCACAGCCTCTGTCTCACTCCCTCTCAGGATAGAGAAGGATAGAGAAGAAAATAGGATCACAGAGCTGGTAGGATTACAGAGCTCATCTGGGTAACACAGGGAGTTTGCTTACCAGTTACTGTTGCAGGCAAAATCAACTCAACTTGGGGAAAATTAATGTAGTTTATTGCTAAATAAAATAGATTTGGATACTGAGAAACAGAAAAAAAAATTAAATTAACACCTTCCCACTGCCTCCCTTTTTCCAGGGTCAACTTTAGTCTATTTCCTCCTCCCTGATGCCTTCAGTGGTCGATGGGGGTTTACAGTCAGTTTGTAACAGTTCTGCTTCTCCCCTGCTCCTGTGTGGGCTCTAACTGAGCTGCAGTTCCCTCTGGAAATACCCAACTGCTCCAGTGTGGTTCCTCCCCAGCCACAGTGTGGATATCTGTTCCAACACGGTCTTCTCCTCAGGCTGCAGGGGAATAACTGCTCTGGTGCCTGGAGCACCTCCTCCCCCTCTTTCTTTTCTGACTTTGGCGTTCATATTCCTGTGCTCCTCACTTTTTTGCCCCTCACTTTTCTGCTTCTCTGGTGTTTTCATAAAAGTGTCACCCACCTGCTGGGCTGGGCCGTGTCTTGCAGGGGTTCTGCAGGGCCAGCTGGAGCTGTCTGTGGCTGGCATGGGGCAGCTCCTGCAGCCCACTTTCCTTGAGCAGTGCTCCTGAAACAGAAGGTTGACACCAAATATTGGGGTGGGAAAGCAGATAATTTAAGTAATCTTTTTTAAAAAAACACTTTCTCATGGCAAGCATAATGAAGGTTATGTTAATTAGAACAGATGAGTAAAGGATTGCCCCTGCTGAAAACCTTCCAAACTGGATGTCTGTCTTAATAACAGGTTCTGAAGAAATTACACTTTCAGGTTGCAAAAGAAAGAAGCAGTCTGTAACCTAACCAAGATTGCTGCTGGGTACAGGTGTAGCATGTGCATTTAACTTTACTACACTATCATCTTTTCTTGATTTATTTTTAGTACTTCATTAGGGAACACAACATTTAAAGGCCATTGCAGGATTGTGTATGTTACAAAGAATGGATGTGCAGTGAGTTCTTCAGACATGGCACAGTTTCATTAAGAGAGATTAAATACTAGACATTTATAGTGTTCTTTTCCAAATTGCTGTTTGATTACTTATTATTTTTCAACAAAACCACATCAAGAAGTAAGTTTTTAAATAAATATTTGTAGTTTTATGTAATTATTAGTACTTGAGAGGGACCAGTCTGCCTTTTGCAGAAGAACAGATTTGCTCATTTTTGACCACCTATTCTGATTGTGCTCACAGAAAGTTTGGGGCAAAACACTTGCTAAAAATGTCTTCCAATAATATTTTTTAAACACTTATCTGTTCTGTAATATGAATGCATTTTGCTTGTTTATTTTAGCAGGGATATGAACAGCGAATACAGCTTCAGACTTTGGAGGACTGGAGAAGTTTTAAACAGTGCTTTGAGATCCCAACAGAAATATCTGGTTAGACAAGTTTGGGTCTGCTGTTGTATGCTGATAAGTTCTAAAATTAATAAAACTTCTGCCATGAAGAGCAAGATTTGCATTTTTGGTCTAAATGCAGCTTAGTTTTGAAGCATCACAGACTGTTGATGATGCAAAGAAGCACTCAAGCACAAGCACTTCAGGAGTAAAGATGGTAAAAGATATCAGCAAGTTGCAGAGCTATAGACAGTAGGAAGAAATGAGATTTTTTTTCTTGCTGAATATTGTGCTTTGTTTAGTGAAATTGTTCCCACTGGTGAGGGGAGATTTTTTTTCCTCAAAGCACATTGAATAGATTCAACTGGTCGTCGCAGATTTGTCTGTAAGTATGCCCTCTCACAAGAAAAACAGTTCAGAAAAGGAAGCCATTCTTTTGACTTGCAGTTTTTCTAACCAAAATAAATCATGTATTTTCCCTTCTTGCAGTCCAACAATAATTAACTACTCATTTTCTCAGTACTGTGTATCCTCCTACTGGCCTTCTTCATGTTAACGTGCAGACACAGCAGTGAATGAAAAGCTGCATTGTCTTTTTCTGTGGTGCCAACAGCCCAGACAGTGTGTTAGACAGTGGAAGAAAATAACTTTCCAGCTTCTGAGAAAGCCCAGCAGAACATACACTGTTCCCATGTGGGCAATGTATAACAGGAGAGAGCAAAACCCAAAGTGCAGGTTGAAGCATATTGAAGGTCTTCTTTTCACCTACTAACCTATGATCTGAGGTGTACTTGTGCACGGTGCAAATGGTCACTGTTTAAGACCCTGTCATGGAAATTAGGACTTGTGGTCAGTTCCCTGTTCCACCATTCTTTTGTCTGGCAGCAGGTAAGCAATTTAGTCTTTGTAGAGGCAACCAGGTGAACACACTCAGGTGTTGCCAGTCAGGAGGAGGAAGGCATGAGCTCCTGTTCAGCCCACCTGTGCCCAGTTAGGGCTGGGCCCAACTGGGCATGAGCAGAACTGGGGGACCAATAAAAGGTGGGCTTCCAGAGGAGAGCTGGGGTCACTTTTGAGCAGCTAACACTTTTGAGTGTTAGCACTGAGATAGACTAACTGATTTTAAGGGCAACTTTTGGAGTGCTGTCCTTGCACCTTGGCAAGAACACCTACTGGACCCCAAAACACTGTGGTCCAGGAAAGGATTGTCTGCAACAGTCTTTGAGCTTCAGTTCCATCTGCCAAGTAATAAGAGTACTCCTCTTTGCAAAGCCTGATGAAGGTAAATACAGGAGTGGGAATGTTTGAAACATTTTTGCTTCTTGTCTGAGAAGTTTTCTTCATGGTTAAGAAAAGCAGGTCTGGGTTTGTTTGGGAATCAGGTATTTTGTTTCCACAAAACTTGAAATGGTTTGAAGAATCTTTTCCAGGAGGAAGCGACTTAGAAATTTCACAGGACTTTATACTGTTCAAATATTTTGTATTTTAGGAGTCAAACTGAAAACTCACCTGCTTTTCACAATATTAGTGGGGCTTTTTTAGAAGGTCTCCAAAGTTGAATATAAACCTCTGTATGGATGTGGAAATGCAACTCAATATGCACATTACCACAGTTATATAAAAAAAAAAAAAAAATTGTCTCAGCTTTTTTTACTGATCCAGGTGCCTCAGCAATTTTCTGGGTGTTTTTCAGTATTCTGTAACAATGGATCCTCCCTTCTGACCTTTGCATGACAAACAAAGCAGCTAAAAGTCTTCTAAGAGAGCTACAGGTACTGAGCAGAGGAGGCTGGGTGGCTGTTAAAAGAAGTGAGGAGGAACTGTAGATCCTGTGAGGAAGGAGTGTTTGTCCTGTAACCCTGGAGAAACACCTTGGAGGAAGGGGTGGTGGACATGAAGAGGAGCCAGGGCATAGTGATGAATTGAATTGGCAAGAGCCTAAGGGATGTAGGACATAAACCTGTTGGAATACAGCCTTTGTGGGTTCTGCTGCTCTCAGAGGAAGTTGGGATACATCTTTCCTTTTGTTTCCTCTCCAGCAGATCAGAGCTAAACATTTTTAGCAAAACTGTTGTTATTCCCTGTTGCACTTAGCAGAGTTAAATTTTGCCTCATTGCTATTATTCCACCTGTTCTTTTGCAGTGACGTTGCCTCCCAAGTTGTTTATCAGAACATGTAATTGGTGTACTGCTATTTTTGTGACAAAAAGTTACATTAAACTTGTCCTAGGACAGTTCTTTGAGGAATGCCACCAGTAAAAACCCTCCAGTCCACTGACTTCCAGTTTGTCATTCCTGCTCTAGCTACTCCCCATACTTGGCTGACAATTTTTGCAGCTGCTGTTTCCCCTGTGACACTGCTCCAAGTGCTTTGCTAAAGTCCAGGTGGGACATATCCCCTGTATTTTTGCCATATTGACAAGTTGGTTACCTGATGAAGTAGCAAGATGACATTCTCTGACATGTTCTACTTTGGAACTTTTCATACATGTCCCCACTTTGCATTGCCTCACAGTTTGCATAACTCTTGTGTGCTCTTCTGGAAAGAATAACAGCTAGGTAGATGTTTTCCCAAAGAGATGTTCAGAAGTACCTGAACATTTCATAGTCTTTATTTCTGGATCATAATGTATATGATAAATGCATCATAATGCATATAAAATGGAAGGTTTGGTATGCTAGCACTAACCTCAAAGTACTTAGTAGTAGTACCCTTAGAACTGCTCTCACTCCATGAGAGTGACCTTCCTCTCCAGCCCAGGCAGAGAGATATTTGCTGCTGTTGGTTCTTTTCAAAAGATCAGAAGTTTAAATTCATCCCATCTCTGTGTCATTCATTATTGGCTCATAAGAACCAGGCCCAACTAATTGAAAATCATGCTGTAAACATTGTACCAGAACACCCAGCTGGTTTTGTTTAGGCAGAAAATACATCACGCATCAAACTCAAGAAGAGTGAGGGCAGTTATCAAGCCTTATTGACAAAATGATATTAAGTAAATTACCACATCTGCATTTGATAGTGAAATTATTCAGGGGGGGTACAAAAGTATTTAAACCTGGTTCTAGTTTCCACAGATCATTGGGTGCATATCACTTAAAGGCTCCTGACAAGGGAGGCATGAAATCCAGGTAATGACTGCTTTGAAGATGAGGAGAAGTTTACCTTTGCTTCAATCGTGTGAAGTCCCAGAAGTAATACAGGTAAAGGTAAAAATAGAATATTTCAATTGTTCCAGTGATTTTGGGGGATGGTACTGATGGCACTTTGTGATTCAGTTGTGCACTGTCATGTGGTTTGGGAACTACCTGGAATATGAGCTGTATGCTCTGCTGGATCTTAGAAATTATAAAGATGAGTTACTTTATGCAATTTCATGCCCTATTTACATTTAGCCACTTTGCTCCACCCTTTCCAGGGATCTTCCCATGATGATGTGCTCTAGCTAAAGTTCTGATCATCTCTTAATTGTCAGAAGAGTGAAAGATGCTTTGTTCCTGTTTTTTTTCTATTCCCATGCTGCTCTCTGTAGAGACTACCATGAATCTTAAAGACCAGGTTCTAATTCTAGCTCTAAATCTATGGAAGATTTCCTTTTCTTTTTCTAGATTATTTTTCCTATCTACATCTTCAGACAGACAGCTCCAGTGCAAGAAGTGTCCATGTTAGGTGTACTGAAATGTTCTGTCACAAGCACAGTTTCATTTTGAAGAAGCATTTTGGATTACCTTGCTTAGGAACCTGGCTCCTGGGGCAAATACCTACAACATGTCTGAGGCTCCTTACCACTTGATTCTTTCAGGATTCCACAGTTTTGTCTCCTTCGCAAATTTTGAGATAAATCAAGGGAAATATTGCAGTTTCTGCTTATGATAGAGACCTTCCTCACTATGGTCTGTCCTGAAATAGATCCTGGATTTTCACATCCCAGTTTCCTGAGGATACCTTCTGCTATTTTCAAGACTGTGTTTTGGGTGAATAGCTTTCTTTGTGTATGAAACTGATGGTGAAATGTTACCTCTACTGCATGCAAGCAGTATGGAAATATTCATGTCTGCTTCACTGATATAACCTGGATGGGACCAGAAGTTGTACCCCCTCTTCTCTTGTTTTTGTTAATGGGTTGACTGTCCTGTTACAATTAAACTTCTCTCTCCCAGAAATGTGGTAGAGGAGAGCCCTTCAAACTATCTGCATATTTTAAATGTGTGTTTTCCAATGAGAATTTCTGAATTAGAATAATCAAGATTAGAAAAGACCTTCAGGATCATTAAGTCCTCCTGTCAGTCCTCCATCACTGTAACCACTAAACCACCTCCCCTGGTGCAACATGAACCCATTTTCTCTTGTCCTATCCCTAGTCACTAGTGTGGAGAGGCCAACACCTGCCTCACCACAACCTCCTTTCAGGTAACTGTAGAGAGTTGAATGCCAAGTGTTATGCTGAAAATCTTTATCTTACTAATGAATTTCCTATCTTGTATCATTGTAGGAAACAACACAGTACATAAAGCAATGAAGGAAGGGCCATGTTCACTGAAATTTGCAGAGATTGGGAATCTGGGGAATGACTGTATTTAGTCTGATGTTGCGCCATGTGTCTTGTGCTTTAGGAAGTGGCAGGGAGCTTTTGAAGAGGAATTATGTTTAGGAAAAGACCCAAGACATTCCTTGGGCAGGAAGATGACATTGACTAGATTTACCTGGCCTGCCAGGTGTCTTCATTCAGTCTGAATTAATTTTAGGGAAGTGGAGGATCATGATGGAGTCTCAGGCTTTACCTGAGTAGGGGCCTGTCCAGTGACCCCACTAATTGTGTGTCCAGAGTGCAGAGAAAAGCTACAGAGCTGTATTTGTTTTTCCCACCACAGATGAGGGAGTGGTAACCAGAAGTTACTGCCTAGCAAGAGTATGGATGGAATGGATTTTTGAAGAGGTGTTTGCACTGCCAGGAGAGGTGAGGAGCTATTTCTGGGCAAACTGACCAGTCATGCTTCTTTTTGAAGTCTCACTAGCAGGAGGGCTTTGGCAGCTGGAAGGCAGCCATGCAGTGGGGTATGAGTGAGAATCACACCTCTCTCCACCCGGCACAGTGAGAGCCACAGTCACATTTGTGCAAACTCCTTTTACCTCCCACCAAAAGAATGGGGGCTGCTCATCCCTGTCCCGGACAAGAAGAGAACAATCTGTCCAACACACCTCAAACAGTCCAAACCATGACCTGTAGCCTAGGCAGGATTCCTGTTTCTCTGAAGGAGGGCTACTACCATTTGGAAGCCCTCTACACAAGCTCTTTCCAAATAGTTCTCTCTTGTTTCCCTTGGGCTGGAAGTCATTTTAGATTTGCCAGCTGGGTCTTGGCCTCTGGGCTGATTCCAGCACTGGAGCCTGGTTTTATGTCAGAGTGAGCTGGCTGATCCCGTGGGATGTTCCAGTGCTCCCTGACGCAGGTGGGGCTGGGACAGGTGCTGTTGGACTTCTGCAAGGAGGTGGAAAGTGAGCGTGGCAAAGCTGAGTGTGGCACAGCACTGATTCCTATCCGATGTTTATGTCCTGGTGAGTGAGTGGCATGTTTAAGAATATTCTTAATGCTTGTGGTGGTAGCAAGAAGTGATATCCTAGTTGCTTTATCTACTCCTTTTGTTCTGAATTTTAGAGTATCTGTGCTTAAAGATATAGTTACTCCTGCACCCAACAAGAACCTGCAAAACGGAGACTAATCTGCTGGATAATTGCCCAGTCCTAAGTGTCTGGATGTAAAATGAAACTTTTGCTTTAGTATTTTCTGTACTGCTTAGTTTCCAGTGAAAACAAAATGCCTTTTGATATAAAATATATGGTTCAGTCTCTAGGGAACCCTGCCTTTATATTCTTCATGTGCTTTATTATTTTTCAAAAAACCCCAGAAACCA
The DNA here is from genome assembly GCA_038090715.1 of Florisuga fusca. Taxonomy (NCBI): domain Eukaryota; kingdom Metazoa; phylum Chordata; class Aves; order Apodiformes; family Trochilidae; genus Florisuga; species Florisuga fusca. Next base: position 6,171,403 of record JAAWXA010000001.1, on the reverse strand, counting down.
ACCTTATACACCAAGTGATCACAGCTGAATAATACAGGTTTTGTTTCCAGGAAAAAGGTAAAAAGGAAGAAAAATTCAATTAAATTTAATTCTGTTATGTAACCAAGAAAATAAATTCTTCAACAGAAGAGTAGTGCTAGGCTTCCTCCCTCAAAGTTATTTTATATAACTAATAGTTAATGGTAGAACTTCTCACAACTGGGAACAAGGATGTTTGATTCCCATTGTTTTACAAAAAAACCCCCAAACCAAACCAAAACAACAAACTGCTCAATCTGTTGGGTGCAAATAGCAACAATTTTTTTTCTAAACACAGTTAGTGGGCAGAGGTTGGGAACTTATGGGATGAGGAAGGTTGTCTTATATGGACTGATGGCCACAGAAAAAGACTTCATCATTTATCTGCAATTGTGGTCATAGCTTTCCTTTCAAGTTTGGTCTATATTCAAACCTCTCACCAAACATTTGCTTTTGCCAGTTTCTGGATTATTTATCACCTCAGATTGACATAATAAGCTTTTGGCCCCTGATCTCAGTCAGATAATAGGCTACCCAGGAAGGTGCTGGAGTCACCATCCCTGGAGGTACTCAAAAACTGAGCAGATGAGGCACTTCAGGACGTGCTTTAGTGAGATGGTGATTGTATTTATTTTTTCTGGGCATATGGCTGGATGTGATGATCTTAGATGTTTTTTTCCAACAGTGACGGTTCTGTGAGAAAATGTCTAAATCTGGCCTTGTATAGGGAACAGAGTGGGTTTCCCCAGCCTAACAAGCTACTCCTAAAGCACTTGCCCTTGAAGTTCTGGGCACTGTCCTTAGTGCACATCTCTCCATGTGCACCATCCTGGCTCTCACCTTGGCTGTCAGCTGTTTGCATCCCCCATTCTCCAGCGCAGTATGCCAGGGGCTGGGGGCCTGCTGGGAATCTCCCAGCATCCTTGTGATGCTCAGAGAACAAGGGGAGGTAGCCCTCAGGGCCTGTCTTCAGTGGACTTTGCTTGCAGACACTTCCTGGACTTGGACAGTGTTCCTTCTACCCAAGTCCCTGAGTAACTGAGGTGTTTTGTCTGACAAAGTTCTTGGGCATTTTTGTGACCTCTCTAGGGATGCCAGATAGAAATACTGGATCCCAGCTCATACCAGTCATGAGGCTGTGCAAGCATTTGTCCCAAGGCATTATTATTCACTGTGTTTTCCATTATGGAGTCCTGAACTCTAGTTATTTCAGAAACATTTAACTGTATCCTTAAGCAAATAACTCAGCCCAAAATATACTTCAAGTGGAGCGTGAGTCAAGCCTTTGGTGATGATCTTCAGAGTACTGCATCTGCTTTATGAACTCCCATGTACAGCACATCACTTCAAATGCCAGGAGGTCTAGATCTACTGCCCCTTATTTTTTTCCTTGCCTGCTATAGGAATGATATATTTTAAAGCAGTCATACTTGCTTCTCAGTGTTGTCACCTGGCTGCAGCTTCTCTAGGCACAGACGATTGGACCCACAACCAGCATGGGAGTTGTGGAGCAGAGGGATGCTACAGTCTGAATGGAAATGCTGCCCTAAAAGAATGTAGATAAGAGTGAGGTGTGTGCTCAAAGTGAGACATCTGCAAAGGCTTCCTACATGGAGTAGGCTAAAAGGCCTCTTCAAGTCAACCTGAGCCTCACATTTTCACTCCAGGCTCTATCGCCTGTGCCCTGAAGGAGCAGACAGAGGGAAGGATGCACTGCACACGGTGGTGGAAAACATAAGGTCAACAGGCCTTTAGGAACTCGGACTTGCTATTTAGTAAATAAACCTAAAAAAAGTCCCTAAGAAGCTGTGTTAGCCTTGTGATGACCTTTCTGAGGTGCCATGCATATGGCTGCTTTGTGACGAGGGTTCTGCAAGCTGCTATTTTATAGTTTTAAATGGGCTGAGACTACTTCAGAACAAGAAAAGGCATATTTATCTGATTTTTCATGGTTAACGAGCCAGTGTTACTGAATAGGCTGTCCCAGCATTTTCTTGAAAATAGTGCATTTTAAGAATGAAAGGAGTTATTACCCTATTCCTGCCCAATAAGCAACAAGCCGTAGGCTCCAGTTCGGCAGAACACTTCTGTGCTTACTGAAATGTTACTGTCAGTGGCATTTACATCTCTCTTCAAAAGTTAGAAGTCGAGAATTCGATTGGATCTGAACCTCGGTGCTAGCGCTTTAATGCAGGCTTCCCATTGACCAGTAGATGGGGCAAATGAGCCTCTTATGGTCAAGATTTTTCTGCGTTCAAGGTTAAAATGTAGCCCTCGTTGGCTCTTGGGTCAACAGCTCAGTTTGAAGGCTCTTTACCTTTGTACCGTAAGAGTAAATTACGTACTTTGACGCAACTGGACTATTTTCCTTACAAACATGTGTCGTAAACAATTGGTCTGTTCCTTGAAATTCTGAGATTTAAAGGGATGTTCCTTTCTTTACACAGGGATGGAAGCAAATCTTTTGAAGGTTTTGTTGTGCGAAGATACGGGAATGAGTGTTGCCTCCCCAAAACTAGCCAATGGTTAGGTATTTACAGCACTCACGAGGATGCAAAGGATCCAAGTTTCAGTCCCTGGTAGACTTCCATGTGACTGGAGAGTGTGCCATGACAAGCTCATCTTATCTGTCTGTGGGTCATCTTCTCCAGTTCTCTTCCAGAAGCTCCTATGCCTTTCATACACTTATTGGTGCACCAGACTTGTACAGACTATATGAGTGGCCACAGCTGCTTTCTGCTCATGGTTCTGGCCTCTTGTTCACACTCATGTGATGTACTTAGCCAAAGAGGGGCTGACTCCCAAAATAAGTCAGTCCCTGTAAACTGCCTGTTATAAGGATATATCTATCCTATTTTATTTTAAAGTGGGGCAAGCTTCCTGAGAGAGTTGGCTGAAAGGGTGAGAAAACCTCTTTCTATACTAAGTTGGACAGGGCAGACAAACAGGACATGTTAAAACAAATGAACAAACAAAAACCCCCAATAAAAATCCTCCACAACTTTTTCTCCTCAAACTTTCACAAACTGAAATGAGGAAGAGATGTGTGCCTGCCTTCTCAGATATGTGGGGAAAGCCTCAGCTGCTGGACTTTGACTGGTTTAGCATGGAGGTCTATGTGCCACCATCTGTTGTTATCTGTTTGTGATATCCAAAACTTTTCTCAGGGTGGGAGGGAGCACTAAGGAATTCTTGGCTAGATTAGCATGACTTTGTGCTCTTGCTTGAAACCACTGCATGGTTAAAACTGAGATGGGTAACACTGAATAGAAGGGGGACAAGGTTTAAACTGGTGTAAACTGAGAACAGCTCCTTTGCAGAGAGTGAAATAACCAGACTCTGCAGACATCTAAACCAGCAACAGTCTGGCTCACCTTTTCCTAAAGTACATTGTACAGAATCTGAGCATTACCTTAATCCATTCCATATTTTGGGGGGGGCAATCTGTGTTACCTTTACCTCATGTCACTCTAAGGTTGCTCCAGCTTCTCCCTCTTTCACAGCCTCGATGTGCTCTCAGACCTTATCTCTAACACTGCCTCCTCCCCAGTGAGCAGCCTGACTCACACCAGGCTTCTTCCAGCCAGATTTCTACAGTTCTGCTTTCTTTACTTTCCGTTCAGTTGACTGACAGTCCTACAGCAAAAATTCCTTTGGCTCCTCTTGTATCTACCTTTGCCTTTGACTGTTTTCATTGGCTCAATACATTTCGAATGAAATTTAAATTCCTCACTGCATTTTCATTTTGCTCATTCTGTGTGTCTTGGCCATCCTATATCCTCTGACTTCACCCCTGTCTTCGTGGTCTTCCTCTATTGCTTCATATCCTTCCCTGTTCCTGAAGAGATGTTCTCCTAATAAACAAAGCAGAGTTCCTAGCACTCACCTCCCTACTTTCACACTCCATTTTTGACTTTCCCTCAAGAGCCAGTGATTTTTATTTATTTTATTTATTTATTTTTGTAGGTGGAAAGAATTACTTTATAAGAACAGTAATGCTCCTGGGGTAGGTATAAAGCAGAGCTTAGACTACCCAGGCTCCTCAGGAGTGTGGGTTGTGACACAAATGCAGTGAGAGGCAGCTGGAAACACCTCCAGCTTGAGGTGGTTTATTAGGAAGCCAACTGCTCAGTGACATGCTGGCCTCTGGGGACAGCCAGAGGCATCTCTGGAGGACTGAGAGTCTGTCTGTCTGCTATTTGGCTCCTCACAGAAAGCAGATGTTCCACAAGAAGGTGAAAGATGCAATAAATGACTCTATTTACTTGAAGCAAATCAGAGCTCAAGAAAAGGCATGGGTCCAGCCGAGTGTGTGAGGGAATGCTTTTGTGCTTGTGCAGCATCTTTCACCCCAAATCTCAGAACATTTTGAAAATGCTAACAAACATAGGCTAGCACTAGTGTTTGCAGGCTGATTAAGCCAGCTTTTTACTGCCTGATTTGGACACTGCCATTTATATCAGCCTGCACTGAGTTTGGTACTGCTATGGCTGCTTGGCCAAGTGTTTCCTTAGCTGCATGGATATTTTCTGCAGTTGTTCTGAGCTCAAGCTGGCACAGCTGCATTGATAAGAGGACCTGAGCAAGGCTCTGTGTGGCTAGCTCAGGTAGGTGCTTGTAAGCTGTGGTCACTTGAGTGTAAATATACATTTGTCCCATTTTTAGGTGGAAAGAAAAAAAATCTAAGACCTGGACAAAAGACAAGTCACAAAGATACATCTCTCTTTTCTACTGCATCTTCTGAGGGAACTGGAAAAAATGAAATATTAAGTAGGTTATCACTGGTGCAAATAGATTCAAGCTAGGTTGTGCCATGTCTACCTGCTGAGTGAATATGTTCAGCTAATATCTACTACTGGGAAATGTCCAATGAACCAGAAGGGAAGGAGTTTTCTTCATGTGTGTGCTTATTTTCCTCATGGACCACGAGATTCCTCTTTGGATGTTTGAGATCCAGAAGTCACTTGTTAGTCCTCAGTGGCATAGAGGAGACAACTATTTTTAGTCAACAGCAGGGTGTTAATGCAGGGATTTCATATTGTTTTTCCAGTAAAGGATATGCTGCCAAATAAATATCACCTGATTCTGGGTTTGTGCCAGGGGTTAGGTGATGAGTTAGGAGCCAGCAGTAGAACCACACTGCACTGAGCAGTTTCCAGCAGAGCTCTGGAGATGGGTAACTGCAGGGTGATCTGGGGATGGCTCTTCTTCTCCAAGGCATCCCAGATGATCCTGGTGGATGGCTCCTCTGGTGGTCTCTACCCACTTTTCCACAACATGCAAAGGGAGCAACGTCTGAAAATTCTTAGGATGGACGAACAGCTCACGATCCTCCAACTTACTTATTTTTAGCTCAGAAACTCACCTCATTCCTTTCTCCTTCTTTTGCTCAGCTCATTTCTGGTAGTTTTCAGCAGACATTTCTCCTAAATAACCTTGCTAGACACAAAGTGAAACAAAAGGCCCTACCCAATGTCTGCCTTTAACTATGGAGTCCTTTAACTACAAAATACTCTCAGTCTGTGGAGAGGGGTTTTTCCTCTCTCTTTTGTTCTTTCTGCTCTCTGGCTGCCCACAGTGACAGCCATATCTGTTTGGTTTGAGGAAAGCCTTGCATGTGATGTGACTGGCTCCTTCTGCTAATAATTTGTCTTCTGGAGCCTGTTGCTGCACAGTATAAATAAATTTCATGCTTAGTACTTTCCCATTTTTTTCCCCCGCTGCTGGCAGTGACTTGACCCACCCTGTTTTGTTTTTCAAATTTATCTTTATTTGCCCTCTCAGATGAGACAAAAATCTCAAGATCAAATTAACAAAGATGCATTAGCAGTGCATACTTTTTGTTTTTTTGTTTTTTTGTTTTTGTGTTTTTTTGGTGTTTTTTTGTTTTTTTGTTTTTTTGTTTTTTTGTTTTTTTGTTTTTTGCTTTTTTGTTTTTTTGTTTTTTTGCTTTTTTGTTTTTTTGTTTTTTTGTTTTTTTTGGTTTTTTGGTTTTTTGTTTTTTTGGTTTTTTGGTTTTTTGTTTTTTTGTTTTTTTGTTTTTTTGTTTTTTTGTTTTTTTGTTTTTTTGTTTTTTTGTTTTTTTGTTTTTTTGTTTTTTTGTTTTTTTAGCCTTAATTTGGGCTGTTCTGTGTGTGTGTGCTGACCAGGATGTTTAGCACATCAGCCCCAGCTTTGCAGTGGTGAATGTAGGTGCTGGAAGTTCTCCAGTTGTGGCAGTATGCATCCCCCTGCAACCTCTAACTCAGAGCAGGGTAAATATTTAGAGTGCCTGAGCCCAATCTGGGCTCTGTGCTGTTTTAAGTAGATTGGTCCTGCCTAATTTAAAGCTGGCTTAGGTTTTTCTCCACCACACCAGAGGTGCTCCTGAGTACATGTGCCCCTAATTGGGTATGATGAAGGCCACAGTCATGTTGTTCATGGTTCCAAGCCTGATGCTTAGACCACTTGAGGTTGTTTTTACTGTGTGAATGTGACTGTGTGTGCATTTTAATATGGGGAAAACCAGGCTGTGATAGACTAATGAATTCAATAGGGTGGTTGTATTTGGCTGCTTTCTTGAAAATCTTCATCATTCCCATCTTCCTTAGGTTGTATAAAAGGAATCTATCAACCTAGAGAGTATTCTTCCTGCATGCTTTTGGATCTTTTTACAGCATAAATGGGTTTCAAATACTATAAATCAAGTGAATTTTGCTGTTTCTTCCACTGATTTCTTCTAGGCAAAGAAGGACATCCCCATGCACAGGGGGGGAAAAAAGCAACAAGAAACTAGCCTTTTATGATTTATATTTTACAAACCAGATCTTGAAAAAAAAAATTATTTGAAGGAGGGGAAATTTGTCACCTTAACATTGCAAATGATGTGAAACCAGAATGTCCTCTCACCACAGCATATGTTTGTGGTGGGTAGGCGGGGGAGATGCAGGGAAGAGGTGATGGTATAAAAAGACTTTGTAAAAACAAATGTTTGGCTAGGGGAGAGAGTTTGCCATTTCAGCCAGACTAGGGGGGGAAAGCAGACAGACAGGGGGCGGATGAGGGGAGAGAGAAGGGGGGGGAAGAACTTAGGTCACTTCAGCAAGGTAAATAACTTGACAAAGTGTCTCAGAAATAGCAGTCAAATAACGAGCACAAGAAGATCAGATATTAAATGAGTAGGTGGCCTAGAAAGTTAAGAGGAAGGAGTGAAAGCTATTTCAACAGAACGATAAAGATTGTAAGAAGCAGTAAAATGTATGACAAATATCAAACCCCGAGACAGAGTGCACAGACTTGCTAGTAGCCTGTGTTCTCATGAACTGAGAAGTATGTTTTTTCTGATTTATTCTTATAATAATTCAGACATGCTAAGTCAAATAGAGACCAGGGGGTCCACCAGATAGACACCAAGTGGTAACGTGACTGTGTGCAGCTTTGTGATGTGTTGCTAGCATGGCTCTCTCTGCATGGGAAGTTTCCCTCTGGGTGCCACAGGGAACAGTTTGTACACTCCACAGCATCCAGCACCAAGCAAATGTGAGCAGACACCAATGTGACCACCCACGAGGGCAGCCAGGGCAGAAAATGAGAGTTTGCCTTGTCATGCTCAAGGGGGGTGGTATCCTGCATTGTGAGACTGATATCTCCACATCTTAGAGCTGTCAGGTTCGGGAGCCATCAGGAGGGAGGACACTTGGTGCCCTGCACAGTTCAAGTTGGCAGCAGCAGCTGTCAGCATTGGAAGGGCAGTCTTCTTCCTATGTGTGGTATTTATAGTTTTGATTTGGTTTTAATTGACTTGCTTCAGTGCTCAAAAAAGTGCCTAGCCCATGGAAGAGTGGGTGAGTGTGTGAGAAAGAAAGATAGAAGATGTGGGAGGAGAGAGCAGGCTGGTGAGGTGCCCTTTATGTCTGGTAATCTGTTACCCAGGCCTTCATTGCCCTGGTTTACTGACAGCTTCACATGCCCCTTTCCTTTCTACCTCTCCTCATTCCCTGTTGGTTTCATCTCCAAGAAGAGAAGGGGATTTGCTAAATCAGGCAAAACCTGCCCCTCTGCTTGCTCTCTTATTTTGCTAGGAAGTGTGTCATTCTCCTGCTTTGGTGGTGACTTTTGTTCATAGGTCAGTCTCTCTCCTCCATGGTATGGGACATGCAGGGTATTTCAGCTGAGATAGGGCCAGTAAGGTTTTGGTACTGTGCAAAACAGGTCTGCATCCCTTGTGTGGGCTTATGGCAACCAACCCCTTGTGCTGGCACAGTGGCTTGTGGGGCTTTGGAGAGGGATGAGACCGTTTTTAGCACAAGACCAGTTTCAAAGGTGGCATGTGTAATAAAGTTATTTAGTGTCCAAAGTGCAGCCCAGGGCAGAAGAAGATTCAGACTTCTGTTGCACAAGGTGGGACTTTCCACTAGTAGGTGTTCATACAAATTTGGCTGTATCTGTCTCTTTGTATGTTGGTGTGCAGTCATTTCATACTTGCATTCCAGAAAAAAAGCAATGGGTATTTTCCCCCTTCAACAAATTTCAAAGAAAATAAACTAACAAAATACTGTTAGAGAAACTCTGCGTGATCCCATCAGCAAACTGAAACCTAGAATACTTTCTGAGACCTTATCTGTGCAGCTGCGTTGTTGCTTTGCCCTTCAGGGCTGGTTTAGGGTAGCTCTGGGGATTAGTAGTCTGGGTTCCCTGACTTACATGCATGTAATATTAATGAAATATTTTGGTGGAAATCTAGCTTTTACATTTCAGATTTGTTTCGTTGCACCAGTTGGTGGACTGAAACTGCCATCACAGCAGCTGCCTGAATATCATGTAACGCAACACCCCTTGATGCCTTGTCATGTTTCAGTGTTTGCTCACAGCATGAACAGTCCCAAGCATTGTGTTGTGTTTTTTTTTTTTTTTTTTTTTTTTTAAGAAGGTCCAGAGTTAGTGAAATAGAGAGTATCTTTTTTCCTCTACTTTCTCACAAACCCACAAGTTCTCATGCCTTTCCACTATGCTTTTCTTCCACTGATTTAACGATTCACCCTTTACTGATGAGAACTGCAATACAGAAAGCTTAGGCAGATGCTTCTGCATGAAGCTCTTCCTGAGCATACTGAGATCTCACTGAATATACTGGCTATGTAATCTCACAATAACTGAAGAGTGGGTGTTACAATAGTGAAAGCCAAAAGATGTACAATTAGTCAAGAACCTTTTTGCTGGAGATGTTAAAACTAAAGTCTGAAACTCTTCCTGGAAATTCAGTACTTGTGGCGAAACTCTTAGGGGAGTTTCTTAAGCAAAGAACAAAATTTCTGATGAAAAAAGAAAGAAAGAGGGAGAAGTTCATAGCAGAGTGTTCGATAACCTGGTAATTGTGTGATCTTTGAGATGTACGAGACCAAGTTCTAAGTTCTCAAGAGGAGTTTGAAAAAATAGGAATATCAATTCATCTCTCCAGTATTTTAGATAAGTGTCTTAACTGCTGGGCTTTCGTGGAAGGTGCATGGGTCTGATTTCTGTGGTTCCTTTGTGTGTCAACTCTCAGGGTCTTTTTTCAGTTCTAAAATTCTTCTTTCCCCCTTTTGTTTTTTAAACCTGTGTTTAAAGGCTTATTTTTTTGCAAAATGGAAACCTCATTATCCAGCCAGCTATAATAATAAAAGTTGTAGGTGTCTTGTGAAGTTGAGGCAAAGAAGATATGTTGTTTCATTGGCTCTGCATGAGGGTCTGGGCTTCATTTAAAAGCTAAATGTAAATATATTTTTGCTAGGTTGGTATTGTGACAGATTAAGATTTGATGTATGCTCATTTCTCCTTGGGAGCTGCTAAGGATTCAGACCAGCTCGATCAAAACCTTCCTTTGACAGATGACAGCAGGATTTCATGAGTGATTTCTATCTCAGGACTGCTGCCCCTTCTCCACACACAGCAAGTGGCAACAGCATTTGAAAAGAAAGGATGTCAGAAAGCAGCTTGGTTTTCTCACTTGCCATTTTTTATTCTCCCCTGGCCGAACCACCAGAGGCAGGTTAAGGATGACCCAAACTAGCAACAAATCACGGGGTGGAGGACAGAGCATGTGACAATGTGCTGGCTGTGGTGCAAACATTTGAGCTACGTTTCGAAAGCCTGGGTTTGTGTTCAGCAGAGTTCACGAGTGAAAAATAAAAGTCTTTGACGATAACAATCAACAAGCTCAATCTCATTAGTGTCTACCCTTCAGAGATGGGGCTGGGCCAGATCCCATCGAGCTGGGATTTGGTTCAGTGCACTAGGGAAGGTTCCTAGAAGCATTCCCTCAGCTTCTTCACACTGTGCACTGAGAGGAAAAAAACAACATTTGGCAATTTGTTGTCAATATTTGTATAACTCCTGATGCCACTAAAACTGCATATGCAGGCTTTAAACTAACAAAAACAAAGCCATGGCCAAGCTGGAGAGCTGGATTTGTTTCCATGTACAATTAGGTTTATTTGTTTAGGTCTCATTTTATTTGCTTTCAGATGACTCAGATAGGAGTACTGCAATCCTTTCAAAGTGAAGTAGTGTTCTGTGTATTTTGGGCATTTGGCTTAGCCAAATGTGGAAAGAATTGGCTGCTCAATACTATTTTCCTATCCAGAGGTTTTTCAAACTCTTGAGAGGAACTGAAGGAATGTCCCTTCCATGCCAGGCTTTCCTCAACCCCCCTCTCACAGCATCTCTCCATATTATTGTTAAAGAGCACAGGAATTTTAAAACACTCCTCCATTGTGCAACTGTTAGCAACTGTTCTTATTAATTGTTTTACTATTATGCCTCATGCTTAAATTCTTGCTGGTGTCATCCACAACTTGCTGCTGTTAGTGCCTTTTAACCTATTCCAAAAAGAATATATGGATGGTGCTGCTCTCACTGCTGACAATCTCCTATCTTGCTAGACCAGCTCTGGGTTTGCAGAAAATTATTTCCTGCATATATGAAGGGATATTTACATTTTGGCAAGTAGCCAAGTTTTCTGTTGGAAGTTAGTCACCAAGGGCAGATTATTTTCCAATGGACATGCTTGCACGCTATCAGTGTTAAAAGAATTGTCTCAAGTCTCAGTTCCATGGTGTGCTTGCTGGTTTGGGTTTTGTTTTTTTTTCCTTCATCCCCCATGCCCAACCCTAAAAAAAAAAAATGCAGGGTGTTCTGGTTTCTTCTCTGTCTTACATTAGTAGGAGGCAATGGCTCTTAATTGGTGCTGTAGCCACCACCTTGTTTTCATGGTATTTTTTTGTTGTCTTTGTTCTTATAATTTTGCTTCTGGAAATGTCTCCATGGGTGATGTTTTGGAAAATGTAGGCAATCTGAATAAATCCCCATTTATTCCTATTTCTATGAAACATAAAGGTTAAAGGATTTCCTGCACTCACCAGAAAGTATGCATCTGATTTGTGGCCTTCCTTAATGCTCTCCCCACTCACTCATAAAAGGAATACAGTAACAAAGGCTAATAGACAATCTATTTTAAAGTTTGCCTTGATAAAACCGAACTGGAACATTTTTTTTCAGTCTTTAAATGTCAATTCTAGAATTTGGAATGTTTTTTTAATCAAGAACAATAAACGTGGAAAGTGTCTCCATGGAATGGAGCTGTCACTCAGCAGGCTGCTGGCCCGGTGCTTCAGGGGCAGATGGAGTCTGCACATCACGCAGTCCTCCTCCTGTAATAGCTTGCTCTGCAAGGCTGCTTGACCCCAGGAGAGACTCAGCAATGCTTAGGATGTGTGATTTGCTGTTTTATTTTGCTTTTAAGAAGATAAGAACCCAAAACATACCTCTGGCAAATAAGCAAATTGAGGAGGAATTTAAACCTTCAAATCCAGTAGAGAAGAGCAATAGTATACATTTCTAAGCCTGTGTTAAAAAATGGAAGAAATAATAAGGTGGGTAAATAGATTGGATGGTGCCTAGAGGTTTGTTCCATGCCTACCATGCTTTGTTTCCCTGCTTCTAGGTGTGGCAAGCTGACTGTCAAAATGGATGAAAGCAATTTGGTGGGCTTACCTAACATGGTCTTGCTTTGTAACACTTTCAGGGCATTTTGACCTTGTGCTTACCAAGCCCTCAGCTACTCTCACAGTAGAGTGTGCAGGCTGCAGCTCTCCTGTCCTCTCTCTGAATGCACCATTTCACTAATCCAAGACTGACTGAGACTCTGGACTTCAGTAGTGGCTGAGAGGAGACTGGACCTGTCAGAGCTCATGTTCTGTGTGGTAGTATTAAATACCTAATTTGAGTAGCCAAGTATGTTGTTGATGCAGGACACTGAATTAATTTGGCCTATGTTGAATAGTAAACATAAATTAGATTTTATATACAGAAAATGTGGAACTATTCCAGATGCATGTATTTCAGCTGCATAGAAAAATGTAAAGGCAGGGTGCTACATTATAGCTCCCTTGTCACATAGGAGACTTCCTACATGAAATTGATTTTTACCATGTATGGGTTCCCTTAGTGGCCATGTACAACTTAGTGGTAAGACAGAGATTTTTTTAGCACTTTAGATGTACTTTTTGCCTTTTTACTTATACCACACTGTGAGATTAAGCAGGGCAGGTGGTGATTTCAGTCTAAGGTGGTTTTACCCCTTTCTTCCTGAGGTTGTGCAGTTGTGTGTAGGCACATACTCACTGTGCCTGGCTAGTAATTCAAGTATTGAGACTTGTGGTTTTACCACCACTTCCTGACGTGCAATTAAAGGTGATTCTGCAAGAGGAAGGAGACCCTGTGGAAGAAAATTAAGAGAAAAGGGCTTTCAAATTTTAAAGTTTCATCCTTGGAGCTACAGGCAGAATCAGGACATGGAAGGAAGTCAGACTCCAGTTCTTCTTCCAGGTGATGAGTGACCTGAAAAGTTTAGGACTGATTAAATCTTAGGGTTGTGCCAAGAGCAGGACAGATAGTGCACACATTGGTCTTCTGTTATCCTTTCCCTCTGTTTGTCTTTTTCCTAAGGTAGAATGAGATAAGTCTGTATCTAAATGAATGTTTCTGCTCAAGTTTAGGGTAAAGTAAAATAGCCCACCTTGAAACATTTCAGAAGGGATATAAGTAAATAACATAGTCCAGATGATACATGCACACTTTTTATCTGTGCAAAGTATTTTATCTTAGCTGAGGATGGGGAGGAGGTGGCTACCAGCCATGAAGGAGCAACTTAGGTCACCTGAACACTAAACATACCCTAAGCAGTAATGACAGCACCAGATGCTGGGAAGTGTGAGGGGGAAGATGAAGCACCAGTGCTGGTCTGAGCCTGGCATCATCAGTAAGACTCTGAGGGCTCAGAGGGTACCGTGCCCTGGTATCCTCCAACACTGGATTTTTCTCCATATCTGAGGCTTGTTGCCCTCAGTCTTACAAAACAGAGAATAAACTTCAGGCAGTTTTGACTTACTGATGCTACTGTGCAAACTCACATTTCTTCCCCCCCAGTAATGCAGATCAAATTGCCAAACAAAAGTCAATTATTTTGACAACCCATTTGACTGCTTCTTTGTGATGTTTCATTTTCCACAGATAGTCTTATTATCTTATCCTGTTTGTTTTAAACAAGACTTTGATGCAGCTATGATTAATAACCTTATTACAGTGATACATATTTGCTTCCATATTGCTGGATTTCGTAAAGTCCTTGAACTTTATGCTCTTAATATATCAGATGTCTTCATTTCAGCAAACTTTTGTATGTGGCTTTTCTTATGATTATTCACTTCCTTCTACCTGTATCTATAGCTATGTTGTCACTCACCAGCAGATACCAGGTCTCTGTGGCTGTGCTCTGAGCTGTGACTGTAGTTAGCATGGTACCAAACCCAGCTCATAAACCTGCAGCTGTGGCTCAGCACTTCTCTAACACAGCTTCCAGTTGGCCCAGTGTACAGAAACATCTGTCTGCAATGTACCTTGTAAATAAACCCTGTGTTTGTCAGTGAAGTGGCTTCCTAGACAGAGGTCTATTAGTGTGTAATTAAGTTGCACGTGGAAGCAGCCTCTTTATGCCACAGATGGCACAGGCTTGAGTTAGGTGTCCAATGGAGCTAAATTAAGTCATGTATGCAGGTCAAGTGGATGAGACTGTGTTTACAATGTTGAAAACTAAAGCACAAGTGAAGGTAAAACTGCAGGTTGTGAGATGATAGGATTGCAACTTGAGACAAACCTTGAGATACACATGAGAAGAAAGTGACACCATGCAGGGAAGGAAATCCTCTTTTGACCCTTCTGAGCTGACATGCAGAGCAGAATTGCTGGAGCAGGCTCTGATTCAAGGTATTTGCCCTCTCTTCTCTCCATGACTCTGTGCCATCCCTCTGAAGGGCAGGGACAGGGGACTAACACAATGTGAGTTAAGTGGCACCTGTGGTATTACATTATCTGCCAGCCATGTGGAGAAAAGCCAATATGCCAGAGAGCAACAGAGGTATAAAACATGCTCATTTGAAGGGGTGAATCTGAGGGATTTATGCCAATATTTGGCCATGCGTGGGCAAGCTCTCACTTCTACCTGAAAGGGAGAAATCCCTCTGTTTGTACACCAAGACAAAAATATCATTTCATCTCTGTTTTCTTCACCCCTTTCTAGCTTTATGACCAAGAGTCTCTGTCTCACTTCATTTCTTCTTCCCAAGCATCCCACTGAAGAACCATGTGGAGTCTGCAGAACTCCTTGGGAATGGGTCCTGTGTCTCTCTTGCCTGCCCGCTCTACACACAGCCATTTTTTAAAAAAAAAACAAAAACAAACACATCCCACTCCTGCACCTTCTTTAAATACCCATGTGCTTGCTGGGGTCCTGGTTTCCCAGAGGAGCACCAGTGACACCGTTGTCTGACAGGCTGTAGGAGGGGCAGTCATCCCAGGAGGAGTTATTCCCAAACTGACCCTTCACTGCAGGTGACACTTTTGGGTCTTGTGCAGGGGTGCTGGCTCAGGCACTGAGGACCATGACCACGGAAAGGCCGTAGCTCACCAGCCACTATGAAATCACCTTTGCCATCCGAGACATTTCCATCTGGAAGCAAAAACTTGAGGAGATGGCAGTGAGAGGTACCCCTCGCGTAGCGATTGCTGCGTGTAAGGACGTTCACAGAAATAAACGAGCAGCTCCAAGACCTCTTTTTTTTTAGCTCTGCTAAAATGGTGCCTGAGGGGCTGCTGGCAAGAGCCTCCCTTCTGGTTACTGCTGACTGTGGTCCTGCTTGCTGCTGCCTCGCCTGCCAGGGGAGGTCGGTCCCACCGGGAGCAGGGGGCTCAGGGGCGGCCATCGGGTTCCTCCCTGTGCCCAGGCCATGAGCTGTGGGGAACAGGAGACTGGCCCTGCTGTGGCACCGATGGGGCTGGGACTGATTGTTCCCTAAGGAACAATTAAATGAGTTCCTGGATCCTGAGCAGGGTGGGGGAGCCCTGGGGGGTGAGCTGGCAAGGCCCCGAGGGGTGCTTTGGTTGTCAGGCGGCAGCACCAGGGTGGGAGCCATGCAGGTCAAGGGCCTGGGGTTGGGTACACCTGCCTGCCCCCTGCTAAATCTGCCCCTTTCTGCAAGTCATAAACCTGAAACTTGAATCATACACCAGATTTCAGTGCTTCTGCTGGAAGAGGGTGAGTGCTAGAGTCTGGGGTTTTTGTGTTGTTTTTTGTTTGTTTTGTTTTGGGTTTGTTAATTTGTTTGTTTTGTTTGTTTGTTTGATAGCTAGAGATGCTATAGAAATGCTGGTGTCTCTTGGGTGTAGGCAGACAAAATGATCATCTGGCCAGGCAGTAAATGAAACCACTTGTTAAAGGTGAGTTCAGGGCCTCAGCATCAGCCCGACCGTAATCAAAATTTCTGTGCCTATTTGAATTAGAGTCTCCCTGCAAACTGTAGTGAGTTTAGACCTCAGCAAGCTCTTTTAAATGGAAACCCAAGGAGAATGCCAAGCACTTGGCATCTGGAAAGTCATCTCACACAGAGGCAAACCTATGTCAACAGGTAAAAGGATCCCATTGCCAAGGTTCCTTTCCAGCACATAAGTAAAAACTGAGAAGAATCTGCTGCTTAACAGCTGCAAAGGAAAAGGTGGCACAATGAGAGAGGCTTCAGTTTCCTTCAGGGGCCTGACTTTTGCCTCCATGCTCATGGCAATATTTTTCACTTATGCAATGTTTTCCACCCAAGCAACAATACTATTAAAGAAAAAAATTATACTCTTGATGAATTATTTGGTATTAGCTTTCCAGTCAGAAAAGTGAAAGGAGATGCATTTGTTATACTGAAATGATGTCACTTTGGGACTGGAATAATATTTTTGGACTACAAGATAATTAATGTCTCCTACCCCTAAGGGTTTGATTAAAATATCAAATACCAAGTGACATCTTTGCCACATGACACTTCTTTGGAAACCATAAGTACCAGAACAGCATTTCAGTGTATACTTTGGCTTTTGTGGAGCCACTGCTCCTCCCCAGAGCTGAATTTGTTATGACTCCTGGGCAGTGAGGAATCTTTGGTCTCTTGTAATCAGTTATTTCCTTTTTTGGAGAGAAATAAGATGACACAAGCAAGAGATTAATAACGTTTAAGGTAGAATTCATGCAGCAAGGATTTGAGGTGCGTAAGAAAAAGCAGTGGTACTGAGGCCTTGGGCTGTGTTGCTGGGGAGGAAGTATTTTGCATTTCATAATCAGCACAAAGGGAGAAACTCATAAATATTTTTGTAGGTGTTTTTTAAACACAGATTGCTGGTGCTGGCACTAATAAAGTTCCTTGTATTGAAGGATATGCACTGATAAAGAGTGAGGAATACACATCTGAGACCAAAGAGGTGGTGAAGAAAAAGAAGAGTCAGTGAAAAGGGAAAGGACATACAGGTGACAGAAGAAAGAAGTGACACAAATATGGGAGAAATTGAGACAAAGCAACTTTTAGGAAATTAATCAGGGAATTACCCCAACAGACTGGAAATCTGTAAGTTCCATGGGCAAATGGGCTCTATTCTGGTAGATGACACTGTCCTGACTTCTACCACTTCACTTCCAAAATGTAAAATCTCTCCTGGTCCTCAGATGTCTTTAGACACTCTGCCCAAGTTCCTGCAAGTGCTGTGCAAGAAAAACCCATGCACACAAGCTATCTTAGACCAGTGAAAAAAGCAGGTGAAAAAACAGTATGCTAATTGAAGGTAAATATTAGAATGCTGTTGCATTTCCATCATGTTGACATGAAATTAATTTTCTTTTGAAAATGAGGGGGAAATGTTGTTTTCATATTTTTATTTTTTTTGTCTTTATAAGAAAGAGTAACACAAAATGTTATAATGTCCATCTATCTTCATATACAAAGAGCTTATTTCCTGCAATTTCATTACTCTTAAGAGCAACACAGTCATGATACTTTATTGCTCCCTAAATTTCCCCATTGGAAGGAAGTTTGTTGAGTAACAGTAGACATGAAAATAGCAAAGGAAGGAACATCTCCATAACCCTACTAAATCTGTTACATTTCACAGCAGGGTGAAATGAGGGAAAAACCAAAGCTAAACAAGCAAGATTAAATTTGAAATATTTTCTTGGATTTTGTTTTAAAACTTTCTGTGGAAAGATTCAGTAGATTTTTTTTTTTCAGTCCCTAAACTTGTTTTGGATGAAGGTCAGTTTGTAGAATCCAGAGCTTCTACTGGCTGTAAAGTTTGGTTGGTGTCAGAAAACTTGAGACTTGGATTCCTCAGGCTGTCTTAGTCACCTCATGCCAGAGAAATACCAAAATGCCAGAGAAAAAATTTGGGCATGCAGCACCTAAAAAAGATGTGTTAAAAGCAGTGCCCCATCATTCAGAACCTGAAGATCAGGATTTATTGACTTCTTTTTCACATGCTGAAGCAAAAATTGTCTTCAATGATCTTGAATAAAAACAAATTCCTGGCACAATGTGGAAAAGAGAGAAAATATTAAATAGAATGTGTTGAGTCCAAAACTATAGTTATCTGACCAAATTATTATGAAGCAGTCCCTAATGCTCTCAACTTGCATTTGTTCTGTTTAATAGCTATGTAACTTGATGCCTCTTGTTTTAGTTATTGTCAGGATTCATGTGTTTCTTAGCTTGCTAGGCTAGAGCATGGGATTGGAAAAATCTCATTAAATCTCTCATGATTCCAAGGAAGGAAGTAACTCTTTTCTGGAGTAAATTTCCATGCTTAATAGAAAATATTTATATATGCTCTCCCCAAGTGAACTTGTTTGTGTTGAAAACTATTAACTGTCGTGGCTTTTGTTAGGGAAATGAACTCATACTACTAGTACAAGGAGCAGTGAAAACCAGCCATCTTTGTTCAGCCATCCCTGTACTCTGTGTCCCTGTGCCAGTCACTTTTCCATTATATTGCATTTTTCTCTAGAAATCTGGTTCATAGTTCTTGGAACAGCCTTTCCTAAGCAGCAATTTATGGCAGGTCCTGGAAGGTTTGAGGAAATCTAATAAAGTTCAGAGTCCCACCATTTTCTGGAGGTAGACAGAGTACAATAATATTTCCTGAGGCTTTTTTCCTAAACAAAGGCTAAACCCCAAGTTCAGTGTTGACAGAAGTTTCTGCTGGAGTTTGTTGCAAGAGAGATGTGACTGACATAAGTTTTTAGGCAGTTTCTGCAGACTCTGCAACAAACAGGAGAAAGTGATGGCACCACTTTGGTGTCAGTGGTGTCCTGTGCCATTCAAAGAATAAGGACACCTTTGTGGCACCTACAGGAGGAGAAAATAAATGCTCACTTTTTCTTATGATTGCTATCAGATAAGGCTGAATTGTTTCAAGGATTTGAAAGAGTAACTTGGATGAGAGACATCAAAAAGAACAAGGAGGTGTTTCTATACTCCTGTGACAAACTAGACCTATTGTAGCTGTACCAGACTGAGCTATCATCACTTTTCATAAGAAAAAGAAGGTGGTAATTTATTTTCTGGAGTCTGATCTCTGTGCAGTGTTAAGGAGCTAAGGGATGGCAATTTCCACCTCAGACTCTCTTATCATCAGAAGGAAGGATGTGACAATCTGCAAAACTTTGTAGGTGTCTCTGTGGTCATCTCTAGGTGGCCTATGAAAGATCAATGAATCGTTTTGAATTATTACAGTTTTTTAAGAATGAAGGAATTATTTGAAGCAGTAAGATCCTATGTATTTCCCCTATAAAATATATGCTTACCTTAGTAAAGCAGAAGTGAAATGCATGTTGCCAGAATTTTAAAGGGCTCTGGACTTTACAGAATCAACTAGGTATTTATTCTACACATATGGTAGACCTGAGGTGTGCCTGTGTGTCTGCTTTTGCACTATTGAAAACATTTCCAGACTTCATAAACAGAGACAATCACCTGGTCAGTAATATTCTCAGCAGAGGGCAGACAGTGGGATCTGTTGCTGCACAGCCTAGTTGCTATGAGCTGTTACTCCTGGCATCTGTGTATGTGGGATTTATAGGTGAATGTTCTACCCACAGCTTTGGGAATTCATTCTTCTCATGCTTTATTAATAAACTGTCTTACTTTTGCTGAAAGAATTTAGAGCTGTATAGATTGTTACTGTACATTGAAGACCATGCAGACTTTTGAGAAGGACCCTCAGTTTGATTGGATAAGGAAGAAAGTTTTTGAAGAGCTGGAGTGCAAAGTAAAGCTAAAACTGTTTTGGTTTTGGGTTTTTTGGGAGGGAGGTGGGGGGGGGCAGGTGGAGGCAGGCTGGAACATTTTCTGCTGGACACATAAATGGAGGTGTTCTGGTCTAAATGGAACTTTTGTCTCGGTGGGTCTGGCAATTCCTGTGTTAAATATTAAACCATTTGCAGAATATACAAATGAAGGAGCAGATAGGTTATAGAATGCAATTAAAATCAGATCAATTTCTTTCTGTAATCCTTTAAAGGTGTGGAAATTAGGATTCAGGTACTCACAGAGTTTTTAGTTTTTCTCATCCTGATTTGTCAGTACATTGGAAAGAGAAGTTACTGAGTCAGTGTTCTAATAATTTTTTCCTTAGCTGTTGATAATCCCTTGATACTGTTGCTTTTGGAAGCTTTTATTATTTACTTTGTTCTCACATTCTGGAAATTGTTCTCAGTTTCCAAACTTTGGTCTCATACCATCTTGCTTCTGTAAAGTAATGCCTTACTTTGATTCAGTCCTGGGGCTGATAAGTCTCATTGAAGTTCCCCTTGTGTAGCATCTCACCACTGCCCCTGGGTGTCTGTGTTCTTGGAGCAACCACTACACTGGTATATAAGTGGTAGGACCATAAGTGGAACACTTCTGTTTTTCTTACTGAAATACTGAAGAAGATGCTGAAGGAAGCATTTTGACTCCTTTTTTAAAGACCTGGGATTCAAGTCAGCCATGTACTACTAGGACTAGAATTAGGTAGGACAGTGAGAGAACAGAACAATAGATTTTTCAGCTGACTTGAAGTTGCTCCTGTTGATACTTCATTTTTAAACAGTTTGGTTTAGTCCTTTTTTCTTTCTTAGGATGTTGCAACAAAGTATACTAAGTGTTCATCACACAGCCAGCAGAGACTGGGGACAGAGGGTCAAGAAGAACAGATGTGGCTTTGTAGATGCAGGTTAGAAGTTCATTCAAGTGGGAGGGAAAATAGCTGTGTGTCTCAATGGGACAGAGCAAAAGAGGAAAGGGCTAGCAAGTCATACATGTCTCCAGAATGCCTTGCATCTATAGGATGCTGCTGTCTCTGAAGGGTGGCTTTTCTGCTATTCTGGAGTTCCAAAAGGCACAGAAAGCATTAATCTGAAACATGAAACCAGGCTCAAGGTCCTAAGCCATGCTAAAATAGCAGAGTCGTTTCATTTTCCAGCTGAGCAATTACTCTTTGGAGCCAGGGAGAAGGAGAGGCTTGGAATGTCACTTGGAAATGACTTCCCACACACACACCTCCACATTTTTTTAAACACTTGCCATGCAATGAAGTCAGTGGTTAATTCTGAGGAGCACACAAATGGTGATTGGTATACAGTATGCAAGAGAAGGAAACAGTATGCTCTTCAGAACTGCTGGGGGACTGATTAAAAGAAAATAGAAGGAAAAGGGGAGAAACCAGTTTAGATTCCAGGCTGTCACATCATGAATACACATTCAAAGTCCATTCCAGCTGTTCTGTGTCACCAGAATGGCCCCAAAATGTCCCATTTGCCCTGGCCCAGATACGCAGGCTGTTACTCTTGTGTTTTCACTCTTAGGATGGTCCATGTTAAAAGCACTAGGGTACTATCCTTAACTAGAAAATGTTAAATTTCACAATATCCAGCACAAAACTGAGCAGTATTTAGGGTATTCAACTGAGAAACCCATCTTCAGAAGCTTGTGCTTCTGCCTTTCTGTTCATGACCACCTTTTTTCTATAAGACTAAAAAAGCCTTCTTTTTCCCTCAGCTTCTCCTTTGTTTTTCTTCCTATTGTAGTTACCACCACACTGCCTATGTTCCTGGTTTTTATTCCTCCTCAGTATTGAAATTATTTATTTATGGGATTTCTATTACCACAATGTGCAAATGGTATCCCTAAAAATTAGCTGAACACCTGGTAGGTTTCATGTTGATTCTGTTACATTGCCCATATTAATTTTTTTTTTTTTTTTTTAATTTTTAAAGTACTTAGAGTAGAGTTCTTTTCAGGGCAAGAAAGTTGTTTGGGTTTTATTTGAGACAAGGGCCATGATGTAGTGGAAGGCTTTGCTATACTGTAATTGTGTTGTCCTGGAGGATAAAGTGGCTCCAGAGTCTTGTTCATCTGAATTCATTTTAGTTTCTGGGGTTTAGTCCATTGACTGCTTTAGAAATTAGAAGCAAGTTTTCAAATCAGCTTCCAAGTCTTCTGGAAGGGCATCTTGACACAGTGGTCCATGAGGAAGAGCACTGTGGAAGTCTGTTAATGCTTAGAAGTTGTTCAGCTGCAGCTAACGGAGCTGCTGAAATTTGCATCTGACCAAGGTATGGGTTGATCTTCACTCATGAGTAAGGAACAAGTTTTCCAACTTGGGAAAGATGTTCTCTGGCCATCCACACCTAGCAGGGCATCAGTAAATGTCCTGGTTTACCATATGACTGTGATAGCTCAACTTTGAAGGTTTTGGGAGTATTTTGAGGCAGTCTGAGCAGCTCTGACTTGCTTAAGTTTAGATTGAGCAAGCCACTTCATCAAAGAGCTGAATTCCTGTAGGTGTTCTCCCTTTTCAGTCACAGCAGTAGCTGTAGGTGTTGAGAGAAGTGTCCTTGCAGTGTTGTCAGCTCTGCCTCTGCCACCAGTGATCTTGTGTAGCTATTAAAGAAAAAAGATATGTGTGTCCCTGCAGCTGAAGGCCTGGACAGAAGATAAAATTACACATCATCCTGAGCTGTGCTTCAAACAAGATAATGCACGTACCACAGTGCAGGGTCACCTTGTTCTCTAGCCAGCATTTCATTGCTTACTGCACCCCTCTGTTTGGCTTTATGTGGGAATGTCAGGTTTTTCCCTGGGTTAGTGGTAGCCTGAGTGGCAGTAAAAGCAGGCTCTATTCTGTGTCCTGCCATGAACCCTGTCTGCCAGGCCTTCAGAAAGCTGGCAGTTGTATGCTGCTGGCACTTTCTGGTTTTTGCATTTTTAATAAGTTTTGCCCAGAAATGAGATGGCAGTTGCAGAGATCTTCAGGGGATACTGTGTCCTTCCTGACTAGTGGAAAAACTACTTATTTTTCAAGGAGCTTGATAGGTGAATCACTCTGAGTGAGGCACTGGCTGTTTCCATCTTTGGCAGGTAACCTTCTGCACTGTTACCAATGCAGAAAGCCACAGATCTGTTTCACATTTTTTGTGGCCCTGTTTTTTCACCACTTTTCTTCAGCTTTGTGCATCCACAAGTGATGAAGCAGATCACAGCATTTGTTGAAAGATGGAGGATGTATCCTGTGCAGGTTTACTTGGTCTTACCAGTCTTGTATGTTGACAATTCTTCCTAGGTTCTAGGGCTTCAGTCAGAAATCTTAATTAAACTGCTTGGCTTGATGAGCTGTTTTACACAGTGAACTAACTATTCTGACTGTAGTTGTGCTGCACTTTTAAAAGAGATATTTCTGTCTGTCTGATTCATTGAACCTGAGCCATCCCTGAACCATTATGATCTTCCTCTCAGTGTAGGCAGTTTGGAATTCACATGTTGATGACAATTAACACCAGGTGGTTGGGCTCCTGGTTCAGGCACTAAGGAATTTCTGTTCTCCTGAGGTTAGTGGGCTTTCCAGAGAGGAGGGTCTTTTTAGAAGCAAACCTCTTTGGTGAGAGAGCTCCAAAGCACTGAGAGAACCATGGTGAAAGGAGGAACTTGGGCTTGATAATGTCCTGATCAAACCAGAAAGTGGTATGTTGGTTTCACTCCATCAGCCACTCCTGAGTGGTCAGTCCTATGCAAAAGATCTGTAGGGCATGTGCCTTGTTCAGCCAGTGTGCTTTCTCTGTTTGAGCACTTTCAGTGAAAACCTTACAGGTATTACTTTCCTATTGGTCTCCTTCCAGTAGAAGATTATGGTCTAAAATGACTATGCAGCCACCCTCTATTTCCTATTTGTTCATTCTGTGAGTTGTTCTCACAGAGTTCTGTAGACTCAAGAAACATCAAAAACTGTGTCCTGAACAAATGGCTTGCTAGTCCTCACCCAACACTCAACCTGCCAACATAGCTAAGGTACCTTAGTGTAACAGAAATTAGTTCTTGTGCTACATATGCTTCAACATAGCTTTAGGGTTGGGATTGCTTTATTCATGGTGGTGCTATTTTTTTCTCCTGGTTTTGTTTTTGATTTTGTTTTGTTGTGTTGTTTGTTGTTGTGTTGTTTTGGTTTGGTTTTTTTATGAGAGCTTTGAGTCTGTTTCTGGAGTGTCTGAAACTCACTTCTGTTTCTCATAATTCATAATCAATTCCACTTCTATCAAGTATTTCATAAAATGGTAGCTATGCATTTTCTCCTCCATCAACCACTGGGACTAAAAATTTAATGCACATAATAGGGCCAGAACCTCAAGGCACATGTGACACTTTTCAAAGACTGTGAATATCACAATTTACAGCATCTGAAAGTTCTTGTTCTTCTCAATGATTGTATTCTCAACTACTGTTCTATACAAGTTCAGCCAAAACCACGTAGTTCTTCTTCTAGTTCCCATGAACAAAGCCCATAGCTTTTAATTTTAATTTTCATTCTTGTCCTCATTAGTGACAATAATGCAAGGCTACAAAAGAAAACAAAGTGAGGAACCTCCAACTGTCAAGTTTCACTGGAGGATACATTCTTCAGGAGTCCCATCAACCAGTTCTTTTATGACTCATTTCAAACTGCTGGGAAAGGCAGCAATGAGAAGCATTTCCCAAACAAAGTGAGAAAAATAATAATATTTCACCTACCAAAACTCTCCAAACACTTGTCAATCAATACCTGCAAAGAGAGGAACATCTCTGTGCATCTTCCTCTAAAACATGTGCCTCAGAAAGGTGTCAAATGGTATTCTAGGCCAGCAAAAACTTCTTAAGAATCTGTAGGTGTACTGTTTTGACCCTATCAGAAGAAGTTCAAGACTCACTAGTTCTGAAGCCTACATCCTGTTTTCCTATTCCTTCTTCCATCATCTTTTCCTCTGTAATCACAGACTGCTGTTAGTGCTGCTTCCAGAGGCAGCCTTTGCTTTAGTGAAGAAATGCCCAGTACAAACTAGTTTGCTTTCCTCCAGTGTGGGCTTGTAGGTGTGTGGAAAAGATACGAATGGAAAATGTCATCCCGACTATTATCCTGAATTTTTATTGTATTTTGGAATATTTACATAATAACCTTTAAAAATAATGATTGTGGCCAATGGAGCCAGGGAGTTCCTTCTTATGGCATAATTCTCACTGACACTACTGAACACATTATCTTCTAAAACTGGACTTAATCTGTGGTTTGGATTTGTGGGAGCTGCTTATTTTGGCACTGTTATGTAACCACACTTAAAACTGTGCCAGATAGCCTGCTTCTTTCAATAGGATGACAATTCATGAGAGGAGGAGGAAGGAGAGAAAAGGGCTGGAGTGCCACGTCTGCTTGGCTTTGCAAATATGGCACCTTATACCCACAAAGTGTTTGCAAATATATAGTTAGCAGTGTAGGTGGAAGTTGTGTAGCATGCTTGGGAAATGCTTTATTTTCAAAGCCTCTGAAATCTTGTGGGATGAAAATCTTCATCAGCATACTGATGTTTAATAAGTTACCATCTGTCAGCTAAGACATGGTAAATCCAGTGTGAATGCTTTTAGTCCACAGAAAATGTAAGGCAATTTGAAATAGCTTTGCCTGCAGGGAAAGATGGCTAAAGTGAACTGTACTACCCACGTTTAGCCAAATTAAAAATGTGCAGCCAGGTATTTCCTAGGGCTCAACTGATTTACGATAACTTGACCCATGATTGTGAGTCCTTCTGCAACTTCATCTGCAGCCAAATGATCCTAAGACACTGAAATCTAGAGGGATGGATAAATATAGCCACTTTAAAATTTCATTTAACTGCTTTGGCACCAGAAAGCCTCTCAGAATTTGCTCTGGCTGGGATGCATGGAAAGAACACTTCCCTGACAACGTAACACTGATTATTTTATGGGTTTCTACACTTTGATGTGCAGGAGGTACCCCCAAAATATCTTTCCAGTGATCTTGTGGAGAAATGTTTTGGAGAATAACTCAAGAAAAAGGAACTGTGTGCTTGGGTTTTGCTACCTACCACTGATTACTCTTGAAAATTGGGGCTGGGGGGTACCCATGAGTTACAGGTGTACCACTCCTACTCCATAGGGTGTTACTAAGCTCAGTACTGTCTTGCAGGAAGTAACATTTGAATATCACTCTGGGGCCTTGGATACATTCTAGTGTGAAATGAACAGGAATTAACATTTCACTGTATATCAACTGACATTTTCCTTTGAAAATTCAGCTTCTACTTGGTTGCCATATTCTTAAGACTAGAAAGGACATGGTGATCTCCTGTGTTTGTCCATCCAAGTGACATAACTTGCAAAAACTAATTTTACAATTCCCAATTGCACCAAGCTTAAAACCCAAGCAAATTCAATATTATAAGTTTATAAAAATCCATTTGTAAGAAAAGTCGGTTGCAAACCCCAGGCTGCAATATAATCCACCTTTAGAGGAAAATGAATTTGATTTAGATCTGAACTTTGTGCCTTGGCCTTGACTCAATTTTCTACAAGTAAAATTAGTATCTGGCAAAAATACCCACCCCCCTCGCTCACTGGGTAGTGTAATTCACCAGTCATTTAAAGAAGTGTAAAAAGATATACTTGGGAGACTGCATTCCTTTGGAAGGATGCAGAGTACCTCAAGTACACAATAGCCCCTGCCACAGTATGAAGTGCAGCAATATTATTTTTAAAGAGCAACTGATTACAAAAGATTCTGATCAAAACCAAGATACAAATAGCCCCCACTTCTTCAATCTTTGCTGAGGCAATGACCCATTTGGAAAAAAAAGTTTGGATTTCACTTCTATTTTTTATTTAATGACTAAGTGTAGACACTAAAGAAGGGAATTGCCTGTTTTTACTAGCTGATTCCCTTTCCTTCCTCCTTGGCTCATGTGTCTCTCTGGTGAGTAATGGGGAGGTTGCTTCTCTGGAACACAAGGGGAAAGTTTCAGTAAATTGCAAAAGCATGTTTGTTACTTGGAAGTCTTTTGGCACATTTTTGAACAAAGTTCATGGAAACCTTAAAACTATTCTGAAGAAAGGCTTAGAGGCTACGCTATCAAAAACTAGGCACTGCCCACGGAGACCTGCTTATGAGGAGTTCATTGCAAGATCAGGAACCCGAGCTGTTGTGCAGTCAAACAGGTGTGCATAAAACACACTGCTGCATCTGCAGATGCAGTTTCCCTGTCGTGGAAATACACAGCTCTCAAATTTGCATGGCTGTACCAATGGTTTATAAGGCTGACTTAAGTACTCAGTTTTATCTGAGAAGTAAACTCTTCCCTCACTTCTTTCCCTGACCCTTCTGTTTTCATAGAATCATAGAAATGCACCTAAGATAAAAGTCCTCCCTGCAAAGCAATGTAATGCTTCTAAAATGCTCCCTCTCAGAGACAGCACAATGAAAGCAAAACTTAGTAATAGGCTCATACTGAAGACTGGTATGTTCATACAGAACCTTGATCTCAATAGGACTTCTAAGTCCTCCCACCAGTAACTTGGATTTTATTATCTTATTTCAGGAAAAGTCATCAGAACAGGGGGATTTGTGGGGAAAACAATCAGATCCACAAGATGGCTAAAGCGGTCTTGAAAGGGAGGAGAGGATGGATGTCCTCTGGCAGGCTTTGAGGTCTGAAAGAATATGCTCACACTAGCCTTTTGGCTGCCTGGATTACATATACAGCTGCTCCTGTGCTCTCTGTTTTATGTCTGCTTGCTGGCTTTAGCATTCCTACTTGAAAAACCAATAGATTTTTCTTTCCTTAACACATCTGTTAAAAATGGACACTGCTCTTGTGAAAGGTGTGAACTAGGCATGCTGAGACACCAAGTAGACATACGTAGGACAGAAACATTTTTTTGGTGATCCACTACTGAGGTTTCCAACTCAAGCTGGAGAAAACTCTAATGGGAAAGGGAAGCTTCACTTTCCATAGTCCTTTAGGTCTTGGCTTCCCCAAGAAGGAAGTCATATTAATATTTTCTCTGATGATGACTTAAGTGATGCAAATGGCCTTTGCTGAGAATGGAACTGAAACTACGCCTTAATTTCATACAATCCATAAAAAAAAGATAAAGGTTACAACTGGCAAGGTTTTAACTGGAGGCTTGATAGGAAAACTAGTTTATATCCTAGCATCATTTTCCTGTTCTTCTCATGTGAACTTGCACATTTTTGCCAGTCCTGTACCCATGCTGAAGAAGTTTGCAGCGTGTCCAACAGGCATGTGTCAGCATGTTTGCAATTGACTTTAAAAATACCTTGCAGGTATGGTTGTTGTCAGCATTTGTTGTTCTGCTTTCCTTTGTCCTTTTCCTGCATACTCACATAACCTGCAACATCCTGGGAGGTTTTCCCTTTCCTCTGGGATTTACCTAAAATTCTTTCCTTTGTTTATTACTGGTCATATCAGATATGTCAACAGGGACTTTTCTGCAATACACTGTCTTAAAAGATGGGGAGACACACACAAATGGACAGGGAAGGTGTGTAAAAATGGATAGATGTGACTTAAATGTCCCATACTGGGAGAACATTAACCACAATCCATCATCCAAAATAAATTATATTAGCAAATGAGAGCCATGGGAAGAGCTGACATAAGCAAGCTGCCTAACATACAAAGCATTCATTTTCTAGAAATGCCCCATACGTGCTGACTGCCACTACCTAACCCTAAGAACATTCACACACATGATTTTAAACAACAGTTCATAAGAGTAACAATTCTGACACTGGGTGTTGCCTGAGAATTAATGACTGTCCACGATTAATGGCCCTCAACTGTGTTTGAGCCATCAGTTCCTCCCAGCTATTAATTAATCCCTACAAACAGTTCTCAAACTCCTATTGACCATTTGGTATTAGAGGAGCTGAAAATACATTGTCATCAAACACTGAAAAAGCTTGCAGTAATATAAACTTGCAATAACTCTACTGAGTTTTGAGCTAGGGAAATTTCTGTGTTGATTTTGGTCCTAAATTGTGTCTTTTACATACCTTTTAATTCCCACAATTAATCACTGCAAAACACCATAGGGAAAGAGGACTTCCACATGTTGCAGTAATGAGAAGCCTCTAAGAAATGTGACTAATAGAGGAAATGTGCAGCTTAAGATGTGAATTAATAATTTATGTGAATTGCAAACAGGACTTTGCATATGGTGCATGTATGATTACAGAAGAAGCTGCTCATGCAAATAAAAGGATCAGCAAAATAGCTGCACAGCTCAGTACCCAGCTCCCTTCAAGAACAGGTCATAATAACTCTCATGGCTTGGAAAACACAGGGCTTGGTCATGCACAATATATATTTAATTTGGGACTGTGACTTTGTCTTCAGAGTGTAATTTTACTCAGATGAACAACATGAGCCAGCAATGTATGCTTGCAGCCCAGAGAGCCAACCATATCCTTGGCAGCATCAAAAGAATTGTGGCCAGCAGATTGAGGGAGGTGATTCTCCCCCTCTCTTCTGCTCTTGTTAGACCCCATCTGGAGTCCTGTGTCCAGTTCTGGAGTTCCCAACATAAAAAGAGAACATGGAGCTGTTGGAGCAAGTCCAGAGGAGGGCCACAAAGATGATCAGAGGGCTGGAGCATCCCTCCTCTGAACACAGGCTGAGAGAGTTGGGATTGTTTAGCCAGGAAAAGCGAAGGTTCCAAAGAGACCTTGTAAGCAGCCTCTCTGTACCTGAAGGGACTAGAGGAAAGCTGGGGAGGGATTTTTTTACGAGGGTATGGAGTGATAGGATGAGGGGTAACAGTTTCAAACTGAAAGAGGGTAGATTTAGGTTAGACATTAGGAAAAAATTCTTTAGTGTGAGGGTGGTGTGACACCAGAACAGGGTGTCCAGAGAAGCTGTGGATTTGTTCAAGGCCAGGCTGGATGGGGCTGTGAGCAATCTGGTTTAGTGGGAGGTGCCCCTGCCCATGCAGGGGGCTTGGAACTCAATGATCTCTAAGGTCCCTTCCAACCCAAACCATTCTACAATCCTATGAATCTGAGCTGAGGAGAGAGACCTAAAAAAATGGCCTGCTCATTTCACAAAAACATTCTAGCCCTGTACTCAGAATCATACTTGCTAATCTTGGAGACATAAATCCTGAGCTGAAAAGCAACACTAAGTAATGCAGGAGAGTACAGGATTGGCATCAGAGGTGGGGTGAGATAGAAGGAGTCACCCACATAGTTCCTTTCTTTGAGACAGGAATGAGTTAAAAGCTAGGATTTCCATGTCATGGAAAATAGTGGCACTTCACAAGCTGCACTTTTTCAGAATGAAAACAGACTGAAACACCCCTTGCAAGGGAAATTCTGTTGAAGTATTCTGTAAAAAATTGTCACAGTACAAACAGATCCCCCAATGCAACAGAAACTCCCCCTTTTAGCCAGAGTTTCTGCCTTGGCTAAGACACAGCTGTCCATATATAAAATAAAACATAAAATCACCTCATGGAATATTAAAGGCATTGTACAACATTACATGTCCTGTGAGACAGCATTGCTACACTGCTGCATGAGATGTCAATAATAATATTCTGAAATGCCTAAAAATAAATTACTTATAGCAGATTTCATTTTTAAGTGTTCATAGACAGTCTGGTTTTGCTTTCGGGGCAACTTGAAGTCTTGTCAAAATCAAGTCATTTTTGCTATAGATTAAAAAAAATCCTTTTTTAATCTCTTAAAGACTAGTGCCTAGGGAAGATAAAGCCACGTCAATCCAGCAGGGAGTGGCAGAACCAGCACCTCCTACAAACCTCCCACAAACCTGACCCAGAGCAGTGCACCCACGTTGCTGAGCAGAGTGCTGTGTATCTGGTTTGAATTGGCTCCTGTCGGGGCGTCCATCAGAATGGTGTCTGCAAGTCTGAGAATGTGAAGCTACTTGCTTTGTGGCCAACCTCTAACTACTAATAAGGGTTAGAGAGAAAGTTTCCTTGGAGGCTGTTCATCCCCTAATTGCTTGCACAGATTTTCTAAAGCTCCTCTCAGATGAAGCTGGCATTAAGTCCTGTCAGAGATGAAGGTTTGGACCACAGGGACAAAAGCAGCTCCTGAATTCCCGTGGCTGCCACGGGACTCATGCTCAGGAGAGCTGGGGGGGCACTGGAGATGGGCAGTGCTGTTTGGAGAGAGAGGTTTCAGTCAGGGTTTCAGCTGCTGGCAGAGCAAAGCAAAGCATTACCAAGGGTGGCTGATGTCTGATGGCAGCTTGCTTGGTCTGTTGGAGGTCCTGCTCTTTGGCTTGTCACCATGGTCTTTGGCAGGAAT
Organism: Florisuga fusca; assembly: GCA_038090715.1. Classification (NCBI taxonomy): domain Eukaryota; kingdom Metazoa; phylum Chordata; class Aves; order Apodiformes; family Trochilidae; genus Florisuga; species Florisuga fusca. Next base: position 6,140,356 of record JAAWXA010000001.1, on the reverse strand, counting down.
GAGCAGGAGGTTGGGACTCGTTTGGCTTAGGGCTCCTTCCAACTGCAGGATGAGTAATGAAGACTTTCCCCTCAGTCTTTGTCTTACCTCTTTCTTTTGCCCTCCCATGCAATAAGAGGAAGTGTCTGACCTCTTCCACAGGGAGGAAAAATGAATTTTAGTCTCTTCTGTTGAGAATCCTTGGCTCCCTTCTGATACAGCAACCTGTAATTCCCTTTGCTAAAAAAAAAAAAAAAAGAACAAAATTCATTTTTCCTC
>JAAWXA010000001.1:6084378-6140078 GCA_038090715.1 Florisuga fusca | reverse complement strand
AAAAAAAAAAGGAGGGGGGGGAGCAAGTTTGTGAATAGAGACCTAGTGCCTGAAAAATGCAAAATAATTACAGTGAGAGGTTTAACAGCAACCATACCTGTCTGGAGATGGAGAATATCCTGCATATGGCCAGGTGTATTTGTGCTGGTTTAGACAGTCCCAAGAGTCCTTTGGGCTAACTGAGTATGACCAAGGTCTGACCTGAAAGCCCTCACCCATGCTAACACAGGGTATCTTAAGCCTTGGCATGGTTACCTGGCCTGCAGACCACAGCTGGCTCACAGCTGGTCAGGTTGGAGTATGGGCAGGATGGGCTTGGGTTTCTGAGTCCAGCTATCCTGGGCATGAGTCTCAAAGATCTCTAGGATAGCTGAACAAAATCCCAGTGTGTGCCAGGTGGCAAACCTGTTTCAATCTTTTGTCATACCTGCAGTCTGGGGTTTTTTTTCTTCCTCTGTCACCAGGCCATTTAGAATTGGACCTGCTGACCACATGGATTCTAGGTAAGACACAATCAAACAAATCAAGCTCCTAACTTTACCTTGGGGTTTGCTAGCATGTTTTAAACACGATATTTCAAAGCTTTTCACAAACATTATAAAGAAGGTCTACAAAGGTGTAACTGTCTCTGTTTCAAAAATGATGAAACTGAAGGACACAGCTGTGAAGAGAGGCCCAAGACATCAGAGCAGGCATGAGTGTGAGAATGCAGACATCATTGCCCCAGGGCTTGGGTCCTACCCAGGGGATCATAAGGAAATGCTGTAACCACATTAGCCTGTGATATTAATTTATTTATATGTGTATAAGAAATGTTACTATAATGTTACATTCTGGAACTACTGCAATAGTATTGTAGTAGTAACTGCAATATTTCAGTTAATTAGTCAAAAAGGCAGAGTTCTAGAGATCTGAATGGCAGCCTTTGTACACAGTTTGGGTCATAGGGTGGTGACAGTGGTTGAGAACTGGCAGTGTCAAGCCAAGAAAGTGCCAGTGAACATTTTAAAAGCTGAATGCCTGAACTAGCAGTAAGAGTACCAAAGATAAACAAGAAGTAATCCTTTCGTAGTGAGGGACTATAATGATTCCCATAAGATCTTTAAAAGTACAGTTAAATTAAATAACTGGCAGCAACATTCTACATAAGGTCATTCACTATTTATTAACAGCAGTTATAATTAATCTGAAGTCAGCTCAATCTAAATAAATAAACAAAAAAATTTGCAATCAATCTATGAAATATTTTGGAGCATCTGGAACACTCTCTTCCTGCAGTATTCTTATCAGTCAGCCTGATGCCCAGGCCAGAAGTAGTAGTGAGCTCTCCAACAAGAGCTATGTTTCCTATAATAACACATCTGCATAGCAGCTTACAAGATGACACCAAAAGTTTGCAAAGTAGTATGAAAATATTTCCTTCCTGCACTTCAATGTGTGATCAATCAATCAAGTCAAATGTGAAACAATGAAATCATCTCCTTAAGGTCTTTCTTTCTATAAGGAGAAGGAGAACGTAGGCTCAGGCAACATCACTGGGGTGGTGTTGGTGGCTTGGGCATTGCAGGGTGAGCCTGGGGGCACGATGCCATTCTGGTGGGTGCTGCCTATGTGAGATGAGTCAGAAGTAGAAGCACTAGTGATGGAAGTGACTTTATTCAGCTTCAATGGGCCTGTGCATGGCTGTGCAATAAGGAAGCTTGTCAAGGTGCCAAGCATGGCTGGAGAGTTTCAGTCTAGGTGGTGGAGAAGGGAAGCTCTGAGCTAGATATTGTAGAAATGGCTGACTGGAAAAAACTGGGACCTGCAATTGCCCAGCACTGATGCAGGGTCAGGTATCCATACATCTGCCTGACAGGTAATTTTTAACTTGTCAGAATAAATCTCACATGAAAAAGATTTTACTGCCTTAGGGATCTGAAGTAGTAACTGGCCAGAGCTGGTCCTGCCCACTTGCTTGACTCTCACCTGAAGTGTGATGCTCTCTTCCCCACGGGAGTAGAGATGTGGCTCAGGACAGGCAGAGGAAGAGGCTGGACCTGACCTGCTACCTTTTCCCCAGGAATGAACAGGAGTGGAGATCCCAAACACCAGAGCTGCAGGTGGGAAGGGCAGGGTGAGAATGTGCTCCTCCATTTGTGTGTCCTGACACGGGACAGCAGATTCACATGTGTCACCTGTGCACAGGAGGGCAAAAATGGGACCTGCCCCTGCTGCTGTGCAGGATGCCAGTGCCTGAGATGAAAGCAAGCTCAGTTAGCCAAGTTGAGGTTGCCAAAATCTTTGAAAGTTCAGAAAAGCTTATTTGATCATTTTTCCTCTACAAAAGATGCCAGCGTGTGCAAAACTGGGAGGCAGGAGACTGAGAGAGCACTCTGTGTTGTAAGAACAAAGTTATGACACTCTCTTAAGACCAGGCAGGTGCTGGCCAATGCTTCTTTGGAAAGCAAGACATAAACACAGTCCTTCCTCAGCATGGGCAATTATGAGGAGGTTTATTCTAAAACCTCTACTGAAAAGAGTCCAGTGAAGGAACATGAATTTGATGGCTGGACTGGAGCATCTCTCCCATGAGGAAAGGCTGAGAGAATGGGACTGTTCAAGTGAAGGCTGAGGGTGATTTTATCAGTGTGTACCAATACCTGAAGGGAGGCTGCCAAGAGGCTGAAGCCAGCTCTTTTCAGTGCTGCCCACTGACAAGACAAGAGAGAACAGGCATAAACCACAAACCCTCTAAATGTCAGGAAACTGTTTCACTGTGAGGTGGTGGAGTCTCAGTCCTCAGAGATATTCAAAATCCATCTGGATATAGTCCTGAGCAACTGGTCCTAGCTGGCCCTGCTTGAGCAGAGGGATTGGATCAGGTGGCTTCTGGAGGCCCCTTCCAACTTCAGCTATACTGTGATTCTGTAAATTTGGTTTGCAGACATTGACAAAAGAGAAGGTTTTCAGGTAATAACCTGTTTGCATCACCCTGAGCCAGCGTTCAGGACACAGCAAATATCTGCAATAAGACTGACGAGTCCAGTCAAGATTTTAATTCCAGTCAAGAATTTAAATGATTAAATTTAAATGATTTTAAAAATATATATTTTTAAATAAACAGACTGTGAGACTTCAGTGAGAGGACTCAGACAGGCCCTCTCCTAGCAATTTTAAGGATTTGAATACCATATCCAGTACAGAAAGGTCTGCAACATTGAGACACAGTGTGAAAATATTTTTCAGTTGTTTGATGCACTGTCTTCTACCTGCTTATTCAGAACTTGGATTATCTTAGTAACTGATCTAACAATTGCACTGACTCCATAGAATGAAAACCTCCAATCCCAGAGTCAGGGTACATGCCTTGGTATCAGCCCTCAGTTTAAATCAAAATAAACAAAAAGAAGCAGTTGCACAAGCAGATGGAGAAGAGGCTGAGAGGAGACCTTAAGGCTTTGTACAACTACCTGAAAGGAGGTTGTACGGAGGTGGGTGGTGGCCTCTTCTAAGGCCATAAGTGAATAATGAGGAATTTCTTTACTGAAAGAATGGTGAGGCACTGGAATGGGCTGTCCAGGGAGGTGGTGGAGTCACCATCCCTGGAGGTATTAAAAGGTATGGGGTTTTTGTTTGTTTGGGTTTTTTTTTTTTTTGTGGGAGATGTGTGTGTGACAGCAGGACACTGATCTTAGATGTCTTTTCCAACTATGACAGTTCTGTGTTTCTGTGGAGTAGATAGGAATTTATTTTCTTGCATGGCTACTCAGAACTGATGCAGCCTGCTGGGTGTGGGACTGCAGGACTCTGGAAAGAGCCTCCTGAACCCTTTTGAAATCAGGGCTAGCATGAAGTGACATCAGGGCCTTTTGACTTGTTTTGAGATGGATCACTCTGAAGATCTCTTTTGTTTTCATTCTGTCATTTTACTGCCTCCTAAAGAAGTTTGTCAGATTCAAACAGTAACTGCAACTGTGGTAGTTTCATGTCCATTTCCCCTCCTTCTAAATAACTGGTTAGACAGAGACCTTTAGTGAAGTTACTGCTTTTAGTTACATGGCTTTCTTGGTTATTTCTTCAGCATTGAAAATTCTCTTGCCCTGCCTAAATGAGGTATTTTCCTTCAATAAAATAAAGTGGAAACTTATTTTACCAGAATGCTATGTTCCTCCTGACTGTGACCTAGCTATACTCATGATGCTCACATGTTTTTTTTATTATGATTGAGAATTCTTATTTTCCCTGTTTTTTCTGTTCTTTCCTTTTCTATGGACTAAATAATAAACATTGTCTGTAAGCGTGTGTCACTACAGAGGATACTTCAGTTAGACAATAACAACACAGAGTCTTGATTTTGGGAGCTCCTTCTTACCTTCTTGACACGTTTTATGTCACTGATGACTTCTGTTTTTGTTTCTTTATGCACACTTGTTTTAAAGGAGTTGGGTAGAAAGCTCATTGCACTGAAAAACAACCAAGATGGTCTGGAGTGTATTTTTGCAATGCTATTTTAAACCTGTGGTTATGGCTCTCAGAGCCATGGTTTCACCAGCCACACCCTTCTCCTTTTCCCAGCTTCCTCAAGCAGTTCCTCAGCACCAGGGCAGATTCACTCCACGTGGAGCAGTTGTGCAATCTTACATCATCCCTCACTCTTTGTCTCCCCGTTTCCTTTACCCACCATAGATTGCTCCAATATATTCAAGATGTAACCTGGCCATTTTCTAACCAAAGATCCTACAGTAGACATAGCTAGAATATATTTGCTTTTTTTCTAATTATCAGGTTACCTATAATTTCATCTATAAGACAGCTGAATTTCACATTGGACAAATTTCCAACAATATTTCTAGTACTGGCAAAGATTGTTGAAGGAGACAATACTTTGTGGGATTATTTCCTCACATGATACTCCATTTCATGTGTAAATAGTCTTAGATGATCCTCTGTGAATTTTTTTCATGTATTGTAGCTCAACGTGGTGAAAGAATTAGAAATAAAAATTATTCTTGTAGAATATTATACAGATAAACACTGTATTTTTATAATACTCTCTAGGCAAGTAAGCAAAATAATTAAAAACTTACCAGTGGAGTATAGTCATAGGACTGCAGGAACTGTAGAAGGCTGAAGTTAGGAATAAATTACAGGTACAAACACAAAGAGCTTTCATGGTTAGTTTTAATTAATACTGTCATTTTCCTAAGTGCCATTTTATATAGTTGGTGTCACCATTGTACCTGCTTGTTAATACATGTGTTTTAATACACATTCCTGTGGCACAAGGAAATAGTTCTGCTTCATGGATGAGGAGTTGAGAAACAGGGATGAAGCAATTTATACAAATTCACACAGGAAACATGTGGCTAACCCAACATCTCCTGAATATCTGTCTGGTGGTGCAACTACAGCAACAGCTCTCTACTTGCCAAAAAAAAAAAAGTATGAATTGTGGTAAAACCCTACATTCAGTACTGTAAAAAATCAAATCAAGGTGATTATTAGCTTTTAACATATTAAGAATGATGCAAAAGACAGTCCTATATCTAGTCTTATGAATTCTAATTTACTTATGTTCCACCAGTCATGCTACAGCAAATTTGCTGCTGCTCTGAACACAGGATTTTGGAGCAAGGTCTCCAAACCTTCACACACCATCATGGCAAGAAGTGGATAAGTGGCACTTGTCCAATTTATGTGACTGAGATATTTCCTTCCTAACAGTGTAAAGTGCAATCCTGTAGATGAGTGCTTAACTCTAACCTAACTCCAGTCATCACCCATGGTTAATGTGTGTTTGGTGACTGCCCATTTAGGCACAGAGTCCAGATTACCTTACCCACCCTATCTCACATTTCTGTAACACCCTTGAAAACATTCAGTAGAAATTCTGATAGAACACAGACAGTGACTGCTATTACAGTATTATTTTCAGTGGCTTTGGACAGAATCACCACGGGGACGTGGGCTAGTTGGCAACTCATGAGGATCTCTCAAGTCATGTCCTTTCAGTGGCAACTGGAAGACCACAGTGTACAAGTATATTAAGTTCACCTCGTAGCAGTCCCTTTTAAACCTCCTCCAAAATATTTTGTTCAGGTTTGGTTTCAGTTTTCCTCTGATGTTTTTATTTTCATGCCTCAGTCCAAGCCCCTCCAGGTTGCAGGACACCTCCCTGCCGGTTTCCTCTGCTGTGCTTCAGCTGCTGTCAGAGCCTCAGGAGGGGATGTCTCATGGGGATCACGGGGAGCTGAGCCTGTCATCATTCTGTCAGATGTCATGCCTCTGGGCAGAGCACTTCTGGACAGCATCCAACAGCTTTTCAGGTGGTTTCAGGGACCCTTAGAAAGGTCCTTCCTTTGTTGTCTCCTTTCACCTCCAAATACTGGGTTTTTATTTCTAAAATGTGACCACAGTGTCTCTCATTTTCTTTCATTTGTTGGCCTTCATACTTTCATACTTGTTTTTTTTTTTCTCCTCAGTTTTTCTTTTTCTCACATAGTCTGGGGTGGGAGGTCATGGGGAGAGAAGGCTCAGTTTTTTTAGGGACTGGCTGAGGCCCATCACTTTTGGAGGAAAATCCACTCGGAACAGTGATCAAGTGCAGGCACTCTGGGAAGAGTGCAGGAACAGGTCAGGCAACCAGCAGCATTTCCCAGATTATTTTCCTGCACACACACAGATCTGTAGCCTTCTGAAATAGTCTTTGTTCTCCTGAACTTAACTCTTTCTTCAGAAGTTCTGGTTGTGTTAATAAATATTCAACTGGTATTCTCTACAGTAAGATGGCAGACCACATAAATCAGGTTTAAGGTGCTTGCACAAGCATCCTGTATTAGCTCTCATGCCCAAAGTGAATATTCACACAGAATTTTAAAATCCATTAGTCACCCCAAATAATTGCACGTCCAGGAAAAAAAAGCTGAGGAACTCAGCAGTGAGGCATTCAATCTGAGTGATGTAAAGTGGAAAACTTATTTCTCTTTGATCCATTAGTTACCTGCTTGCAGATTTCTTGACATGGGTGCTTGAATATATAGGAATAGGGAACTGGTGAAAAACGGAAAAATTATTAGAGTCTTGAAAAGGGAGGGTTTCAGCAAAAAGGTGTTGCAATAGAAGCAATCAGGAGGCAAATGGAACAAGCACCAAATACACAAATAAGTCAGTGCTTAAAGGGTTAACAGCCTGGCTGCATGGCTGTCCACCCGTGCATAGGTAAGCAAGGCTGGAGAAATAATTTGGGTCCTGGAGTAACTTTTTCATACTACCTTGTTACTCAGAGGCAGTGCTGGGGGAGACCCTGTTCCTCCCAAGCTCTGCTGGAGAGCTGGCTAATAAAATCTTCACTACACAGGCACGAAGGAAATTAAACTAGATTTTGCAAATTATCAGGTTTGCATTGGAAGCTTTGAAATAACAATGTTAATAAAATGAACAATATTTGCCAGCTATAACCTCTATAGGAGGTTTTAGAAAAACATGCTGGTAAGAAATGATTCAACACTGGATTTCTAATCTGTGAGGGTGTTCCTACCAGCTGCTGAAAATTAGCATCAGAAATATTTCTTATCAGAGAGACACAAATCCCATCTTTCTCCTCTTTTGGGTTCATGTGTTCATGAAGTTTGAGTAACCTTGGTAATTAATGCAAGGTAACATTATAGTGTTTGATTTCATAACATGGAGGGGAGAGCAGCTGTGTTTAAGTCTGAAGTAAAATCCTAGCACAGCTGAAAAGTTTTCAGAAAAGGCAAATAGCCAAGCAACGATTGATTAAGGTCCTCAGTTGAAACACAGGTCTTTCATCTCTGATCAGTCTACCTCTGCTACTCTGGTACAGAAATAATCATCTGTTTTGTTATTTTGATGGCCCTGAATTTGTTTTGAGTATTTCCATGATACCTTTTGTCTGTATCTTCTTTTGCCACGTTATCTTCTTGCCTTCAGGATTTCAGTTAAACACCTAATTTCTTATGTTGCTTGGGTACTCCCTTAATTTCTTAGACATTTCTGTTTACTTAAAGAGAAGAGAGGTTCCAGCTTTTGTGTCAGCTACCCAGATGAGCGAGGACTTCACCTGGATTCTGTTAGTGGCTTTGTGTATGTCTATACAAATTCTGAAATCAAAGAAAAATTTCAGCTAACTGCTTAAGGCAGGCATTCAGGGCTTCTTCTCTAATGCATGTAACTAAACTAATGGCAGGGGACTGAAGACCTGGACATTTTCCATCTAAAACATTCTTCTGATGGTATTCACCTAAGACTTAAGATATATTAAAAGAGCAGATTCATTGCTGGGCAGTGATGAAATGACGTTATTTTGAGGTATTTATAAGGTGTGAAAAACTTGATAAATTTATCACTTTCTTAATTTTCTTGTTTTCAAATAAATATATGCAAGATAGCAGAGAGGGAATTGATGTCCTATGTTGTTGCTTCTTGTGATGGGCAATTAATGGTTGTACATAATTTCACATGTGGATTTCTAAGAACAAGACACATGGCTGTGTCTTAGAGAGCAAGGCCTAAGCAGAATATTTAGACCAGCATAATACGGAAAGAAGGAGCTTCTTGATGCAGGAGATCAGTCAGTGTCAATCTGAAGAAAGTCCTTGACAGGGTTAGCTGGAAGATTGCAGTGTCTTTCTGGAAATTATTCCTTTGGGAAAAAAAAAAAGGGTGTTGGTTTTTTTTGTTGGTTGGTTTTTGGGTTCGTTTCTTGTTTGGTTGGTTGGTTTTTTAACAGTCTTTTAGTTGCTTTGAATTTTTCAGGATGGGAAAGCCATTTATAACATTCAATTTATTTTTTTTAAACTGGGGATTTCTGAGTTGTGCCTCTACTCCTGACAAATTGAGAATGGTTTAAAGGTGTGAAATGCCCTTTATTTTGTTCAAAGTTAAAAAGAGAAATGAAAAACCTTTCTTCTAAGTGGAAAAAAATATGAGAATGGCAGGGCAGGTCTGGAAGTTAATTTTTGTTACCTTTCCACTAAGTTCTTAAAATTTGCTGCTCAAAAAATCCAAAGACTGGGGAACTCCTGACTCAGAAGACACCAGAATCTAGGCCTTGAGTACAGGATGTTGGAGCAATTTGCATTTTCCATTACCTCTGACCAGGCTGAGGTTTAAAGTGGCACAAAGAGGCAGGAGTGGTAAGCTGTCCTTGCCTTAATTTATCCATTTGTTTAATAAAATATTCAAGAGGCATTTGGAACATACACCAGATTCAGGACTTGCTGATTCCAATTTTCCTCTGGGAGAATCCTTCCTGTTTTGATGGCTCTTATTATGAAGCTGATGGTGAAGAATTGTCCTGCATCTAATGGAGGAGGAATGAGATGAGATAAAACAAACCCAAACAATTGAATAGCTGACTTTACAGCAAAGCCTTGTGGAAATTAGTTAGATCCTGTAGACTAAGTATTAATATTTTTTTGTTCAACTCAAAAATATGATTACAATGGTGAGATCTCTATGAAGTCCTCTGGAAAATTTGAACAAGTTGTGTCGCTTATCAGCCATGTTCTAAGGAAATGATGGAATTTACCAAAACCTCAGGAGACTTGGGTAAATTCACTGATAGCTCCTAGCAGACCAAAGAAAATCCCATCATGTTGTCAAATCCTTGAAATCTTTCTTTCCCACTGAAAATGGAAATCAGCTCTAAGTACAAGCCTAGGACTTGGAATATGTCTTCACAGAGTGTCTGGGTCAAGCAGGTTCTGCATTGCACTACAGGGGCAGGGCAGGGGCTGACCTGGATTTGGAATGGAACAGTTTAAAAAAGTTTGCTCTGGAGGCACTGCAGGGAAGAGTGAAAAACAGTAGGAAATGAACATACAACATGAAAAGTGAAGGTAAACAGTATTTCCATTTTCCACTCTAAAAAATGAAAAAAGAAAAACTGAAAAAAAAAGTGTTGGCAGTGGAAAGCAGTGTTTATGGAATTCATACCCGTGAACAAAAGATGCAGCTAGGCTTTCAGCTGCTGTTATAATTGATGACTTTATGTGGGGGCACGTTATTATATACCTCATTTCCAAATTACCTAGCTTATTCAAACAAATCTTTTCAAAATGTATCAATTAGATTAGCTCAGTGCATCAATCAGCAGTATGCAAGATTGTGCTGACTTCAGTCTTTGTGGTGTCTTCTTTGCAGTATTGTTGCTCTTATAAAAATTGTTTCTGTGGTCCTTTCAGATTTCCAAAGTTCTCTGCATCCAAATTCTTCTAGCAGTGGACATTTAGTTAGGCATAACTATTTCCAAAACCACATTTAATTTATTTATTACCTCATCCCAGAACTTATTTTACCCTGGGGCACAACCAAAACATATGTAACTAATTATCCTGAGAATGTCCACAGCTCCAATAAGTATGATTTTTATTTTTTTTTAATCCCACTATTTTTCATTCTTTCTGGTGTCCATTAGGACCTACAGAGAAATTTCTGCTGGATAAATTCAGCTTTGGGTTCATGTGCAAATTCGTTTATGTTTCAGAATATTCTGTTTCATCTTTTGCCGTTCAAGTAATAACCGAGGTCTCAGTCCACAAACTCTTAAGCCTCTGTCAAGGATATCAAAAAGAAATTCACAAAATGAAGGCACCAAGGCCCAGATGTAGTCAGTTTAAATTCCACTCACATCCCCATGCCTGGTGATTCCTTTTGGCTACATGCAGCTGAAGATACAGGGCCAGGCAGGAGGAAAAATTAGGCAAGAAAATAAATTGGAATCCAACCAATACAAATCATATCTCGTGTCTCTGATTTTGATTAAAAAGACAAACCACAAAAAGTGAATTCTTCAGGATAGAAAGCTGTGTTATCAGCCTTAAGTTTTCTTAAATGCAGCTATCTTCACTGTCTTCCTTCCAACAGAGGGAAAGAATAAATACAAAAAACTTACTCAACTGCAGTGGAGTCACAGGAGAAATAAAATCAGGCTGTTCTGGTTAGAAATCTTTTTTTGGAATTTCTGTGATATTTGGTGTTCTGTGATGTCCTGAGCCCTTTATTTTGGGGCCACAATAGGAAGTGTTTAAAACAAAACAACAAAAGCATATAGTAGAGTTTGGAGAAACTTTGAGGCAGACGGGTGCTAAACCTCTCAGATACACAGTCTTGTGTTCTTCATTGCCACAGAACAGGGTCTTCCAGCTTGCTCATGGGACTGAGGAAAGTTGCATGTTAAAAGTATGCTGGCCCTCTTTCAATTCAGTGTAAACAACCAAACATGTTCAGTCTAAACGTTAGAAGCAGCTAAATTCTCACAGAGAGGAGTTCCACCTATGCTGATTTATCTGATCAGGAAGCCTGGTAAATGAGCCTGAAGCTGCCATCAGCAGAGTGTCTGAATGTGGAGAAGGTACTGAGTGATTTCAGGTCCCATTTCCTTTGCTGAAGATGTGGGAGCTCAATGCACATCATATTCAGGCTCTTGACTGAAGGTAAAATTCTAGCTTCAGTGAAGGCAATAGGAAAGCTCCTGTGAATTCAGTGGGGCAAAATGAGCCTAACTAGGTTACTAAAGGATGGGAACTTCTTCAACACAAGAGCAACTTCACTGCAACATTTAGTGACGGTGACAAGAGGTGACTCTCCAGCTGAAACACAGATAGTTCCTGGTAGCATTGCCATGTGGGAGGGAGCTCTCATTGGAAATGTTTGGTTTTAATACTCTAAAGAAGAGGGCTTATTATCTTTACATTTTAAAACCCCCCTCATAATTTTTCCATAACTACAGAAAGGGATAATTTAGATGCCTGCTTTTTAATTAGTCAAATGGCAACATTATGCTTGGTTCCATAAAAGACTCACAAGTCAGCATGTCCCTAGAAGTGTTACCTACAGAATACATAATTCACAGCAAACATAACAAAAGCAGCTTTAATGGAAGACATACATAAAAAGGGCTGCTTCAGGTTTCTTAGCTAATTTTGACGCTGAGTTTCCACTTACTGTTTTAGCTGGGCTTCTGGGGGACAATTGGTTCTGATAATGCAAACTACATTTTATTGAATTTATACAGAAATGCATCCTGCAAGGCCTTGCTCTGTGTTTGTAATTTATTATACTTGTTGTCCATTAAAGCTAATGAGCCTACCCACAAGAGTAAACACAAGATGATAAAAATTTCCTTGTTCAGACTCTAACTCACATCTCAAGATGTGTGACCAAATGTCGGACATTCCACTCAACTCCAGATGAGCTCATTTCAGATAACTCACTCTGTCTCCATCTGGTTCAGATTTGAAGAAAACTATTTAGTTGGAATAAGAAAAATACATTTTGTATCATTTTAATGCTGAACAGATTTAGTGACATACTTGCTTATTTAATCTACAGCATTGGAGAGTCTAATGAACTGAGTAAGATATATATCTTGGCTCCAGTTCTGTTCTAAGATACAACACAGAAGCCCCAGTTGACTTAAATGGAATAGCATCTTGGTTAATGAGTGCAAAATGTATTCTGACGAAAAGAAAAGTGTACAAACATGCTACAAATATCCCAAATTATTGAAAATTACTTAACAGTTCATCTGCATTTATGTCTTCTGTGTGCTTTTTTAGAGAAACAATACTGCTTAGTTAATAAAATACTCTGTTTTTTTCAACTGAAGAATGTCAGCTTGATTGCTAGAGGAATAATAGGTATGTGAATCTCCTGAATTCTGATAGGACAGTGAAAATCCAGTCTAATGCTGCACATCACATGCTGTTGTTGTGTGTGCCACACAGGTTGCCTTTGATACCCCACCTGGAGTAGTATGTCCAGTTCTGGGGCCCCTGACATAAGAAGTACCTGGAGCTGTTGGAGCAGGTCCAGAGGAGGGCCACAACAATCAGAGGGCTGGAGCACCTCTCCTTTGAAGATGTGCTGAGAGAGTTTGGGTTGTTCAGCCTGGAGAGGGTTCCAGGGAGACCTTGTATCAGCCTTCCTGTACCTAAAGGGGCCTACAGAAAAGCTGGGGAGGGACTTTTTACAAAGGTGTGGAATGACAGGACAAGGGCTAATGGTTTCAAACTGAAAGAGGGTAGATTTAGATTAGACATTATGAAGAAATTCTTTAGTGTGAGGGTGGTGAGACACTGGCACAGGCTGCCCAGAGAAGCTGTGGATGCTCCATCCCTGGAAGTGTTCAAGGCCAGGTTGGATGGGGCTTGGAGCAACCTGGGCTGGTGGGAGGTGTCCCTGCCCATGGGTACACCCAAACCATTCTATGATATCATTCAGCCCTAGTCTGGGGGAAGCTGAGTACCTGTTAAAGAGTTCATGGTCATTGCTATGGTTCACAATGATCCAAATATGTTTCCTGTCTGTTGTACTGAAAATGCAGATGGACAATGGACATCAAAAACGTGTCTCCTCATAGCCCAAGTTTTATAAGGAAATTTGCAGCTTCTGGTGACCCAGTCTGGAGAAATTATCAGGTAGCAGCAAATGCTGTTACCCTGCTTAACAGGGTAAACTGGCATTGCCATTGGAAAAAACCACCTTGTTCTGTCTGCCTCCAGCTGCTCATGCCTTCACAGTTGTGCTCCTTTCTTCTTGCCACAATGTTTAGAGGCCTCCTTGTGAACAAGATCAAGGGAAAAGCTCAGCTAAAACGATTTTGTTGTTTTTCTGTATGGGAAAGGACCATATAGACAAGAGATAAAAGGGGAAAGCAGAGCATCAACTAAAATCAAGAATGAAGTTCATCTTTTTAGTGGTGTTACCATTTTATGACAGTTTTAAGCATGCCATGGTACATTTAAGGGTACTTTTTCAGCTCTCAAAAGTCAATGGGCTACTTTGCCAGTTCAGCTACACTGGGAAAACTCATTGTCTCTGGATCAAGCTTTACCTATAGCTCAGTTGTCTGTTTTTTGTTTTTTTTTCTTCTCCATGCTAAGTAATGCAGAGGAAATCCTACAAGTAATACTGCGGAAAAATGCAAGGCTTCAGAAAATGAGGGACTCTAATTTTTTGTGTAAGAGTTTGTTTTGTTGTCAAGTTCAGCTTTCTTAAATGTTGTGCTGTCAATTTATTTTTCTACAGTTGTGTTGCCATCCAAGTTGTGGGATAAAAGTCTTGATCCTTAACCATCAAGACTAGAGTGCTGTTTAAGTGTAGCTGATGAGAGAAAAAATTAGAGGGTGGCTTCTTTTCAAAAACAGATTATAAAATAGCAAATTGTACAGAGAATGTTATTTGGGCACTCAACCATAAAACCTCATGAGTCTTCTGAAAAATCTTTTTTTGGTCAGAAAATGTCATTTTATTGCAGCATTCAAACATCGAAATGTCAGTTCACCAAAATTTGGCAAAATAACTTCTCCAGATGAAGTATGGAGGGAAGGAGCTAAAAGAAAGGTCTTGGCTTTCTCCCACGTGTGGAAAACCAACTTTCCAACCCCAGTCTGGTTAGTGAAAGCTCTCCAGAGGACTCTCACCCTTTCCTGAGGAGTGCAGCCTCTATGAGGCTTCTATGGGGGCTTTGTCTCAGAGTTGTGCTTTGTTTTCAGTGGAAAGGTTGCTGATTGCATTCACATGCATGTAGAAACAAATTCTGGACCTAGCAGACAGAGTACAATGAAACAGAATTCCAATTTTCCAGTCAGTCTTCCTTGCTAGGCTTTGTCATCAGCTGAAGTCAATGAAAAAGGAAGCAAAAAGTAGCATTCTCTAAAAGGAAACAGGCTCATACTTGACACGGGTATAAATGCCAAATTTCCTATGCAATAAAATGATTAAGAATAATTTAGTGGCTGGGAAGTTCTGTCTCCTTCACCATGGATGATCTGGAAGTGGGAAATTTTCTTGTAAAAATGCCACAGAGCTGTTTCAGTGCCCTTCACAGTAAGGCTGAAGCAGGAATTGTGCAGAGGGCAGTGCCCAGAGCCATGGCACAGAGAGGCAGGAGCACAGGAGGCACCTTTGCTCTTGAGTGGCTTCCAAGGAAAGTGTTGGGCATAAAGATTCCCAGGGGTTAACATGATCTTCTCCTTGACAGGCACCATTAATAATCTTTTGGACATTTTTGGAGGCCTGGGCAAAGAAGGAATAAGAGTTAACCCTCCTTTTTCCCTTTCTGCATAGGTGCAGCAAGTTCTTGTGAAGATTCCTTCATTCCCTTGTTCTGATTCTTTCATGGTGTTAACTATTAGGTAGAATAGAAAAAAGGTGATTTTGTTATTCTTATTAAAACTGACTTCTTCATTTCTTGAGGACAACACAATACAAAAACAAAACCAAAAAACGTAAGAGGAGAAAGAGAATAGGACAGCAACATAGCAGCAGAGTTCTTTTCTCATTCTGTTTCTTCCAAGTTTGCTGCTAGGGAAAGAAAAAGGTATCAGAAAGCCTTATCTGCCACGCTGAGACCTGGCAAATTTACACTAGTGTGGGGCTGACAAGGGCAGAACTCCCAGTTATCTTGGTGGTTGCAGGCTTGCAGAAGGGGTGCAAAGGAAACAGTCTAGGACAGACCAACTAAAGAGATGGGGGGAATAGAGAAAGATTAATTGAACGGGAGAAGGAAAAGGAGATACAGAGGAGAGGCTGGGAAAAGGAACCTGAGCCTCACATGCTGGGTATCATTCAAAAGTTAACAGAAGCTAATAGAAATTGAATTATCTTTTGGATCCTTCCCATCGACTCTGTCTGCCCACATCATCTCTTAGCATTAGGAGAATTAAGGTCCAATAATGCCATAAAGAACTCTCAAGACCCAGCAAACACTGGGGCTCTTGTGCCAGAGAGGTAAATCTCACTCCTTCCAGCATTCTTGGCATCATATTATGGACACAGAAGGCAATAAGCTGAAAAGGACCAGCCTCTTGTTGTTCACCAAATAGGCCAAACTTCCTGCTCATCAGTTTTGGGCAATTTTTCTCATTTCTCAGATGTAATCTCATGCAGCATTTCATTCAGCAAGCATTTTTCTTTGAACTTTTAAAGTGTCTTAGTCTATAATATTTCCTGATTTTATAAACTTTTCTCTATAAAAGGCAGAGGGAAACATTTGCTATTTGGATGGTGATGTGGCAACACATCTTATTTTTTGATTGGTTGTTCTGGTCCAGTGACTTTCTTTTTGAGATAAATAAATTATTACTTTACAAGGTTGGGGTTTTTTTTCATTCTAAGTACTCAGGTATTTTCTACTATCACACTGTGGAAGTGTGATTGTGCTATTTGCCTGTCTCCTTATGGATTCACAACAAAGAAGAATACCTTAAGGATGTTCTCAGACAGTAGTCTCAACAGAATCACTTATAAGGTGCCAGCTATGCCCCAGTGTTCACAGAAGTGATGGTGCAGCAGCACAGGGTTCAGCCTGGGCACTGGGAACCTCCTGGCCCCAGAGCTAAAAACCACAGAGCTGGGTCCTCAGCATTCACGTTGCTCTTGGTCTCAGAAGGAGAGCATGGGCACACTGAGTCTTGCAACAACCATTTCTTCCTGCTGACATGTACAAAGGGAGTACAAATAAGAACATTTTGCACAGAACACTGCAGGGAACACTAAGCAAAAATTGTTCTACAGATGGAAAAATGTCATTGTCAGATTTCCTCTTTTTGCTTCTGTAAATTACAGCACTTGGAGAAGGAGGTGGGGGAGAAGGAGGGAAGCAGGCTTATGGTCAAATTTTATTAGCCATTTACATGGTAGTCCAAACATAGACTAGAAAGCCTTCTTTTTTTTTGAAAGTTATCTCAAGTTCTTCATAGCTTAAGGCTAGGTTTTGTTACACCATTTGCCTCAGTAACACAAACAACTCCGAGATGGAAGTAGTCACCCTCTATTTCATATTACATCTTCACTGTGCAAAGGTGACTACCAGGTTAAAAACAGCATTTCATTTAGAGAAGCACAAGCTAATATTTTGCAAACTTCATGTTTTTTAGTTCAACTGGTGTCCCATGTAACTGATGAAGAAGCCACCGTAAAAACTGTCCCAAAGAAAGAAAATATAAGAAGATGGAAGGAAAAGCCAGTAGTCCTTTCATATTTAGTTTTACGTGCTAGAATTTTGAGTGTTTAGGGTCCTGTGACTCTGAGTCATGCCTGTGTTCTTCAAGATATGTTTGCTTCCCTTCCAGCTCCACTTCTCTGCATAATTTTCTGGTTCAGTTACTCATATTAAATCACATTTCAAAAACCTGCTTTCTGTCTCTACTAAGTGCTACCATGTGTACCACTGATAGAGCCTAATCAATAAGGCTGCAATGCCAAGGGGGATTATGACTAGAAAATGAGCACCTGTGGCAGCAGCTTTGCCCAGGCAGGAGGAGTAGGGTGAGGAGATGCTGCACATCACAGTGAGCACAGTCCCAGCTGCTAACACTGGAGAGGTTTGGTGGTCACTGAGCATTACCTGTGCACGTGGCTTACATCTGCAAAATTCTGAAAAAGGAACCAGGGACTCCTTTTACAGACTGCCTGGTCATTTTATGTAACTTCCTGGGACGTCTATTTAATAGTATTTAGAAGAAGAAAAAAAAATCTTGTGTGATTTCAATTTGGATTTGCTGTGTATGAAACACTGACCTCCCTAAGAGACTAAAAACAAGAACCAAACTTAAAGTACAGAAGGCTTCTCACCCAGGAGGGGATGACTTGAAATAGGAGCTCAGTCTAAGAGAAGAAGATGAGTGCTCTAAGATTTTGTTACCTTATGCAATCAGAATATGTCACGAAATGATTGAAGGAAAAGAGTGAGCCAGTTCTCTAAAGCCTAAACCAGTTCTGGGCATAGTTAATTCGGAACAGAAACTTAACATGAGAACTGTTAATGAAAACTGGGAACTATTCAAGGATCTACTGCTGCTTTGCCCATGTGCAGCATAAAGGAGAAGTTACAGTTAAACAAGACAAAGTTTTAAGTCACCATCAACAGGTGATAAATGGCAGTCAAAAGAATAAATGGACTGTGTAGAGACAATCCTACCCTGTGTTCACAAGGGTGCAGGGATAGATCCTCTCTTGGCTGGGCAGCAGGTAGTGCCACTGGGCCATTAAATACCTGGGGCAGGAGTGGGTAAAGCCCTCAGCCTGGCACTCCACGTGCTGGCACCGGGGCACCAGCCTGACACATGCTGGGAAGGAAATCTTTGAAACTTAAGAGTTCAGTTCCACAGGCCTGGTTCCCTTCAGGCGTATTTACTGCCCTGTCACTGCCAGATCCTTACCCATGTATCTAACCACCTCTCTGCTCTCTTTTCCCTCACCCACAAAGGAGACCAAGGGAACAGAACACAAACCAGAAAAACTGTGAACCCAAAAAAAGCTGCAGACAGCAAACTGTTTTGAAATGTTTTCTATGAAAATATTAACATTTTCCCCTGGCTCTAGTGAGTGCACGAAACAGACCTCCTATGTTCTGGTACTTCTTGAACCATTCAGGTTGCAGCCAAGGGGAAGTATGGGTGGCTTTTATTCACTTGTGTGTTTTTTGACAGGATTGTTGAGTCTTCATCTTTTTATTTCCATTAGAACTTCACATGGAGCAAACCTTAATATTTCCAAACATTTCCTTAGTAACTCACACTTAAAATAGAAAAATCTCAACATTGACCTCATTGTTTGCTCACTGCCCTCCAAAACTCCCGGTGATAAAGAAGATTCTAAGAAAAGGAAGTGGGATGTGCAGGCATGGTCCAAGAGAGGGGTCAGCTCTGTGCAGACCTGAATCCAGGAGAGAGGCTGAGCAAATGAAGGTCCAGCAGAGGAGCTGTCTCTCAGCTGCTCTGTATCCATGCTGTTGTGAACACTTTTTCTCTCATTGCAACAAAGCTCTAATAACAGTACTATCTAACTTCCACTTTTTGTGTTTTCTTTGGAGAGAAAAACTGCCAAAAGGAAATTCTTTTGCCTATGGCCAAGTAATGTTTTTCAAAATTCCTGTGTTTGAAGGGGGTTCCTAAAATCCCTTTGGAATCTCCCTTGTGCAGTGTTTCTGTACAAACACAGCATGGCACTATGTTAAATCATCATGGTTGAATGATCTCTGTGATCCATGACATAAGGAAAAGAGATTCAATCATATGGATTGAATCACAATAGATAAAAAAGACTAATAGAAAATATATATTCTTTAATTACAAAATCTTTCTGTCCCAGGTACTCAAAAAGTGAAGTTAATTCATGTAAACCTTTTACATCTGGGCAGACTTAAAAATGCATCAGCACAGAATATTTTAAAGTTGCAGCTTCCTAGGGGAAAATCTATAATTTTTTAGGGCCAAACACTGAAGCCAATAGGATTTTCCTCAGCAGATTCAGGATAAAGCAAAACAGACCCCACTGCTCCCCTTGACTATTGACAACAGGCACCAGAGCTCCACAAAAGAAAACACAGAATGAGCAGTAATGAATTTTGAAATGAACCTGCCAAGTTACAATGCTGTCCTAATTTAAGTTTCTTCTAAGAATTTTTCCAAGGTGTCCACAGGAAATAAATAGCTTATGAAAACAGCAGGATGATTTCAGTGAAACCATTGACATACCCCAGAGCCCAAGTCAAAGCTTTTTCATGTGAGACTTCCCCAGTCATTGACAGGACAGCACAGGTTTCATTGGTTTGGGGATTAGTTCTGCAAAGAGATGGATGTGCTCTGCCCCAACTTCATCTGAAAATCTTCAGTACTTTTTGGAAGATCTGTTCATTTCCTTTGTATACCTTTCCATGCAAGAATGACCAAGGCAACTCTGAACCTTTTCATACCAAAAGAATTTCTAAAGCTAAGTTTCAGATACTAAAGCATAGTCCCTGAATGAGTAACCCTGCTTTCTGGAAACAGGAAAATCTCACTAGCAAGGCACAGCTCTTTCCAGCAGGGCTGACTAGTCAAGCAAGCATGGCTGTTCTTTTCCCAGTGTCTGCTTTGCTGCTGCATGATTAAGTTGGGTAGATTTATGTGTCCCTGCACTGGCCTGCTTAGTTATAACCACTGGGTCTCAGTTCTTTGGATGCAAAATGAAAGCAGTAATAGCCTCCTCCTGTCTTACACACGTGTAAAGGGGAAGAATGTAGGAGACAGAGAAGCATGTGGGTGTTTCTTGTAAAGGGCACTTAGACCTGTCTAGAATCCCAGAGCTCACTTTCTGACACCTTTGTCAATGTTGAGCCTCATTGATGCCAACTGGCAGTGTGATTTCAGAATTTTATCCACAATCCTGCTTTTATGCTGTTTCCCTCCTATTAGTCACATCCATGTTTGGAGAGTGCAACAGCCCAGAGGAATGGTGAGAAGGGGGAGACAGGTATCAGAGAGCTGATGCTGGGGCTCTGTAAGTCACAAAAATCTTCAAATGCAGCAGAAAGCTGGCTGGGTCAGAAGCTCCCCAGACACATGGGGTTTTTTTGTTTTGGGGGTTTGTTTTTTTTTGTTTTTTAGTTTGTTTGTTTGTTTGTTGGGTTTTGGTGTTGTTTTTTTTTTCTGGATGTTTTTTTTATTTCAGGATGTGAGATGGGAGGCACCCTGTATTAAAACCTGTACTGAACCTGGGTTGATTCTCCTTTGACCACTTCATGTGTTTCTATTGGTAGATCACACTGGCAAAGCCACACAAAGTAGTCATACCAGACAGAAGGATGTCATTGAGTAGCCTGCTCAGTTAGAAGACTGGACATACAGAATGACTGATTTTGTGTTTGAACAAAAAAATAAGATGTCCTGTAAGGAAGGAGAAAGAAGCTTTCTGAGAAAAGCATGGGCAAAACTCCCTGTATCCCCTCTCCCCGTGTGTGGGTAAGATGTCTCAAACATAAGAGATGTTCCACAGGTTACTGACTCATTTTCCTTCTCTTACTAAGATCACTTTTAAAGCAAAATTTCAGTCTTTATAAGCAAGCTCTGCCCTTTTATATTGAGCAAAAGTGAACAACTTCTCTAAAATCTGTCTGCATTTCTCTGCAGTGGGTTTGTGGAGATTATATCAGAGATCTGAGAGTCATAGTGAAAGAGGAATGACCTGCTCCATATATGAACCAGAAAGTCTACTCTCTTACTTAGATCTAGTGAATTTCAGAGGAAAGATCTGAATAACTTCCTTTTTCCACTTCAAGCTAAAAATAGCAAAGCTCAGGCCCAAAGCAAGAGGAATACAGAGGGATGGGGATAAAGTAGGAGACTGTCAGTCCTGTGGCTCAGGAGGTCAAAGAGCCTCAAGAACATCACATGCAGATACAGTAAGCCAGGACCCATGGAAGTCTTGCAAGTGCTTTTTCTACTATTTAAACATGCTCTTAAAACTTCCCACACTATCACTCTGCCTCTGTCCCACTTTTTATTAGCTCTTTCAGCAATAAATTTTCCAGAAAAGAGGACTTGATATAAGAATTATTAATTAAGCAACCTGTGCCTGGTGCTGGGGTGTAACTGTTGTTTTGACTGAAGCCAGTAACATCTTGCCTGCTCTTCATGTCTAGTTTTGGGAGATCTCATATTGGAAAGTGAAAAGTCTGTGTTTTATATAGTCTGTATTTCTAGCCATTTTCTCTCTGTCAGCCATATGGCTACAGTGTTGGGCTTCTGAACGGAGTCAAAAAGTCTCTCTGGATATGTTTAAATCATCCAGCTGTGAAGCACCTCAAGGGCTGTTTTCTCGTTGTCTGATTCAAGCAAGTGGCTGAAGTGTGTGTTGGCTCCCACCTGCCCACAAGTGCCTCCCAGGAGCTGATGGGGAGACAGTGAGCATCTGAACCTCACTGAATTTCTACCTGGCATGTGGGTGTGCAGGTCAACGTGCCTTTTGCACAGCTGGGGGACCTATACCTCTTATTTGGTGGCCTTTGATGAGGATCTCAGCAATGACTGATGACCTTGTTGAGTATTCTTTGCCTCTTAGCAGGAGGGGGAGGTAAGTGGTAGAATTCAGTATGTAAAACACCAACCTGAGAAGATAAGCAATTGAATTGGCTAGGAGTGTCTCTACTTGATGTTGCTTCAAGAGCTTCTAGTGCAGTTCTTGTTTTTACCACTCAAAAATGATCTAAAAAAGAAATAAATTCAAGAGAACCCAGAGAGGATCCACAGCAATGGTTGAACATACAAAGATGCAGAGGAGCTCAACCTGTGTATTAGGTAGGTGATATATTGAAGAGAGAGTCTGCAAGTCATATTCATTGAGGAGAAAACTACCTGGATAATACAAGGGCTTTCCAGTCCAGTGAATTAAAGTAGAAAGCCTAATAGATGTGATCTGAGAGAAACTCCTTCTCAACAGCTCCACTTTGGTCATGGAGGAAACTGTTCCTCCTGCTGAATCCAGGGCAGACACTGCCTCAGCCAAAACAAGCTGTGGCCATGTCCCTGGTTTGGCTTCAGCAGGAAGGACAAGCTATTGCATCAGATGCACACAAGGGAATGGACACTGATCATCCAGCAGAAAAGCAGGCAGGATAATGGCTATGCTGCTGTGAAGTCACCTGGGAGTCTCACTTGCTGAGAGATTCTCAAGAAGGCTGGAATGATTTTAGTATCATGGACTGGGCCTGAAAAAGGAATCTTTAATGTGTATTAAAACTGGGGTTAAAATAAAGGGGTAAGAGGGAAACAAGTCTCACTATCAACCTTGGAGAAAGAAATTTTTTTTTTTTTTCACTTCTGTGTGTTCCAATCATTTGATTTGATGAGGTTGGGTCAGAGGCAGAGATCCCACAATGCAGCCTGCTCCCACAGATGACTGACAAAGTCTGGAGCAAAAAGAAAATTCCCCAGTTTTAGTTTGATGCAAACCTATCTTATTAACAAAATAGTCAAATACAACTATTGTATCATCATGATACTGAGGAAAAATATTGAAATCTATGGAACAACTACATCACTTCATATATTATTATAAGTGTGACACTGTAACTGCAAGACCCTTAAATGGGTCTTGTGGTATTAACATCTTTAAAATAATCTTGATGGATTAACATCTTTAACACAAAATGGGTTTTTATAATGTGATCCATAACCCATTTTTCATTAGCAATGAATCAAAACAGTAAAAAACTTGAAATAGCACATTTTTTTCTAAAAAAATACACCTGAAGTTATAGTGCAAGTGAAGCCATTTAATGAAGAACAGTCCATTGGAAAAGTTTTCTATATATATCATAAAAAGAACATCTGACTTCTTATATCCTTGGTAGTCCTGTGTCCTTTGTATTGCCTTAAGAAATAGTTAATTTGTATGTTAAAAATTAAGAAACTATCCCTCCTTCTGAATAGGATGGAAGAAGGGACAATTTCCATACATCATAAATATTTAATTATAAGCTTTAATATATCTCTCTATAAAACCAAGGGCCAAAAGTAATAACTGAAGAGGACAGCATTCTGTGTATTTAGCCATTATTACAAGGAAAATTAGAAGTAATGCAGAAAACCCTGAAATACTCAGTAAGTAGTATTCTCTTTTCTAAGGGAGGGGAAATACAAAACTGCATTCACATAAGCTACTCTTGAAATATTTTCCACTATAGCAGCTTTCAAAAGGCATCTCTAGTCCAGGCATAGAAATGGGAGCTTTTTTCCTGCTCATTTATCCCACCTGATTTGGGCTTCTCTCTCCACTTTCTGAAAGTGCATAAAGACAGAGGAAGATGAATTCCATCCTCTGGGTCAAAGAAGACAAGTTTATGTTGTGAAGTAGCATTGCTCATCAGGGTGTAATAAAAAAAAAAGGGACAGCTGCAAGGTGCAGTAAGAGGAACAAAGTGATCTGAATGCAAAAAGGGACAGGTGATCTCAGGATGAATCAGGCGAGGGAAGTTCTTTTTAAAAATGGGAAAGTATTAGTGCTATTTGCCAAGACTATTGGTGAGATGTTATCTGGAAAGTCTGTTCACTCATGTCTGAAAATTCAGACTTGTGCATGGGTAGAGCAGGCACCTGGATGAAATGGAGAAAATTGCTCTTGTAAAGCAGGCATGAAGGAGCTTGTCTTGTTTATCACAGCAGAAGAAAGGCTGAGATGTGATATGATTGCTTTCTGGAAATACATCAGAGGGCTGAGCACCATGAGAGGAGAAAGCTCTGTGAAGTAGCAGCATATACAGGGAATGGGAGATAGGTAAGGAGGCAGATAAATAGAGGGATTTGCAGTCACATTCAAAGTGTCTCTTTCCTATAGCAATTGCATCACAGCCCCTAGCAGTTAGAACCTGAAACAAGAAAAATACAAATAAAAATGAGGTGAAAATTTTAATCCTTCTGCTAATTGTAACAATTTATCAGTTTGCAGTAGATTCTGTCTCAGTGGAAACGTTGACATGAAAAGGGCACGTTTTCTTTAAAAGATATTTCACTCATAGCACTAGTCATGAAACAGGAACTAATAATGGAAATCATATTACTTCTCTTTTGCTGTGTGTCAACTAGGTAATTCCCATAGTGTCTAAAATGGTGTTGCTATCCTTCTACTTATTTAATTTACAGCTCCTTTTAAATTGCAAGAACCGTGTAAATCAGACTCACCGGAAATGAGAATTGGGTGCTTTAGCACTTCTGTGAAACAAAACCCCATTGTTTTATATGTCTTTAATCTCTCTTCTTGAGTGTTTTTATTTCGTACACAGTGATAGCTCAGAAGAAGGCTGTTGTTAGCTCACGATAATAGATTCTGTTCCAGTATTTTTTTGTGTCGCTTCCTTAGCCGAGGAGGCCAGGCTCTAGGTTAACTTCTGGAAATAACTTTGGAAACTAATTTTCAGGCAGTGCTCCAAGAAAAAGAGGCATATGTTGAGGATCTGACATAACTTTTTAACACCACAACCAGCATATTTCTTCAGGCAAACCCAGCCAAAATAAGTTGCCAAAATCAATATTGATCTAGTCCTTCATCCAATCAACAAATGCCATTGTTTATAAGATATAACTTCTCTTGGTTAAAGTTCAAAGCTAAACGCCAAGGATTTTCAAAACTATTAAAATGAGAGGATTTAGGTTTCCAGAAACTCTGGCTTGCTTTCAGCCCCAGTGGGTATTCTGAGCCATCAGAAAATATCCGAAGAACCTCCAGAGAACTCTTATATAAAATCTAATGGTGACATGACAGCAAAGAGAGCTTGGGGCACACAAAGAGAACACAGGCATGCATGTATGATCTATGTGCACAAAGATTTATACAAATCTTGTATAAAATAATGGCTCTTCAGAGTTTTCTGAATCAGTGAAATGTAATTTGAGATTAAGAAAAAAGAAATGTGCAGTATGATTAAATGAAATTTGCAGAATGTCTCATGTGTTGATAAAAGGTCTGCTCTTCCAATACAGCAAAACAGAAATTGTATTGGGTTCAAAGTTCCATTAGTTTGGGTTTTATAACCATAAATCAATTGAATCATTGTATGAGGTTTATCTAACCTTTTCATTAAGATGTTTCTTTAACACAAACAGTCAAAAATTACTGAATTTTCCATTGTAATAATCTGTCCAGAACTACACAATCCTAGAAGAGAAAATGCAAATGTTTACCTGTCTTAGCAGGAGATTTGCACAATTCCAGTCAAGGAATATATTCCAGAATGTGGGCTTTGTTTTGTGAGAGACGCTATAGGATCTTTAGATAATACATAAACAGGCAAGCCATATGGCAGAAACCCAAGTTTTCCACTAATCTTTGGCACCCTCAATAAGAGGGACCTGCACTTTTAAAAGTTTTGAGTAATAAACTGTCTTCTAAATAGCACTGTCAAGTTATTCTTTAATTATCACTGGATGCTCCTATCTAGCTTTGGCAGGCCATTTGGTTAATGATGAGGCTTAGATGTTGACTGGCAAAATCGAGTTTATTTTCATAGCCTTTAAATTCCTGAAGCCACAGTGCAGGCTGATTTTTAACAAGCTTATGTGGTACTCTGAGCCTGCTGCTTTGCTTTTTTTCCTTAGCTTTAGAATTCTTGGTTTCCTAGCTTGAGGGTGAAGTGGTTGGAACTGATTATAATTTCCGGTGTTAACTCCTAAAAAAACCCCGTATGTGCCTGTTTGCCAAGAATTCTGCCTCTGTGCTGCCAAGAGTGGAGATAGGGCTGCCTTCTCCTCACTTTTACTATTCCAGTGGCCCACAAGAGTCTTTAAAGCATTGTGGCAGTTCCTCTTTGTGTCTCTACAGACTTAAAGTTGTGACACAACAGACAGCAGCACCTTAAATGTCCCCTTGCTGAGTGTGTTACACGGTGATCCTGGATGCAGCAGGGGTTGATGCCATTTCCTTACTGTCTTCTTAAAACTCAGGGGTATTATTTTGTAAAGAGGAATGCCTCTGATTATAGCAAGATGAATGAAAATTCCCTTGAAATTTCCAAATGAAAGGGCATTGTCTTAGGTATTCTGAGAATCCTTCAGGTCTCCTTCTAAGAAGAAAAAATAAAAATCTGTGCCTTTTGCTGACGAATCCACACAGAGGATAGGTCTAGTTCCTCCAGAAAGTGTGCATTATTGTAGCCTTAAGCTACACCATGCTTTAACTTTTGGGTTTCATACTCCTGGTGTAGGCTCTGAGGTAGGATATACATTTCATGTCACAATTTACCGAAAAAAAAAACCCAAAACCCATCCTCCCCAAACAGTTTCTCAAAGAAACTCTCTTGTCCCTAGGAACTGGTTTATTATGAAGCTAACTTTTAAGTGTAGCTTCAGAATGAGCATCCCACTTAGATGGTAGTAGGCAGAGAAATACCTGCTTGCCCCTAGTCCTCACCTAGAGGTCGATCACCTTTTCTATATTTCTTTATTAGGAGTAATTTGTTCTGGCTTAATTATAAGGCTGAATTGGGTTTCTTTGTTCAGCATTTTAGGATCAGTTGTGTCTGTAGAGCAAAACCCGAAAATCCTACCATCCTCAGCCTTTGCTTTTTTTTAAAAACTTCCTGGATCTTGTTTAGAAGTGTTCACCTTTTTCTCCTTTCAGATACAGAAGACCATTCTGGAGTGGACATTGAATGACATATTTTGTTTTCAGAGAGACCTTTAAAAATATTTGAAATCTATTGCCAGTAAATATTCATAATATTCCCTGCAGAAAAGCTTGTTCCCAGAAGTTGCCATAGGTGACATGGAAGTTCAGGAATGATAAATGCTTCTTTTTGCTGACTATTTCACATTTTCTTCTTGCTGCTGACATTTAGACAAAGTTTTCTGCTGACATTAGAAAAAAAAATTATTTTCCCTGTCCAGACTTTCCTGGCCAAAACATCACTTTTGTGCTTGCTTCTACATTCTTAAGCTCCCAGTTGTCCTAAACAAATTCTTTTTTATTGATCTAATGATTACTAGGTTCAAATTCTCCCTGATTATTCTTTCGCTTTATGCCTTGTGTCTGTAGCTATAGTAGGAAAGCTCAGCTGTTTCATTTTAATACTTTCAGCAATCTTCCTTTCTGTTTGTCTAGCCACACAACAACTTTCACTTGACTTTAGGTTAGTT
Source organism: Florisuga fusca (assembly GCA_038090715.1). NCBI lineage: Eukaryota > Metazoa > Chordata > Aves > Apodiformes > Trochilidae > Florisuga > Florisuga fusca. Next base: position 6,112,680 of record JAAWXA010000001.1, on the reverse strand, counting down.
AGTGGCAGGTGGCTGCACAAATTCACATAGGTTTTTTTTTTCCATTTCTTCTGCAGTCCAAATTAGTGATAGTTTCCTTCACACACAATTCTGGGAAGTGTATCTACCCCGTCTGTTTGGTGCCTTTGTTTATTTGTTGTTTTACAGCAATATGGTTGCAATTCCTTCACTGCTCTCTACACTATCAGGAGTCTCCATTTCATATCTAGCATTGACTCTCCTCTTTGAGTTTTGGGCTTGGCTTAACGTCAACAAAATGTTCCATAGTTCTGCACAAAGTCATCTCTTAAGGTTGCCATGGCCCAAAATAGGTATATTTTGAAATGGCCTTCCATTCTAGAACAAATATCCAGAAAAATCCCTATTGGTTCCAGATTTGCATAGATTTTTAAATGCTGTTAATTCAAAACTTTTGAATTTACTTTTAGAATACCGAGACAATTAAAACCAGGCTGGACAACAGTGGAAAAATCTGGGACTTGTTATGACACCATTGTTGTTATGACAGTTCTGGTTGTTTGTGTTTTAAAGTGAGAAAATTGAAAGTTATTCTGCACAAAACCAATGCTTGTGAATGCTAAACTTTTAAACTTAATTTCACTCCCTTTGTTTTTTTTTCTACTATTGAAAAAAAAATATTCCTCAGGAAAAAAAATAATGAAAAAAAAAGTTCTTGAGTGTCATTATCTGACTGCCAATCAATAAGCAAGAAGAGCATGAGTCTGTAATAACAGGGGAAAAAGAAAATACAAGCAGGTTAAATTCCAGCAGTTTTGAAAAATTCAATCTGTCTTACCTCAAAAACCAAAGCACCTGGGGAGAAGCAATGAAAATGGTCTGCAGAAAAGCCTTTTGGACCTTTTTAAGTTAGAAAGTTTTTTTTCTATCTATTGCTGCAAAGGGAGAGGGAAGAGAGGACACAGTTTTGCAGGAAACACATGCTTGTGCAGGGCTTTTTCATACTCCTCTTCTTGTTTATCACTTAAAAAGATGGGAACCTGTTCACAGCTGCTCCTGAGGCACAAATCTCTTATGGTTGTAATACAGACCAATAAAAATATCTTGGTTTGGGTTCATACATTCTATCCCTAGACAATGTGACAGCATGGATACCTGTTACTTGCTGTTGCTTGGGCTTCTGGATTTCTTAAATCCATATCAGTAAAACAGTGGAGCCAGAGTGCCTGTGGAGCCAAACTGCCCATTTCCAAGCTTGCACCTTTGTAAACTCAGATGTAGTCTGTGGCAGTCAAAATGTTTTGCAGTAAGAGCACCCATGCTACACTTTCTATCCTGCTACTCCAGACACTCTGTGATAGTCTTTACCCTAGGGATGATGGTGGGAGGTGTCACATGTAGTGAAAACTTGCCAGGAAAATTAAAATATTAAAGAGAAATAAAAAATAACAGACTGCTAATTTTTAGCCCCATCATCTCACAGTGCCAGATACCATTCTTTTCTAACTTAACACATGAAAGAAATCTTATTCTACCATGCCTTGTTTACAACCTTGAAGCTTGGGATATCTGCAAGGTTAAAGGCCCTGCTCCTGAAGGCTTAGTTGGAGACAAAATCATGGAATCATATCATAGAATATCATATCATATCATATCATATCATAGAATGGTTTGGGTTGGAAGGGACCTTAAAGATCATTTAGTTCCAACCCCCCTGCATGGGCAGGGACACCTCCCACTATGCCAAGGTGCTCAAAGAGACATCCAGCCTGGCTTTTAACAGTTCCAGGGAGGGGGCATCCCACAATAGAATCATAGAATCATAGAATCCTAGGGGTTGGAAGGGACCTCGAAAGATCATCTAGTTCAACCCCCCAAACCTTTGTGAAAACAGCTGTAGTTTTAATGCCCTCCTTTGTGAGCTGTTTTGTAAAATGCCTCCTTTTAAGGCTGACAAATAAACATTTACTCACTCATGAAAAAAAAAAAGTTTAATGTCAATGCACAAGGAAAAGTCCATCTCTTCCTAATTCTTAAACTTCCTGTGCTCCTGAGGCTGAACAATATGGAATTGTGCTGTGAAGGAAAGCACATTCCCAGTGGTACCTATCTCAGCTTGGGATATCTGCAAGGTTAAAGGCCCTGCTCCTGAAGGCTTAGTTGGAGACAAAATCATGGAATCATATCATAGAATATCATATCATATCATATCATATCATAGAATGGTTTGGGTTGGAAGGGACCTTAAAGATCATTTAGTTCCAACCCCCCTGCATGGGCAGGGACACCTCCCACTATGCCAAGGTGCTCAAAGAGACATCCAGCCTGGCTTTTAACAGTTCCAGGGAGGGGGCATCCCACAATAGAATCATAGAATCATAGAATCCTAGGGGTTGGAAGGGACCTCGAAAGATCATCTAGTCCAACCCCCCCTGCCAGAGCAGGACCACCTAGAGCACATCACACAGGAACGTGTCCAGGCGGGTTTTGAATGTCTCCAGTGAAGGAGACTCCACAACCCCCCTGGGCAGCCTGTTCCAGGGCTCTGTCACCCAGGGCTCTGTCAACCTCCCTGAACAACCTGTTTCAGTGTCTCAGCACTCCCACACTAAAGAATTTCTTCCTATTGTCTAACCTTATACATAGAGCTAAAAGGTAGAGTTGAAAGCACATATAAATAAGAAACTTTTTCCCTCCCACAAAATTCCTTCTAATATAAAAAGAATGGGAACTTCTAGCAGAAAATAATTGTCCAAAACCTTCCTCATCTTGCTTTGATATTCAGGCCTCTCCTAGTATGCCTCCAAGAGTGAAGCAGCAATTCTCTTTTCTAAGAGAATTGGTTTTGCTTCATGAAGGTGTAACACTTGACATTAAATTTCAGTTACAAGCTTGTCAAGTGGCATTAGGTGACAGAAAAGATAATATAAAACCAGGAAGTTTCCTGTTTAAGNGGTGCAAGCTTGACAATGTGACAGCATGGATACCTGTTTCTTGCTGTTGCTTGGGCTTCTGGATTTCTTAAATCCATATCAGTAAAACAGTGGAGCCAGAGTGCCTGTGGAGCCAAACTGCCCATTTCCAAGCTTGCACCTTTGTAAACTCAGATGTAGTCTGTGGCAGTCAAAATGTTTTGCAGTAAGAGCACCCATGCTACACTTTCTATCCTGCTACTCCAGACACTCTGGGATAGTCTTTACCCTAGTGATGATGGTGGGAGGTGTCACATGTAGTGAAAACTTGCCAGGAAAATTAAAATTTTAAAGAGAAAAAATAACAGACTGCTGATTTTTAGCCCCATCATCTCACAGTGCCAGATACCATTCTTTTCTAACTTAACACATGAAAGAAATCTTATTCTACCATGCCTTGTTTACAACCTTGAAGCTTGGGATATCTGCAAGGTTAAAGGCCCTGCTCCTGAAGGCTTAGTTGGAGACAAAATCATGGAATCGTATCATAGAATGGTTTGGGTTGGAAGGGACCTTAAAGATCATTTAGTTCCAACCCCCCTGCATGGGCAGGGACACCTCCCACTATGCCAAGGTGCTCAAAGAGACATCCAGCCTGGCTTTTAACAGTTCCAGGGAGGGGGCATCCCACAACCTCCCTGAACAACCTGTTTCAGTGTCTCAGCACTCCCACACTAAAGAATTTCTTCCTATTGTCTAACCTTATACATAGAGCTAAAAGGTAGAGTTGAAAGCACATATAAATAAGAAACTTTTTCCCTCCCACAAAATTCCTTCTAATATAAAAAGAATGGGAACTTCTAGCAGAAAATAATTGTCCAAAACCTTCCTCATCTTGCTTTGATATTCAGGCCTCTCCTAGTATGCCTCCAAGAGTGAAGCAGCAGAAAAGAGAATTGGTTTTGCTTCATAACACTTGACATTAAATTTCAGTTACAAGCTTGTCAAGTGGCATTAGGTGACAGAAAAGATAATATAAAACCAGGAAGTTTCCTGTTTAAGCAGGAAGCAATTTGTAATTTTTTTTTTTCAGAAGCCTGCAGAGAGCTATAGTAGTTACAAAGCAGTGATGTTTTGCTCTCTTTTCCCTACTCATCTGACCCAGCACAGTGGCTGCAGGGACTTCCTGGCTTGGAAACCATAGCACCTCAGTACCATCTAAAAATACACATTGTTAACTGCAAAAGGGAGATAAAACCAGTATTAAACTAAGGAGACACGAAATATTCAGGCACGTGTCAGCTCTGAAACCTTTTAAACCTTCATTTAGGTGTATCCTTAAATGATGGGGGGATCCCAAGCTGAGATAGGTACCACTGGGAATGTGCTTTCCTTCACAGCACAATTCCATATTGTTCAGCCTCAGGAGCACAGGAAGTTTAAGAATTAGGAAGAGATGGACTTTTCCTTGTGCATTGACATTAAACTTTTTTTTTTCATGAGTGAGTAAATGTTTATTTGTCAGCCTTAAAAGGAGGCATTTTACAAAACAGCTCACAAAGGAGGGCATTAAAACTACAGCTGTTTTCACAAAGGTTTGGGGGGTTGAACTAGATGATCTTTCGAGGTCCCTTCCAACCCCTAGGATTCTATGATTCTATGATTCTATGGTTCTACAGCTGGGCAGAGACCTTACCAGAATTGCAGAGGGAGCAAAAATTGCTTTTCTGATTTTCTAGTTCTTTTTCAGCATCAAGAATATAGAAAACCATAGAACTTGGCAGAAACCCCTTAGGGTGAACTTTCTCAAATTTTAAACATCAAGAAGCTGGACCTTGTTAGAAGAGCTCTACCTTCCCCTCTGTTAGGGGAACCCTGTGCTATCTGCTGCATGGTGAAACTTTGTCCCTTTGAATCTGTTAAATCTTTCTTGGTGCTTAAAAAACACCATCTACCTTGGAGGTGACCAAACCCTAGAATATCTGAAGAAGTGAAATTTCAGCATTTTGCAGTTTGTTTATGTGCAAATCAGAGGGAAAAATAAGCCTGCAAAATTTCCCATTGAGCAGGCAAAGAGAAACAAAGAAGCCTGGAAATACCAACACACACAATTTCCAAAAGGAAAGGTGCTCTCCAGGGATGACAGCAGCAGTTTTGAGAAGGCAGCTGCTAGTCAGGGTAAGCAGTAGTGAAATCAACAGGAATCATGTCAACATCTGCCACGGCCTCGAGACTCCAGACGGGCTTGGGGAGCCTGGAAAGCCAGCTGGACTGGGAGCCTGGGACCCCTGGGACCCTCAGCCCAGGTCAGTCTGTGCTAGTAATGAACCTCTGCAGCCTCCTCCATGGCAGGATGCCTGGCAGGCAGGCAAATTTTGGCTTGAGCTGGGGTTGCAAACTCAAGCTTGCTACAGGGGACTGCTACAGAAATGGAATCTAAATTTAAGTTGAAGCCAGAGCTTCCAAAGCTTCCTTGCTCTTGGCTCAAGCAGGATCCCAAACTCCCCCAGCCCCTGACTGCTTTTGCAGAGGGCTGTGCTGGAGCAGTGGTCTCCCAGACAGGAACTTCACAGCAATTCCACTGCAGACCACTGGGACCAGGAGAGAGCACTTCAGGTTTGACAGATTTGTAGAAAAATTTTGTAACTTGATTTTTTTAAAAATAAAAAATACACCTGATAAGCTGACCTCTGAATCAGTGCTCCCATCCTGGCCACGGATGTGATGTGTAAGAGGAAAATACAAATGCTCCAGAATGAACAAATGAGTAATTCTGCAGGGTTAAGAAATGTGTCTCTAATATGCCAGAAGAAGCATTTGCTACCATACCATCAATCCTATGGCTTTTAACCCTACAAAATAGGATAAAAATGCTTCCTACTCATCTTAATTATCTTTCTGAGGACAAGACTGGGATTTTCTAATAACTGGGTCATAGCACATTAACAGCTATCTATATATCATGTCATGTCAGCTGGAATTGAACTAACAGAAGGAATACAGTGGAAAAACTTGCCTGAACCAGAAACCTCAGTGGGTCATTTTGCCTTTGACTTGACTACAAGTGTAATTAATTTTTGTTTCAATGTCAGTGTTCAAAGGACCCAATTAAAGCAGGCCTGCACTTTGGGCTGGGAAATGAGTACCAGCCAAAGAGCAATTGTACTCCTGAATCTAAACTGCCAAGTAAGTTGGTGCAAGACACATCTAGTTTTTTTAAGATTATATGGTTGTATTCTTACACTAAGAAAGTGAAAGCTGCATATAAAAACCATTAGGCAACACCCTTTTGAAATACACTGATCCAATTTAAGACCCAGATTGGCATAAATAGAAAACAGAGGCTAAAACTGCACTCTTGTGGATCCTGGTTCAAGGCTAAGCTGATACTCCTGTCTCTGAAAGTGGCCAATATGAGTTTCTGATAGGTTCTGAAGGTATAACACTCTGCTGCTTCTAGTGTCATACTTCTGTAAACAGGAGAAATTCTGTCTTGACGGTGAGTGATCGCTTGAGTGATCAGCATGTGAAGCAGGACTGATGCTTCCAGACTCTTTCCCCAGCTGGCAGTATAGCAGTGGAGGCAGATGCAAACCCATTACAGAATGTAACTTCCATCAGTGTATTGATTCATCTTTACTCCTTCAGTATGGTATATGAACAAATATGCCAGAAACATTGCCCTTACAAACAGAACAAATAATTAGTAGACAAGAGGAAGAGCTGAACTTCATATGCAATCATCATCCTTTTTTTTTCCCCTTTCCATACAATACATGGTTCCAGACATTGACCAAGCTCATTATTCCCATGCAGTGTGCACTCCAGACTGTAGTCTCTCCCCCCCCCTCCCCATATGCCTCTGAAGCACAAAGTGGTGGGAAAATACTGTGTCTGTTTCTTACTGATTACTGTACATTTTTGTGATAAAATGGGTTGTGGGACTATCAGGATGAACTCCAGCTGACTGCTTTCAGTCCAGCAATATTCCATACAGCCAGGAACTAAACTCTTAAAGCATTTCCTTCTCTCCTTCTGCTCTGCAGTGAGGAACACTGGCTAGTTATCTGTACAACTCGAGTGCTTCTCTGTATTTCTTTAAAGCAAGACAAAGAGGCATTCAACAGGAATTTGCTTGTATTATATAGCTTCTACTTCTGGTTTTGCCATTTCCACGTATCAGCTCTGGTTTTGTTCCCCAGCCAAGTTCTTTTCATATTTTCCAGATCAAGTGCCTGCACCCAGTGCCCCAATAAGGTTTAATGAACAAGTCAGTATTACTTTTTAAGCAAACAATTGTTTTTGATCTATCTCTTCTCAGTTTTGCAAGGGAAACAGTGAATTACAGAAACTAATGGAAAGAAGTTCTTGGTGCCACGACCACGTGCTGGCTCTGAGCCAGAGCCTGTCCAGCATTTTTAAGGAGTCATGAGCGTGAAATGAAGGAGCACAATGTTTTTTCTATAAAATTATTAACAACATTGATCCCCTTGCCCTCTTCTCATAGAAAAAAAAGTCGGAACGTTCTTTCAGAAGAGATAAACTCAAAAATATTCCCAGTCAGCCTGCAACAGGGACCCAGGATGTCATCAGGCAGAATCAGCTCATCCAGCCTTTCTCCCTGCTCCCAGATGTGTATGAAGTTCATAGGCAGGGCTATGTTTGAGGGTCTGGCACCAATGACTGTTGCCATCTGAAGTAGCTCAGATCAGGATTATGTCTTTTGGCTGAAGATTTGGGCACCAAAGTGCACTTATTTCAAAGTTGTTTTCTTTTCCCCTTCTGTTGGTCTGGAATACTTCCAGATATGAAATTTCTCCATGCCAATGTCTTACCATTGTCAGGTAGGAATGTTTAGGAAAAAAACATCTCTGTCCATCTCACAAGAAATCCATAGCAGAATCTTGTAGATTCTCCCCAACTTTGGACTGAATAGCATCATTTTTTTGTTTCCTTTTCAGCTATGTTTTTTGTTGTCTCTTGACACCTCAGCCTACAAGCATTACTCTGTTTTCCCTGTGTCACTAACTCTATATCATCCATCTCTGTATTAGAGCATGTGACCTAGCAGCTAGAACCTCTGCCATGACTTGATCTGGATGTGGAGAGCAGAGAGAAGCACCACACACTTTTTGTTACCTGTAGTCAACCTCACCATCTAAAAGATGCTCTATGGTCTTCCTGTACCTTCCACCCCTGTGCTCCTGATGATTTAGATGTCAAAAGAAGTGCTGATGCTAATGACACTGCACCTTCTCACACAGAATTTGTGCTAGAGCTCTTCAGCACTGTGTTTGCTTCCACCTGAACTTTCTTTTTTTTGTTTTTCTCTCTGCATGATGCTAGTATGGATGTCTAATACTTATGCTGATACTAAATCTTATACTTTACTTTTGCTGAGATTGTGTCTTCAGGCTGAATTATTATCATGGCTGTTATTGGAAAATGAGTCAGCACTTCCAAAAACTGCAGTACTGAGTTGCCAAATGTTTAACATTATGAGAACAATCAAGGGCTCCTGAAACTTGGGCCTGGACTAGCTGAGACTGTGGTACTGGAGGTGCTGATGTGAGTTTGCAAATTTTCTTTCACCCTAATAAAATTTCCAGTATTGCCTGAACAGGTGAATGGGCACAGATGAGCTGATAGAACACAGACTTAAACACAACTGAAAGAAGGTGAGATAGACTCTTAATTAAACTTGCTTTGGTATGTATTGACTCCAATATTTTGGTTTCAGAAGAGCCAGGAAGGCTGCCTTAGCTGGCTAAGGAAACATTCTCTCTGGTACATGCAAGACCTAGGTGCAGGCAGCTGGAGTCACAGTCCTCCAGCACTCATCTTTTTTAGCCTCATTGCAGACCTTGACCTGAAGATGAGAAACATGCCAAGATCCTAAACTTTATTGCATTGTTCCTTCGTATTTTGGCATTGATTTCTGGTTGTATCACAAGCCCCTGATTACATTATCATTGAAAGGCCTTTATCACACAGAACAATGATCACAGCTCCAGGCAGCTCTGCCTATTTTGAGCTTGTATATAGAGTGCAGTATCTTACCACACCTTCCACTTTCTGTCTGGAAGCATCTTCTGGTGTTGTCTGCTTTGGTTGTAAGGACAGGAGTCACTGCAAGTGTCCCTTGGACTGATTCTAACAGAGAAAAAATAACAGCGCAGCAACTTTCTAGGAAGGGTTGTGTTTTGTTTGTTTTTTTCTTTTTCAATGAACACAAAACCTATTGACTGGAAATTATCTAAATGTGATTCTAGCCACTGCCAGGTCTCTTGGCAGTGTGAGCTGCCAGCTTTCCTTTCCTGTTTTTTCTCTCTGATAACATGTGTAAACAATCAGTAGTACGCATCAGAAAGTTTTCCTTAGGCTGACGTAGGACCTGCAGCACAAAGCACACATATGGCACAGGATGGTGAAATCTGCTCCAGCAGAGGTAGGACTCATTCTGTCATATGGCAAATTTGCATTTGGAGGATGGTAAAACAGCATGATGGCAATGGAACTATTTGTAATTCGGGGAAACAGATGCTAAAGGCAGCGCCAGATGATTCTGAGCCTCTGCCCAGGGCACAGCATGACACCCAGACTGAGTGGTCGTGGCTTCTCAGACCCATCCCAGGGCTCATTCCCATTTGTCCATGGTAGGCAGAGAGACAGGCAAAAAGAGGTTATTACTGCAAAAGCCAAGGTTTTGGAGGGTTTAATGGGGTCTTCACATTTTTCTACTTCTGGCACATCGAATCATTTGATAGAGTTGTCAGGGGCTCGTGAACAAAACACTACTGAGCTTCAGGATGCAGATCAGCATTGCTCACAGCTTTTGTTTCAGACTGCACATGCAGGAATGAGGATGGGCATCACTATTTCTTCAGAGGGACTCATTTTTACATGAAAAACCAGACTGGGATGCAATCAACTGAATCTCAGGATATTTTGGCTCTAAAATAATCAAAGAAATTATATATTTGCTGCTAATTTTTTCCCACCTTAAATCCTCCATCATTTCTGCATACTCTGAACTTGGTTGAAGTCCTTTAAATGTCTCTGTGCTTGCCACACTAGCTGTCTGGAGCAGGGAAAGAACAGGATATAAAAAGACAGAAAGGACTGTGGAAATTCTGCCCTGTAAACTCTGATCTGGGAGGCTCCAGTGTAGTTCTTGTACTTACTGGGTTTGATCACTGAAAGGCTTTACTTAGACATCAGGGAGTGTAAAGAAAATACTTTGTGCTGACTTTTTGGGGTTTTTTTTCCACCAATGTCTATCACATGGAATATGTCTATCAGGGTAATTTCTTGAAGTGCCTGTTCTGTCATTGGAAGTGGCACAAAGCAACACTGAAACATCATTTTGGTGCAGCTCCTGTGCTGCAAGGACTCCCAGACACCGGGTGCCAGCAATACAGACATCACAGCACAGTAACAGGTGAACAAGGAGATTCTAAGCAAGATACATTTGGGGACTTATGAAGGATAAAACAGAAATTTGGCCTTTCCACATGAAAAAGAAAGTATTTCTTCTACATACATTAAAAATACAATTTATTTTAGCTAATGGTGACATTCATTGGAATAACATGTTTATTTTATTGCTGAAGGGACTTTGATGTTAAAATTGGCCTCATGACCACCACTACCATGTGATAATGTATAAAGGTGGAGAAGGACACTCAGTCTTCTAACTCCAAAACACAGATTTCCGTGTGAAGAGAGGAGCTGTCAGATGTAGACAAACCCACTTTTTTTTTTTTTGAGTGTACAACATTCTATAGTCATATGCATAATGCCTAGAGACACTGGGCTGGTGAACATTCCTATTAAAGGAATTGCAAATGATGCTATCAAATGAACTCTATCTCAGAAAGCAAATCCTTCATTATCTTAAGCATTATTTAAACAGATGGGAAAGATACCATTTTGTCACAGGAGGAAGTTCATTAGTATCCAGATAATTCTCAGTCACTGAATTATTAAGCAGAAAAATAGGCTGCACTATCAAATGTCATTTTCCCCAGTATTTAACACCGTGATGTTGGACAGAGAGCAAGGTGAGCACTTGGCAAAGTGACACACAAATCAGACATCATGGACAAAATATACTGTCCTTATACCAAGAAAGGAGTGTACAAGTCATCCACAACTTCACCCTTCTGTATCCTACACAATACCTCTACCTTACAGACTGGAAAGCAGGGATATAAAGAAGAGGCTTGAGTGAGCACCCAAAAGGACATGCACTGTGAGGTCTTCTCTCTAAGGAGCTCTGGAAATATTTCACCCACTTGCTGCAGGGAACACCTACCTGGCACTTGACTGTAGGCAGCAGTAAATGTGGTGCCCACAAGGCCATGCTGTCCCACATTCAAGTCCACTTTTCCTGGTCACTGTATCTTTCTTGTGAATTGTACAGCAAAACTATCCACACCTTCACTCCCATTTTAAAACTCATTCTCAATGGCCTGTTCTGCTCTCTAAGGTAACAACAAGGAAAAATCACTAAAAGCTGCACTGTTTTTATTTCATTTCTTCAGACTGACTCATACTCTCCAATCCCTTGTCCTTAGGGAAGATACAAGGAAATGATGTAATTCTTCTTTTGGTTTTTTTTTTTATTTGTTTGGGGTTTTTTTCTTTTTGTCATGCTCTGGACTTTTCTTTTGGCATCATCTGCACTGGGCCTGTTTTTCAGTTAATCTGTATGGACTGTGCTAGAGTACAAGCCTGTGACACTTGTACTAAGGATGTGTTGACTGAGGATAAGAAGTATTGATCTCCATGACTTATCAGATGACCCATTAACAATGGCTCAGGAGTCCTGCAAGCTTTCTTTAGAGATAAATTTTAAAAGGCTGACCAAATTTAAATTCAAAAAGCCTAAACAAATTTAAAACAAAAATGTTTGAGAAATGCAGTTGTTATAACTCCCGTGGCTCTAAATTTGTTGTAAACCTGGGGCAGAAGGGAAGATACTTTACATTTTTGTGTTAAATTGGGATAAGAAAATCAGAAGCACCTACAAGATGTTAAAAATCTGGATGCTGGTTCTACAAACAGCTCCTTATCAGATGGAAATTAGACCTCATCTTTGAACGCCCTGGTGGACCACCTCCAGTCCATATTAAAAACTAAATCCGAGGCCATCTGTAGTCCTGACTATAAGGAAACTTCTGATTTTGCAGAAATGAGGTAAACTTTACAAAAATATCTTCTGATCAGGTAACAAATACACTTGGGTTGTTTTCAGACCAGAACTAGAACAGGAGATAAGGTGCTCTGAGAAAGAGGATGCCCAGAATGTGGAAAATGTAGATCTGGGTCCTCTCATACTAAGAAAGGAGCTGAGCACAGCTGTCTCTGAAAGTTTCCTGAGCTAGAATGACATTTCAAGGCATAACTGCAAAAGACATTCTGGGAGCTGGTCTTAATTTGTGTGTGATGTGCCAGGAGTTTGGAGCCACAGCTGACTGACCACGCTGTAGCTCCCTGTGAAGCAGCATCTCCCAGTTCTTTGGCCAAACTTAGCTTCTCATCTGGGGATAGGAAAATTACAGGTTGGGCCACTATCCTCAAAATATTATTGTCAGGACTCTGGACCAAATTGGATATTGCACAAACGTGGATGGCAGCAATTCCTACCTCTGACTTTTACAGAGACAATTTTTTCCTGCTCCTGTTGCTCAAACCAAATTCAACCCTTCTGAGAGAGCCGGTGTCATTGAACCAAAGCTGGTGTGCCAGCCAGGCCTGGAGGGCAGTAAGCTGCAAGTTGACAGACACAGCTCCAAGTATGTGTGAATGCACAACTGCAGGTGCCAAAGGAGACCCCAGGTCAAAATCAGGAGGCTCTCAGTCAGCTTGGGCACCTCTCTGGCAGCTGAGCACATCTGCCTGAATTTCCTACAGTGCTTGTGGGTTTAAGTGCCAGCATTCCCTTTGGGAGCCAGCAACCTGGAAGACAGACTGTGGGTGTAATCCATGTTGGAAATGTGGCTGCTCTCTATTAAGTTTAAACAGAAGCTGAGCTGAAGTTCTAACAGCACATACTCTGAACTTTAGGACATAATTGCTATTTTAAGTGACCAAATCCCTTTATGGATCAGACTCCAGTGGAAGAAACTCAAAAGTATTAAAGCCAAAAGAGTACGCAACTGTAGGAATTACCTTTTAGCAGTCAAATGCTTTTTCACCATTCACTTTACATTCCTTTTTATTGTCTTTCTGCAAACATGCATTCACTCAAAATGTGCCTGATCATTTGTTGAGAGCAAATGCAAAAATTATATACACAGGAATTAACTGAAACTAGATTTTGTACTTGCACCAGCAGCTGCAGCAGAAAGATGCCTGAGCTCTGGCAATCCAGCCAGGGAACTCAAATTACTCAAATGAATGTAACTAATCAAAATTTAAACATGCAGTGAAAAAAGTTAACCAGCAGTAGTCAATGAAATTCAGAGTAGCATTTTAAGAGCAGAGTAATGATCCATTTTAAATAAATAAACTAGAAATCAGACGGGTAAATTGTTTAGGGTCGAACTCTTTCTTCTGCTTTCCAAGTATTAACAAGATTTTATTTGGGTGGAAAACTTACAATAATAATGACTCGATAAAAGCTGGAAATCGTTGATTAAGTCAGAAATAGCATTTGAGGGATCTGACTTCTGGTCTCATGATCAATACATTGATGTACTATATTGTAGCTGCACTTCTAACATTAGCCAGTTATTGTTTCTGGTAAGAGGAGTAAGAAAAATAACAGCTGGCTACTTTTTTCAAACTTTAGACCTGATTCTTCCCAGGTTTTCACTGATGCGTTTTCCTTGAGAAATATAGAAGCAGAAGGCAGGGGTTGCTTTTCATGGAGCTTTAAGATGTATCAACATGCATTTCAAGATTAAGTATCAGAATAAGTTGGTAAGAAAAAGCATCATTAGGGCAGAAGCCTTCCTTTGGTTAAAAAGAGAAACCCATTTAAGACTGAGAGCATGGTTCTCAAAGGCAGGCAGGTAAATTGAGTTTACCCACTTGCAACTTGGGCAACACAGAATTTACCCCCTTCTCAGCTCCACACAGATGTGACTCTAGAAATGAATAATAGGATTTCTATTCTTCAGCCTCAATTTTTATAGAGTACTTCTCTGGCCTTTCAGAAAATATTAGGAATTCCCAGAAAGCCATTAGACATTAATGGTCTGTCCCAGGCCATGTTCTCTTCTGCATGGCTACATTGCCAAGTTATTCCCAGTAAGGGCAGATGCTTGGAGTGGAACTGCTGGTGATGAACACCCTGTGTTCACCCTGTACATGCTTCAGCAGATTTTACTTTGACGTGGCTCTAGCTGGACCCGGGGATTGAGCAGCTGTGAGCTAAAAGTGAGGACATTTGGGGAGTTCCTTCCAATATAGTTGCTTTGTAAAAAAATTCAGCTCTTGCACCCTCAGACCGCCCTTCACCCTGAGCAAACACTGCCAAGTGAGGACAGCTGGGAGATGACAAAAATGCTGCCACAGGCACATCCCTCCAGTGCTTGGTTGCCTCTCCCAGATGCCCCGCAAACAGGCAGTGAGTGGTAAAAGAACTAAAACCTTGCCATACTGCTTTGGTCTGAGCTATTAGTGATAGAAACCCTGGTTTCTACTCTGCTGCCTGCTCTCTGAGCCAATGCAAAGAAATCCAAGGGAAAGGAGAAAAGGAGCCAGCTCCATGGCTTTGTTTCCGGCAGCATTTGTTTTCTTTCCCGGTTGTTCTGAGCAACAGTGAGACATACAGTCAGTCCTCCTGGCTTCCAGGGCTCTTTAACTCTTTCTGCTTCTCTCTGAAATGGAGGATGAGGGTGTGAACTGTCCTGTTTGCACTGCCACAGGGCCCTTGGGACTTGGTAACAGTATTTGTGAAAATGGGGACTGAAAGTGTGTCTGCATCTTAGAGAGACAGTGAGAGGGAACACAAGTAAAGTCCCACTTTGTTTTCTACCACAACTAGATTATTTGACAAATGAGTGCAGAGGTGTTGAATATGACAATGATGATTTATTTTTATCACCCTTTTTGCAGTGATTAGCATATTTTTTCTTTAAGATTTTTGTCCTGCCTTCAGCTTGCTCCCACATCCCCATTTAATTCTCCCCCCTCCCTCTTTTCTTCCCCTTCCTTGTTTTGTCTCCCTCAGGTTCTTTCATTGTCACATTGTGCTCCTTCAAATGCTGCACAGATTTTGTCAATGGAGCCTCTGTAGTGGCTGGAAACTGAGAAGACCCTGTACTGCTGCTTGCCAGGCAGCAGGGGACCAGGGTTTTCTCAGTTCCAGCTGCTTTTGAAGCAGTGCTGATTGGTTTCTCTCGCTGCTGCAGAAAAGGCTGGCACACGGGAGCAACAAATCCAGCATGTCCTTCTGGCCTGTGTTCAATAGACCAGCAAGTGCCAGAACAGAGATGGGGAGCAATCTGATGCTGTCTGCTCAGCCATCCCTCTCTATTTATCAAAGCAACAATCTTTTGCCTTCCTACCCTTTTTCTGCTGTGATTTCTCTCTCTGCCACATTTCTTTCCAGTCCACTACTCCAGCTTAGCCAGAGTAGGACCTTAAATACACAACTTCTCCCCTGTGTTACTTTTGCAGAAGTATTTAAACCGAGCAAGCAGAGTTCAGTTTCTCAGTGAGGTGCTACCCAGCCATTAACACCCTGCAATGGCTTGAAAGATGCAAGTGAAACAGAGTAATGTCATCTGCTTTTATAATCCACATAAAGGAGAAAACACAAGTTTACTAAGTTGATAAAAGCAAGACAACCCCTTCAATAATCCCTTCAGAAAATGTACATAACTATTCAAAGTAACACCATAAACAATGGGAAGAAATCTATTTAACTCTTAAAAGCTTTGATTATACTTTTCTTCCTCCTGAAGTTTTAAGCATCTTCAGTATGCCTTGGGAACCTCCTGTATTATATGCTTAGGGAATACTACGCAAAGACTTAGTCAGGTAAATTCAGGGTAAATTACACAATGGTGTAAGCAGGTAGAGCAAGCAGTGAGAAGGGATAGAGGACAAAAGCAACAGAAGTCCACAATAACTGCATGTGTGCCCTAGGCCAGCTGCAAATCACTAAAATGCTGCTTTCATGAAGCTACATAATTGTGTTTTATGAATCCATTACTTCCTAATGGTCATTTATCTGGCCATTAGGCATTAGAAATTTCTGGCAGACATTACTGCAGAAGCAATTCAGAGAAAAGATTTGGAAGAAGATAGGTTATTAGATCTGTAAATTAGTTCAAGGCAGATACATTAAAAAACAGCATTTAAGTAGCTTGGGGGTTAAAATCAGGCCAAGGCTCCACTAGGCAGTAAATCCAAAGTTACAGAAGTTAATCCCAGTTCAAAAATTTCACCACCTCTTGATGCAATGGACTCAACTGGTACAGCTTAAATTAACAGATCAAATTTGTTCAAAAAGGCAAAGCCTTGCCTCTGTGCAACTTGAGTGTGATCAATTATCACCTTTACTCCCAGAGTTATCACTGAGACAGCACAAAGCATAAGGCTGGCATCAACAGCAATTATATGTGTGTATTATGTGCTCTGCCTGCTTCAGTGTCTCATTGTGCCTGATCTGGATTGAATTTGCATTGTCTAGAGATCTGGTAACTCCCAGAACTGGTCTTTATAGAAACAAATCCCCAGCCTCAGCAATAAAGGGTGATATTGATGAAGTAAAGAAGCAATAAAAAATAAAACTGTTTTTCTGGCCTAGATTTTCCTAACAGCCCATCCCCCACTTGGGTATCAAACAAAAAGTTTCCAGTGCACTCCTGGATGCTATGGGGTTTCAGCATTAGATTCCTCAGCTCCACACCTAGCTGGACACCCACTGGGCCAGGCACCATACAAATTAATTTTACCTAGACAGTTAAGAAAAATAAACTGAAATCTTTTGTTCATACAATGACAATTTACAAAACAGAAGTTAAGAATACATTTTTTCCAAGGCACTTCTTTTAGGTATACCACAATATGGTTGAGGAGGGAGCATTCCATAAAAGAACATGGTTAAGCAGGAACATGCCATAGAACAAGAGTACCAATATGGTTACTAAATTGTTAGTAAAAGCTTTATTTTTATTAGAAAAGTTACTTTATTAGGCAGAATGTGTCTGCTCTTGTGTTTTGCATTTTTAGCTAATTCAGGACTTGTAAAATATCTTCTGAATACTGCAGGCCCTTAATTATTTACAGAACACATGAAACTAGCCCTAAACTCTTCCAGTATTACTTGAAGGATATCTCTGCACTGCATCCAGCAGGATGACTGAGACACCCACTCCATTCCCTGTGCTAATCCAGTCACAGCTAAAATAAAGCTGCCAACACAGCTGCAAGCAAGCACCAAAAGGGATGATTTCCTCAGTATAGCACCTGCCTACTGGGGATAAGACACACAGAACAACACAAAGAATCATAGAATGGTTTGGGTTGGAAGGGGGCTTAAACATCAAGTTCCAACCCCCCTGCACGGGCAGGGACACCTCCCACCAGCCCAGGGTGCTCAAGGCCCCATCCAGCCTGGCCTGGAACACTTCCAGGGAGGGGGCAGCCACAACTTCCTTGGGTAACCTGTGCCTCTCACCACCCTCAGAGAAAATAATTCCTTCTTAATGTCTAACCAAAATCTCCCCTCTTCAAGTTTGAACCCATTTCCCCTTGTCCTCTCACTACACACCTGTGTAAAAAGCCCTCCCCCAGCTTTCTTGTAGCCCCTTCAGATACTGGAAGGTTGCTATAAGGTCACCTTGGAGCCTCCTCTTCTCCAGGCTGAACCACCCCAACTTCTTTAACCTTCACAGGGGAGGTGCTCCAGCCCTCTGATCATATCAGTGGCTCTCCTCTGGGCATGTTTCAGGAGCTCTGTGTCCTCCTTATGCTGGGGGCTCCAGAACTGGACACAGTTTTCCAGGTGGGGTCTCACAAGAGCAGAGCAGAGGGGGAGAATCCCTTCCCTGGACTGCTGTCTGTGCTGCTTTTGATGCTGCCAGGACCCAGTTGGTTTCTGAGCTGCAGTCACACATTGATGGCTCATGTTGAGCTTCTGATCCACCACCACCCCCAAATCCTTCTCCTCAGGGCTGTCTGCAATCCTTTCTCCTCCCAGCCTGTATTTGTGCATGGGATTGCCTCACCCTGGTGCAGAACCTTGAACTTAACCTTGTTGGACCTCATGCAGATTGTTCAAGTCCACTTCTCAAGCCTCTCAAGGTCCCTCTGGATGGCATCCCTTCCCCCTAACGTGTTGACTTCACCACACAATTTGGTGTCATCTGCAAACTTGCTGAGGGTGCATTTGATTCCACTGTCCATGCTGCCAACAAAGCTGTTAAACAGCCCTGCTCTGAGTACTGACCCTTGAGGAACTCCACTCCTCACACATCTCTCTTTGGACACTGAGCCACTGATCACAACTCATTGGGTGTGACCATCCAACCAGTTCCTTATCTAATCAGCTGTCCATCCATTGAATCCTTCTCTTCACTTCTCTTGGATAATTTTCTGACCCTACACATTTGAAGCACCAGTTACCTACAGGTTAAAAGCTCTTTATCCTTTCACTTTATTACTAGTGTCCTGGCATAGCCACTCTGCCAGCCTTCCGTCTCTCAAAAATTAGAGACATCAAGTTATTTACATTTTGCATACATTTCAGTATGTATCTAAACTATAAATTGACTACTCTCCTGCATCCTTTTGCTTCCAATTCAGTTCCACAGCACTAGATTTTTAAAAAAATATATACACCTCTTGAAGTTCTGATCCGACACTCAAAAGCTGCCTCACTGAAGCACAACCCTGTGCAGTGCAGCTCCATACTGACTGGCTCAGGGCGAGTGCCCTCCAAGTAACAAATAGTAACCGAGCCTGGTGATGTTTTCCAGGGAAACATGCAAAGGCTGCTGCACATGCCCCCGCAGGCTCCAGAACCAGCTCAACGGCACCAGCAGCTGGGATTTCCTGCTGCCAGCAATGCCAGGGAGGAGCTGAGAAGGCATGTAGGTGCAGCTACCTGGAGGTCTTCTCCTCTTTTGTATTATATTTCAAGCAGAGCATCTGAGAAGGCTGTCAAACATTACAGGGATTGGAGAGGCTTTACGTAAAAATGCCCAGAGTGGAGCTTAATAAAAAGCAACCAATGATAGGACCTAACAAGGCTGGGTTTACGTGTGCCAAAACCACTAATTATCAGATGAAATGTGTAAGATTATGTGTGTGGTAGTGCTGTGACAGACACCTCAGCTATGTGAGGCAAGGAGTACAGCAGTTCCTCCTGTGCTTTTGCAAGTACAGCACAGTTTCTAGTTATTTGGCAAGGAGCCTCACTTAAAAATGTTATGGGTCCAGCTCCACCTGCCCTTTTCATAGCTTTCCAGGGCTGCTGCCCATTCCTCTTACCCCGTGCTGGCCCTGCTGCCTGTTTTAACAGTGATGATGCCACGACCAAACTGATAAACTGAGTTGAATGCTGCTAAGCTTGTCCCCAGCAATGCAGATGTCTCTGCTCCATTGCTCCTCTGCTTCCATTTCAATGCAGTGCTGAAACAAGCTAGCTCAGATGCAAAAGAGAAGTTGTGCTTCATCTATGCCTTGATGTACAGCAAGGAGACCCAACTCCAGTTCTAGGCACCAAAGGTGTCACATCTGTGGGCATATGCTCAGCTAGGGGTGCAGGACACCACCACACGAAAGGTTTGCTGTGTCCTGCAGTGATGCCTGATGTCTCATACTGGTGGTGTTAAGGCAACCAGTTTTAGCAGAAGAAATTAATTACTCACTGGTTTTTGTCTGGGCTGAAAAGATGCTAAAACTGCTTATTTGGTTTCAACATCACAGTGACACAGTTGTACTCATCCTGTTTCCAGGAACTGTTCAGTTTACGTCAGTCAGGGCTCTCCACTCCTCACCCCAGCACATGGCACAAGCCCTGTAAAAAGGGATATGCACAGACCAGCTGGGGTAAGTGGCAGAGATCATCTTGTTGCTGTCACAGAATAATATATCCAAGTGGTTTATGTTTATTTTCCAAGCTTTTCCCCTTAAACTCTCTTCTGCAGAGGACTCTGTAAGGAGGAAAGGGGGAAACATAAAGAGACCCAAGCACCCTTTTAGCAATGCTACATCAATTACAAATACAACGACCACTAGGTTTGGGCTTATGGGTGACAGTTTTTCTTCCCTTCAATTTGTGTTAGGGCCTGAAATCACAAAGCTGTGATCCCCAAGAACCTCCTTTGTAATGCAGATCAACTTTCGTTGTGCCCCTTTGTTCCCGATGTGACGGAGCATTGTGGTGCCTGTGTCCGGGGAGCAGGTTTGCTTGATTGTTCCTGTAAATATGTACTGCTGGGAGCAGCTCCCGGGAAGGCATTGAGTTTGTGCATGACTGACGCCGACCCGGACAACTGCTCTGACCCCCAGCAGATGGTGGTGCAGGGACTGCAATGATCTGGAAGTAATAGCATGTGCCACTTCTTTTTGTTTGGAACAGACAGCCAGACCCTGTGTTTCCCTCCCCTGTGCAGCAACAGCTGTATATACAGTACAGACCGGCAAAACCCTAACTGCCACCCCAGCCTTCCTCCTCTGCCACTAATCACAAAACCTTGGGTGCTGAGAGCTCATCGAGATTAAACACTGGATGCACACCACATGGCTCTTTCCAGTGTTAAGAAAATCATGTGCACTGGGGCATGGATCTGTTGCTTTCCTAGGAAAAAGGGAGCAATAGTTAAGGATATCCCCCCGCCCCCACTATTAGGGTCAGTAGTGGTGGATTTGCTTTTTTTTTTTACACTCTACACAGAAATAGCCAGAGCACAGGAGTCAGTATTAAGTGAATATTTTAACTTCTAGACTACAGATAGCCTCTACTGTAGCTTTAGTAGGTTTTCGTTGTCATTTTTTTCTGTCAGGGACCAAAATAAGTGTCTGTTTTGAAAGGAAGGTATAAAATGGGTGAAAGTCCACAAGTGATGTTTTTTTCCCAAGGCCTTAGTAGATTTATTGCTTCAGAATGCTAGCAGAACAGTTGGTTTTTGTTTTTGCAAGTGAGAGGCCAGATTTTGTGTAATTCATTGTCTACGAGGCATCTCTTCTGAGGGCAAAAATGACAAATAATAGTGTGTTCGAGTTAATAATAATCCACTGGATACTTGGCCCGTGTTACCAATGGCCATAAAATTGTCCTGATGGGCCAGAAGGGAACTTCCTTGAGATGGATGGAGTAACTGTTCCCTGCCCCTCCTCTCCCAGCCTCAGCCAAGACGGCTGTCAAAGAATGGGGCTGAAAACCCTCTGCACTCTAAACATTGTATTCCTGGCTGCTCTGATGCTTCTGCTAGGTTTGCAGTGGGCAGGCTCTAAGAAAGGCAGACTTGCAGTGCTTGAAATGAGGAACAAAGGTGGGGCAGGAATACTGGCAAGGAAATTAATTTCTGTTTTTACAAAGCTTCCCAGGCTTCTCCCTCACTCCATACCAACATAAACACCTCTTGAGAATTTCTCACCAAAAAAAGTGCCCCAATCTGTGTGTCGATGTCTAAACTGTTGGACTATTCCTCTGAAATAGTAGGCACCTCTATGCTGCTTCATTATGAGCAAACTCCCCCTTTCTGCACAGGGGAAACCTGCCCTGGGTTTCTCTCTTTCAAACTCCCCATATTAATAAAATATCTCTGGAGGGACTTGGAGTCTCCCAGGTCACATCAGTACATTGCAACCACTGGGCTAATGGCTGAGATGTGTATCCCTCATTAATTATCTCTCACTTAGAAGTTTCATCCTAGACATAAGAAATGATCTTGTAAAGTTTGCTGAGACCAGCTTCAGTTTTGAAAAGCCCCCATCTTCTGAAGCAAAAACAATGTCAGAAAATCCCTGTTTGCCTCCAGTATGAAACCACCTTGTGTTCATCAACCATCAGGGTTGGGTCAAGGGAAAAATGTTTTAATTTCTCTTCATATGACATTTAAGGAAAATTCTTGTTCAGTCTCAACTCCTCCCAGACCTTCCTGATCTTGTTCCTAGCCACACTACCTCAAACAACAAACACTTAAACAGAAGTACCTTTACTTTCTTGAGTAATCCCATTAGCTTTAATGAGTCTAATTGCATGAGTAAAATTATGCATGTGCTTAGCTCTTGGCAAGGTCAGTGCCAGTAAAGAGCAGAAAAACAAACTGATAACAAAGCCATAAGTATTACAGATGGCTGGATAGCTGGATTTCTAGAGAAAAAGATATAACTGTCTGGAAGATTAAAAATGAAACACTGCTTGTTAAGATTAAAGGAGAGAGAGTGAATTATGAACCAAGACTGGCAATAAATAAAATTGTACAGAAATTCTACAGTTAATTAGCAGCTATGACATGTTGTCAGCTACCTCCATTACAGCTATAAGCTCATTACCTTAGTTATGATTCATCTGTTCATCCACTCATTTATACAAAGCTCATCAATATGATATCCAAGCACTAATGAACTTTAGCATTAAAAGGTCACAAGTAATCCCCTAAAAGGCAAAAACTCAAAAGGTTATTTTATTCACAAGTTTCAGCCACCCTGGATCTAAGCAATGAAATATTCTCAGGCAATTTGTATGGAATTTATTTTCATTAATTTCTGCCACAAATAGTCTTTTTTCAAGATGAAGATCATGGGAAGTGGACCAGAGAGCAGCAGAGGCTCACAATGAGAGTGGTATGCAAGTCAGACTAAATACACAACACGTAGAATTTGTGTAAGTGTTCCTGACAAAAGAAATAATTCAAATAGATATCAACATGGCAGTATTACAAGATTATGATGTTTTAGGATTATGTGTTCTTTCACACTGCCTGGTCTACTTTAAAAAAATCTTCTGTTTTAGGCATGTGTAACTTCCTCAATGTTTTAAACAAAGAAGCAGTCCAAACCCAAGTATTATCTTCATAGCCTGAGGCCATGGACAGTCTCTGTAAGCCACTGAACACACCAAATTAGTTTAACTTTTTCCTGCACAACGCTTAACAGTCACTAAATTCTCCAAATAGTATCTTTGTAGTACCTAGCTCTATACTATTTGTAAAGCAATAAATTTCTTAACTCCTCTCTCTACTCATAACTAGGAAAATTCCTGGGTGCATGTATTTGTACGCAGAATTAGAGGTTAAGGATTTCTGTCTGTATCACCTCCCGTTTGACATACTGTGTGGTTATGGCTGGGACTTAGACTTTCCTAGGACATAGAAAAATGGGCTGGTTTCTAATTCAAGTAGGTTTTTAGTGGTAGTTTTATCAAGGGGCTATGTGAAGCTTGTGGTTTTCTTTTAGAAGAGGCTGCTAAGCTCTTTTCTTGTACCTTGCTATACTTAGTCTGAAATTCCCTTAAGCACTATATCCAGCAGAATAATGTGTATAATAAAAAGTGTGGGTTTCTCTCGTGTTTTGTCAAACCAAATGAGTTTTCATTCTTTGGATGCTTTTCCAAAAACACATTTTACTTGCAGGTAAAGGTGAAGCATGTCAGCATACACTTTCTCCAAAAGTCTCATGAATGGAAGAGCAGACTACCTGAAAAAAAATCAGCTATGACTCTGTTGCCAAATTACAGGTTTGGGTGTGAGTGAATTTCTGATATTGTAGATGGTTAACAAGTATACACCATGAAAACAATGTAACTGCAGCAGCAGCTCTGGCTAAGTAGTTTTTCTGCACAAAGGTATCTGTTTCCACACTGGTTCAAAATTGTGCCACTGCAAATGAAATTTATCTATGAAAAAAACTGATAAAATATGTGGAGCCGTATCATAATCTTTACATCTTCCTTTTGCTTAATTACTTGTGATAGTTCAGTCTGACTAGTTCCATCTTTCCTGTCCTCTTGATTGCAGAGGGATACAAACCATCTCCTCTGTTGTACTCTGCTCAAAGTCAGTCCTGCAGGGAGCAGGCGGACTGAAAAGGAGCTGTAACATTTCCAGTATGTTTTGGAAGCGTGGAGGGTGTTTTTGACAGAGTTTATCCTACTGTACTCTTTGTCAGCAATGACTTTGTGATCCTGCACACTGCAGCTCAGTCTCAGAACTGGTTTGGTGGGTGTGCACACCAGCCAGGCACAAGGTTGGGGCGGTGTGGCTCCTGGCAGCACCCAGGTGGGGCCCAGCAAACCTCTGCTCTGCTGGGGTCTGTGGTTCTGAATGCCAGGGTGCAGGGGCCAAAGGTACCTGGTGGGTGATGGGCAGGCTCTGCCAAGCCTCCTGGACATTTTACTCTCCAGCTGATTCACAGGGTCACTAAAGTGTGGTGGGACCTGCAGGGTAACCCCGAGGCCGGGGCAGCTGATGGCCTCAGCCAGCACTGCTGCAGATGAGGGCTGTGTGGGGACAGCAGGGCACAACCCAGTGCCACATCCTTTTTTTTCAGGGTAGGGTGAGAAGCCAGATTTAATACAGTTCAAAGTGTCTGAACAGTGTCCTAGAAATGTATTTAAAAATATTACAGATTTCAGTCATCAAGCTGTTCACACTGTTAACCTACATACCCACACGATGTTATTACTGTCAACCTCATCTTCTCCTCCCCCTCTTCCTTCCGATTGTTTGCTCTGCTCACTTCTTTCATCTTGCCTTTACATTATAAAAACACTTTGTGAAGGGACTGGTCTCGTTTGCAAGGCAATACCAGAGCAAGAGCCTGACTGCAGCTTTTGGCAGCTCCCATACTAAGGCACACTTACACCTCAACAGGCACAAAAATGCAGATTCAGATGTCTCATTGTGCTCCTGTCCTCTCTGAGGCTGTGACACACAAATGGAAACGGTTTAACAAAGTTCCTCCTGCACATTGCTAACTAGCCCACCCTTTCCCCCAGTCATCCTCAAGACAGAGCTGCAAATCCTCTGAGCTATGTTGAACACGAGCATCCATTTCAAACAGCAGAGGCACGTCTGACATCAGACTGTCCACCTCGCCGCTTAAGTGATAACTTTTGTTGGCACAGGAGCCAAAGTTCAGATGTAAGATACCTTCTGTGGGCAACTGCCTGTTTATTTTCTTTCCCAGACATGCGGTTAAACCACATTGTACATCCTGTGCTTACAAAATTCCAATGGGGTTGTATCACAGTACTTACTACTAGAATGTGTGATTTACACCACCAGATACACACTGCAACACCTCGAGATACACCTGATGTTACAATGAAGTTTAAGGTGACTGTGCAGTTCTTCTACCTGCCATCCTTTTAAGGTAACTGGATTTTATAAATAGCTAGGATTTTACAAGACACACTGACTTATTTTTTGTAAGACAGACTTGACTGAAAAGGGAACCCCTGTCCCCTTGTGTGTCTCCTCCATGCTTATGCTAAGTGTGCAAGGGACACGGGGTGCTCTGCACAAATGGGTCTGGGTCTGTTGTCTTCTCATCTTTCTCACAGTCAGCAGGGTGGGAGGCAGTTGCCAAATGAGAAGCCAGAAAACACGTTAGCCAGTGCTGTGCCCAGCAGAACGGGCTCTGGGGAAGCCCAGAGCCAAAGCTGAGCAGGATAAAGTTCGGTTTGGGCTGGCTGAACAAGCTCCTGAAATCCTGGCCTGGTTATCCCAGCTCCCAGCTCCTGTCTGCCCTCACACCCCAGAGACAGCAGCTCCTTCAGCATCATCAGCAAGACCAAACTTTTGGCCGAAGACTTCCTCCTGTCCACATGGGGGGTTTGATCTCTAATGACTTCAGGGGCTGTTACTAGGCTGCCTGTCTTTTCTCCTCTTTCCACCCAAAGTAAGATCCTGGGAGGAAAAGGGAACCATACATATTCCCAGATGAAGCTGCTGACATCCACTGAGCACGGATGCATGGACCTGGCTCTCATCTGAATCCAAAGATGTAGGAAGTGGTCCTGTCCCCCCGTTTGCAATTGAGGGTAATCTGGATTTCCTTCTTTAGCAGCCTTCCATTTTTGAAGGCAGTTAATGATTGTGAGCACCCAGCTGGAGTCACCTGGCAGAGCACCTGCTCGGAGGAAGAGTGAAGCCCAACACTTTCTGAAATCACATCCTTCAAAGATGCCTCCAAGCTCTGCTTCTCTAATTCACCTCTGCAGTGACTGGCCTGATTCAGAACCCTTCCACCTGCCCCAAGCAGTGCTTAGGTAACTCCTGATTTGCATAGCAAACACAGGATTGATTGCAAATGGTGCAAACCTCCTGTTTAAGTTTTTCTACCCCAGCTCTGGAAGTGTTTTTATTCATCCCAGGCCAGGAAGCAGGGTCTGGTTCCCTGAGGTGCTGGGTGCTTTCAGTTTCCAACAAAGTCACCAGGAACTCCTCACACTCTACTATGTGAAATACAAATTTTCAGCAGCAAGAAGAAAATTCAATGCTTGAACAATAGTAAAAAACCCTCTTTGGGTTTTATATCTTTCATTCCACTGGCTACTCATGATTGCAGGCTATTGTTTTTGATCTGAATAGTGTTCCTGGCCTTTTGCACTACAGATTGTTTATAATCAGGAGGAAAAAAAACAGTTCAATTGTTATTTGTTCTATAATGTTCCTCTGTCAGTGATGGAAAGGACTACAATAGTTTCTTTAATTATTAGTTCTTAAAAATAACATACCTGCTCCACAATCCAATTAATTTGGTTATTAATCAAAATGCCTTTTTCGTAAGATATTAAGAGTCTAGACACTGCAGATTATTGTGTGCTATATTTTTAGATTTTCCAGTTTGATTCAAAACACACTAAAAGAGGGGCCCCAGAAAATGACCATCTAGAGGCAGTCCATGGCAAATATCCAATAACCATTCTTAATGGAATGGAGCTAGCGTGAGCTGAGATCATTCTTTAGCCTTGGGAGGAAAAAAAAAAAAAAAAAAAAAAAAAAAGAGAGAGAGAAGATGTTTTTAGGAAGAGATTTCCAAAGGGATTATGAGTTTCTCTCTGCAAACAATACAGAGGATTTCCAGTATGCATTGTGCTTTTGCCGAGAACTGCACCTATGAGGGAGCCAAAGTCCTCTGATCCTTAAGGGGGAGGGGGAAATCACGATGGGGAAAGTCCCTTAATAATGGCAAACAGCAGCTGTTAGTACACTGAGTAGAATGACAGCAAATTTTGTCACCAAGCAATCCCTTAAAACGTGAATTAACTTATCTGAGACATTATTAATTGAATGAGTTATAGCAGCAGAGAGTATATGTGGGAGAGAAACCTAGGATTGCTGAAATGTCTTGTTTCCAGATTTGGGAGGCAGCAGAGGTACAGAGGTGAAGTAATAAAAATGATGTGGGTTTTGGAATCTCAACGGATCTTTAAGTCAATGTTGCATTTGTGCTTGAAGTTAGATCGACATTTTATGCTAAAAAGGCAGAGAGGAAGCTGACCAGACAGGACAGAATCCTTGATGTAACAGAATTTCCAAACGTGGTCCTTTAATGGACAGTCAGACTTACACCTTGAAGTGGCCATGTTGTTAAATTCATTAAAAATCTTCTTATTTTTCATTATGTCAAAACTCTGGAGCATATCCAGGTGACTGACCTGTAGATACCTTCTGTTCCAGTGCCTATATTCACAAGTCTATCTGAGGTCACCACAAGGTTTGCTTTATTTGCTGGAGTCTTGGCAGATCCAATAGTTTTTGTTTGCTAAACAAATATATCTTACGCATGTTGGTAGCAGACGACAACAATATTGTGAAATCAAGCTTTTCATTGAAAACCGATTTTTCCAAAAAGTGATGTAGTATTTCTGTGTAAGAAATCTAACAGATCTTTCTCATACCCGTGCCTCTAGATCCCAGTCTCCTGCTGCTGGTTTTTATTCACTTTTAAGACTTTCTTTTCCATTTACCACGGGTTTCAAGGCTTTGCACGAATTAATTTTTAACCTCTATAATGAATAAGGAAGCGTTTGTTCTGTGCTGCCTCCAGTTGGGGGGTTTTGACTTCTAGAGCTCTGCCAGGAACTACAAGCTGCTTAACAGTGACCAACGTGAGTGACTTCAGTGGTTTGGACAGAGCAGGCCTGTCACGGACAGACAAAACTTCCCCAACACCTCTGGTTCGAACTCCTCAAACCATCCATTTTAGACTGGGGGAGGAAAAACAGACCCCACCGTCTGCGGTGTCCCCCCCACGCCGCCATGTGCGGGCCCCCCTGCGGCACGCTGCGGGCTGCCCCACTGCCGCTTCCCGCCCTGGCAGGGGGGGGGGAGGAGGTGTCGGGAGGGGTTGCAGTACAGGCGGCCGCGGCTGTGAGCTCCCCTGCCCGGCGCTCCAAGCCGGTCCCGCATCGCTCCGTGCCCATACACTGGCAGCCCCCTCTCCCTTCCCTCCTCACCCCGCACGGTTTGCCTCCCGCAGCCGCCCGCCTCCGTTCCCTCCCCCCGCCTTC
>JAAWXA010000001.1:5916850-6084358 GCA_038090715.1 Florisuga fusca | reverse complement strand
GGGGGGAAACGCTCTCGCGAGAGTAGGAGTTTTGGCGAGAGTTTGTGGAAGATGGCGCCTGTTGTGACA
This sequence comes from Florisuga fusca, assembly GCA_038090715.1. Taxonomy (NCBI): domain Eukaryota; kingdom Metazoa; phylum Chordata; class Aves; order Apodiformes; family Trochilidae; genus Florisuga; species Florisuga fusca. The sequence continues at coordinate 6,084,289 of JAAWXA010000001.1, read as the reverse complement.
GGGTAAGTGCGGGGGGTTCGCAGCGCCGCGCCGGGAGCCGTCTCTTTCCAGGGCTGGCGGAGCCCCGGCCCCTCGGCTCCCGCACGTCGGCGCTTCGGACGCCGCTCTGGGGAAGCCCCGGTTGCCCTCCGGACGGCCCGGGGGCAGGCCCCGAGACGCAAACCTCCGGGGGGCTGGGATCCCCCCCGGGTGGGCAGACGGGAGGAGGCCCCCCGCACCCCGGGTGACGGCTCTCCGCCGCCCGGGCTCTCCGGAGGCTCCTCGGAGCCGGGGTCCCGGCAGGGCCGGACGCTTCCTTTGCTCTCCCGGTCTCCGACACGGACACCCCGGTCGGGACTCCGTGCAGGGTCAGTGATCGTCCCCGCTGCTCCCGGAGGGGGATCCCTCTCCGTGGGTTTCCTAGAGAGCAGCGGAGCCCAACGGGGAGGGGACGGGAGCCGGGGCTGCCGGAGGCCGTTTCCCCTTCTCTGTCGCCTTAACTCATCCTGCCGCAGGACGGGGACCCCCCAGGCTCCGTCGGCCACATACCGGGAGCGCTCGGACAAAGGCTCTGGGTTTGCGGCGAGGAGAAGTTGAGCGGAGTGGCTCAGAGCCCGGCTGCAGCCCCCTGGCCCGGCGGGGCCCGGCTGGAGGCCCCCGGCCCTCCGAGCGCCTCTGTCACTGCCGCCGAGCGCTCCCTCGGTCGCGCCGAGACCCGTCAGGCTTTCCAGCCCTGCTAGCAGGACACTGGTTCTCTGAGGCTGGAGGACTGAGATCCCTTTTCTCTCCTCCCCGTGCACCATTCCCAGGGCTTTGTTGAGTTTTTATCTGCCTTCCTGCCAATATTGCATCGCAGTGAAGGGTAACAGCTTCTCCGCCCCACTAAGCCACGCTGGATCGTAATGAATGATAGTCGCCATCCCTTTCAGCCACACTGGGTATTTATTACTCAACCACGGCTAGCCAGCTGCAGCGTCTGTCACTGTAATAAGTGACACCCTTTTAGCCACCTACAGCTGATGAATAATAACAGACCCACTGCTGGTATACAGCATGCAGTCTCACCTGCAGCCTTACGTTGCATATTGCCATCCTCACCACATCTCGAATTCTGCTGTCTATTGTAAGTGCCGTGCCCTTAATTTTGAACTCTGCTCAGCACGTGTGACTTTGCTCTAGGTGTTGTGGGAAGACAGTCAAGAAAAAGAATGGGCTGTTTCTGTCTTCCACCTGTTAGTTCCAAGTGAAATCTTGACTGGTGGAAGTACTATCACGTCTTTCTAAAGCGTGGACCTTATTTTATGATTTCACAGTGTGTCTGTGACCTTCTGTCTTCCCTGTGGGATTACATTGTCTACAACATTGGCTCTGTGGTTAGGGAGCAACAGCCTGCTTGGGGGTGGGGTGGAGTTGGTGGTTGATGCTTTTGTTCTCATGGAGAAGGTAGCATTATGGTATTTTGTTGTTTTGTTTGGCTGCAGCAGTGTTTCCAATTCCTGACTCTTGTTTGTCAAAAACTAAATCGAAACTTTTGCTTGATTTCGCTCCTGATAAAGGCATCTTGTGGCTCTTACACGTTTTCCCAATTAAATGTTCTTTTTGGAAGCTGGTCTTGTTTGTTATGGTTCCTGGAGTGTACTGTTTCAGAGGTTAGAGTTGAAAGAAGGGAACAAATGTGTTTAAAGTTTGCTATAAGTATTAGTTTGTGCTCTAGTTAGGGTGTAAGTTTTTCCACGTTTCTATTACTTTACTCATCTGAATATTTGGGGTCCATTTCCTTTTGTTTATTGTTTATTACAGGTTTGTTGTGTTTTCATGCTTGTGTCATTACTTTTATCCTTCTTGGAGATCTGTTAAAATGTTTCAAATAACAACTGCAAATATATTGGAAAAAAAATCAAATAATTTGAATATTGAGAGGGAAAGTTTTTAACAAGAGTAAAGAAAACTGTGGTTTAGGATTTTAATGCTAAATTAATTGCTTAAAACTTGTAAGCTGCATAATTATTTGAAAAAGTAGTCTTGTTTTCTTATTGTCAGATGTTTTGAGCTTTGGTAAAATGAAATCTGTTAACTTGGTTAGTGTTATAGTTAGATTACATCGAGGAGCCAGATATCATCTTTATTGTATGACCTGGTTTTGACATACGGCTCTTGTGCAGAGTTGTCTGTGTGTATTAGGATTAAAAATTGATGATACTCTAGTAGCTGAATTTTTTTCAAAATAGTAAAGGCAGTTTTCTTGCTGAGCTGTTCTGTAAATGCTGACTTGCACAGGAAAAAAGTGCTTGCAATCAAAAAGCTGTCACTGAAGAGCACAGTACTCAAACACTGCACTGTATCTGTCTCATGGGCAGCTTGCAGTTCTTATGTGTTCTCAAACTTTGAGATAAAGCATATGGCTTTTCTGCAGTCAGTGTAAACTGAATGTAAGAATACTTTTTTTTTTTTTTTTTTTTTCCTCTGAAAAGTGTATCCCTAAGCCTAAATTACGGTACAGAGGTTTGTGCTGCATTGGAATGGAATAGTAGGAATTTACTGCAGTAATTTTGGGGGGCAGTCAGAATATATTCCCTGTTTCTTGTTTGTTGCATGGGGCACATTCCTGCCACTTGAATCTCAGGTGAAAAAAATGTCCTGGTGAAAAATGCTTGTGTGTACGTTATGACTGAACCTAAAGTGCACTGTGGGGAAACAAGATATAATGACAAGGTATGCAGAAACACAAAACAAGTAACTGAAAATGAATTATTAACTATTTGAATTCTTATTTAAAATGAAGTGCCTAATTTAGGGCTGGGGTTGTGTTTTGGGGGTTTTGTGGAGTGTCTTTGGTTTTGCTTGCGAATGGTTTAGGGAAACATATTTCAAGATTACAGAATCAAGGAAAATGTTATTTAATTAGAGAAGCATGTTTTGAGTGCAAAACATTTTGTTTTGAATATTTCTTAATCCTGCAAAAATACCTGTAGGCCTCAATTAGTTTGAAAATTGCTGTGCTGTGCCTAACACAACCATATGGCAGAGAGAATTTCTAATCCTAACCATTTAAATAAGGAATTAGGAATGGTAGATAAAAATGATAAAGCTAGTTACAGGTTTGGGTACTTGATTAGCAGTGAAAACCTTTTTTAATAGCAGCAGACAAGAGAGTATTTGGGTTATTTTTCAGGGAGGTTGAGAACTCAAGCCTTGAAAAAGACAAAAATAACAGAGTGGCCTTATCACTGGTATGATGTTTTCTGTAGACACTGTAAAGTAGAAGATTGTTTTGCTAACACTTTTTTAAAGTATCAGACTATTTAAATTATGTGTCTGAATTAGTCATCCCAAAGTTCTGTGGTTAAGAGGTGTTTCCTGACTCAGAATGCTTCATGAAATATGGGTAAGGGAAGACAAATCAGATCTGTGGTAACACAAGAGAATGTTTGGCATCAGCACAGTGAATTTTAGGGTAGTGGGTCTAGGTGTGCCAGCCATCTGGCCCTTTTGTTTGTTTGTTAATAAGAACTATGGAAAAACTTGTAGGAGGTTTTTGAAATGAGAAAGTACTGCTTTGTGGAGCTTCCCAATCATGAGAGCAACAGAGGAGGAGTTTGGAGTGTATGAAAATGTAACATCTTGTAAAAAGTTTTACTTCCTCTTCTTCCTAATTAGTAATTTTCGGATGAGAACACTGAGCAGTATGAGGGTCTTCAAGCAGAGAATGAAGCCAGTAGTACTCAAGAGCTAAGGGGTGTGGGCAGGGGAGAAGACTTCTGTGATTTGACTTCAGGCTAAAAAAGCTGTTGAGGGAGAACTGTTCAGAATAAATAGAACTGTGTCAGTTTGGGATTTTGGGAGGCGAAGAAGGGTGCTTCACTAGTACAGATGTGAACTGCTGTGGTCAGAGGATGAAGCTGAAGCTACTAAAGGCACATCTTAGTGATGTGGTGGGCATTGCCATGGTCTCAAAACCAGGTTATTTCTAGGACTTACAGAGAACCATGGTTTGAGGGCTGGTGCTTAACTGATGGACCTGAAAGTCAGTGACTTGCAGTGGTGGGAGACTGAGCAGTGATAGAGGGAGTGATGTGTGTGCTTTGTGTGTGCTGAGACTGAGGCATCTGTACAGAGAGACAGGAGCTGAGGTGTTAGCTTGGGCAAACACAGGAGATAGGAAGTAGAAGGTGTATTTCTGATCGATGGCAGGGACTTAATAGTTGAATTTGAATCCTGGCCCTGACTTAAGTGGAGGAGAATAGAAAGGGATTAAAGAAAAAAACCTATTAAATTATTTATAAAAATAGTACAGGTGAATGAGAAGGCTCCTTCAGGAGGATATACTGAAAGAAGAATTAGAATGCTAAGGGATGAATCATGAGAGCAACAATGCAAAGGAAACCAGGGTGAATATTTCCAGAAAAGAAGCATTGCTGGTAGTCTTGGATGATTGACAGGTTCAGGAAGATAAGAATTATGTATTGATTCTGAGCCTCATAGGGTTAGGGTGCCAGAAATCTTAGTGAGAATAGTTTCAGTGGAGCTCAAGGAGTGGAGTTAGGATTATATAGATGATAAAAGTGGAATACAAAGATCGGGATCTTCAGGCTACAGTTTTTACTGTCACTGGAGGTTCAAACACAGTGCTTATTAAGTTTTGAGTAATAGCATAACTAGGACTATTATATTGTGTATGTGCACATGATGAGTGTTATAGGTTGGGAAAAACTCAATCAAATGAGTAGATGGTTTTGTGTGACTAACTTTTAAATCTTTATCAAGGAGCATGTCAGTCTCAAGTCTGGCTATTGGGAGATCTCTGTGAGCATTGTATTCTTAAAGTGGTCTTCTGTGTTGCTTGCAAATATTCTTTTAACCTTTTGTATTTTTAATAGGAATGATTTTGTGAGGTCAAGCTCTTGATTTGGATTTCACTTGTCTTTGTTGTTTATCTGTTGAATTAAGTAGCACTTTGTCATTTCTGACTTACTCTGGTTGATACAGAACACAAAGAAACCTTGAAAATAATCTTTTTATAGCTTGATTTCTCCAGAAGTAATCTGTAGACTGTTTTATTAGGTGTAATCCATGTGCGTTTTTTACTGATAGTTAAAAGGTAATATCCTTTGCTGATATCTCTTTGCAGAGATAACTCTTCTGAATATGCTGTTCTGTACTATGAACTGCATAACTGACCATGGCTTTATGAATTGAGAGTTTCTTTCCCTTACAGGTTTCTACTTTGTAGTAATAATTCATCGTAAGGTTGTTTTTCATTAATTTGAATTTAAGAAATGTCTATATTTAAAAATAATGTGAAAGGAAACTAAAGTAGCCTGTAACTACTTGCAAAGCCTTCCTGAAAGACCTCTGGTGCCTTCATGGAAAGATTTGGAAAGAAAGGTTTTATAGTTAGTGACTCATTCCTGGTGAAGAGTATAGTTAAGCTGCAATACATAATTATTTTACACTATGTTTGGTTTTTGATAAAAGTGAAGAGAGAAATTGTAATTTTGGGATTTGTGAAATACATAATACAAACACGTATTCTGTCTTACGCAGTACATTTGAGTCTGCTGGGAATGAAGAATCCACTTTATGCAAAATATAAGTTTCACACTTGGAGAATAAATCATGAGAGCATAATTTTAAAGTTTCAGGACAGCTTTTCTGTGTTGCTGTTACTTTCCACCCTGATTTCTTTGGATGTTAATTGCAAACACGTTATTAACTGACCTGTATGGTACTGCAGTGTGCTGAATCACTGCCTCCCAAGAGCATTTCCCAGGGAAGGTGTACTTCCAAGTGGAATATTTATTTATTTACTTACATTATTTCAGGCTTTTTAAAAACTGAGCAATTGTAGTGTCTGCCTGCTTTTAAAGAGTTGCTTATATTTTCCTGCGTATTTAGATGAAGGAAAAAAGGTAAATGTCACTAGCTGTATCATCTTAGCTCTTAATAAAACTGAATATGCCTTTTAAGTCTTCAGTATTTCAAAACAAGTTTATAATTACAGGTGTAAAATATATTCTTACTGAATTTTTATTTTTTGATGTGGAAAAGGTTACAATGTTCTAATGTTGTATGCTTTTCATACTTGCACATAATTAGAGTAATTAATAATTAAGATTATACGAGGCAAGGAAATAATATGGAAATTATCTCTTTCCAATGTAAAAACTTGAAAAAGGAAACAGCTAATAAGTCTCTTTGAAATAAAAACTTTATTAATAGAAAATAGCAATTTCCATAACATTATTTTCTTACTGAGTCTTTTGGAAAAGTAAGCGCTAAGCTTAGAGTTTGACATTATCTCATTTCCTGGGGTTCTACTTATGTTGTGATGCTTTTTACTCGTAATTTCTGTGTGTGGATTTTGTGGTTGCTACATTTTTTTAAAAAAAACCTGCCAAGTCCCCTTTACTACCTAAAGAAACAGTTTCATTGCCTGTTTCTATGTGACATCATAGGCCACTTCGCAGAGCCTGTGTATACTGTTTAAATGAAAACACTTCATACTCTTCAACTGGAGTTTAGTTAGCCAGTGATGTAGAACCATGTATCTTCATACTCTTTTGCTTGTAAATGCATAAACTACATATTTGCAGTGGTAAACTTTTTTACCAAGAAAGGAAGGAAGGTAAGGATTTCAGAATATGCAGTACGAGACACCTCTTTCTTAAGGCCACAGTTTTACATCTTTAGGAAAGACAAAAGCTGTAACAATACTATTTTTGTCTTCCATTTAATATTTTTTCTAATTTTTGAAAAGCTTGACTGATCTATGAAATTTTACCATAAGATAGGGTCATTACAATGTTTTACTCTTTTGTTTAATCGATTATTCAATGAGTGTCATGCTACTATGGAATGATTTGTTCTCAAAATTAGTCTGAACATTTCAGACAATAAACATTTCTTCAGGAAGTTGGTGAGGCTCTTTTTTTGAACATGTCTATGTAGATAAACCTTAAACATTCTTGTTGAATTAAAGTATATATTTCTGTAATTATTTAAATAAAGTTGCTTTCATTTCTTCACCTGGGAAACATGAAGAGCTTAAGGTAGTTGTGTTGAGTTTTACCTTTTCCTTGTTTGTCTCTTATTCAGGAACAGAAACTGTATTTTTCATTGTAAGTGCATGATTAAATTGTATGAAGTGCTATTTAATCAGTATATTCAAAATCCAGAACACTTGTAATAGGCAACAAGCTCTGCTGTCAAGTGTTCATTTGTGACTGCTCTGCATGAGATTATACCTATTATTTCTTTTATTTTTTCTGCTTCCGATAGGTGAGATTCAAGGGTATATATTGCAGTGGGTCCTAGTCAGTATTTTGATTGTTAATTTGATTATTTATAGTTGCTTGGGTAGCAGAACAAGCATTTATTCCCTTTATGAGTACAGATAAATGCAGACATTTCTTTATGTGCCAGAAAAAAAGTCTTTCTGCTTGTATTCTTGATAATGCTGCTTGGTCTGTAGAACATTTCATCCCCACTTTTGCTTTTTTCAAAGCTGTACTTGTGGTGTATTTCCAGTGTGTGGTGCATTCGGTGATTACCAGGAGGCTTGGGATCAGAATGAAACTTGATCAGGCAGCCATGAAATTCAGAATTTTCAAAGCCTGAGAGGGGGAATGGAATTGCATAAAATATTTGTCCCAAATTTTTTCTGGAAATGGCACAGGGTAAAAATACTCTCTAGGCAGTGTCCTTCTTTTCTTTTCCTGGCAATTTTTATTTTAACTCTACAATCTGTTCTGGGGAGCGGTGGTCAATGTTTCTTTTGCCAGGTGTGGGTTAGGAACTGCCAGTATAGAAAATAAGGCTGAACTTGTTTACTCAGCAAAAGAATTTGTGAAACTAAACTTTTATCAGTGTTTGATAGAGTGCGGGAGGTCTCTGATCGTGGGTTACGACTTTTCCCCAGTGCTCTGACGTAAAGGGAGCTTCAAAACAAAGGTCTTGGAGAATCAGAGGTGCTTGTGCTCACTCTGAATTTATGCCATTGCGGAAGAGTTCTAAGGCCTGGCATAACAGAATAAATAATAATTAAACTTACTCAAGTTATTTTGTTGTTGTTGTTGTTGTTCCAGCCATCTGCGTAAAAGCCCTTTGCGTCCTGGACGTGAGAAAACAAGCACACACAAAAAATACTGACTTGCCAAGGTCGAATGCTGAGTCCATGGAGAGCTGGAAACAGAATTACTGTCTCCTGATTCGGTTCTTGTTGCTCTGTGTGGCCATGGGCTGTGTGCTGGGTTTTGACAGGTGGCATCATGTCTTCCTGTGCTACTGTGGATGTGAAAGATGGTCAGAAGATACCAGACTCTCTTGGGTTTTCCATTAGGTTTTAAGAGTGATGGTGTTCATAATTAATGTGTTTTGGTAGCAGGGATGTTAGAATGAAGAGTGGAAAGATGCTGGTCTTACCTGACAGAGACATAAAAGTGATGGACAGGGCATGACCCTTCCTTCAGGTGGCATGAAGGAACAGGCAGGGGCACTGCACTCTGCGGTAGCCATGTCTTTATACTGCTGCAGACACTATTCTGGAGGTGTTTATTTTTAAAATTCAAAGTATTTTACCACCTTCCAAATCAGTCAGCCAGCTCTGGCTTGAGTTGTGAGTGTAAGAATTCAGAAAGGAAAAGTCTTTATTGAAAGGTTGCTGTTATTCTGCATATATGTGTGTTTTGTTTCATGTGCGGATGTACAGTGATGACTAGAAAAATCCTTAATAATATAATATCTTCCAGAAGTGAGAGGGATATAAGAAAACTATTTTGAACAAGTCTTTTCTGTCCAAGTATTTTCCTGTCCAGATTTTTTTTTACTGCTTTTCAGCACTTTGCCAGCACTGAGTCCTGGGGTGTTGGTTTGGTTTGGTGTTTTGTTTGTTTGGTTTGTTTTTTTTTCTTTTACATTCCAATTTTAAATTTTTGTTGTATTGCATGGCTGGTTTGGTTTTGTTCTGTCTTACATGTGTGTTACAAATCTCCACTAATAAGTTGTGCAGAGCAGTTAATCAAAATGGGTATTCTGGATTTGGATTGGGCTTCCAGAGGCTTGCAGAGTGCTTGATGCATAGTAACAAATTCCTAGTCTGCACAGATGGAGCTAACTTTGAACCCTAACTGCGATGTAAAAGTTTGACAGCTTCATAGAAATGATAAATTTACAAGGGTGGCTTCCACTCTTAATTGTTTTGCTGCTGATTATGGACGTGAATGCCGCTTAGCTTGTCTGCAAGACTTACAGAAGAAGGTACTATGGGAAGAGAGGGAGTTCTCTAGATCTGAAGTAGTATTTTGCCATAAAGGTCATAAGAAATTGGAGTCATAAGAACTTATTCTGATACCTACTTTGATTAATAATAGAAGCGTTGGCCAGGTTCGTGTTAAGTTTTAATAATACAGAAACTAGGATTTGTGTTTGCAGTGCTTACATTCAGGTAGCAGCACTCTCAACATTTCTAAGAACAAATTCAACAGCTACACTAAAATAAACATCAGAAATTTGTTGCATTTGTATTTGTAATGGGCAAAAGACCTGTATTTCACTGTAGTTTACAGGCAAAACAAAGGAGTCATTATGAAACAGTGTTTGAAAAATGGCTTATTAACTTTTATTCACAATTACCTTGTTGAAGAGACAAATCATACTTTAAACGGTAGCGAAGGAAAAGTGGATCAGGCTCTTAGAGTCACATTTCAGCGTTAAAGGCTACCAGAAGGTCTAGGACAACTCTTTTTGTTGGATGCCATGAATTGTAAGGATAATGGTTTTGCTTTTGACCTAGCTGCTGCATCTGAAAGTTGAATGAAATTGACTGAAATGAATTCCAGTATTCATTTTGGGAATGCAGTAAATAAAAGGTGAGCTCAGACGGTATTGCTGAAGGTACCTGAATCTAGGCTCTTTCTTTATGGAAATAAAATACATAAGAAGGAACTATTGGCATACCCAGTGGTCTTCCACTATTCTGTCCCTGTAGTTTTTCTGCACAAAAAACCCCTTTTTGTTTGTTTGTTTTTTCAGTACTTACCAAGCAATTGGAAGAACTGGATTGACCCTCAGCTGTTTCATCTCATTGCTGTGTGGCACTAACAGTTAGCAGCAGGCTGGTCAGACTTGTCAGTTTGCATCGTCATGAGAGTCATATTGCATCAGTTCAAATTTGAAAGTTTATCTTTTTTCAGTTAGAATAGTTCTTAAGAAGTCAAAGAGCAACAGACCGATGTTTGCCACAATTTATTGGGCTGTGATGAGTGTTAGGTCTGTAAAGATAACAAGATTTCTTCACTTACTGGAATTTTTCCTCTCTGCTTCTGGTGTGTAGTGTTCAAATAGCAGGTATTGTTTTTATGGTACTGTCTTAACAAAGATTTTACTGTTGGCACTTTTGACACTTTCTCTGTTGTATTCAGTGTCCTCCTACTTATTCTCCTATATTAGGCAATTTCCTTCAATAATGATACTACTTCTTTGTTGTTTTTTTTTCCTTTAAGATAGAAGATACTATTCTACCAGTGTCCTGATTACTTTTCTAACTAATATTGTCTACTTTTTTTTTTTTTTTTGCATTACTTGGAAAAATACGTATAGCCACTGCATGACATTCCTTTCCTCTAATTCCAATTGAGATCCATTCAATTCTGCTTCCACTTGTTACATACACAGTATATTACAATAATGATTTCTTTTTACTTTGTTGCTTTCAGTTTTGTTTGCTCCTGAATTTCCTGACCAGACCTCAATTAGTTTTGCCTCTACATCTGTTTGTTATTTTTTTTAATGGGATAGTACACCAGAATACTTTCTTTCCCCAACTTTTGTTGTGAGGTTTCAGTATAAGCTCTATTCTCTTGATTCCTGGGCAGTCGGTGTTCATTTACCTTTGTTCAGAGCAGTACTTCTAGAGCACTTCTCAGGAGTGTTGCTCCTGGCTCTGGGTCTGTTACATTCCTTTCCTCCCTCTATTTTTGCTGTTACCAGTCTTGTAAGGCTTGTGGTGTGCTTAGAGCATCACCACCATTATCTACAGAGTGGGGAAGTCACTGTTACAGCTCAGCCAATGGGATAATCTAACAACTCTATGTTTTAAGTCAAGTCCAAACTCTAATCCTTGATTTTTGAAGCTGGGAGCTTTGCCATATGAGTCTTTCATAGTGAGAAGGGATGTCTAATGGGCACTGGTATGCTGCTTGTCTCCCAGCTAAAGAACTGGTGAAGACTGGAGAGAAAAAACAATTTAAAAGAATTCAAGAGCCCCAGATATTTTGTGTAACAAAAGACAAAACATAGATACAGAGAGAGAAAGAAAATTAACTTACAAGATTCTGTGTTAAAATTGTGAAGGCAGGAAATGTATTTTAGGAAGAAGACATAGTGGAGGATCAGTTTATTTTGGAGGAGTTTCATTATTTCTTTTCAGTACCCTTCTCTCTTTTGAAATATCTGAGTCTTCTTCATCCTCTTAGGAGTGTGTGGGAGGCTGTTTTGTTATCCTTTTGCTACTCTAAGGGGGATGGATAAAATAGAACTTAGAATGAACTTAGAGACTGCAGTCAGCTCCTAGTGGCTTTGTAAGGAGTATATTTAAATCTGGAGAAAGAGGACACTTTGTTCTTACTAGCATGGTTCATTTCTAAAGCAACAGAACTGGGAGAAAGGGTTGGTTTTGAAGTGATGAAAGCAAAAAAAGGACAGTTGAGTGCAGATTTTGAAAGTTTAAATTCTGTAAATAAGCATTTCCTAAAAAGATAGGTAAACTTCAAGTAGTTTGTTTTACAGCTTGGTTATACAACTTGAATATTTACTATACAGGAAGATTTAACCCCTAAGAGGGGTTAAAAGAGCATGTGTAACTTTCTGCTTAAAATTGTTTTAGAATTACTTTTGAAATTGGATTACTTTTCTTTTTGCCTGATTCACTGGTTGAATGCAAACATTGCATTTGCTTTTCTTAATACCTTTTCAGAACCTTAGAGAAACAGTATTCATGCTGGGGTGTTTTAATATAGGCTAAAATAGTTCTCTCCTACTTTTATTGTTCCCATCAGAGAAGGAAACTTCAGTATTTTGTAATACACTTGTCATAATATGGTCTGCTGTTGTTGCATCACAAAAAAATAGGTATTTGAAGGGTTAGCATCAAGATATTCCTGAAGTAGGTGTCTAATACTGGGACACTTTCTTTCATCAGAGAGCCTCAGTTACTCAGTGATTGAGCAGCTCGAGAACATCTTTGGCTAAAGCACTCATTCCCCCTTCATTTTGCAGCAAAATTTTAAAAGTCAAATGGGCATGTTCTATGAATAGTAATTCCAGCCAGTGAGACTTGGCTGGTGCAACCTTTCCCTTTTGGTAAAAGGAACCTTCAGATACTGTTTTGCAACAGTGGACCTGTAGTTGGAGAAACAGGAGGCAGACACTTTAGTTTTGTCCCAGCTCTTCATTGCTCCTTCAGTCTGTGGCCTTTTCCTTTTTTTCAGCTGCTTTCTTAATTTCTGTTGTGGAAGCCAAAAGTAACTTCATGCTGTTCTCCTAAGAGTTGAGTCATTTATCAGCTTTGCCTTTGCCAAATAATCTGTAATGGAATCCACTACATTTTCTTCTGCTTGAGGCAGTTTATTGAATTGTCCACTTTTGCCTTTGTGTCTCAGTCCTCTTTACTACTTATTCTGCCTGTTTTCTCCAGTGCCTGCAGTTTATTGTAGCTGTCAGAAACCTCTTGAGGACTCTGAACTCAGAGTGCCCTAGGTCTTGCTACAAGATACCTGTAGGTAGCCTGTGTTCATCTGTAACTCCTGCAGCTTCCAAACCTTACCTGTTGGGTGGAATGCAGGTCCAGGGAGCCCTTTTACCAGGGGCTCTAGTATACCTGAAAGGATGGACTCTGTTCTTTTTAATTACAAAACCAGTCAGGATTCTTGGACCTCTTGGGACTTCTCCTTGGGTGTTGTGAAGAGTGGTGCCCTGATGGTGAGCAGACTTTAGCTTTGTCCCAAGGTGTGCTGACATGGTTGAACAGATCCTGTAACTATGAGAAGTATCATAGTTGAGCAGCTGTTGAGTGCCTGTCGTGCCATTGTTTGTGTAGTTAACCAAGAGATATGTCCTAAAGGACATTGTGCTTTGTAGTTACCAATCTCTGGGGAAAACTGGGAAATCCTTTCCTTGAGAAAAAACCCAAACCAAACAAACCCCACAAAACTCAGCTGGGGAAAAAAAAAAACAACCCAAACAAAAAAACCCCAAATACGTACCCAGTAGAGATTAATTATTCTTTCCTTTAATGTTTGTAGTTAATTTTATTAACAGGCATCTGTATTATCACACTGCACTTGACAGCTGGCTTTCTGTGCATGCCCTCAGACCACTGTGGCATTACTCTGTTGCAGAGCTTCTGCAGCTTCTGACCTTTGTGTTCTTCAGGCTTTTCAAGTGTCACTCCTATATGACACTGGCTTTGCTGATATATTAAAGATGAATTTTAGTTCTGGGCAGGGGTGACCCTTTGAGGCTGATTGTACAGAGGATGCCAAGGTGCCTTGGGGTTTCCTTGCACATCTGGTGTAGCTCTGTTCTAAAGCAGAACTCTTCTGTGGTCTCTTACCTGCCCTGCTGGTCTCCCAAGCACATGCAATGTGTCCTTTCCTATCTACAGTGTGCTTGGACCATGTTAGGTCCAGTTTTTAACAGAGCCTGTGTTCATTCCTGGCATCAGTATTGGGTTCAGAAATCTCTTGAACTGGAAATAGTTGCAGGCGGGAGAGAGTTCAGGACAGGTACTATTTAGGCTGGTCTGGTTCTTGCTTTTCTTCAGCTGTCCATTAATTCTGCTGTTGGAAATAGATGAATGGATTGCTGGAGCTTGGGTGTGAGTAAGAACAAGCCCTGCATTCACGTGCAGTGTGAGCAGAAGGCCCTGCACCTCTTGGTGGGCTTTCTTGACTCTGCCCTTCCTCATCATTGCCTCTCTCACTTTGCATCAGAAAAGGGAGTAGAAGGGAAAGGATGGACGAGTAGTCTGGGGTTGGGAAAGAGGATGAGCTCTCTAAATAAAATGGTAAATGATGCTCTGTGTGTGTAGGCATCTGATTCATCTTTTTGTCTCTTGATTCTCTTAAATTTTCTGAAGAAATTTTTCAGGTAGGAAAATTAGATTTTGCTCTCTCAGTGTTGAAGTTTTTATCTGATTCTTTAAATCATCTTCTTGTTAATGTATGGAAATATTGAATGGCTTTTCTGTTTTACCCATATTGTTGTATTTAGCTGTAGGGAAGTTGTTTTTTCTCCCCTTCTGGGAGTTTCCTGTGTATATGGAAAAAATACAAAACAGAAGTGAAAAACAACCTCAGGCTTCCAAACCTGCCACTTGTGTTTCACTTCTCCCACTGCCCTTCTCATCACAGAAACAGTGCAGCACTTCTTCCTCTGTCCCTACAGCAATACCATCCATTTAAAGACTTAGATACCATCATAGCTAATACAGTGGGTAACATGGAAAATGAAGTTATTACGACAACCTACAAACCTCTGGGGAAACAAAGAAAAAATTTACACAGTGAAATACTTTTCTCATGTTTATCCTTAAGTTGCCAGAATGTTTTATTAGGCTTTCTTCAGGCTAGTAAACATACCATAATTTGATACCTGTTCCAAGAGTTTTATAGTCATAAATAAATTTAGTATGCAACTCATGGGATTTTTTTATTTAAAAAATGCACTTGAGGCAGGGGCCCTAAAACTGTGTGTAACAAAACAGTTAAGTTGCTTTTCATAATTTATTGTTGTCATAAAAAATTCTGGAAACCCTCTGCTTGCACGCTGACTATACAGTAAACAGTTGGTTTCTGTATTTCTTGTGCCTGGGTGAACAGCATGTAGATAACAAAATGGAAAAGAGTTGGAAGATGGAGCACTGGTGTTGCATTCTGTATGAGTGAATGCTGTTTTGACAGTATTCAAACTTTCCCATAACCATATAAGATGATTTAAGCACTTTAAAATTGGGATTCAGAATTTCCTTCATTTGCCCAGGCTACATTTTGCTTATGCTATTGTCAAGTAACAGGATTTTTTTGGTCTCCAAGTTGTTCTGTAAAGAGCAGGGCTAAAGAATTTATGTTTGCTGTATATTTCTGACTATATGTTGAGGAAGATTTAGAGCCCAATGCCATGATGAGCTCCTTCATCCTGAATGGGCAAAGTGTAGCTGTAGTAGAATTAATGTACATGCTTGCTGTCTACCCAAATGGCATGTCCAGAGTGACCAGTGGTAATTTCTGTTATTTCCAAGTTCTGCTTTGTCTTTTTCAATGGCATCATCATTTTGGAAGTGTCTGTTCCACTTCTAGTTTTCATAAAACTCATAACATCTTAATTGTCTTTAAGAACTCTTGTTCTTTTTAAACTTACTTAGAACTGATTCTGAAGTTCTGAAGGGTTCTGAAGTTACTGCAAGGATGGCTAATCAGTTTTAGAGCTTAACCTTCATTTTTTAGTAAAATGGGAAACTAAACCAATGAAGGAGTATTAGCCATTAGTGGAATGCTAAAAGCCTGCTTTGAGGACACATTTGCACATCCATATTTTCCCAAATGCATTAATGCCTTGGAAGAAAAGATGCCATCTCCCTAAATGCTTCTAGGCCATGACTACCCCTGGTTATCTTCACTGAGAATTTTTTTTTGTGCGTTTTTCTTAGTTGTACAGGCACCTGCATGTGTTAATTCAGCTGAACCTTAATGATGACATTTTTCCATTTTTTCCTATTTTTCCTGGAGAGCCCAGAAGAGACCCCTGTTTGAAGCAGCACTGGGCAGGAGTTGTGGAAAGGAACTCATCCTGGGGATCACTGCACACTGAGCACTCCTGTGTTCACAGTCATTTTCAGACTGGTCAGGGTCTGAGTTGAGACAGTGGTAGCTGCTAACTGAAATTACACCTTGTTTAGTGCTTCAAAACATTTTTGACAATTTACTTTCCCTTCTGTCCTGAATGTACTTGAAAAGATGAGACAATGTTTTGAAAAGAGGTTGGGTTCAGAGCTCAGCAGTTGGGAGTCTTCACAACACTGCTTAGGCACGCTTATCATGCAGCAAAATCCTTAGACAAAAATTTGTGCCAACACAGGCATTAATCCTTGAAACTAGTGTTGTAGCAGTCACAGGTTCAAGATCATGCAGAAGTTAGTTGCTGTTGAGTAAAACTTTATTGTAAAATAGTAGTTCTTGAAGCACTTAAAATACCTAGGTCAAGTAGAATTTTGTCTCAAAAGCATTCTTGCTTTCAGGCTGGCTTCATAGTTTATAGTGTACCTCATTAAGATGCAGAGAGAAGTTTTACCAGTAATTTGCATCTGTGTGGAGTTTAAACTTGACAAACCTGAAAAGCAAGCCTACTTGAATTAAGTATGAATCACACAATTTCCATTTTAAAAAATGGTCAATAATAACTGCTTTACATTTCTGCTCTGTAGATATTTTTTTTTCTTATGAAAAATGCCCCATAAAAGCTATTTGAACACAACAGGATAACTACATAAGAGAAGTATGATATGATACCAGAAGAGAGGTTTATAATGTGTTAGCCTGCTGACATCCCAGACCTGTAATCTAATCTTTTCATATGGTTATTGCAAATGTACTGTGATAAGGAAGTGTATTTTTGGAGTGTCCATTTAATTATCTTGTTCAGGGATCATTGACCCATTTACCACAACAGTTATTAAAATATTATCGTAATTGATGGGTATTGTGAAGATTATGTCTCTCAAGCAATTTGTTTTTAAATATGACTTTTGCAATTAAAGTAGTAGTAATTGAACTTGTAGCTTATATAATTTAAACAGAAATATACTTGTTATACATAACCATTTTCATTTCTCTTTCAATGGTCAAGTATTACAATAAATCGAATTTCTGTGTCTTTCCTAGATGAGAATGCCTAAATAATTAAGTATAAATGAATCAATTAGACACGTAGAAATGGATGTATGAATCAGTTCAGTAACAAAAAAAAATCCCACAAAAAATTGTGTTATTAAAACACAAGTCTGTGAACTGCAGAGGGTGCATCACCTGATTTAGCTGTCTAGTTATGTGACTTTAAAAGGTTTAAGAATCATTTGTGTCTGGAAAAGGGTCCCCAGTTGGAGGTCGTTAGCACAACCACAGTGAAAAAGATTGCCAATGAAGAATGGCCTTCAAATGGCTTAGCTGTCCTAGAAAGTTGAAAAAATCTTCTAATTCTCCCTCTTTTCTGGGATGTCTGTTTATTGCTGCTCTTTTTATGTTCGTGGGGTGTTGTATTCATAAGGTAAATTACGAAACAATATGCTTGAGATTGATTAATTGTAGGATACTGACAGCTCGTTTTGCAACTGCACCCAGTGAATATTAGTGTAACCACATATTCCTGGGTGATGCAATAATAAAACATCTGAAATCTAGGAAAACCTGTAATTTTGTAAAACAGATTGGTGCCAAGTACAGCTTTGCTAAAAAGTGTACGTTTTCATGGGGTTTGTGTCATCGTTTTAATCTACTGAAGAGAGGGATTTTTTTTTTGCGAATTTGGAAATTCCTGTTTGCACTGAAACCTGTTGATGAGCAGGTGGGACGTGGCTGCATACAAGTAAGATTCTGTAACTCTAGCAGTTTCCTCTTAGTGAGTGTAAGAACTGCTTCCATTTTGCATTTTGAAGGATTACAGCAAGGTGGAATCTGGAGGAAGAAAGGGAGTGAAAGGAGAGGGTACAGACCTTTATATACTCCAAAATATAACAAGTTTATTAAGCTGAGTTGTTGGTGGAAGGAGGTCATGGAGTCATAGAATGGTTTGGGTTGGAAGTGACCTTAAAAATAATCTAGTTCCAACCCCCCTGCCCAGGCAGGGACACCCCCTGCTACACCAGGTGTTTTCTGGAAGTAGAAAAATGTAGCAAAACATTTTTTAAAATTACCCTTGAAATTTTGCTTCCGTAGACTCCACCTAATATTGGTATCGGAACTTAACAGTTCCTAAAACAAGATCAGTAAATGGAATGTGTGCTTTTGTTTGTTTTATTGATATTATATAAAACCCAATGAAGTGTGTCTAAACTGAAGCTCTGGATGCACGGAGTTCCTAATGGGAAGCTGCTGCCCAAGTGGGAGCTCACGCTTTCCTCTGAGTGTTCTGGTGGTTGCATTGTGGTAGCACTGGCACCCACTGGGTTCATGACTGAACCAATAAAATTCATTCTCCTTCCTTTCTTTCATCCTCCTTCTCGCTCAAAAGATGTTTTTTGTTCTGGGTTACTGATCTGAATCTCTCTGTGGAAAGGTCTGACAAGTGCTGGGGTTTGGTGTTGAAGGGTAGGTCCATGGAGCCAGGAAGAAGCTGGCAGGCAAGCCCTGGGTTTGGTGGTGACAGATCAACTCAGCTGCCTGGGAAGCCACAGTTGTGAGCTGGAGTGGCTGGGACACAGACACATGGGCTTGCCCCGACCTAGCAGGGAGGTGGGAAAGGCTTTTGAGACAGTTGTGATTTAAACTGTCACAGCAAGACTTGTCAGAGTTGGTCTGGTTAATCTTAAAGATGTTAATATTCTTAGGTGTCATTGTGCATTAAGTTCTGACTGCATTTGGGCTGAGAGTCTTAACAACCTAAACTACACTTGGACAAAGGCTGTTAGTCTGCTGGTAAGATCTCTTAATTATGCTTAAGACCTGTGTTTTCCAAGTCATTTTCCTGACAGAATTCTTCTGTGTTTTATATTCTCGTATATTAGTTCTTTCCCATGAGAGTCAGAGGCTTGCTAGAATGCAAGAGAAAACAAACTTAGCTGCTCCTTCTGTCTAATCCTTTTTTTTTTTCCCCTTAATGTTGAATTTGCTGAGGTGGCTGAAGAGCTTTGTGCAACCACAAGCACTGTTTCCTTCGGTCTTTTCCTGGTGTATTAGTGGTGTGACACAGACTGATGGGATGAGTCTGCTGTCCCTGAAGGTTTGAGCTCTGCAGGTGCAGGAGCCCTTTTAGAGACAGATTACTGTGTGCTCCTTAATTTTCTGCTGATAGGGAACAGTAGTAGTGAAGTACTGAAGTAGTAATGAAGATCCTTTGTTTATGTGTGTACAGAGGAAGGAAAAGGACATGGAAGAGTGACTGACCTGTGGCTTTAATGGAGCAGTGGTTAGAAATTTTGAGCTGACCGATGACTATAGCTGCCAGTAACCTGTTATCTCTTAAAGAGGTGTTCAACAGAAACATGTATTTGCCTTTATGGTTAGTGAGATTAGGCTGCCTTTTGGAGAATCTTCCTCCTTTGCAAGTCAGGATGGTTCTTCACCACTTTCAGTTTCTGCATCTGTTTTATATTTATATATATATATAAAAGTTACTTTTATATATAATTATTTTTGCATCTGTTTTATATTTTTGGTATTACAGTGAGCAGTGGCAATTCAAAGAAAACCATCTACCTTAAGGTTTTGCCATGTATGGTGGGGTTTTTTTGTTTTTGTGGGGGTTTGTTTTATTTGTTTTTTGTGGTTTTGTTGTTTGATTGTTTTTTTCTAAGCTTCCTTCTGTACAGAGGAAGAATGCTTATCTTCTAGTTAAGGATGGAAGGTATATTGAAAGAGTTCTCTTAACACTTTCAGTCACTGAAAGCAAGGCTGAGCAAATCCTCCAGTAGTACAGTATAGTGGAGAGTTCCTAAATGGGCAGAGAAGTGGTTTAAAAAGTCTCATCTTGTGCATAATTTGTGAGACAGCAGAGGCAACAATTGGTTGGTTTAATAAAGTTGATTCTTCATGCATCTGAAAAAGATTCTTCTTCAGACTACATCTTAGTTCTGGTAACTGTAAAAAGCACTGCTTTATTATTCAGTAACTCTATTCTTGCCATATTTAGAAATTTCATTTCTTAAGAGAAAAGGTAGCTGCTTGTTTTTAAAGGCTCAGTGGTATATGAATTTTGGTTTAGTAAGGCACATAGAATAATTTTCTTAGGAAATAAAAGTCAGGTTCACTTGTGCAATATCTACTCACAGGTGATGTGCAAGGTTACATCCAGGGGGAAATTTACATTGCTAGATGGACAGGAAACATCATAACGACTGCACAATGAGCAAAGTAGTTGTCTCTAAAAGCTGTGGATGTGGGACATTAAATGTGACAGCATGCTTCAGGCTGGTTTTTCTGTATTAGAAGTTTGCCATTATTATTTTAACTAATTTTGTGAACAACGTGCAGTTGTTTTTCTTTTTCCTGACACTTTTTTTTGTTTGAGTGGATGAAGATAAAACTAATGTGCCTTATTTTGCACATTTCCTATGTCGTTATAATAGCTGAGCCAAATTATAATTTGTTTTAGAGACTGAAATTCTGTTGGCATGCTGATTTTTCAAGCTGGTAACTCTTTCATTTTCTAAGGTAGGTGTGTGCATTTTCCACTGGACATTTGAGCTGAGGTTATTAGGGAGCCAATCAGAAAGAAATAATAGCATGTGAATATAAAGTAATCTTAATAAATAGAGTTATTCTTTATGATTCTCACTTTCTACACCATTCTAACATTTTAATGGCATGCTTTAAGGTGATAATATCCAAATTTTTCAACATACCTGAGGTCTTTGGGCTACTACAGCTTCTTGCAGGAGGTACCTACAGCAAAAAAAGCAAAAGCAGAGAAAATAGATGTTTTGGCACCTTCTTGTTCTTAAATAAGCAGTCATTACTGGCTTTCTTGCCTTCTTCCTTAGTGTGGCAGAACTGTGCGAGTTCTGTCTGAATTAAGTCTATGTTCATTTTGGATTAGACTTTTTTTTTTTTAATCATGTATAAGTATAGCGAATTACTGAATGATGATTTTTTCCAAATGTAGGTAGAGTAGTTTAAAGAAGTGCGTTTTTTTACTTCTATAAATTGTTTAAAATTGAGCCTACTTACGGGTACGGTGCAAGCTGTGTTTAAATTGCTGTTGAGCTTCTGTGATTTTCTTTTTTATGGGGATTGGAAAGGAGAGAGGACAATAATGAGAGCAACGTGGGAGGATGAAAGTGGGTCAGAAAAGGGAGAGGGAGTTTCTAATTGAACCAGTGACTTCCAATGAGAGGGCGTGACTAAACGAAGCAGAGCTTTTTCTGTTGTATTTATGTCAGTATTATTTGATATAGTGCCAAAAGTGTATGTAGAGCTGTACAGTAGAAGACTTGTTTCAGACACGTAACATGTTCCCCGTGCTGGAGGACTTAAATTCTGTAAGTGTAGGCTGGAGCAGTACAGGATCATGCAGTACAAAGATGTGATAATGCATGGTTGGTGGCATTCACCCTGGAACAGGTGGGTCCTTTTTTTTATTTGGTCTTGAAGAGAAGGTGTATTTTGTGTATCAGTCAAAAACTTACTGCGGTTTTTTTTTATTTCAAGGGCTGCTGTGCCCCCTACTTCCTAGGAGCCACAGTGCAATTGGACCACCATCATTTGATCTTTATAAGGGAGAGAAGGACTGTAAGAGCAGCAGAAATGCTAGCTAGCATTGTTCATGTCCCTTAAACATTCTCCATTGGTGAGGTTTTTAAATTGATTTTTATCTCCTTTTGTAGGATGAGTAAGAAGGAGAGGGTACAATGAGTAATATTTCAAAGCCAGATTGGATGAGTTTGGCTCTTTGTACATTAGGTGTAGATGTGAAAATTGTGTTTCTTTTTACAAATGGATTAGCTTTTGGCTCAATTTCTAGTTTTCAGGACAAAATCTTTACAGCAGTATTTATTACAGGAGACACCCTGAGGAGAATCTGGGCTTCAGTGCCACTGGTGTGCAGAAGTGAGAGTGCACTGGTGACTGCACGTGAGTGTTAGTGCATGTGTGTATCCTGAGTGAGGAACCAGCCTGAGGCATGAGGGCTGAGCTGGAAACTCTCATTCTGCTGACTTCATCAGCTCCAGAGGATTGTGCTGGAAAACACAGTTGCACCTGGAGGGAGCAACAGGAACAGATAGGTGTCATTTCTTGAGCAGTTTCCATACCTCAGGTATGTGATACTACAGGAAGAATTAGAGCCTCTGAAATGCATCATTTTATCTGTGTGTTTAGTTGAATAAGTCATAATACATAAAGCTAAGTATGTTCATAGCAAAAAGAAGGAATATAAGTCACTGCAAAGTGATAGATCTGCATAATCTTTGGTGTTTTCTGCACTTTTCTTAGAAATGTGTAACAGCCACAGCAGTGTTTTTATTGAGGAAGTAGTAGAGTAGTAACTTTGGATGTTCTACTAAGTGAAAGGAAATTGTCAAACACTTCAGAATGTTTAGGGTATGAGTAGTCTTTAAGGATGTAAAACTCTACTACATAATGCAACATAGGTAGTGCCACAGAACTTGGGGTTGCTCACAGTGTAGGTTGGGTCATATTAAGCTGTATAACATTAAGTTATAACAATAACTATAAAGATCAGTGGAGGATAAAGAAAAAATAAGTGTGTGACATGCAGAGGGGTACGTAGGCTGTTGAGATAGAGTGGCTGAGAGAAGAATTACTTCATCACCTGTCCTTTCCTTGGACAAGCTAAGTTTATTTTAGTTCTTTCCTTTTACTTTGTGCCTTTGTTTAGTGCTCAGTGTTACTGATAGAACAGCTGTCTCTGTTTCCCTGAATGATTAGGCCTGTGGATATTGAACCCATTTTTCTTTCAGAGAAGATAAAATTTTCCTTCTGAAGGTCTTTGTTTTAGCCATTTATATGGTTCATTTGTTCAGTGTCCTCATCTATGAAGAAGATACATGTGAAATGTTCTGTTTGAGCATAAATAACAGTAATTGCTTGTGTTTACTTCCATCTTAGTGTATCTTCCATTCACTAATCCAATTATGTCTTTTGCATTAATCTCTTAGAAATTGTGTCCTTTAGGTGTTTTGGGTTTTTAATCATATGTTAAACCTGTAGAATATCACTTTTTTGAGCTGTACCTTTTTACCCTTGGCAAATCATAACCATGCCCTAGTTTCAGTTTCATTTAAAAATAAGGGTTATCCGTGGGAAATAAGGTGCACTTACAGAAATTAAATGCTTCAGTTATTGCCAAGAATATTGATACTATAAGTGATGTGAATCAACAGCTACATTTAATATGTGTTTCACAGACCAATCATAGCAGAAACTACTGTATGAAATTTTATGGTCTTTTTTACATGGCAGTTCATGCAGGATCAAAAATGGCCATTTTTTTAATACGTAGGAATTCCCTTTGTGTCTATGAAACCATGAGATGGGATACTGTTTCCTGGTGATAGCAGATTAAAAGAGGCAACAACCAGCATGCTACTTGAATCCGTTTATTCCAGATTTTCTCAGTTGGTGTCTCTGTAAACAGGTGGTCTGGAGCTAGATGTTCTTTAAGGTGCCTTCCAACCCCAGCCATTCTATGATTCTATGAAAAAGGAATACTTTACTTGTAATCCTCAAACTAAATGTAAAACTAGAAAACACAGTATTTCAATTTCTTAGATTTTAGATAACCTCAGTAGGCCAACTAAGCCTTGTGTGCTCACATACTGGTAAGCTTGTAATAAACCACATTTAAGAGGTTTGTGATAACTGGTCACATAGCAACTTGAAATTAATTACTTTGAAAAGCATTATTGTTTTTTATGGTAGGAGCAGTAGGCCCTGTTGTGACAAGGGTCGTCTTGTACTAAAGGCTGGGCATTTCAAATGCTCTCTAGCTTTCCAGATAAGTAGCAGTTGTCTTAAAGATGAGAGATTGATTAAAAATATCTGTGAATAACTTGTCTTATTTTAATTTTTTCTCTTTAAGTGTCTCACTGACCAATGCCAAACACTTCAAATTCTTTCACAAGTTTCCTGGCTATGTAAGAGGTCAAGGAGAAGGTGGCACCTGACAGTGACAGTGTTTTTAGCACTGGGGTTAAGTGGAGCACAGAGGTTTGTTCTGCTGCACTCCTACACTATACCTAGTGTATATGTGAAATGGCAGTATTTCGTCCTTCTCAATCCTATCACACTTAATGGCTTTGGGGATAACAGCTATTTCGTAGAAATTAGAAATGTTGGAACCTCTAAACCTCTCACCCAATGTCACTGTCACTTCACATTGTGTTGGAGAGCATAGGCTGAAATTTTTTACATTATTTCTTTCTGAATTGCATAGTGTATTCTGAAACTTCTCTAGAGATTGCATAAAATTCTGAAACTCTTTTCATTAGATGAATCCTTTTAATCAGGCATTGTTTCTCTCAGACCTCTTCTGAGGAAGTAAAAACTTTATTTAGTCATTTTATTCTGTCTTTAATTTAGTGTTCTTAACCATTATCTCTATCCCCTAGGAAGCCTATGCAAAGAACACTGTATTTGTCTCAAAATCCATTTCTTTGACAACTTTATTTAAGACAGGCAAGACCTGACAATCAGTCTTTGGGTCTTACTGCTCCCTGCATTAGTTACTGCTGTGTCTTATTTCTGACAGTGTTGAGAGGTTTGTGCTTCAGAAGGAACTGGAACAATTGCTCTGAACAGCTATGGGGTAACTTCCTTCCAGACAAGTTTCCTTCTGAGTTCTTGTCTGGGGATTGCTTCCAGACTCCACGCTGAGGTATTGCAGTCATCCCCTGTGGCTTACTGAAGAGTCCCTCTGATGTGTTCTGCAGCAGGTACTGTGATACGTGGCATCATATGGCTGGACTAAGGAAGAACTGGTATGGCTATTCAGGAAAAATCATAGGCCCTTGCTAGAGCAGTCAAAAAGCACCAAGAAGCATGTAGGTCCAGTTGGAAATTTCTTGACAGATTTTTTTGGAGTGAAACTTCTCCAGTGAACAGGCATTGCCTGCTTTTTCAAACTCCTGCACTTGTTTTCCATCCAGAAGGCATGTCTTTTTCTTTAGTTTTCTCATTGTACTGGATCTGGCTGGGATGGAGTTAATTTTCTTCATAGCAGCTGGCATGGTGCTGTGTTCTTTGTGACCAAAACAGTGTTGATAACACACCAATGTTTCAGCTCTTGCTGAACAGTGTTTGCACAGCATCAAGGCCTTCTCTGTTTCTCACTCTCTCCTGTGTTTGTCCCCCTGCAGTGACAGGGGGATGCACAAGTCTTTGGGAGGGAATACAACCAGGCAGATGGCTTGAACCAAGCACAGAGCTGTTCCATGCCACTGTAATGTCATGCTCAGCAATACAAAGAAATGGGGGGAGGTGGTGAGATGTTTTCCCCAGCTTTTTCTTGGGAACTGCCTGGGCACTGGTCTACCCATAGGAGGTGAGTAGTTTGTTTTTGGGTGTTTTTTGGGGTGTGCTTTTATTCCACTTCTGCTTTGTTTAGGAAACAATTTTTATCTTGACCTAGAAGTTTTCTTGCTGTTTAGTCATACTTTACTCTTAACCTAATCTGTGGGGTTAGGGAGAGGGGGAGTAAGTGGCTGTGTTGCTTTAGCTGCCTACCAGACTTAGCCCCCAACACCCGTGAGGCTCTCTTGTGTTTGTGGAAGGCAGAAAGCAAATAGAGAGATCCAAACAGAGATCTCAGCACATGGATATCTGCAATAATAGTTTTGGATTCTTCAGGGTAAGGCAAGTATTTTGTTTTTATTTTCATTGTGGAAAGTTTTCAGACAGCATGAAAACTTCTGTCAGAAAAAGGACATCGACAAAACCCCCCAGTAACTGCAGTGTATTTTTCTGGTGTCTCAGCTCCCATAATGTTCTCAGCTCCCATAATGTTCTCAGCTCATTCTTCTCACCTAGCAAGTCTTAGTTTGACACTCAGATCTTCCCTGTCTTAGTCCTCCCTCTTCCTGCTTTCCCCCCATGTTGGCCTCTCCAACATGGTTGCATTCTGCTCAGCTGTTATTCCTACTGTGTTCAAATTTGACAAATCCCTTTTCCCTTTCTGTAGATCATTATTTACAGAAAGATCCATGCTATTCCTGCTAGATGCCAAGAATTGTGTCAGCCTGTAAGCCAAGTGAAGATAGAATTCTAAAGCAAATTGCTAAAGTTTGCCTCTGTTTAGATGATGTGGAATTATTTTTTTAAGACTTCTGCGCTCATAAAGGTGAATGGACTCTCTCAGGGACTGTAAAAATTATGTTCTTGGCTGAAGGCCAATATGGGCAAAATTTGAAGTTTGTATCCCAAGGAGGAGGATGCTACTGTATTTTAGTGACCACAGAATTGGTTAATTTTAATTTTCTACCTTTTCTTTCCAAAGTTGCCTTGACAAAAAGAAGCATTGAAAAAACATTCAGCTAAAACATTTATCTCCAGAAAATAAGACTGTATAACAGAAAAAAAAGTTTGGTACTTTCAGCAGAAGCATATAATAACTGGTAGATTGTCTTTATTCTCCTTTGTAGATGCTGGAAACAGTCAAAATTCATACTTCTTCAGCCATAGAAAACTATAGCGTAGAACCTATTGTTTCTGAACACATTCGAAACTTTAATGTATATCTTATGTCACGGTTTTACCTTACCTGAGAATATTAAAACTTTGAGCAGAAGTAGTTAGTGTACTTCATGTTAGTGCACTTCTTTTCTTTCCATAGCTCTTTCAGGGGCAGTAAAAAGAAAAAGAGTAAATGGGAAAAAAATTGAATAAAAGTTTGAAGGTGATACTGGGACTTGCTAAAGGACAAGAAGGAATTGAAAAAAATTATTTGGGACATAGGGGGAGAAACATGTCACAACAGTGTAAAATGTGAAAGGGAAATTAATTTACAAAGCATCACAAGACAAAGTACATAAAATAATGGAATACAAACTAGTGGCTGAAGAAAATACGGGAATGGTAAAAGAATCATTAGAACAAGTATAATTTGGTGCAAAAGCAAGTGCTTATGGTGTGCCTAATGCTTACAGTCATTTTTGTGGTGCACTGTGTTAAAAAAATGCTAAAAGATAGAGTTTGCACTGAATTACTTTTGCTAATTAAGTGTCAGTTTGACTGTATGTCCACAATTCCAATCCAGTACACCTAAAGCAGTGCTTAGACTTGGAGAGTGAAAGAAATTTTAAGAAATCATGGGTAAGGAACTTGGTGACCAGTCAGATATAATGATATATAACTTATAATTAGGTTTTCAAATTATATATATTTAGCTACTTTAATAACTACTATAGGAATAGTACTATGATACATTTTCAGTTTCCTCTCCTGTATATTTTTTAATGCACTTATCTGCATGTTTTCAAGATGTAAACAAAGAGGAGGACTAGAAATACGTAATATAAAAATAAATTCCAGAACAGTGAAATCCAGAGAAAATTTAAGCATGAAAAATCTTGCAGTATGTCATGTCTGACAAGTAATCTTGAAATGTCTGAATGGGATAATTTTTCAACATGCCAGTCAAATGCTAATGTTTGAAATAACAGCAATCATAGTTTGTACAATATCTTGACATTTAGTACAAAACCATAAATAATGTTTATATTGCACTTTCATATGGGCTGTCTTATCAGAGAAATTAAAATCCTCCTGCTCTTTTCTTCTGCATGCTGCTTACTCATTTTTGTGGGTTGCATTGGCCATGCAGGTATCTACATCAAGTTCAGTACTCTGGGGGGGTTTTTTAGTTAAATTTTCATGTATTGTTTGTGTATCTTGAGTTTTGCAATGTTCCTGGTTCGTAGGAGTATACATACTGGCCTGTGGCTGCTGGTCATCAGTAATAGGAGATGAAGGGAAAAATATGAAAAACGGGGTAAATGTAGACTGATGTGGTGTGGGGGGTTTTTTGTTTTTGTTTGGTGTTTTTTGTTTGGTTTTTTTTTTCTTCCTTGTGACTTCTTTGCTGTTCGCAGAATGTTTGAAGTTTTCCTGAGAAAAAAGTTGTAAAAAAAAAAAAAAAAAGTCATTATGCTTAATATAAGCTAATGGAGTTCTGTATGAGAGTTTTGTTTAATATTTGAGTCCATTTGTGTGTTCAGCCTTCACAATATACTCTAGCAGTATGCTTTACAACTTAGTTATAACACTGTTTGTAGAGAAAACAAAGAAATTAATTGTAAAATTAAATTTTCAGATATTGGCTATTTTTCCCAGTTCCTATGTTTATGAGAGACAGAGAATAACCATCTGCTTTTCACATTTAGTATATCTTTTATTATTTTCTTTGTTTCCATTTGGTACTTTTGCCTCAAGCTCTCACTCTCACTAAAGGCTAAAAAGCTTTAGCCAGTGGCATATGAAAGCTATTGATCATCCATATTGACTTTTGTGGTATTTATTACTCTTGAGTTTCAAAGTTTTTTTCCACTACATTTTCAGTGAACTTCAGGCAGGTTTCAGAATTGTGGGTGTGTGGCAGAATAATGCTTGTGTTTGCGTTTCCATTTCATTCTTAATCATTCTGGATTTGAAACTTCTAACCTAAGGAGGTTTCTTTACCAGATGTGTAAGAATGCAATGTCAGTCAACCTTATTTATGGTCACTGTGTTAAATGACCTGATTTATAGCATTCCTGGGCAAGTGACGTTAATTTTTCCTAAAATGTAGTTATTCCTGTAAAAATGTTTACTAAATCTTAGTTCTGAACTTGGTTCCTAGCATTTCTGAGATCCTTGAAATTATTCTGAGGTGGTATGGGAAAGTGTTTTCCATTAGGGTGCATCAGTCATCTGTCAAGGTGACATTGAGGAAAAAGTAGCTGAATCTGAGTAAAAAGTTTGACTTTAAGTAAATATGAATATGTAATTTCTTCCTATTCTACTTCTCCCTCTAATATGTATTGAAAGAATAATAAATGATCTACCAAATTTAGTTTGCATCATCTATTTGGAAGGTTCATGTTGGTAAGGCAGCATTTTTATGTGTTCACAAGTTGATGACAGTGACATCATTAAGTTATTTGGGATGGAAGAGGCCAAGGAAAGCTGGCATGTGACTTACAAAGATACTGCAGTAGTATCAGATGGTCAGAGTTTATCCTGTGCAGCTACAGAATGACTCAGTCCTTCAGCTCCACCTCTGAAAAATGTACTTTTTCCTGTGCTTTGTGTTCAAGATTTGACTTAAGAAAAAGATGGGATTTATCTCTCTTAAGTAAGTGCAACTGTTTTGTTCAGATGCCTTGCTAATAAAACTCTTTTTAGGCAGCAGTAAGTGTACAGGCAAGGGAAATGTATCTGCTGCTCTGGAGACTGCTGCATGGGTAAATGTTGCCTTAGGGCACTGTAATATTTTGGCTGGGAGGTTTATTTGCATTAACGCAGTTTCTGGTGTACTGGTGTCCTCATCTCGGATTGAATCTTTTGGCCACAGTACAAGAAAGTGTGGTGTGTGTAATGCTTCCTTTGCTCCATAATAGGCACCTCTCATTTTTTTTCATGGTGGATTAAAATCAGGGAGCTAATCTATAGGGATGGGGTTTTTTGTCTGTAGAGTGTTGCTTAAAGGCAATCTGTTGTCTAGTCAGTGAGTCACAGACAGGTGAATCCTCTGCCAGATGTAATGATCCTGGGTCTTCTGGGGAGAGCAGTAACTGCATGGATAGAACCGTGGGGGGTATGTACACCTTCACATTCTGTTGTCCAGGGAAAACCAGAGGCACAGGGTGTGCTTGGGAGATGAAGCTGGGCAGATCCTGAACAGATGAGTGGTAGAAGCAGAAGGGCTTCAGGATGTGACTTTCCTGCTGCCAGACTACAGAGCTGTTTGCATTTTTTAGTTACCTTTCTTCATTACAAATACGACAACGTAGTGATATGTACAACAGAGGAAAATATAAATTAAATACATGTCCAGTAGGCCTCAAAAATTTAAATTTAATTCTTCTATGTAGAATTAAATTTAATTCTTCTGTGGTACTTTAGAAGACTAATTTCTCAAGTCTTCAAAAAAATAACTTCAAAATTTGCTGAATGTTCTTGTCACTGTCTTTTTTAGGAGAGTGCTATCTGCTTAACTATACAAATGACAATAGCTATGGATTTTTCCTATGTAGGATTGCTCAAATGAAACTGGAACTTATCAAATGAAGTTATCCCACCAGCTGTGGTAGAGTTCAGAACAGATCCACTGCACAAGCCAGGGGAATTTCTTGTCGCATCATTTAATGAGGGAGTTCTTGTCCTAGGGGTCTCCAACACTCTTGTAGGGCAATGTAAAGAGAAGGGTTTTTTAAAAAGATTTGTCAATTTATCAGCGAGTTTGGCAAGTCATATTTATGAACATTGTCAGGATGTGAAGCACTATCTCTTATTCCTTAGTTTATTTTTAGATAGAAAGGTGTTAAGCTAAACCTGATTTTTTTTTTTTCTGTTTTTTTTTTTTTTTTCTTCATCCTTTTGTCTTGTGGTTATACTTCCTTACCAGATTCAGCAGATGTACAATGCTGGGTACAGCCTTGCCTTTTCCAGGCTTTTTACCTGTCCATTTTGCTCTAATCTGAGGATGCTTTTGTTCATGAAAATGTTTCTGTTCTGTGTAATTTCAGTGTCTTATGTAAATACTTTTGTGGGAAGTCTTAACCTAGTGTGAAGAGTGTACTCTCTTCAGAATGGTGTTAAAGCACTGAATGAAATACAGCCTCAAAACACTTAGCTAAAATCATTAAATGTATAGCAGAATCTTTATGGATCATTCTTTGGTATATTCTACAAGACATTTTTATAAATCTGTACCAGCACATATGAAGAATATTGTCATCCTTTTTGTAAGGAGTCATTAAGGACAAAGAGATTTCTGAGAAATTGTCCTGATGGGAAGCATTCATTGTGATTTGTCAGCTCAGAGATAAGTTTATTAATTTCTGTTTGTACGTAATAACTGCTTTTTGTGGGCACTTCTGGTCAGTGCTATGGCAAAGATCTCTTGTTTATTTACATACTTGTGAACTCTGAACTTTTAAAAAGTGATTCAGAAAGAAAGTAAATGTTACTTTAGCAGAAAAAGTTATCTGGTGTTGTAACAGAAAAAAGCCTCTGCTATTGTGGGAATAGCAGTTGCAAGGAGGTGGTTGATATTACAATAGTAATGTACCCAGGAAATTACAAAAAGACACCAAATTCCCATAAATTTTCAAAAGTTGTAAGGTTGTGATAGTATTTGTTTTTTTTTTTTTTTTTTTTTTTTTTTGTCAGGAAATTTGGAGAGCGACCTCAACCGAAACGGCTTACCAGGTGAGCATTGAACAAATTCTGGTTTTGACCATTTTCTGAAGTTAGCAAGTTAAAAATTTGTGGCTTGCTAATCCTTGAATTTTAAATATCAGAGCTTTAAAACTACTGTATGCAATCAGCAGACAGAAGTAAAATTTTTAACAGCAAATGGCTTGGTTTTAATATATTACTCAAAATGCTTTTTATAAATGGTATTGACTTCACATATCAGTTATTGTGGATTATTCAGTAGAATGGGAATCTGCTTAGTTTTAAGACACCAGGAATGAGCTGGATTTCTTTTCTTGAGCAAAAGTGTCTCATGAGGTCATGTGAAATACCAGTTTTTACCACCAAAATTCATCTGTTATGTTACTGCACTCAAGCAGCAGGTAAGAGCAAATTGAACACAGGGCTATCAAGAAATGACCTGTAGCCAATTTTTGGTGAAACCTAAACAGTCAGAAATAGCATCAAATAGGACCATCAAGTCAATGCATTCTGGAAAGTTTTTGGAGTGACTGGACTACCATGCCTGACTTGGTCCTGGTCTCCCTGGGGAGTATGTATGTTAGAAGCTGTTAAGTAGTCACTATTTTTTCAAACTGTTGTAACACAGTCTGTGCAAATATGTGTTATTCTGTGCCCCAAACTGTACCCATTTCAAATAGTACTGAATTTAAGATTCACTGCTTGCAGTGCAGTAGATGTGCATCGTTTTTATACTTTTCTGTGGTAATAGTGCTGTATAAAGACATGGAAAATCATTGCCACTGTGGGCTACTTCAGTTTGCAGTGAAGTTATGATGCCTAATGTAAGCACAGGTGAGAGGGAGCATTTAAATATTGTGTAGGGGATAGCTGTTTCATTGCATTTCTGGATAAGCTTCAGGTCAGCTTGTGGCATTGTTGTGCTTCATTTCAATGCAAAATTGATCTATACTGGCTTAGAAGTAATTAAACAAACATTGCTGTTTCCTGTTGGCCTACCTGTTTGCTGGGCTATTTAAAGATAGTCAGTTGTAAGTAATAAACTGTTTTCCATCTTGAGCAGTAGCACTTCTTAGCATGACCTCAAAGTTATGGGTAGAATTTATCTTCCACAATTTAAAAAGAACAACAAAAATAATGACAGTTCAGTGTGAGGCCTTTTAACTAAGTTGTCTATTACCTCTACTGACTCTAAATTTCATGTCTAGGAATGTAGCTACTAGACGTGCCAGATACTTTTTCCTGTGAGTACATTTTAGGCACCTGGCAACTGCTAGCCATCCTTCAAGGCAGTAACTTGTAAACCTCTTCTGTGTTGATGGAGGCTGGAAACAAGCAACCAAACTTGTTCCTTTGGAGAGAAAATTCTGAAACAGAAAAAACTGTCACAATTTTTTTTAGGAGTATGATTTGTCTGTGTAATGTGTCTGTAAACCCTTAAATACAGTTAGTTCAGTTCCTGGAAATTTATTCTACTGTTTTTGTATGAAGGCAGTCCTATTTGTCTATTCATTATGCATGCTCCAACAGAACACTACTTTGTTCATACTGTGCTGGTTGTTTTTAGATGTAAACTATGAAAGTACTACCCTTGTGGTGGAGACTTTTAAGATTTAATAATGTAAAATGTCATGTAAGAACTGTAGTGGTTATGTGTGGTTTTTATCAGTGGGAGAAGTTGGAGGGGAACATTCCAAGTTTCCATTAGAGCTTACACTGTATATGTCCCGTGTGGCAATAGAGCAATAGGAAAGGAAAAATTTCTTCCTTCTAGAATGCTAAGTAAACAGATTGATAGCACCTAGTGTTTTTCTGCAGGTGTTGCAGGTTTCGAGTGGTTTTTTTAGTGGTAGTGAAGTCAAACCTTTTTAGATCAAGTTACTCTGAATTTAAGGTAGTAATCTAAGTCTTTACTCTTAATATCCTGCTGTTCACCGAGAAAATCCAGCACACTGTCTTAGGCATGACAAATGCAAGAATTAGCAAAACATCAAAAAAACCCACAGCAAAGCTGTGTTGTTGTCAAAGACCACCACCACCCTCACTCCTCTGTGGAACTGTATGAGATATCTTTTAGAAAAGGACTTGTCAACAGAACAAGGCTTTTTCTCTACTGTCTTTTTCCACTGGAAGCATTTGGTTTTCTAGATCTGTCCAAAGGGAATTTAAAAATTGGGTGTGGTTTAAAAAAAAAAGGGGGGTGGGGGGGAATGAGGACTCATCTGTAGGGTTGATCTCTTCATATAACTTCCTCTTAAATGGACAATTTGTTTCTCTGGTTGATGATTTTGAAGATGAGTGCATTGGTGGGCATTCAACCTGCAAAAGCTCCTCAGGGACTTTAAAGTGTTCCTGTCAGCAGTTCAACACAGCTAAAGCCTAGGGTGTTGAATTTGGCATGCTGCTTAATGAACAGTTAGATTATTACACAGCAGAATGATAGGGTGTATTGTTCTCTTGACTTCTCTCAAGGAACTGCTATTGGTGTGTTTGAAGTAATGATAGCTTTTATAGGACATCTGTCATTACAGTGATGATGAGTGATAGAAAAGCTAATTTTTAAATTATTTTTTTTACGTAATTGCATGTGGGAAGTAGAGGCTTTCTCTAGAAAACTAGATGAAATAGTAAGCTGAAGAATTTTAACTTCACAAAACTCTTCTATAAGCTTTGCATTGATTTAGCTAATAGATGTGTCTGAACAATTTGTCATTAGCATGAGAGATGAAATTGGTTAAAGAGACAATATTGACTTAATGAAGTGTGTTCCAGTAAAATATATGTGGCATAGTACTTATAAAATCAAACTTTGAACATGAGGTAGTGATTTGCATTGTTCTGTTTCAAATCATGTAGTTGCTGCATTTTTTGTGGAAAATGTAGGAATTCTAAGTGACCACAAACCCCTACTGCTAACTTCATGCAAGACAGTTACTTCTTTTTGCTGCATAATTGTCATAAAACCCCAAACCCCCTCATCTTTACCTTATAATTACCTTATAATTAGAAATAAACCCAAAAGAACTTCCAAAGCTTATTTTGTCTTTCAATTTCTAGGGAAGCAATGCGAAATTACCTAAAGGAGCGAGGGGATCAAACAGTGCTAATACTCCATGCAAAAGTTGCTCAGAAATCATATGGAAATGAAAAAAGGTAAGTCTGTCTTCATTCCTGGCTTTTCTCTACAGATCCCAGAAAGGAAAACTATAGTGTGTGGTCTGCTGTGTAGTATATTGCAGAATGCCTCAGGTTGTCCTATAGTCTGAAGAAATGGAAAACAAGATGTGTTCTTGTAAATAATTAGGTAACAAATGCTGCACTTGAGACATTCAGTGTAGTGATGCAGGTTTATACCAACAGGTTCTCTATCTGGGGGTCAGGGTTATGTTCTACCAAATGAAAATTGCTCTTATTTGAAATTTTCCATTTTAAGTCTGGGCACGGAAGCAGACAAGTGTTCTGTGTATCTGCTATTTAACTATACATCCCTTTTCCTTACTGCCATGCTTAAATGTAGAAGGGCTGCAATGCAAGGCCTTACTAGCAGTAAATGGTCACTTGAAACCTTTGCAACAAACTCAACAGGCAGAAAGATTTATATGACAAAATAGGGACCTTTGATCATTATCTTCTCAGGTTGTGTGGTCATTCCAGTTAACTCATCACTGTGGGTGAGTTAAGCAGATTACTCCCAAAAAATGAAGGGTGCATCTACAGAGAACATGACTTTCTGAACAGTGTATCTGTAACTTCATTTTCTTCTGAGGTCAGAGCAGTTCTTAAGGGCAGGAACATTTTGCAAAGCTATCCTGTCTATCATTACTTGGGAGGAAAAAAATTGCATCAAAAAAAGAGAGAAAATAAAAAGGTAAAGTATGTAATTTGATAATTATAAGTTTCATTACTGTTTGGAAACCTCACAAGTGTTCTGAAAAATACAAGGTGAAGCTTGATGTTGTTTGGCATTGAAAGCTCCTGTGTGCATTTCATAGCATTGCCATGGATTCCTGTTCCCTTGAGTATATATGTATGCTTCACTTGATACGTGCTAAAGTTGCTGTGGCACATACATGATCTAAGCACTGGTAATGTTTAATGCACTACCCATAGTATGTAATAATGTTTGTAATAGTGTTTGATGCACTAGCTTGAAAAGTTTGCTAACTGGAATTAGGCATTCTTTTACCACTTTGGATTTTGTGAAGTGCAGTTCAGTTGCCTATCTCAGCACAGTTGCACTTGTTCATGAAAGGTATCTCCAGTTCACCTCTTAAGCATGTCAAACGAGTGTAGAGAATTCTGGAGGCTGGCAAAAGACAATTAGGGTAGGTTTAGGTTAGGCATTAGGAAGAGTGTGAGAGTGGTGGTGAGACACTGGCACAGGTTGCCTGAGGAGGTTGCTGCCCCCTCCCTGGAAGTGTTCCAGGCCAGGCTGGATGGGGCTTTGAGCACCCTGGGCTGGTGGGAGGTGTCCCTGCCCATGCAGGGGGTTGGAACTGGATGATCTTCAAGGGTCTTTCCAACCCAAACCATCCTGTGATTTTGTGATAACCTGATTAATTTTTGATACAGAAAGAGTAAACGAACTTGCATTGTCTTTGTAACTAAGAATTCAAAATACAAAAGGAATGATTTCTTAAGTTTGATATGTATTTCAAGTAAATATAGAACCCCCCAAAAAAACCCTAAACAAACTTCTGCCTTCTGTTGCAGTCTTTATACCTTGTTTGTTGTGAGGCCATGGAAGATCCTTATCATTAATAAACTTAGCACAATTGAAAGGGTAGCACAATAACTGCCTTTCAGTGTTTTGAAGAAGCTTGGTGGACTGGGAAATACTGGGTTGAAAATTCACTGTAGACAGTGCCTATCTCACACAGTGTGCTCTGGTTTAAATAGATACTGCAGGTTGTTGCCATATGGATGGGGATTTTCTGGGTTAATTTGAGAGCGTTCTTGGTATTTGTCCCAAAATAACAGCAAAGAAAGGAGGCTTCTTTCTTTTGAGTGGACTCGTTTTTATTAGCCTTGCTCTTCCCAAAGTTACTGCTATTGAGTTCAGTTAAGAAGTCAGGAGGTAAGAAGGTCAGGGATGGATTTGAGTTGAATTTAAGACTTTACATATTGCTACCTGAGGAATGGCTGTCATTTTTGAAAGGCACTCTGGTGATATTTAGTCCTGATGAGTGGGGGTGTTTGGCTTATGCTTGTATTTTTTCCGTATTTACCATTCACTGAGACTTCTCTCTTAGGAGTTTGAACAGTGTGAACGTTGATCAGTTGAAAGCACTGAAGTGTTTTGGATTCCAAGACATAGTTCATCAAAGACTGTGAGCCAGATTGGTATTTGTGAGTTATATGGTGTTCTGAGTTTAAACATTATCACTGCTGATAAGCCTGAGAATGCTCTAGCTGCATCTTGTTTTACAGATGGTAGTGAAGGAGCTCCTGTCATACCTGCTCAAGTTCTGTCACCAAATGGAGTGTATCTTCCCTCTGCTTAATGCTCTTGTTATGGAGTGTGTAGCCTTTTCCAGGGATTGCCCCATGGCTTCACTGGTTCATCCTTAGCACGCTAGAACTTCAGGATTTTTTTGTTGTTGTATTGAATTCTTTAGTAGATGTTGCTAGTTTTTTGAGCTCCTGAGAAGGAAAGAAGACTGCTGAGATGTTTCATGCTCAGAACAATGTGGGACCATCTTAGAATAGACCAACAGATACAAAGGAAGCTTCCCTGCTATTGTCACCCTGAACATAAATAAAAGCAGCTGGTACACACCTTGAAATCCTCCTGAAGGTGAAGACTTCAGTGGGATGAACATTGGGATGACTTGGGTGATTGGAAAAAGAAAGTCTGTGAAGCTTGAGGTTTGAAAAGAGCATTGAGGGCAACAGAACCAGGTTGCAGTGACACGAGCTGGTTTTGTTTTACTTTCTACAGTTCAGTTAGGGTGGCTTCTCTCCTTCAAGTACCAAAGATGGATTGGCCTGAATTGACTGGAGGGACTGGAGGAATATTGTTCTCTCCTTCAGTGAATGTAGACAAATCTCAGCTTGGTCTTCTTGCCACGGAAACATGTTCAGTTTCCAGCTGGTCTGGTGGAACAGGTATGTGAGTGACAGCTTGCTTCTGTGAGCTGTACTAACATGGACTTGGGAATGCTAAGGATTGTCTTCACTTCGGCAGGCTGTTAAATTGTAGTGTAAGAAGGCACTACAGGGATGCCCTCTAGTTTCTGGGAATTGATCCTCTGACCTTTCCTGGCTTATCCCAGTTCCAGTGCTAACCTCATTTAAAATTCCCCATGGTTTTACTTACACTGATCACAAATTCTTGGAAGATGCATTGGAGGAGAAGCACAGAGAGCATTTTCTGACAAACTAGGAGTCCACAACAAAATGTTGTAAGAGATACATTAAATACATGGAGCATTTGCAGAGACCTGGTATCCCAAAATGTTACCCTGTCACTGAGCTTTATATCAGCAGGGAGAAAGAACTGAGTGCAGCTCTAAGAAAGACATTCCTGGTTGCTGTACTTAGAGTAATGAAAGAGTTCACAGAGTTGATCCCTAACAGATCTTGTAGTTTTTTGGTCAAGTTGTTAGAAGTTTACCTCATAGAAGAATGTCCTGTATTGCTTTGCTACTCTATCAGCAAGGAATTGTCAGTCTGCTCATGGCATAGAGAAGTATTAAGAGAATATGTTTTAAATCCAGTGAGGAAATGACTTTCCACTGTTTTTACTTGTACTGAAGATTCTCAACAAACTCAGAAGCAGCAGCTGCAGCTGCCTTACTCTACAAGATAATTTTATTTTTATTAAAGATCAGATTAATACTTCAGAAGTATTTTTATGTTCTACTCAGTCTTACTTCAGTTTTATGGTTCAAGAAAGAAGAGTTAGGCCCTGTAAATCAAAGGACAAAGGAAGAATATTTTTCTTTTTGTCACCAAGCAATGTCCTGCCTTATTTTTCCCATCAATAACACTGGGAAATTTACCTGAACTACTTCACTTATTTTGGGGAGCTGATTTTCTCTTTATAATTACCTGAAAGCCAGCCTCTCACATAGCATTTACATTGCTATTTACATTGGAAATGTTTTATTAATGATAGAACCTGTTTCCAGTAATTTTATACATACCAAAGACATTTTCATTAGTTCTTTATGGAAATAGAAATATGAGGATTCTCATGGTTTATTCACACTGTATTGGATAGAAGATTTATAGTTAATATCTTGCATTCATGATTTCCTGGGGTTGTAAATATGAAATAGAAAGCTCCCACACTGTTTGTATCTGAAGGGTAAGAGTGACACATAAAATCCATTCAGATTTTGAATGTCCAGACTTTATTACAGCTTCATAATTTTAACCAAACTTAAAATTGTTTCAGGTTCAAAGGGTTCTTTCTTTGTTCAGTAACTAAGAGGTTTTCAAGTTTTTTCTCTGTGTTCGAATTTAAGAAGAGTGCCTTACTTACTGTGGCTTGTTTTCTCTTCATCAAGGAATTAAAACTTGTTTCTTAATAGTCTTCATTGCCATCTAGTGGCCACAGTTATTCAGAGGACCTGTTTTAGAATAAAGTTGAAAAAAAGATATGAAAAAGTTTGGGAATTTTTGTTTTTTTGAGTTCTGGCCAGTAAGATAAACACAAAAGCTTACAGGAGGAAGAAAGGTAAATGTGTGATGGTTGCTTTATGGTGTTATACCCACTTGGAATACAAGAGGTTTGGATTCTTTTTTGTAAAGCATAGTTTCCCTAATAAAGGTTGCTATTTTTAGTTGGTGTATAATTTCTTCACTGGAATTAGCTTATGATTGTTGAGAATAAAGTTAGGGGGGGGTACATCCATTAGCACTGGAAGGATCTTGCATCGTCATTCAAGTTGGAGTGTTCTGAAGCAGACCAGATATGTGGTGTGCTTTTTTTGGCAATTTGAGTTTCTTTCTAGAAGAACAACTCTTGAATAAATACATCTGTTACTTGAAGTTTCTTCCTTAAAACATTACACTGCCTGACCTTGGAGTTACTTCAAAACCCCCATCTGAAAACTGTTGTTCAGAGGAGATCCCTGTAACATTTGCACCATCTGGGCTGGTAAGGTGGAGTGGGATTCCTGAACAGTACAAGAACATGATCATTGCCCTTTCTTGACCCCCTTGCCAGTTTAACAACTGTGCTGCTTCTTACCCACTTGCTTCCTTCCCACCCACAAATGTGTGTCTGTATGTGTGTGCTTACATATATATATATATATATGTTACAATACAACCACTATTGTCTGCAATTGAAGTTTTCTCAATGTAATGTTAAAGCTAAAGCTGTCACTTCGTGCTTTGTTTTAGTCTTCTGTTTTCCTAAAACATGCTGAAAGTTACAGCAATCAGTAGATGAGCTTCAGAATAGAATTTTAAGAATAGTTATGGTATTTCCATCTGGATGAATAGGGCATAGAAATTAGATTGGTCATGGAGAAAGTAGATATGCACCTTGTATACTTCAGCATGAATATTACTGTTTTGACTATTGTCATTGTACTGCCTTCCTCACAAACATAAGTCCTCTTAAGGTAATTTTCCTCTAGGATAAAGAAGCATTTGAAGGAAATTAGGTCACGTCATCTTTTGATATCATGCAGTGAGCCACTTTCTACAAACTCTTTTCTAGGAACCTTTTTTTTCAAACCTGAGCATGGTAATTTTGAAAGACTTCCAC
Source organism: Florisuga fusca (assembly GCA_038090715.1). Lineage (NCBI taxonomy): Eukaryota > Metazoa > Chordata > Aves > Apodiformes > Trochilidae > Florisuga > Florisuga fusca. Next base: position 6,044,485 of record JAAWXA010000001.1, on the reverse strand, counting down.
AGATGTTTTAAGCTGCATACTATGATATCATCAGTTTTGTTGTGCTTTAAAAAGAGTGAAAATTAGTGAAAAAAAAAAATCACTGTGGATTTACTGACAATATAGAAAGTTTTTAGTTTTGTTTTGTTTGTTTGTTTTGGGTTTTTTTGTCTGCAGGGGTCATGATAAGACTGAGACATTTTGAATTGCAGTAAAAACTTAAATTTTGCTTGTGAATTGCTGCAGCAAAGAATTTTCATTAATTGTGTGCATCAACTTACACTATCACAAATCTTTGCATTTATTTCAATGGATTCTTAGTATTTACATTTTGTTATTTTGTAATTATTAACTCAGGGCTTTAGAATCATAGAATGGTTTGGGTAGGAAGGGACCTTAAAGATCATCAAGTTGCAACCCCCTGTGTGGGCAGATCAGGTTGCTCAGGACCTGTCTGACCTGGCCTTGACCACTTCCAGGAAGGGAGCAGCCAAAACCTCCCTTGGAAACCTGTGCCAGTGTCTCACCACCCTCATACGAAAGAATTTTCTCTTAATATCTAATATAAATCTCCTCTCTTCAAGTTTTAATTACATCTATTAGCAAATGTGTTGCTTAGAAAAGCGTTTTATATCTGTTAAATAAAATAAATAATTTTGCTGAATAGGTGAGATAAATAAGTGTATTAGACCTGATTTTCATACTAATGCTGACTTCCAGGTTTATATGGTATTTAAGAGAAATAATTCATGCATTTAGTTGTCCCCAACTAAATTAAAGCCAAATTAAAATAAATTAATAAATTCTTCCTACTTAACCATATAAGGTAGGAATTCTGTTGTCGTGCCAAGTTAACTACTGCTCTCCAATTTGAAATAAATAGAACAAATAAAATATCTTTGCCCTTCATGCTTCCTTATCTGCCTCTCAACTGAATGTACTCATTCTGCTTTAGGTTTGGTCTTAACTAAATGAGGATAAAAACACACTGCAGCTGTTGGCTAAACTAAACCTGAAAGGGATTAGGATTTTTGTTTTAATAATTTGCAGAAACTTCTAGACCAAAACACTGTATTATGGTGCAGTATTTAATTTTTAACATGTTCTCGGTCATCTTTTTACAGTTACTGATGGAGGTGTAAAATCATCTCTTCCATTTAAAAATTGGAAAGAGATTTATACTTGGATAGAATAGAGTTCCTCCTTGATAAAAATGAAACACCAAATATTTAGGAATTGTATTCAGCAGTTGTCCATTAAGTTAGTTTGTAGAACTATTCTATGCATATTAATTACTGCATCATGTTAAGGGCCTACATTTTTGTTTTGTAGAGATTCAGGCTTATCTATTATATATGGAACTTGAAAGATATGCAAAATATGTATCTAATGCTGATTTTCTTTGCCTTTTTGGCTTTTAATTGCATTTTATAAAATCTTCAAAAGCGTGTGTGTATAACCTCAAATAAGTGCGAATGGTCTGAGAATGCTTTGGGTACGTGGCAGTTTCTGTTTCAGGAACTTTTCTGAAAGCTGTGTGTAATCTCATAATGTGTTTTTCATTTTCAGGTTCTTTTGTCCTCCTCCATGTGTATATCTTATGGGCAGTGGATGGAAGAAAAAAAAAGAGCAAATGGAACGGGACGGTTGCACTGAGCAAGAGTCACAACCTTGCGCCTTCATTGGGATAGGAAACAGTGACCAAGAAATGCAGCAGCTGAACTTGGAAGGAAAGGTAGGAGATCTTATTGTAAACTACTCCAAAGAGTATTGTGGCTACATGGTGCACCTTTCAGGGAATACTCTTGTTTATTTTTGGTAACTTCTATAACACTGTAGTAAATAAGTGGTGTTACATGTTATATGTGGTGTTAAAAAAATCCTTTTCAGAACATGTAGGACAATTTAATAGCTGGATTTGGTTAACAGGATCGTAGCAGGGTACTAACCTTTCACTTGAAGGTTGTTGGTTCAGTCAGTAAACTGTAAGGTTATTTGGTAGGCATCAGTGGTTAACTCCAAGGTTTCTGGCCCAAACATTTTGTCCCTCTACCTGGCCTGCATGAGTGCATAATCTCATACAAGAGGCATCTGAACAACATCTACTGCTTGAAGTGGTCTTTAAGTCCCTTTGCATAAAAATACAATTAAAATGCCATCTTAATAAATTTATGTATTTTTACAGCGATAAAAATTGCTACAAGATGTTTTAAAATATATTTGTGATTAATTTAATAGTTGGGATAGAACAGGGAGCATGTGAGTGCTCGTTTTTTCTGTTTTATTAAGCAGTGCTTTACAGCTACCTAGCATTTCCAGCACAGTCTGTTTAGAAACACTTCATATGTTGCCGAATAGGAAAAGAATAATGAAAGTTCTTTCTCAGGATGTTTTTTTTCAAGCTCCTCCTGTCACCTAGTTTAAACACTTAGCCAAAAGTAACTTTCTAGTGTTTTGAAACCGAATTGGTTCTCATCCTTTCAAGAAAAGTTGGATTCAACCATTTTCTGCCCAGGTATTGCACTGGTAACCACTCAGATGGCTGTGACACAGCTGTGGTTTCTAGCTCTGGTAAGGGTCTTAGGAAGATGCTAAACTGCTGAAGTTGAGTGATGAACTTGCAAAGCTAAACAGTAGTTTAACATAACAGTTAAACAGCTAAGCAGTTTTTAACATCAAATATATCCATATGGAAGAGATAGAAGAAGCAGTTTCTGTCCGTTTTAGAAACTATTACATCAGATTTCTAATTTTGTTTATAATAAAATATACGTAGTTTGCTGAGCTGTGTTGACTTGGAAGAAGAAACAACGGTATATTTTCACCTACAGAATTATTGCACTGCCAAAACATTATACATATCAGACTCAGACAAGAGAAAGCACTTCATGTTATCGGTAAAAATGTTCTATGGCAATAGCGACGACATCGGCGTGTTCCTCAGTAAGCGGATCAAAGTCATCTCCAAACCTTCTAAAAAGAAACAGTCACTGAAAAATGCAGACTGTAAGTATTGTACAGTTCTTTTCTTCAGCAATTAATTAATTACTCTTACTGATTTTTTTTTTCCTTATATATTCTGACTTCTGACTAAAAAAGTAGTTACAATGAAACTGTCAGTTTCTGGTTTTGCTAACGTGTTTCAGGATGGTACACATCAGTGTACTTTAAAGTATTTCAACATCAGATATACACAGTATGCCCTGTTGAGTTTAATGCAGTCATCAGTAATTATTTAGTAAATATAAGTGGTCCACCAAAAACTATCATGAGGAGTAAATCCTTATAGACTGATGCATAGAGAATGCTCTACTTTACCTTTCTAAGCTGTTGGATCTCTTAAGCTGCCTTGATCTGGTGCTTAGAATGTTTTGGTCAGTACCAGAGATGGCTTTCAAATTGTCATAAATAAGTAGCATCATGTTATCCCAACTGCACTTTGTCACATCACAGCCACCCTCTTACTGTCTCATGCCATTTTCATGTTGTTTTTACTTTTAATATCTTTTGCGTGGTTCCTTTTACATAAATGGTTAAGAAATCTGTATGGTGATGTTTCACCCAGATTTATTTGCTTACAGTGTTTTTCAACTAAAGATATCTCTGGTGCTAATGTATGATTGGGAACATTTTTTGCATTTCCTCCAAAGTTTTTGCCTGCGTACCGCTGGAGCACCTCAAGAGATACCCTTTTTTTTTTTGTTTGTTTTTCTCTTTCTCTTCACTAGTGTTCTAAAAGGCTCTTCCATCTGTGTTGGGCTGGAACCCATTCACCTATGGAATGTGGATCTCGGGGGCCGCTAGCTTGCCACATGACTAAAGGCAATCTGTTGCTGTGCAGTTCACACCCGTGGGCGCAGAGTATGCACTGTTGACTTTGTATTCAGACAGATAGTTTTGATGGACAGTGAATATGAACCAAGTAGAAGAAAGATGCCTCTTTTGATGGCAAAATGCTAGTTGCTGATTTTTTTTTTTAGGGGAGCAGACTTAGCATTTCTCTCTCTTGAATGATAAGTAAGTTCAGATCTGAGAAAATTTCAAGTTGCATGGTTACAATTTTACATAGTTATGTCTGTCTTTCGATTTATTGTGATTTGTAAGAATTTTTCTTTATACTTCAAATATACTTCAAATGATCACTGAAAATTGTCTAAGTACTTCACAAGGGCAAGCTAGAGCTTCTGCTCAAATAATCAGTTGTTGGAGAAGTAGAAGCAGAAGGAATTTTCATCTGGCAAGCATTGGCTCACTTGGCTAAGTGGCAAAATTCTGTAAACTAGCATGCCTTTGGAGAGCAGCCACTGTGTATCTTATTCCACTTGTAATTATGTGATTATTTTTGTTCTGTCACAAATATAACTATTTTCTAAATTAACCAATAGATGAGAATTATTTCTTGATTTACAGTATTCATTAGTTGATACTACTGTATTTGTGACTTTTTGTTACTCTTCTATGTAATAATGAAGTAATTTTATAATCTGAAGTCTGTATGTGTTCCTTGCAGTATGTATTGCGTCAGGGACAAAAGTGGCACTATTTAATAGACTTCGATCCCAAACAGTTAGCACCAGATATTTGCACGTAGAAGGTGGTAATTTCCATGCCAGTTCACAACAGTGGGGAGCATTTTACATTCACCTCTGTAAGTAAAAGTGAAGTAATATATTTTTTCACCTCCCTCCCTCCATCCCCACAAAAAAAGTCCTGTGTTTTTTCCTCCATACTAATTGTCCATGTGCAGATTTGTTTTGTTACTGAGTGTATATTTAATGTAATAGTGTGATGTTGAATGTTTCTCCTGTTGAGGGAAAGCAGTGATTAAAACAATGTGAAAATTCCTGTTTAATGCAGTGGATGATGATGAATCTGAAGGAGAAGAATTCACAGTGAGAGACGGCTACATTCATTATGGGCAGACTGTCAAACTTGTATGCTCAGTTACTGGCATGGCACTCCCAAGACTGGTACAGTTTCATTTCTTCAATGCTGTAATTAATTTGTAGATGGCTACTTAGTGTAATTGCACAGTGGGATTTGTGTTGTGTACCATTTTTGGCTTTGTATGTTCCTTTTGGGTAACTACTTACGAGAGACTTAGATAAAAGCAAAATTACAAGGCAGAAAATCACCTCTGTCCTGGCCCAAACCAGGATAGTAGCACATGTTTTATGTGGAAAACGGTGTTCATTTTTTTAAAAAAAACTTTATTTATGGCTGTGGATTTATTCTGTAAGCAAATAACTTGTATAATAAGCATAGATAATTTTTCAGAATCCAGACCTGCCAAAAAAGTTAACCAGCAAGCTGTCCTGAAGAAAATCTCTATTTTAAAAGCAGTAATGTAGGTCCAAGTACAGCAAAATAATTCAATTATTGATCTTAAATAGATGATTCTTATAGACAGTAGGACTATTCAGTTTGTTGAGGTCAGCATGGCTTTAAAACTGCTTTACTGATCTGAAGCTAAAAGCACCTCTCTGTACTTCTAACGCTACATAATTACACCAATATCATCATTTTGGACATTAATTAATAATGTCTGTTAAATGTGGAATGTTGGAGGTGCATTTGGAATTAGGCCTTTGAGATACAGGCTTGATTATAACCAGATAAGGTTTGTGAACAAAAAAAATTATTGCTGGATATACAGTAATGGTTTTTATACATAAGTTTAAGTATAATTGTAAGGTGGTTTGTCCTGTTTTGTTAATTTAATGCCAGACTAAAAGGAATTTTACATGGCTCATAAAAAGCAATGCTTCATAATGAGATCTGTGAAATTGTGGTTTGCCAACACATCATGAATTTCATAAAAGTTTTGGCTAATTCCACTTCTGTTTAGAAACAGTTTTTAGAATGTGCCAATATAAAACTTAAAAGTCCCTGCAGGCAGGTTTTTTCCCCTTCCCAAACTTATTTTACTAGGACTAATGAGAAATTCTCTCCCAATATCAGACATAGGTAAAAAAGAAGATAGCCTGTTCAGAGTAAATGGTATAAATTTATCATTTAAATAGATTGGGTTTTCTCACAAATTACATTATTTGACAGAAAAATCCAAACTTGGTTATTGCTGATCTAGTTTACTGCACATTAAATTCACTAAGAAGATCTCACTTCATTTGGGGGCTTTCTGTTAATATTTCCTTATTGCCAAGAGGTGATGCTATCTTTTAGGATTCCAGAAACCTTATTTGTAGGTAGAAATACTTTAAAACAAATCAGGCTAAAGTTTCCTGTTTTGTTGGCTATTGGGAAGATTTGTCATGCTGCCTTACAAGATTGAATGAAGGCAATGCAATTAAAAGGTAACTTGTAGACATTTTATAGGTTAATACAAAAAACTTGGAGGAAACAAGTTAACCTTGAAACTTATGTTACTAATAATGCTGTTTATTATCATTAGAAATCCCAGGAGACATGGTTGGCTTTCAGATTGTCAGGTCAGAAATCTTCAAGCATTTTGGCTGCTGCTTCTGCTGATGTTGCATAAAATGAAATATAAAACTTTTTTCTAGAAGTTGAGTTAAAATTCCAAGCTACAGATTTCCACTGTCTGTAAGGGAATAACATTTTTAATTTAAAAAAATAAATTATAACATCTCTGAATTAAGTCAGCAGATGTTTTTTCACTGAACTACCAGGTATAAGGAACAATAGTTCTTTGCAGTTGTCTTTAAGTACCATATATTAACCAACTGTTGTTAAGATACACTATGATTGTTGCTGCAAAACTGTACTTAAGGGCATCTCAATACCTTCAAAGCAAATCCTTTTTTTGATTCATTCTCATTCAGCAACCAGGCTGCCACAGAATATTGTTGATACTCTCAGTGATGAAAGTTTCTGCAAAAGTGTGTTGATACTTGACCCTACTTCTCTTTCATACCAGGCCAGGGTAACAAAAGTAGATTTTACTGAAGCTTCGAGGTTTTTTCCTGTTCTTAAAGCAAAAAAAGATTAAATATGTATGTGTGCAGCACATTCAGGCTGTGGTACTGAATGTCACTTCAGTGTTGTGTTCTAGTTTCAAAAATATTGAGAATTAATAATCTGATGTTATTAAAACAGGAGGCATGGAAATTAAAAATTTTTTCCTTCCTTTACTAGCAGTAGGTATGTAATCTCCAGTATCCTGAAGTACAGAAGTTGTCTGAAATCTATATCTACAATTTTTGTTCACAGATAATTCGAAAAGTAGATAAACAAACAGCGTTATTGGATGCAGATGATCCAGTATCGCAGCTCCATAAATGTGCATTTTACCTTAAAGACACTGAGAGAATGTATTTGTGCCTTTCCCAGGAGAGAATAATCCAATTTCAAGTGAGTTGTTTAAAACTATTTCAATAGATGAGAATTGTGGTTGCAAAGTTTTCCAAAATATTTTTTAAAAAGTATGAATGCCAGTTCTGTAGTTGGATTTGAGTGTGAGTCTGGGTTTTTTGAAACAAAATGGGATGGAAAGCAACAGACTTTGTCCCCTTCCACATCTGTTTTTTCTCATAACCTTTCATGTCTGTCTAGACAATTCTGTTTTCTCCAGTTGAGGAACAGAAACACACTGTGAACTTCTACATCATGATACCATAGCTTAACATGCTGACATGTGCCAGTGGAGTTAACACCACTTACTGGTGTGTCCCTTTCTAGATTACAGTGCACAGGAAGCTGTACTATTCATAGTGAATTTAGCAGAGTTGTACTCTCTTGCCTAGACAGCTATGACAGTTGATCACAGTGATTTGTAAAGCCACAAATTTGATTTGTCTGTGAAGAACGTAGCTGTCTCAGTCTTCAAGTATTTGTTTCTCCAGCAGGTGGAGAAAAATAACCCTAGCAAGTTACTGTGACACGGATGAACCTCTAGGGAGAGCTGTAAAAATAGCATAGTGTAAAATTATTCTGACAGCTTATACACTAACAAGTCCTGTCTTATGTGTATGTCAGCATGGTTTTAGCAGACTTTCAGCATGATAATTCCCATCAGTGTGACCAAGTTAGGCCTACCTAAGTATTGCAGTTTTACTTAACCACTGGGGGAGGTCAAATAGCAAAGGGTATGAACAGATAATGCTGTGCTCCAGGAAGATGTCCACACTGGGGAAAGACATGAAACTTCCTCATGAGAACAGCCATAGCTTCTTGGGTAAGAAAGGTAGTGGAAGGAAAGAGGGAAGTTAACATTTTTAATATTTCCCTTAATTTAAGGGAAGGAACAAGAAAGATTGGTAAAGGCTCAGCTGACTTCTGTCCTGAATTGGGAGAATAGAAAAGAATATGAGAAGCAACATAGCTGGGATATATTTATCAATAGATCTTGTAAAGAAGAGAAAGCTGTGAAATGGGAATTGCTGTAAGTCAGGACCAGTCTTGCTTGATCTTTCTTAAATTACTTTATGAGAAGGGCCGGATGAAGAAGCATCTCCTACCTCTCTGACAGCTGCTTTACTTCAAAATCTTTGAATTGCCTGTGAGACTAGCAAAGAATCTGCCACTCTTCAGTTTCTGCAGCACTCATGGAGCCTACTATCATAAGGGCTCTGAACTTTCCACTGAGATAAAAGTACAACCCACTATTCAATAAAATCTGCTAGCTTGCACTAGCTTGCATCTGTTAACAGGCTGCTAGCATTCTTTGGTATGTGAAGTCACTATGGAAGATAAACTTTCTACCAGTGACAGGAGACAAATCCCATTTTTTCTTTTGGACCAGAACACCAAGACCAGAGAAACATGGATCTTCCACCTGCCTGCTCTTAAGCTTTTCCTGTTGAATACAGTTCTAAAGTAGGGGTTTAGGCAGACTGTGGGCACTGTAAAAGAAGAAAAAATAACCACAAAAAATAGCCACCCAAATTTTACTTCAGGGCTGACAGGTCTGTCTTGGTGCAATGGGAATAGCCCAGTATAGAGACCTTGGTGGCTTAAAGGAGAGGGCTGGTAAAGTTGGCAGGTCAGCATGAACCTACAAAACTTCAGTTGCTCAAGTACCAGCTAGATACCTCTCTAAACATGTCCATGTTTTCTGAGGTATACAGAAGGAATTTAAACTAAAGCCTTACTGGATTTCTTCAGAACCCCTTAATATAGAGCTATCTTGAGGGGTTTTTGGTTGGATGAGTTAGTAGTGTTTGGTCTTTTGTTGTTTTAGGTTGTTTTTGGGGGGGTTTTTTGGTTGTTTGGGTTTTTTTTCAGTCTAGATATATTCCTTGGATTCCTTTTTTTCTGTGTCCTGGTTGTGTTTGTGTATTCTTAGGGAATTCTGTCATTTTTCCTTTAATGTTATACATTTATTTCCCATCCCATTTCCATGTCAATGAAGCCAGTCAGTGTATGAGGTGCTAAGCATGGTGTTGGGGCATTTCAGTTTTTCAGTGCCACCTGTTGAGAAAGTTCAGTTAAAGAAGAGGGGGGTGTTGAAGTGCCTGGAGGCAAACTGCTGTGTTTGGAAGTGACAAGGAGGAATACCTCTAGAAGAGGAATCATATTCTTTCAAGGATTTCTGTAACAGAAGGAGTAATGCGTTCCTGACATTTCAGAACAAATTCAGTGGCATTTTTCTTTTACTTCATGACTGGGTTTTAGCAGGTCTGAAGAAGCCAGTCAAGGATTTTGTACAGGGACATTCATCTTTTATATTTATTGTTATATTTGTAATGAGTGGAGTTTTGTCAGTTCATGCCAGCAAGAATTGTAATCAACCTGTAGGAAAAATGTAATGCATCTAAATACTATACAACATTTTCTTTTTTGGAGTTGAGCTAGTAATATGGAAGCTTCATGTATATCTAATAAAAATTGGGTCTTGAGCTTGGAAAGATCTATAGTTACTGTCCTTTTACACTTGCCTTGCAAGCTGGTTTTAGTGGGATTTCTTTACATTATAGTATCAGAATGAAGAATCTACATGACAGTGCAGCTTTAATCTTTCATCTGAACTTCTAAATTTGTGCTAATTGAAGTTTGTCTAGCAGTTTTGAAGAGTAAAAGTTGCAGTTATATACCTGGGTATCTTTAAAACAGAATGGAAGAAAACAGAATTTAGGTATTAAAATTAGAAATTTTTAGTCCTCTGGGTTTTTCTGGGCGTTTGTTTAACCTCCACACAATTTCCCTATGGAATTGTTTAGAAAGGCTTTTGTTGCCATTAAAAAATAGTTGTATTTTCTATCTATGTATTTATGTACATATACTTCTTCAGTCATGATTACAAGGAGACATTGAAAGTTTTGGACTAATTTACAAGGCTGTCATTTCAGCTTCTGACCCCTGTCTTTGCACAAACACTGAAATGTGAGCTTGTGTTTTCTATAACTTTGTGGAGAGTGAAGACCTCTCCAAAAAGAATTTAAAAATCATCTGGACTGATGTAAATGACAACTAAGAAAAAGTGTCTGCTTCAGTCTCTACCTGTTTCATAGAATCATATGATCATTTTGGTTGGAAAAGACCTGTAAGACCAAGTACAACCACTAGCCCAGCAATGCCAAGTCCACCACTAAACCATGTCCCTTAGCACCACATCCACACAGCTGTTAAATCCCTTCAGGGATAGTGACTCCACCACTGCCAGGGCCTGACAACCCTTCTGGGGAAGAAATTATTCCTAATATCCAACCTAAACCTTCCCTGGAGCAACCTGAGCCCAGAACATGCACAGACACAGAGCTGGGCCAGTAGGAAGAAAGCTGTCAACTCTGTCAGGTCCACTGGGAAGTTCCTGGAGATTTATGGCTGTGAACTGTTTCCCTACAGGAACAATTAAGCGTGGGAATGTGTGGGTGTTGTTTTGGGGTTTTATATTGAAGGACTTGATGAAAGAATGCATGCTTTCTTTGGAAAATTTCTAGATTAAAAGTATTACTCATTCTTTACTTATTTTGGTTTTTTTGTGATGGTGGCTTGAGAATTTAATCACTTCGCATTAATTAAACAAGGTCTTAAAGTAGTTACTTGCAGTTGGTGTATTTTGTTGGTTATTGGCTATTGAATAATGTTATAACTGAAAGCTGAACTAAAATCAAACCAAATAATTAACAAAAGGTTTGATAGGTGACAGTGTCATCAGTGAGAGTTACAGTGTTCTCACAAGTTGCAGTTTTCTACTAGTTTTGCTGAAATATGTGACTGTTTCTCTAGGTCAGTTTGTTAAAGGAAAGGCATAAAGACACCATTTTTTGAAATAACAGCTGTTCTTCCTGACTGAGTTGGTTTTTAGTTGTGTGACTTGGCAAATGAGTCTGCAGGTCAGATTTAAAACTTTTCTTTGTCTCTAAGGCCACTCCATGCCCAAAAGAACCAAATAAAGAAATGATTAATGATGGAGCTTCTTGGACAATCATTAGCACAGATAAAGCAGAATACACATTTTATGAGGGGATGGGACCGGTCCATGCTCCAGTGACACCTGTGCCTGTTGTAGAAAGTCTTCAAGTAAGTTAACATTTTTTTTAATAGACTCCTTTACATGATACTATTTTTGTAATATTAATTTAACCTTCATGATACTTCTGTGAAATATTGTGTGAAACCATTCTTACTAGATTTATAAATAGGAAAATTAGGTTACAATTACTTTTCTTACCTACATTTCAGAGGATATGAGCCTATCATCAAAGGGATAATATTAATATTGTTCTATACACTTTATTTCTCAAACTACTATGATAGTGTGGTACCTCTAGGACTTCTGCTTTTGTTTGAGTATTTGAAAATTGATTTTTGGCTCTTAAGACAGACAGTTGTAGATGAAAAAGAGACAGGCTGAAACCTTGTTAAGAAAATCATCCTCAGAACTTGAAGTTTTCCTAACATGGTCTTTGTTTCAAAGCTTTGTTGACTACTGTTCTCACCGACCACTATTAAAAAATCAGAAAATCATTCAGGGCATCAGATTAATTGGCAATATCTCTTAGATGTGTTACTGCTTTACAGTTCAGTTGTGTAGGTTTGTTTCTTTCAGTTTCATTGGGCTGGTAGAAACAGCAGGTTCCCAGTTCTTGTATGCATGTGAAGGTGTTTTTCTGTTGCTTTTTTTTGTTTTTTGAGGGATGGTGTTTGTTTTTATTAATAATGGGTTTGTGTGAATTTTTACTTATTCTACTCACTCCCTTTCCAGTTGAATGGTGGCGGGGATGTAGCAATGTTGGAACTTACAGGACAGAATTTCACTCCAAATTTACGTGTCTGGTTCGGGGATGTGGAAGCTGAAACCATGTACAGGTACAGTATGTCCTACTACTTTTATGATGATTACATTTTACTGGATCCTTTGAAGTGTCTATAAGAGTATACACTCAAGTGTATACTATATGTCCTGCAGAAAGGGAACTGAGTACTGGTTGACAGCAGATTCAGCTTGTCAAAAGAGGTGATTGTGCCACTGTATTGGTGCAGCCTCACTATGAGTATTGTGTGCAGTTCTGGGACCCACAACTTAAGAAGGATGTTAAAGTACTTGAATGTGTCCAGAGAAGGGCAGCAAAAGTAGTGAAGGGCTGGAAGGCAGAGGGGTAACCTCATTGCTCTCTAGAGCTTTCTGAGGAGGGGAAGTGGAGAAGAAGGTACCAATCTCCCCTCCCTGGGACTGTGTGCCATGACACGTGGTGATGGTTCAAAGCTTCACAGGAGGTTCAGACTTGACATTAGGAAGTATTTCTTTACCAAGAGGGCAGTCAAACCCTGCAACAGGCTTCCTAGAGAGGTGGTTGATACCTGTCAGCCTTTGAGGTGTTTGAACAGTGCCCTTAATAATGGACTTTAACTTTGGTGAGTCTGGAGATGGTCACACAGTTGAACTAGGTGATCGTTGTTGGTCCCTTCCACCTGACCTACTCTATTCTGTTATTTAAGTCTTAAATTTCATTTTGCTCAGTTGAAACTTTCCTGTTTTACAGGTGTGCAGAGAGCATGCTATGTGTTGTTCCAGACATTTCTGCATTTCGAGAGGGCTGGAGGTGGGTCCGTCAGCCAGTCCAGGTTCCAGTAACTTTGGTCCGTAACGATGGCATCATTTACTCCACCAGCCTTACTTTTACATACACACCAGAACCAGGGCCACGACCACACTGCAGTGCTGCTGGAGCAATCCTCAGAGCCAACTCAAGCCTCATGGCTTCCAGTGAAACAAATACAAACAGCGAGGCAAGTTATACAAACGTCAGCACAAATCCAACCAATGTCACATCATCTACAGCAACTGTAGTTTCCTAACTACTGTTGTGTGTCTGGACTTTAACTGACTTTTAAGTGCTACTTTCAAGAGAACTGAACAATTTTTGTGGTTTCGTGGGGAAACACCTTTCCATTTTGGGTGGTATTATTTGAACCTTGTTACCTGCAAGTGCTGATCTTAAATATAGAAGCCACAATAAAAAAAAAAATTAAAAAAAAAAAAAAAAAGAAACATCCAAAACATAAGAACTTTATTGAAAATCTATTTTTCAGCTGTTTTTTAATGGGCAAGAAACAAAAATGTGGCTGGGATACATGTTGAGCAAACTAGAAAACATAAACACAACATAGTTTTTATGGACCAAGGAACTTGTATAAGCTTTAGTATAAAAGGTACATTTTCACCATACCTTTTTTGTATCACAACATATAGTACACTTTTGTTACCAAATAGTTTATATTTTTTTTTCCTCTGAGCTTTTGCTCTGAAGTATATTCAGGTTCCAAGCCTGACCATGCTTGTATAATCTAATTACCATACTCTTCCAGTTTTAAAAAAAATATATATATTTTTGGTCTGTGGCTGGAACTGTTCCTTTTTTTAAACTGAAGTCTTGTGACTTTTTATGAACTGAAATTGTTTTTATTTCAGCAAGTAGAACCTTGTAAAGGCCAGCATATTTTTTTTAAGATTATATGAAGTCTGTGCAAAAGCTTTAAAAAATGCCTCTGCCTTGCCTGCAATACATGCAATGTATGTTAACTTTAGTGCTCTGTTTTCAGTCATTGTTAATAGTTATTTCTGTTTTCCTTTTTTAAATATGTATTTATAGTGATAATTCATGAGGTTCTAACATTACATGAGTTTTTTTAAAAGTGGCATCTCAAGCAGTCATATTACTGATTGTTCGTGTCACAGGCATACGTTGGTGTTTTTGAAGGGTTGTTACTGGGTTACTCCCCCTCTTCCTTGCTCAGTCATATTGCATCTGAAAATGTTTCAGGATCTGTTCAGGTTTTTCTAATCTTGTACATAATTTGTATTAAGTGTAAGTTAAATGTTTTATTTTGAAAGTGGAATGTTCCCAATAACTTCATTTGGCAGCATGTCTTCTGTCTTGTTGGCATGTAACTAAAATACCATGAGATGTGCTACAAATGGGATTGGTAGGTGATGCCCTTCATCACTTAAGAATCACAAGCAGCATGTTTTTATTTCATACTGTTCAGTAAATTAGGCCAGACTTTGGTGTAACACTTGTATTAAGAACGTGCTTTCATTGTGAAGTGATCGTACCATAATAACTAGAAGTAAATTTTATTACTTAGAAATGGGCAAATAGAAAATCATAAAAGCACTATGAAGATGTCAGCTCCTCCCACCCTCATTTCCTGTGGGTTTCTCTTTCCCTGCCAACAGCTTGTGCAACATTCAAGTCTTCTCTCCAGCATAAATTCAAGGCTCATTTGCACTTTGACTTTGTTGGTTGTTTCATTTGTTTTTCATTTTGACTTTGCCATGTTGAGTCCCTCCTTGTAGACCTGCCTGCTTCATTTGTATTTGAAAGTATACCCTGGTAGTTCATTTGTAGTGCCAGAACCTAGGCATAGACTCATAGGACAAGTTCCAGTAGTGTGATCTCCCTTTTTAAAAGCCAAAATACAGTTTTTATGGTGTGTTCAGCCTTTTCTGTACCCTGAAGCAAGAGCCACAACTGTACACAGCTGTGTCAATGTGAACCTGTGGCTTCCTACAGTGCATTGCTTACAAGCTTACCTCTTGGCCATTTTCATAGGGGTTTTTTTTCTGACCACTTATTGCAGTTTCAACACCCAAAACCATTTTAAAGCATGGTCTCAGCACAAGATATGTGTACTCTGATGCTCCATTCTACGTGTTTGCTTTAGTGCTCCATTGTATGTGTGAAAACTGTGTGGTTAAAGGAAGAAATCAGTTGTAAAGTGTATTTAGGTAATAGTGAAATCAGTGCCACTGTCCTTTTAAAATGTGCTTGTATTCTACCACGGGCCTTCATATTTGCTATTCTTTGTTACAAAACTTATTCCCCTGACATAGTCACAATGCTGGTTCTTAGCACTAGTGAATACTGCCTCACCTCATCTCTGTTTCAGTGACCAAGGGCAGAATTCATTGAGGCCTTATCTCTGTTTTAAACTGTTTACTTGCAAATCTGTTTACCTTCATATGTGCTATAAAATTTCGTTGTGTTATGGCAGGAATCATTTCACAGTGTTTTTGTTAGAAGCACATAAGTATCTTACAGTACAGCTTCATTCAAGAGCCACAGATTTTCATCACTAACTAGAGAATTAAAGTAAGTGATATGTACCATCAGACTTAGAGGGTATATAAAAAATAAACCATAATAGACACACAGCAGGCAAACCATACCAAGCCTTTTAACCTACAAAGACTATTGAAAATATCTTTTTAGAAATTGACACCTGCTTTTATACTCATTGTTTTAAAATTTTTACATATAAATGCAATACTTTTTATATTTCAGTTTCTTCACTTGCAATAATTTTGCCCAATAGTTAAAATATTCCTTGGCTTGTTAAGAACCTAATGAGTTAGCCTAATTCCTGCTGTTCTACACACTACAGCCAAGTGGGTGGGGAAAAAGAGACTGAAGTTCTGCTTACGAGACCATTTTTAAACCTCATTTTTCCCTTGGGTTTGTGGCTCCATTATTGCCAGCAGTTATGCTGTAGTACAGAAGAGGTCTTCCAGGTCCTTACTGTTGTTAAGATGTCCAGTTGTTCAAATATCCTATCTTCCTGAACTTTTTCCTGTGGGGTGATACTGTTACATTTATTGGCCTTGTGAGCTGTTAATCAGTTTTCATTATATTAACAATATCTCGAGATTTTGATGAAACTACTTTTAGAATGTTTCAGTATGAAACTATTATAACTGTTCAAGTCTAGCTGTTAAGTCTGCTGTTAATTCTATATACGTAGAAATTGAGTCTGTGTTCAGAATGTTGTTATAGTTCCAACTATAGGAGGAAAAAGCAAATTAAGTGCTCAAATTTAGCTATGCCTTTTCTTGTTTTCTTTTGTTTGGAACTGCATTTCAGAATTCAACACTAGTGTAAGTCTTTTAACAATCTGCTGCTGCTGTTTTTCCTAATTTCTTGCCCTGAGGGCATCCCACAACTGTGTCAGTAATAGTATTCTGTACTACTCTTCGTGGCATGGACTGACAAGATCAGAATGGTTACCTGAAAAGACATGAACTGAAGACATAAATCAGTGAATTCCCCACAATGCAAAATATTAATGACTAGTGAAACAAATTAACTATTGGAAGTTACCCACTTGCAGATGAAGTGACTCCATAGAGGTGTCCATCTTGAAACTATGACACTCTTCAATTATTAACCACATTATCTACTTTCTTTCAGAAGCAGCTGTGTTTATGAGTACTGAACAAACGTGTGTGCTTTCATGTGCCAGATTTTGACTTTGTTTTCAAGCACTGTACTGTGGGATTGAGTGGCAGCTTTGTTAGAAAAAGAAGTATATTAGGGTTTCTACTTAACCCTTTTAGGACTGAACAATTTCTTCCCTTAAGAAGCTGTAAAATAAGTGAGCAATTCTGACTTTGTAAACGTTCTGTCTGTGTTCAGCACTGCATTTGCCCCATCTGGAGGTGCTATGCTAATGTAATTTTTTTTAAATCCTGTAGCACGTGTATACATTCAGTCTTAAAAGGGTTATTTTTACAAACTGTGCACCTGTAAAGTTTCTTAGCAATAAGGTAGAAAAATGAGCAAGTTTTTACCATAATTTTGTAGAATTAATTGCTCAGTTCCATATTTCATCAAGAAAAACCCTGCAATATGGGCAGTTTTGAGGATTAAATAAAATTGAAATGTAAACCACATGAAAGTGTTTTTGTCAAGTGTACTCTGTGTGTGTATGTGCATATACTATCGGGTTTCATTTTTTCCTCCAAGGTAAAACACCATGTTACTGTTGATGTGACAAACAAGCATCTGTACGACGATATAGAAGTAGTTATGATGTGATCAAGTGTTGAAATTGCCATGTTTTTGTGGATTTTTCTCCATGTTAACCAAGAAACATGATTTATTATCATTTTTTGCCAATGAACAGTGAGGTCATCCATCAAACCAGAACAACGCAAAAGAAGACCCGACCCCAGGAGTGGAAAAGTCATCAGTAGCTGTGAGGCACTGCACATGGGACTCCACTTAAATGGGATATGGAATGTCCACCCAAAAATCTAAATTTGTTTCATTATTGTTTGTATTATGGATGGAGTTAGAGAAGAAACTGGTTTTTTCCAATAATGTTAAAAAAAAACAAAACACCAAAAAAAAAACCGGTTCGCTTTTTTATATTATTTATTAAATAAGAAAAAATGGACTGTGTTTAATTGTTTAACTTTAGCAACTTCATTATTGCCACTAATATACCTGCCTTGTTCCATCCTTTTTTTTGTTTCAGACTGTCTCATAATTCTTTCAGTTGGTTAATTAGAACTAGAAATTTAGCAAGTCAGCTTATTTCTTGCTTGAACAGAAAGCTCTAATAGGGCCATATGAACAACTAGCTATGTGCTTTTTTAGTTTGCAAGCACAAGTGAGTCAGTGACTTGAAAAGTTTTCTGAGGTGGAAAGGGGTCATTACAGAGAGAGAACTGGAAATGGCTAAAATGTACCAGTACTAGTTTTGTATTAAAATAAATACAAGAACTACCAGTGCTGGTGTACGTACGAGACTGTGGTTGTGAAGCTGTGGCAAGAGCAACAGAGAGACTTAATTGGAAAAAACAGATCATTTGACTATAAGCATTTGACTATAAGCATTACAAGTTTTTACTGAAACATCTGCAAAGGTGAATGCTGTTGTTATTAAGATATAAAATAGCCAGCAACTCAACACTGGTAGAGCTTCTGCTGTTTGAAATGGGGGCATTATGGGCAGGTTACATTTCTAAATTATTTAAAAGACTCTGTGAGTCTGTTTCTGGAATGATAAATTTTTTCTTCTGGAACAGAACAGAAATGAAGTCTGGTTTTGGCAGAGGGAATGGTTAAATGGTTAATGGCTAAACCTCATTGTCAGTGTAGTTGGAAGAAACTGCATAGGATGTTGCTTGTGAAGAACTACAGATTCAAAAAAAAAATTCTTCATCTAAACTATGGTAATTTGTTATATAGATGGTCCCAATAATAAATCCTATTAAAATTTAGGGTAGTGAGAGGGTAAAGAAAATATGTGCTCAACTAGAGTGTCTGTAAATATTTCTGATATCCAGTAGCATATACTTAGTGTGAGGCCAAAAGCACGTAGACTTACAGCCCATATTATTTATTTAATAATACTTCTATATTGATTATCAATATTAATTATGTATGCTAAAGAGAAATAATTTGAGGAAGTTTTGATTCTCCAAAGTTTGCTGTTATCTTTTCTGTGCACTATTGCCTTTGTAGTCTAGTCCCAGTTCTCTAAATTTTCCATGTGTAATTTTCCAGGTTCTGAATTAACTTGCAGTTTTCCTCAGCATGTGTAAATTTTGCTGCAAAATTCAGGAGAGGTCAGTGTTACACAAGGTGAGGTGTATCTTTTGAGTCTATGTGCTGTCACCTTTCTGTGCTATTTTTACTGCTGTGCTGTGGGGTGGGGGAGAAAAATGTTGGTTGTTTTTTAAGCTGCTTCTAGGTACATGGAATGGAGGTTTCTACAGACCTGGCCTTAATGATCTGCAGGTCTTAGTCTGAAGATGACACAAGTAATTTCAAACCATTTAAAGGTGCCTGTAAATCTTTATCTGAATTTTAAAATTCTTTATTCTACGTCTTTTAATTGTATTTGCTGTCATGTTGTCCCCGCATCTGTGTTCATTAAAACCTTAAATCTTCTCTGCTTTTAACTAAAATACCTTTGTTTGATTTGCTGATTTGTTCACTGGGAAATTTGTCCATTTCCACCTCTGCAAATCCCCACAGATGTGTTTCGTAGGCGAGATGGGGCCTTGTGCCATCTGAGCTACTTCTGTGGCCTGCATCCATCTCTTGCTTTCTATATTGGCTTCTCCTGAATGACTTCACTTTGAGGCCTTTGACATATATTAACTGCATTCCTTTGTTCATTGCCATACCAGTACAATAAGGCATTTAAAATAAATTGCAATCCATTGTCCACCCTTTACAGGAGGAAAGGTTTTGTTACAGAAACCACAGCCTTGCAGACCAGATACCAGAATCTTTTTAAGAACTTCATAGTTCTGTTTGACTGCAACAGTTTCATGAAAAAGACAGAAGCACATGCCTATACATTCTGTGCTTTTCTGTCTTGAAATTATTTTAATAGCCAGCTGGTCACAAGCATACAATTAGTGTTTTAAATCTACAGATGAGTTATGTTTTGAGTCCAGTGACTGTTTTCTTGCCTGAGCCAGTTTGTTCTGGTCTTTCCTCGATTCTGATGGAATTGTACTTGGTCTGTTCAGAAGTGATCCAGCCAAGGTATCTCTGCTGTGAAGTGGGATGTGATCCACATGGCAAATGTGACAGCAGTGACTTCAAACTTTTTTTTTTTTTTGGTCTCTATCAAAGCCAACTTTGCATTATAATTCTGTGCGTGCATGGAATTGTGGTTTTACCTGCATAAGCATCTCTCATGCAGCACCTATAGCTACACAGGCACATGCAAAAAACCAGACACAAATGCTTGGTTTGTATCTTGTTAATTTGTTCCCTTTCATCTCCAGTAATCTATTAATGTCTTAAATTATGTTTTTTCCCCATTTTTGTACTTTTTTCTGTTTGTTCTCATTTGGGTGTGCTCTAAATTCTATTTCAGTTCTCTCACTGCCAACAATTTTGCTTTGTGGAAACTAGGGAAGGGCAGATAGAGGAGTCATGGTGTTTGAATTGGCTGCCTTAAAAACATAATTGAGAATGCCCAAAACATATGAGGGATCCAGCAACATTACTGGGTTTTAACATGAAAAAAATCATTAGGATAGGAAGTGGTACGTCTGATTTTCTTAATGCACTCATGTTTTGGTGTTAATGAAAGGTGTTTTTATGCTTTGTCCTTGAAAGCAAGACTTAAAATTCTCAGACTGTTGACATAATTCTGTGGAATTCTTTATTTGTAAGATTGAGAAAGCAAGCACCTCAACATACAGACGAGGCAACTGCAGATTTGCCTCTTGGTGTCAATGCAGTTTGTAATACAGCATCTGCTTGCTTTTGAGGGAATAAAGTCAAGGTCCTGTTGTTCCTTTATTCTGCCCAGATTTTATTGGTGTTGCAGCCTGGCAGTGTAACAGTCACTCCAAGATTTCTGATTAAGTATGGTTGCTCAGGTGGCACAGTCTGGCAGACTGTAGTGATATAAAGCAGAATGCCATGCAAAACCATTAGCACAACAGTAAAAAATAAGTGTTCAGTCCTGTATTGGCAACGCAGGCAACTAACACAAAATCCTTGATGAAGTGGTGTATTTTTTTCCAAATGGCAGATGACTGACCAGTTGTTACAAATGTCAGAGTTCCACAAAAATTGAATCATTTCCTTAGGGCTTGATGTGGATTAACCTTTGTGTGGGTGTGTGTATCTGTTTTGATAGTCTTGACAGCTCCATAATGCTTTTTTTACAGCAAGCCTGGGCTGAAGGAGCTGTTCAGGTTTTGGTCTCTGATGGGGTCGTTGTAAGGCTGATGTTTATATCATCTTCCCAGTTTCACACGTTCAGAAAGTTCTGGATTTGTAAGTCAACTTTTGGTAAAGTTTTACCTTGGATTTTTATTAGCGATACAAATCAAACAACAACCTGGAAAAAAATAGTATATTCTTTATTTAATTTACAAGTAATGTTGACAAGGAGAATTCTTTTCCTTATTTTGGGAGGTTAAATGCAAATGGTGAGTGTCTAAGCTTTCAAACACAGCTGCACTTTCTACCAAGTGGTTCATTTTTCAAGTTAATAATTTTCTGCTATTCATTCAAAGAAAAAAGTGATTTTTATTGTTGTTTTGTATTTCTTCTTTCAAACACCCCATTCTTTATCTGTCTTGGGTCAAGTGTGTTTCATCCTAAAGCTTATGACCTGGGAGTCTTTGTATTCTCCAAAGCTTCTTCAAAAATCAAGGCTTGAAATTATAAATTCTGACGAAATTCTGCTTCTGTGTAACTTTTTACTGTTGTCTTCCAGGTAAACTTACAGGAAACAGATACCAACTAGCAATATAAATGTGTTAAATTATAAAACAAAAAAATCTGTCTCCATTCACTGGATGTTAGTATGGTGGAAAAACAAGCTAGGTTTTCTTCCTGTATGGGATTATCTTTGCAGCAAGAAGAAAATGTAAATGTCATGCAGTTACAGCTTTTAAAAATCCTATGTAAATCTCTGAGCAGCTTGTTCCTCCTGCTATCTTGAGAAATGCAGTTAGGAAGTATGGGTGGAGTTTTGCCATTCCTCTGCAGGGCTCTGAGAAAGTTTATTAACAGGTTTCACATTATATTACAACCTAACTTGTCTTTCTCTCATTTGTACTTTGATCCTGTTCTAATAAGTAAATTCTTTGCATCTGGCTGTATTAGACAAACACTAACAACGTTGATGTTTATCTTGTTTTTCAATTCATTCAGTATTTATGAGCCTATGAAAATGTTCCTTTGTTTTAAAAATTATGTTTAAATGCTAGTGAAGTGTTCTCTACAGAAGCACTATGGCATGTTCAGTGCAAATGGAACTTTCCATTATTTTGGTGCAGAGAATTCACAGTCCCAATATAATATCTTCATGCAAAGGACATTTGTCCAGGTCTTGAGTGGGGTAGACAACAATGAATTTAGACCTTAAGTTAAATATAACTACTTCCAAATTGTCATGTAAAATGGAAGTAAAGAGGTAACAGGAAAGGTTAATGCTAGTTTTAAGCCAGGCTACTAGGAATTTCGGTGCTGATGGGAGTTATGAAACGTACAGGATGCAATCATCCAGGTCTGGGTGTTACTTGTCCTACAGTCCACAAGGATATGCTGTTTCTTAGGGTTTTTTTCCAGTGACCAACAGTGGTGGTGTCTCAGAAGGAGGAGTTCTGACATCCTTACCCAAACTTTGGTATTGACAGAATCTGTAAATGTAAGCCCAAAATTGTTTGCAGCAGCTGCTGTATGGGAACAAGCGGGATTAGATGGGACTGACCCCAGACTGGGTTTGAAGCAGAACTAGCTGATTAATTGTGAGATTCTCAAGTCAGCAGCAGCACCTTGGGTGCTCTGCACCTTTATTTAGACTGTTTCTTGCAAGTTTATCCCTTTCTGAAGATTTCTGTTCCAGGTGTAAAGTACCTCATCCACTCACCCAGGCCCAAAGAAATTTTAATGTCTACATTTTAAACTAATTCCCTATTTCAGTGCAGACACAATACGTACTTGTTCATTGGTCTGAAAATGTTGTTCCTGCTTCACCAGGTGCCAAAAATTAATTTTTACTCTCATCTTTCTGCCCAGCCTTCCATCTCCCTTAGCAATGCATAGATGTAAGTACTGTCAGTCCTTCAAATGTCCTGCAAAAAGTGAAAGCTATAAAAGAGATCTCTGTCTCCCCTTATTTCCAGTGCTGTTGGTAGGGCACTCCGTAAGAGGCAGATTGCTTTTCACATCTCACTTTATGCCATGGAAAGAGCTGAAGGACTGAAATGCAAGAGACCAAAATGTGTGAGGTGGCCCAACGTTGTTGAAAGGTAACTTGTCAGAAGTGATGTGAAAATCCTGAAACATTAATCAAATTAACCTTAGAGGGCGATCGGTATGCTTCAGGAAGAGCAATCAAAAATTGCTGGAATTTTCTGGATGCAAAATGCTGGTTCTGGTGGTGACCTGTGTGTGAGAGCATTGGATGTGACACACTCCATGTGGAGGAGGAGAATTGCCAGAATTTCAGAGCAGTCATGGGAGGTAAAAGAGCTTCATTACAAAGCTGTGAAAGAAAGGAAAGGGAACTCAAGCCAGATGAGAAATTTTGCAGTACTGGTCCACCTTTTTTTTTTTTTTTTTTTTTTCTTTTTTTTTTTTCTTTCTTTCTTTTTTTTCTTTTTTTCTTTTTTTGAAGTGGATGTAAAATTACTTGATGATGTAACTAAAAAGCAGGTGTTTGGAAGTGTCCCTTCTTCAAAAGCCCTGCCGACTGCTATCTATGATAAGTGATCACACAGGTGGAGAGAGTCTCACAGCCCCAGGAAAGTACTCGACAGCACTTGCACAAATACGTTCCTCCAGAGAGGACCAAGGACAAATATAGGTAAATAGCTCTTGGCTCAGAAGCAGAGCTTGAAGTTCCACAGATGGCTGTGTTTGAGCACACAGGCTTATGGAAATAGCATCAAAGTTCTTCAGTTTGTTTTATGTAGTAGTAGATTAGAAAGCATTATTCAAACTAAATTTGAAGGGAGTGCAGGCACAACATGAATCAGTTACAAAATTGCATTTTGGTAAGTTTATGTTAATTTAGAAGCCTGTTGCTTTTAGGAGAGTAATTGAGTGTAAAGGGCATTGAAGTCTAAGCAGGCACATGGAGATTTAGAAATTATTACGTAGCAAAGCCAACTGGTAGCACCAAGATGCAGAACAGACTGCTGCTGTCAGTGGCCTGAATGAGGACATGGATGCTCTGCTGTGAGAAAGCTTTAGCAAAGGGGAGCTGGGGTGAGGCAGGAGAGGCAATACCTGCTTCCCCCTAGCAGAGACCACCCCTCTGGGTTGGTTACAGGATGCTGCTGAAGAATAAACTGTTCAGTCACTGTGAAATGGATGCACCACGGTTTGGAGGGGGAGGAGAAGGTTGGTTGTGGGGGAATTTATGGTTTGTTTTTAAAATAATCCCTTGCTTATTTTTGGTTTTCTATTTTGGTTTGCCTGACTGCAATTGGGTTTTATGGTTTCTGAAACCCTTGTCCCTTCTAGCTCTGTCTGATGGAACATAGAGTCCCTATAAGCTGCTCATGCCAGAAGCAGAAGGTGAGGTCTGATGTTGGCTGATGGACAAGAGATGGAGCTGCAGCTCTCAATAGATCCCATGGATGTGCAGTGTTCCTGGGTATTGGGCTTTAGGGACAGGGGAACATAGACTTATATTCCCTGAACCCATGTAGAACATAGCAATATTGTGGCAGTGTGGTTTAATCTTGGGTGGGAGATGCCCAGCCCATTCGGGTGCGATCCAGCACTCTGGGTGTGCTAGCAGGGCTTGCTGGGGAGCAGGTTCCCTCTTGTCCTGAGAGCATTTCTGCATCAACCCTTTACAGAAAAGGTTGTTAAGCACTTGGCACAGGCTCCCCAGGGAGGTGGTTGAATCTCCACCCCTGAATGTTTTTAAGAATTGCCTGGATGTGGTGCCTGGGGACATGGTTTAGTGGTGGGTTATTGGGAATAGGGTAATAGGGTTAGGACAAGGCTGGACTTGATGATCTCGAAGGTCTTTTCCAGCCTGAGCCATTCTGTGATTCTGTTGGGCTTCTCTCCTTGGGGCATGCTGCAGAGCTCCCCAGCTCCCCTTGCCTGCTCTGTCCTGTTCAAACTCCTTCAGAAGGAAAACCCTATACGAAGCCTGTAAAACAGAAATTCATTCCAGAGTTGCTACATTTTCAAATTCCCACTTTCAACCCTGCCTAAAACAAGTGCTTTTATACCCAAAATGGTTTGATTTTCCTCCCATCTTGCTTCCCAGGGGAACTGCCAAGCTTTGTGCCTTCTTTCCATACAGGGCACCCCCTTTTGCTCTCAAGGGAGTATTGGCAATCCCAAAACCAAAAAGTGTTTGCAATGATGTTCTCTCCACAGATCAGATTACATTGTCTTTTCCTCATTATAATTTTTTTCTTCCACTCTGCAAGGTTGAAATATTTCCTGTTCACCCTCCCCTCTATTCCTCCCTCAACCCCAATGTTTGGGCTCTACAGAACTCCATTTCCAGCTGCAAGCACGTCAGATTCATCTTTGTCTTTAATCTCCATCTTTCTAAATATTCACTCTTCTGCCAGTGTCATTAATCTCTTCCAGCTGTCACAAAAGCAATATGGGACAAAGCTGCACACCTTTGCTCAGTCATTCTCTATGCAGCCTCTACAATTGGAGGCTTTTCAGTCTTCAGTGCACAGCAAAGAAAGTCTGTCTTGGTTTTAATTAATATTTCAGAAATTAGTGCAGCAGAGGAGTCACATCGGATGTTAATAAATATTTGATGTCTTGTGAAGAACCCTGCCTTTCAGTAAACATTCTTTCCTTTTCCACCAGCTTTTACTTTTCCCTCTTTGAAGAAAGGAAGGAAATAAATACAAAAGGAAGAAAAAATGCTTGAAAAATACCAGCGAACACAGAGCTATGCCTGACAGTCTCTCCTGCACTGTATTGTTTTGTTTCAGTGAGTTAACATTATTTAAACAGATTTCCCGTATAATAAACACAATGGCATTTAGATATGTTTTCTGGATCCTTTTCCTAGATCTGCAATCCCAGTGAAGAAAGGATTTGATATTAGCAGAACTTTCTTCTTAAAAATCCACTGCAAGAACCTGTCTTAAAGCCAAAACTTTGCTTCAGTTACTTACTGCTGGGTTTCTTTTTTTCTTCTTTCTCAGAGGAGCACTGAGCACACTTGGACTGCAAAGCTCTTTGTCTTCAAGCCACAGCAGCCTCCTCCTCCAGCAGTGACCTCTGTCCTTCCCCATCAGGGGATCAGAGATGTGTAAAATCAGTCCTAGCACGCTGGGAACCTCGGAGGGACATGAGGATGAGTTTTCACCATCTGTGCCCTCCTCTGAGACAGTGAATTCATTTCAGTGCCATCACTGGGGTGTTATTTTCCTACTGTCATGTGGGCTGTGGCAGGACAGTCTTCTCCAAAGGCAGCCTGGCTTGTGATGACATTGCTGGCCTTATATCCCTTTACAACAATATTAAGCCAGTCAGAACAAGATTGCCAGATGCCACCCCCCACACAGGGATGTGGACAGAGTTTTCAGCCAGTTTCAGAGCAAGGGAGCAGCTCTGGTTACTCCATCTCTTCTTTCAGTTTAGCTGTGAAATTCTGAAGATCTCAGGTGCTGGAAGACCCATGGCAGGTTTGTAAGAGTCAAAGCAGGTCAGCCAGGTCTTGGCTTTGTCATCTGTTTATTGAGGTTGTCCCTGTGGTTTCACTTCTGTGCATCGTTCTTCACTTGGTCATGGATGAGGCCTTTCAGTTGCTAAATCCTCACAGAATAAGGCTCCAAGCCACTGTCCATTTAATAAAAAATTTTAAAATTGCCTCTGACAGATGCTCAAGCAGTAGCATGAGCAGCCCCGTGTCTTTCCTACAGGTTTGGTTTCTGTACCTGTTACTGCTCTCCATGCTGCTTTTGTAGCACTGGTATTCACACAATGTTCACAGCACCTATGTGGTGGTTTGTCCACTATTTTAAATCAAAGTGAGTACATAAGTTGCATTTCTTCATTCAATCAGATTTTAATTTTTTATAATAACTGCTGAACTAGTAGGACATCAGTTAAATGTTTGCTCCCTAGGGGATAAATCATAATTTAGATTTGCTATCTCTGGATGTTAGTTAAGATATTTTGTTCTTGTCCCACAGCATAGTGGACAACTGGCACCTTGGTATCTCAAAATTAGTGCTTTTGGGACACAACGGGGAGCCAAAGCCAAAGAAAGCTCTTTGTGGCATGATTATTTGTAGAAATGCAGACAAATAACTCCTAGCAGGGATGATTTGCTATTAGGCAAGCAAAGCAGGAGCTTTACAATTCACCAACATTTCCTTTGCATATTTTTTTTTTCCTTTGGTAGGTACCCAAGGCAGCCTAACAAGCATTGCAGGAAGAAAAAATAAGTTAGTAATGCTAGAAATGGGTCTTTTTGTAAACCACTTAGGCAAAAATTTGGGCATCTTTCAGGCCCTCATTACTGTGATGTGGATGCAGCTAATGAGAGAAGAGACAGGAATGGATTGTGCATAAAGAGCTGGAGCTGTTTAACAGAAATGAATAATGCATAGAGAAAAATGGACAGGAACACTACAGTCAGAGGGAGAGCAAACTGCTGACCTACGTACACACCTGAGTGAAGTGTGGTTTGGTTGGTCCCTGTCACATTTGAAGTGGAAGAGCAAGGAGTTTTTGTTTTGGTGTTTTTTTGTTGTTGTTGTTGTTGTTGTTTTGTTTTTTTTTTTCTTTTTCTTTTTTTAAATCCCAAAGCCCCAACTTATATTTCATGCTCTCTACCACCTTGTCTCAGATGCTGTAATGGGAAACTTACAGCCTTTCCTTTGTTATAGTCTGTACTGTACTCAGAACCATTAAGCTTTACCTTTTTTTACTCTCCTCTTCAGAACAGGCATCTTTTGCCACAAGGAACTTGTAAGTTTCTCTCCAAAGCAATTCAAGGAAAAAAGAAAAAAAAAAAAAAGAGGCATGTTTAGCAAAGTCCTGAGAAATGGAAAAACCATCCTTAAACTTGCAGATGCACTTTGTCCATGATTTGTATCAAAAAGCATTGGCTATTAAAAATGGGATGGGTGTCTGAGAAAGAGAGGAGAGGAGGAGCTGTTAAATTTTTGTGTGTGTGTGAGAGGAATTTTTAAAGGCTGCCTTTGCCATTGCAAACATAAGATCACAAGATGGTTTGACTACAGTCAGTAAATGCCTACAACCTTCTGCTCTGTGCATGGTGCAAGTACCTCTGCCTGCAGATGGGCCCCGACTCAGGACACTCCCAGTGTTCCATACACCCTGTGCTACGTGTTTCCATGTTCATCCAGGTTTTCCTGGCAGCCTCTCTCTGTGAAGTCCCACAAAATGCAGCTCTCTTCAGGTCAGCCCTCCTCCCTAGGATGGTTGTGAATGTTCTCTGAGCAAGTGCCTGCTTTTAAAAAGAGAAATACTGCTAAATGCTGTTGGAAAACCTGTGTCCGTGTGTTTATTTGCTATGCTTTGGCTGACACTATTTCTGTGTTGTATTATTTCAGTACAGGCCAATCCTGAAACCATCTATTCCAAGCCAGAGAAGTGTGATGAATGAGCCTCACCCCGTGAACCTGGGTTGCACCATCCCTGAGCTCAGATGCAGGAGGGGACAGAGGAAGCCTGGGCAGCCCCACCACCTTGCCAAGGAGGGCTTGAACACATCAGAAGACAGGCCACGACTCATGTAAGGGGGGTGTAAACCTTTAGTAGCTGCAGTTCTAAACCCACATGCTGCTTTTCAGTCAGAGCACCTGGCTACAGCGACATGTATCCTCAATCTGACACCTCCCACCCCCAGCAGGTGCTGGCTTTAGCAGTATTTTGGGCATCTGTCTTTAAGCACTCCCTCATAACAGAGGTTGTAATACAAACAGAAGTAGCAGAGGAGAAGCTGGACATTATTTAGTGCTATGGTTTTAGTTTTGGACCAGTCCATGCTGCTTGTTTGAGCATGCCAGGAGCATGTGTTCTACATGCACCCCCAGGTGTGGGGTTGTAAGAGGCAGCTGCAGAACTGTTGTGGGTTGTGGGCAGAATACAGTGCTTGGAGCAATGTATTTTAGGAGTCTGTCAACCTGACATGACAGGGGGAAATGAAGATGAGAGGGTTTTCTGGGAAAGTAAATCTGGGATGGAAAATAAACCTGTCAAAGAAGAAAAAAAAAAATCCTGCAATTGTTGGTGTGGGAGAAAGTAAAGTAGAGAATAGGAAAGTTACAGAAAGTAAAAATGATGATCAAATGCAGCTGAAAGAGATAAGGGAAAGACAAAGAGGAAAAAAAAGACTGTGAGTCAGGCCAGAAAGAAGAAACAAAAAAGAGACTTCAGAGATTTATGGGCATTATACACCTGAAATTTATTTTTTTTGCCATTTGTCTGCTACGTCTGGGAAACAATTTGCCTTCAGGTGCTGCCCTTGCAGAAGCAGACTTTTAGGATAGGATTTCCCCCCCTCAGCCCCTATAAAAAAATCTTAATGCAAGGAGACTTCATGAGCTGTTTGATATATTTATTCCACCCACATTTATTGTTGAAGGTACATGCCCACTAATGGCAGTATCTGAATTAAAGGTGCTGGGAGGATTCCACAGTTCTTTAGCAAAGAAAGGGCAAAACTCAGTGCTGGGAATGACTTCTGCAATGCACAGATCAGGGGAAATGGCATTAAGATAAATGCAGGTTATAGAAAGTCTGAAATTTTCTCTGCTAGGAGATCAGGGCAGAGCAATACAAAATTACTAGATTGCAATACTGCATTTTAAAACCTTAATTCCTACCCTTTGCTGGGATTTGGCTTAAGGCACTGACTTTGGGAGCTTAGTCAAGTTGGTTTGAAAAGAAAAAGGTGTGTAAGGAACAGCAGAGGGGAAGCATGGCACAGAACAGGCCCAGGACAAAGGGAAAGGTGTCCATCCTGGCATGGTTCTGATCCTTCCTGGACTGTTGCCTGACCATCACTCCACCAGGAACTTCTTCTCCTGCCTCCCTCCTTTCATCACCTCCAAATTGTGCTCCCTGAGAGTTACAAGTGGGGAATCATTCAGAGACTGAGCTCTTCTCTGTCACAGATACCAGAGGCCACAGGGGGCTGTGATGTGATGAAGGCATTGTTGAAAAAAGCTTTTGTCTTTCAGCTGAAACCACTGTCCTTGACTAAAGCAGTGGGAGCAGGTGAATGGTGCATATCTTGCAAGGCAGGCTCTGAAGCTACCTGAGAATCTACAGCTACAAAAGGGAATTTGCCTTTCAAAGTGCATGGAGAGCTGTGAAGCTGTCTGCCTCGCTACACAGCACATGATCAGCAGTGTTCACATCCAGTTTACTATTAAAATGTGGGGGCTTTACACTTAAACCCACATTTTTTTAACTAAATCCTAGCTTTCAAATGGTAAAAACTACTTCAACTCTTTTTTTCTGCTCTCACTGTTCCACATAAGTCCCAAAACATCGATGTTTGTTCCTTCAATTTCAATGTGCAGGACAGGTTTGTAGAGAGTCTCATCCTGCATCCTTAAATGAAGCAAAATTTTAATTTTATTGTTATAATTTAATTCCCATAATTTAATTAGGTGGGTGTTTGTAAAGGGTCAGATCAATGTCAGTAGTCTCGGCACCATTAGGGACAGAGCTGCTTTATTAACATGGCAGGCAAAACATTGTTTCTATGGATTGTGCATAAACAGTGTTTAGAATTTTTTTTTTTTTAATTTCCTGTCTGTGGACAAGCTGGATGGGGAAAAAAAAAAAAAAAAAGAAAAAGTTGTATGCTAAATTGTACAGGTAAGCCATTTCAGGCAGTAATTGAGGGTAGAACCTGGATCTGAGTGCTGGGACTCAAACTGTATTTCCAATTTAAAATCATTCAGTAAAGAGATCGGATTTGGCTGATTAAAAGCCTTGAGAGGGGTTATATTTAATATCCACATCTACATTCCATGCTGTGCTCAAATTTAATCTCTGTTTAATAACAAGTTTTTTTTAATGCTATCGACTCAGCTAGAAGATACCAGCATCTCTGAAAAGGTACTTTCACAAAAGAAAATAAATGATAGACCTTCTCCTGCCAAGCTCCAGAGCCGTGGGCAGGACCTGAACACCCACACTCACCCCTGCCCTGCACAGGAAAGGGCCTTGAATCCCTTGCTCAATCAAACACCAGTAATTACATCATTCAAAGATATTTTTTTTCCTGTACATTTACACATAGGCATAGCTGGGGAAATAGTCATCCCAGAAGTTAGACTGGACTCTGATGTTTTCTGACAGGGTCTTCCAGTCTTTGCTCATCGTGTCTGCTCTTTCTGCACCCAGTGTCTTCTCATTTCAGGTGGGCAGTGCCACGCCAGGAATGAGTGTGAACAGAGCTGGGAAATGTCTTGTGACCTGAGACATCTTCAGTCTTCTGTGAAGTCACCACTGTGCCTGCACCCCAGGCATTTTTCCCTGTGCTCCCCAGTGTGACAGCTGCCACAGGAGCCCTGGGGGCTCATCCAAGCCCCAGCCACTTGCCTAGGTGAGTGCTTGTAGCTGCACAGAAGGAAGCCGCACTGTTTGTTCTCAGGGTTTTATTTAAACCAAAAATACATGAAGTTATGTTAGCTTAGCTTACTGCCTAAAAGAAGAATGCATTGCATCCACAAAATCACCAATGTTTATTTTCATTTTATGAAAAATAAAAATAGAGAAAAAGATTTATTTTTTTTAATACTTAAAACTGTTATATTCACATGGACAAACCCATTATCCCAACCCCAAAATTCTTCTTTTAATTGACTGTGGCACCTAAATGATCTCCACATGTATTAGCAAAAAGAATGTGGAAAATATACTGTGGATGTTACATAAATATTTTCATTATGAGGCATAGATATTGAAGTGAAGAATGCAATACATGTGTTAATGTTTGAGGGGAGTCTATTAGCATCTTGGAAATGTTAAGAGGTACTGAGAACTGCAGGCAAAAACTGAGCTAAACTGTTAATGTAATAGACAATAATTTGTACAGGAGCATTTATTACAAATAGAGCATCTTCTGCAGCTTTTCATGAAGTCCCTTATCTCCAGAGAGCCCTCTTCCTCCTTTGTACTTTTGAAGGGAAAGTGATATAGAGCTCAGGCAGTGATAGCATCCATTTCCCATAAAATTCTCCCCGCTTTCACTGTCGGCCGAAGTGTTTCATTACCTCAGAACTAAATCTCGTTCAGCTGATGCCACAGTCACTTCTCTAGATACAAAGAGCTGAATTTCTGTAGGCCACTGGTAGCCTCTTCTGCCCCAGCTCAGGGGGGTGCAGACACATTCATGTGTGTGTAGGAACATTTGGAGAGCGAAGCCCCCGTGGTCTTCCCCTCCTCTTCCTCACCAACCTCTCCCCTGACTGCCGGGGGCTTTTGCTTTGCACAGCAGGTGAAAGTGGTGAGGAAAGCCACCCGGAAACGCTTGTTCATAAAGCAGTATATGATGGGGTTCACACAGGCAGAAGTGTAGGACAACAAGTGGATAAAGGAGATAGGAGCCCCTGAGAGCCTCTGGTCTGCTGAGGCGGTGTCAAAGGCGCGCCAGGCGTTGACGCTGAAGATGGGAGTCCAGCAAAGGAAAAACAAAATGACAATCACCACCAGCATCCGGATGACCAGTTTCTTGGCCATTAAGTTGGCAGAAGAGCTGCTGCTTCTCACCCTGTCTATCTTGCTGTGGCCAGAAACAGAGAGCTGTTGCAATGGCATTTTCCTTTTTCTCTTGGTTTTGTTGAGGTAGCATCCATCTCCGTCCTCGTATTTGGCACTGCAGGTACTTATCTTTCTTTCTGTGTGTATAAATTAATGCTTAAATAGTCAACAAAATATCTCTGGTCAGTGACTCGAAATAAAAAATGAAGAATGGAGTCTAAGTCTAAATAAATAACGTAGTTCATGGCTGAGCAACTGCTGAAAA
The DNA here is from genome assembly GCA_038090715.1 of Florisuga fusca. Taxonomy (NCBI): domain Eukaryota; kingdom Metazoa; phylum Chordata; class Aves; order Apodiformes; family Trochilidae; genus Florisuga; species Florisuga fusca. The sequence goes on along the minus strand of JAAWXA010000001.1, from coordinate 6,011,854 downwards.
GAAAGCACTGGCCTACTACTGAGTCAGTTGTGTTTCAGCTGCCCTGCAGCTGCCACCTCCCAATATTCTCATGTCATAACTCTACCCAAGTTTATGTAAGAGATATAAGAACACAGTTTGCTCGAGTATTCACTGAGGATAGTTTTCAAAATTATATGCTTTTATCTTAATTTGGTAATTTGTGTTGTGGTGTTTATTGACAGAAATGATTCTCACCCATGGCCAGAAAAAAAATCTTTGTTTCTATAACAAACAAATTAGAAATTTCATGTATCCTGCCCAGAGTCTTTGCAAACAACCCATAGGTGAAGAATTATTTCTGGTGAATAATGGAATACCTTCAATTAACAAATGCATCTTGCAGGATCATGACCACAACTGACCCTAATGTCATTTATGCAAGTAGAAAATTTTCCCTTATTAACTTCAGGATGACTGCTTGTATCTTCAGCTCCACCTGATAGAAAACCCCAAACCTAAATGTAGTGTTACCTCGTGAAGATTTTCTCTGGCTGGCATCAAATTTTATTCCTCTGTAGAGTTCCAAAGAAATGAGGCCATATGCAATCATCATTATAATCCCAGGTATAAGAAAGAGTATGAGTAGCAGGAAAGTGTACCTAAAGAATCAAAAGACAAACTGAGACCATGGAACAGCACAAAACCAGAAAAACTTCCTTTTCTCCAACTCAGAACTTGGAGGGATGGATTTTAAGATTTTTCTGATTTTTTTTTTTTTTTTCCTAATATGAAACATTGCTTTGATAGCTCTGTAAAATAGAATCTTTCCACCTCTCCTCCTTCATCTTTTCCCAGCAAAGTACAACAGGAACAAGGCTGTTGTGGCTGCAAGCCATCTGTCACTCAACCTTGGCAGGACAGAGGAGATGGACACAGTCAGTGACAGAGAGGACAGAAGGTCACTGACTGTGTGGGGCTCTCAGCTGTAACCAGATGATCATCAGATCCCTTGCAGCTCTGAATGATGTTGGATTTGCCTTGCAGAAGCCAAGCAAGCAGCTGCTGCTTCTCAAAGGAGCCTCAAAGGACCCTCAGTCACTACTTCAGGGAGACCTGACTGGCCAAGGGGCTCTGGCACATGAGCAGGGATGGAGCAGCCACCACCTGGATTGTCACCTCTGGGTGACATGCAGAGACCCTGGAGGGGAATCCTGGGGCCGGCAACCCCCTCGCTCAAGGAATCATCTTCTCCTTGGTTGCACATCTGTTACTTTCCTAGGCAGCTTCTCAAGTGGGGGTACAGCTTGGGGAAGTATTGCTGTTTAAATGCATTCATGAGCCTATAACTCTTCTGCTCTCTGGGACCTTGGTGCCAACTCACTAGCACACCTGGGAATCTGCAATGACAACATAGAGGAGAAAATTTCAGCCTGTACCCATTCTGGCAAACCTCTCAGACTACCAAAAGCAATAAAGCCAATTTGTTCCGTCTGTGGATACGTGGTACCAAAGAGGTGCTTACTTCAATCTTTTTCCCAGTTCCAAATGACCTTCACTAGCCAAAAAAAAAAAAAAAAAATCTTACATCTTCTCACTGCCAGCTGAAGTGTTTAGTTCTTGTGTAAGGACACGACCTCTAGGTAATATTGTTCTTGGTAGTGCCACTGTTTGCTTTTCCTGGACATGGATGACTTGGAGCACTGTCTCTCCTCTCATCTCTCTGCCACTTACAGACCACTCAGAAAGGGCATTGCAACCTCTCCAAGTTCTCATATTCTTCTCTGCTTCAGAGCACTTTCAGAGAAACAAATTGCCAGGCAAGGCAGCACACAGAGGGATGCTTGTACGTGTTTGTGTTTTTCAAAGATTAATCAAGGATTTCTCTGAAAATACTGAAGTTTATGTTACGATAGGTATTTTTTTTTTATAAAGTAGTAGTCCTAACTGAAGAGTGACAGATGCTTTCTTTACAGTGACACCAGGAGAGACCATCATGTGAGAATCTGCCACGTTGGGTATCATTCCTATGACAAGGGAAAAGCCACAAAAGTTTCAAAATGTAAGCACCTTAAAAATATAAATTTTTTTTTTCTTCTCAAGTAAGCATGATAGAAGTGTAAATGTTTGCAGCAGGCTCAATGCTACCATGAAATCCTGTTGCCAACAGATAATTAATGATTTTCTAACAGTCAGTTATCTTACCAAGACTGCTGAATGACATCACTTGGCCAAAGGAGCCGACACATGTTTGCTGTGGTGTTGTTATACTTGGTAAAAGGTACCAGTTTGCTATAAATTGGGTACGGTGACATGATGGTAAAGGAAACACACCAGGTAGCAGCAATCACTTTCAAGGCATGAGATTTTGTCTGCCAGACCCTGGACTGCAGAGGTTTGCAAATGGCACTGTATCTCTCCAAGGAGATGGCAACCAGGTTGAATGTAGATACACTTACAGAGACACCTAGATATATAAAACACAGGAAAAGGTTATTTGTTTTAAAGGTTTTTGAAATAGTTTTTATAACTTTCTGTGTGCATATAGAAAATAAGAAACTCAGCTAATGATTTATATGCTAAAATATTTATAAAAATCATACTAAGTCAGCGAAGGGTGTGTGGGCAATGGGTTTCAGTCTTGATGTTTCCGTTCTGCACCTCTCTTATTCTAGAAGTCCAAGAGAAAATATTCATTCTGTCAAACCATGAAATTCTGATAAACAGAGGAAAATGACAATTTTTTGTCCTAATTCTTCTCTTTGATGCTATGGTTTACAACACTCGAGTAAGTGCACTGAAATTCAAACAAGCTTTTGAAATCAGTGGAATTATGCTGTGAGTTACTCTTTTAACACAGAAGTTCATAGTCCCTTTTCTGTTTTAGTTTTTTTAAGTGTCCTGCTTGAATGGTGGTCTGATTTTCTCATTCAACAGAATTAAATGTGTCATCACTTGTTAAATTAGATGCTAATGGAGTTACAAATCAGGAGAAATGAAATCATGAAGCAGAATCTTTGCCCTTCAAGTGCCCTTCATTTTTTCTGTCCATCTATCAGAAAATATAATGCAGCAGTCTGTATTTCTGTCACTGAGGTGCTCTAATATATCACTGCAGGATTATAAATATATCTTCTTTATATTTTGACCCGTGTTAGAACATTCATGGGGATAATTTAATGAAAGCTCATCCAGTGAAAACAAAATTTGCAATAAAATGCCAATGTCTTAATAGTTTTCTTTACACAAATTATCTGTGATTTAGAATAAAGCTTTCTACATTTTAAGATGAAAGACTAGAAGCATAGGTGACACAGTGGATGTTTAGTGTCCATTTGTCTAACATAGCCTCTGTTAACCTGAACTACTAGTGGGAAACATCCCTATTCTGACCTTTAAAATAAAACACCTTCATAACTAAAAACTTCATGTTCAAAAGGATTTCACTAGATATTTTGTAAAGTATTTTACACAGCATGAAATAAGATAAAGATGACAGTGCTCTGGTAATGTTTTGTGGTACCTATGGCAGCAATTCATTATGATTGTTTAAACATGGCCTTTAATTTTATTGGTTTTATCTACAAAAAGATGTCGATTTCCCATTCGCACACTTTAGGTGTGTACTTTCACATTACATCAAAGTTCTCAAGGGCGTGGGTTGAAAGGGACTGAAGGTTTCTGTAATTAACTGAGGGTCTCCCAAGATAGCAAAAACTTTACACAATGTTCTCCCTTCCTTTTTTCATTTTTTTTTTTTTTAAGGAAGAAGCAAATGCACAAGAAGCATTGGAAGTGAGACAAAATGGCTTACACAACAGATATTTGTAATCCAGGAATTTTGAAACTTGGGGCTCCACAAGCAAATGGGGTATGGCACAACATGCAAGAGTGGTGCTCCTTCCAGTCAGCCTGTAAAACCTCTCTCTGTATTTTCTGGTCTCCTGGTGATCTCTGATCACACCTTGCCTGTTCTCAAAAAGCGCTTGCTTTAACTCCCAGCTCTGCAAATGATGCTTACCTTGGCCTATTTTTTTTTTTTTCCATGTATCACTGCTACCAAAAATCTGTGGGCAAAATTTGCCCTTCACGAGAATTGTGCAACCCTCTAGCTTCTGATGGGAGTTCTGAATGTTGCAAGGACCTCTGGCAGAGATGGGGAAGCAAACGTGTGCACTGGGTTCCTCCTTCAAGCTTGACCACTCAACATCCTTCTCCCTGTCCCTGATCAGTGTGTATTTAGTGGTGTTTTGATGGATCATACTGAGGAAGCTACAAAGATTGGCACTACCAAGTTGTTTCTTGATGATTTTGGTGTCTGTTTGATGGCAGATGGAAACAATCAGCTTTTTACTGGTCTTTAATGACCTTTTCACCTATCTCATTAGCCAGTCTTCAAACCCAGTACAAACTTCCAAGACTTACCCATGAAATAAGTGGCAGTTTTGCAAACAGCACTGCCAAAAATAAAATCTTTCAGCAGGTTGGGAATGAGGGTGAATGGCATGCAGAAAAGGCAGAGCATCAGGTCGCTGACTGCAAGTGACAGCAGAAATGTATTGGTGACAGTTCTCATCCGCTTGTTTCTTATCAGCACTGTAATTACCAGAATGTTCCCCAAAATGCTGAGCAGAAATATCAAAGAATACAGCAGAATCCGAATTATCTGATGCAAATCTGAAAATTGTCACAAGGGAAAACAATCAGTCATGAAATAGATGACAGGCTAGTATGTTTCATCATTTAATCAACAGGTAAAGCCTTTCAAATGAGCAATTCTGTGCTCAGTTATACTAAGGTTTATGTCTTTACACTGACATAAAATCAGTGGAAGTTCAAAAATTCTTGAACTTATTCTCTTCTGCTTGAATTGTATAACATTAAAATACAGTGCATGCAATACAGTGTCCATTTGGAGAGTCAAATATGACTTCTTAAACCCATGTTCTGCTCGCTCTACTTAGTCCACCACTCACTTACCATGCAAGTTCCTCCTTTATGTTGAAGCAAGAAATGACACAGCAATCAAAATTGTTTTAATATTGCATGATTTTTTCACCCTCAGACTATTACAATTTCATATTTAATCACTTTCATGCACGGTATCAGATCAGGTAACTTCTGATCTGATGTTAGTGAATTTTTCAAAGAGGAAAAATCAAGTTTCTCCAAGTCCTTAGCAGAGCTCTTCACAATTTTCCCTGAGAGTTCTACTGTTTTATTTTTCCATTACGTGCAAATTTTGTTCTAGATGAAATTTTACCGTGGAAAACCGGCACATACGAAATTCTATTTTGCCTTTTTTCTCATCCTAACTTAGCAGCAAGCAGCTGGTTTTGCACTCTCACAGAAAAAGCCTTCTATAATACTTCCTTTCCACAGTAATCCATCTCCCAGCTAGCAGTAAAACTGCCTCAAGAAAATTCTTTTTTTCTATACATACCTTTAGAAGTATAAGGTGGATCATCCACACAGAAAAAAGTGTCATTTTCCAAGATGATATTGCAGAGGAAAGCAGTAACATTGGTTCCGTTCCCGAGGAAGCTGGCATCAACTATTTCCATCCTTCAGTATCCACAGGTTAGCTCTGATGAAGCAGTGGGTGGGTTTGTAACTATCTGCCCATTCCTTGGGTAAACAAATACATTTCAGAATGAAATCTTCAGGAGGAATAAAAGAGAGGCTGTTGTGCAAGGAAGCTCTTCTAACTCTCCGTCAGGAACACCTGGCACACAGAGTCCTGGTCAGGCTGAACAAGATTTATTCCCGGGGCACACCAGGCAGCTGGGAGCAGCACAGTGTGTGCACACACTCACACGTTGCACACACACACACCCAAACACACACACTCACACATCCCCCCACAAACACACACACACACACACACACACACATCTCCCACGGCACTTTTTCAGATCCACCCTCTTCTCTTACTGACCTACTGTTAGGATTATAAACAGGCTAGAAAAAGATTGCAGCATTAACCCCTTGTGAGATTGCTTCTGCTCACAGCTCTGCAAGATTTCTCAGGGGGAGTCTGGATTGCCACGGCCAATAAATCACAGACTGTGAGTGATGAGAGGGATAAATCCATCTCACAACCAGCACCATGTAAAATGGTAAAAGTAGCTGAATAAAAGAGAAGAGAAAAACACAGTGATGATTTTTCATGCCTTACATGAAAACTGTTCTTATATTCATATTTTTTGGAGCAGACTGGGAATGCTCAGAAAAAGGAGAGCTGTTACATTTACCTCACTGGGTGAAGTGCTGTATGTGCCTCATCCAGACTCCATCAGGCCAGTATTAAAACTCACTAGTTTCAATGTTCTTGGATCAAAATTTATCAAAGTATGGTATTGGAACTGTCAAGTAATATAGGGAGAAGCCTACACATTTCTCTGTGCCAGGACTTGCATACGATTTGGATACAACCTTGATGAACTGATAAACTGCAGCACATTAGTTACACATTAGTGTAAAACAAAGCAACCTCGATTGTTTGAAAGAAACATTTTCTTCTGAGTTATGCTTTTTGAATACATAAACATTACCCTCTCTGGAGTTTCCACAAAGTCATGGGCTTTTATCTTCCAGTATAGACCTTGTTTATGGCCAAAAAAGTGAATTAATATTATAAATTAATCCTTGTTATAGCTTAATGGAAAACAACTTTCACATTTAAAATCGCTTCTAATGAAATAGGCAGAGCAATAGCAGGTTCCTAATAATAGGTTTGGATTCCTTAAATTTGATATACACAGACTGGAAGGTCTGGATTTCTTTTCCAGTCTCACTGGCCTTGCTTCATAGTGCCATTAACTGGACTGGGTATGTAGAAGAGTAGATTGGAAAGTTACAACTAAAGTTTTAATTTCTAAATGATCTTTAGCAGTGTAGTTATTTTTTTTTTCAATTTCTTTTATGTTTTTTGCAGTTTCTAAAAACCTGAGATCAAGTTGCCATATATGCAGTGTAAAAGTGCCTTGGCTGAAGGAAACATTCATCCAGCAGGATTCAGTTCTAGTTTCAAATGTATAACATACTCGTAGGAAATCACTCCAGATTGACAAGTTCTCATTTACTTTTCCACTTGTGAATCTCAAAATGGAAAAAATCATATTGAAGAAATAAAAGTTAAAAGTTGTTTCCATTTTTTAACAGTTTGAACATTAGGTACCGATGTGTCTGAAACCCTAATTTTCTTTTAATTGCCTAATTCACTTTTTTTTTTTTTCATATGTTTTCTATGATTATATTTATGGGTTCTACTAATCAACCCCCCTATTAAATGACAAATGTCCATTTAACTAAACATAACTTGTTGTTGTCATTTTTTTAGTTTTTAATTTATTTTTAATTATTCCAATATTTACTGAACATTTTTTCTGACAGTTTCGAATGATGATAAAATCCCAAACACCTGAAATGGCAACCAGGACAAGTACTGCTTTGGTAGTGGTAATGCAAAAAACTGTAATGAATGCTTTTTGGAAAGGACTGCTCAACTTCTGTTACTTTTTTTGCTCTTCTTCACAGAAAACAGAAAGATGCAGACTAGTCTAAGGTGTCAAAACTTCTGATTTAAAAGGTGTCTTTTCTTTGAAAATTATATGTTAAGGAATAACCAACAGCAACAAACCAATCTGAACCAGTAACCTGACCAGTAGCCTAAGGTATCCTTTACACTGGAGATACTGATCCTGCTTTCCATGTCTCTATGGGAATCACTTCAACACAGGCTTTAAATTTTAGAGCATTTTCTTCTGACATAAATTAACCTTCAGTCTGAATGATTTTGAGCTTTAAGAAGCTATTATAATTATTATAATGGTCGGGCCTGCTGCAAAACACAGGCTGGGTAATTGTGTTTAGCAATTCCTTTACTGAATTAAATGGCCTGTAATGGAGTTTGGGTCTTTCTGCAAGCAAGATGTCAAATTACTGTTCTGGGCTTATTCTTAATAAGGAGGAGATCTTTCTGGATTCCTGGCACCTTCTATTAGATCAGCATTAGAGAAATCATTTCCAGTTGTGTTGAATGGCTGATACTGGCACTATTTCTTCTGTTACTTTTTACCACGGATATGTTACTATTTGGGGTTGGATTGTCTCGGAATTAATTTTTCACCTGCAGCTTTTATACTGGTTATACAACTGCACTTTTAATGTGAGGGGTTAGTTGCTGGTGTTCTGGTGAGTTATAGCTTGGTTATTCCTCTACCATCAAGAACTACACTATACTATAGTTATACTGAACTACAGAAAAATGTTATGTATATAGATGTATATAAATGTATATAGATGCATACAGATGTACATATCAAACTATATATTAGTTGCACTAAAAGGAGGGATTAATTTTTATTGTTGTTGTCAGATGCAGACTGAGACTGTGCTCTTGTCCTCACCTGCTGGGCTTCTGAGCTTCCGAACTGGATTGTGTTTAGTCTTCCATGTAGCCTCCAGGACCTGAAAGAAGAGAAGAAACAGTGTGAATGGAAGTCCTGGGGAGACACAGGGATCAGGAATGAAAACAAGATTGTGGGAATCATTGCAATCAAAGAGATTGCACTGGGGCTACTGTATTGTATCCTGTATTGTAGCAGAGAGTGAATTCTCATTCTGAAGTCACCTTCTGTGTACCTGCCCTGATCTTGTCATATCTCAAGAACATCAGGTTGGTAATCCATTCCTTGGATTGGGGTTTCATAGCTCCCATGAGCTTCAAAGACCAGGTCTAAAATCTTTTCTAGTTATTCTACAGTCTTTCACAAATGCTAACAGACAGAGATGAACAAGGATTTAAATAATGGTGTACTGAATTTTTTTGGTTGGTTGGTTCTTTTTTCTTCTGTTCTCTATTTACCTTTTTTATAGCTACTGAGAATTGAACTGATGTTTTCATGGAAGACCATACTGTAAGTGAGTTCAGAATCTCTTTTCTGCATAGTACTATCTAGTTTAGAGCCATACACTATTCATGAAAAAAAATAATTGTTTTCTACTTTGCAGCAACTTTTATTTTCTTATTTTATCAGAAAGAGTTTTTTGCAGTTCTTCAAAGTCAGTTTTTACTTCTCTCCTTAAATGACTTAGCATCAGCTAATAACTCTTTTACCTCACCTCTCTTCCCATTTTCTGGAGCATTTATGAAAGTGATGTAAAGCTCCTTCTAGAGAAGCAATGAAGAAACAAACCAAGAAGTGGTACAGCAGCTCAGTGATGCCTGTTGTGCCCACAGTGTGAGTGAATAATGTTTTAAGTTGAAGAAAGGAAACATGAAGCCTGAAGCACACATGCAACTCACTGAAAGACTCACCAAGTATTCTGTGAGTTCCTAAGATCTCGAGCTGCATGGCCACCACTAAATCACTGGCTCACTGGCTCTGCATTCACATGATGCTTATGGGTGCCAGAAACTTGGCTTCCAAGTCATTGCCTCTGCTAGCCAGCCTAGGGAGAGAGTGGCTGCTTTCTTGCTGGTGGTGGTTTTTGTTTTGTATTTTTTTCCCTTTTGTCTGGGGAGAGATGGAAATCAGACCTTTCAATTCCACTTCCACAAAGGTAGCCCAGAGCCACGTTTGCATGGCAGCTCACTTCTGGATGTGCATACTCAGGTGATATTTGTCAGGTTCATTGTCCTGAATTACATGTGAGCAGATGGCTTCATCCTTTGCCATCCAGGTCTTCCCAAAGCAGGGCCACTGGTGGTGGCAGTGGCAGAGCCAGGCTGTGTATGTTGGGCTCTCAGAGAACTCTTGTGGGGGACTTGGTGTAATGTTCTTCACCCCTGGAAGTCCTCAGTGCAGCTGGGCAGCCGTGGTACCACCACTGCATGGTCCCTCTCAAGGAGGGGAGGTGCTGGCCAGGGTGCAGGTTGGTACCACAAACACCATAAAGCCAGAGCACGTTGCTCACGTTGGTACCCAGGTGATGTGGTGAGAAGAACCAACTTCCCCGGGATGGTAGGAGCCCCTCACCCAGCCCCATCCCAAAGGATGGGCCAGTTACAGTGTCCAGGCATGCTTCCCAAGCACATGCAAGGAGGCTGCAGCCAGTCAGCCCATCTGCCATGGTCAGCAGAAATGCAAAATGGACCAAAGTGCCTTGGATGCAGCCTGCTTTGTGGGGCCTCTTGGCTCAGTCACATTCCCTGCAGGCAGCAAAGGCGCAGAGGGGGGCAGAGGGAAGAGCAGAGGCATGAAGGGTTGAGGGATAAGTGCTGAGCCCAGGATTCACTCCAGAGGGTACTCATTTCAACCAAAAGCTGAATGAGTGAGGGAATGCTACCTCATGTAATGCCCAGCACCTGTGTAGTTACAGTTTAAAACAAATTGAACCATCTTGTTCACAAGCTCAGACCTCTAAATCTGCAAGGTGTGCCTCTCCCCTACAGAATCTGTGCAGACCATGTGTCCAGAGATTTTTGCCTGTTGTTACCATACCCACCAGTTTTCCTTCCAAGGGCTTATGGACTGGGCCCTCTTTCCAAATGTTTAATTCCCCTAGAGCCCTTCTAAACATTGGCATCACACTCACACCATTGTTTTTTCTCTGGCAACATAGTTCTAAGCAAGAGATTACATATATTGTTTAATAATTTTACTATTTCATTTAGAAGTCCTGGATGAATACCATCTGGTCCTGGGCTGAGCTGGATTCAGTGTCTGCTCATTAAATTGCCAGACTAAATGAGCAAGAATTTGCTCTGAACTCCTGACTCCCCTTTTGGAGAGTTTTTCTGCATTAAACATATGAAGATCAAAGAGCTTTGTTTTTCTAGGAATTTTTTTTTTTACATAGATTTACTCAAATTTACAGCAAATGGTCTTAATGTTTGGACAGTTCCGAGTCACCTTTTTAACATCATTTCTATCTCCACTACATTCAGCTAATTGCATGATAGATCCCTCTGTCATGCAGATCAGTTTTATCACATTGTCTTCCTCCAAGCTTTAAGAGAGAGGGGGGAAAAAAAGGAGGCTCTTTTAATGAAATGCTTGCTATTTACAGATGTAATTTTATTACTTGGGAGAAACAAAAACCTGAAGGCCTGTCCCACTTGAACTTAATGCAGTATCTGGGATGCTGGAACTTCTTGGCTAGATCTTCATTTGAGGTGACTGCTATATTAGCAATACTAATTTATTAATGAAATTGGCTTTGTTGGTTAAGAAATAATTTAGATACCATACTGTACCTGTGTAGACAGTTTAGAGAAAAGTATTAATGAAGATTTTTTTCCTTGTATTTGAAGAAGAGGAGGCCTGCTAATCCATGGTAACCAAAGAATCTGCCGTTTTTAATTCATTTTCTTAACTTCTAGTCCTAATCCTTTTATTTCTCTGCAATGTCAAATCCTGAACAGACTGGCTTTGCAGCCAAAACAGTTGCTGTGCTCTGTCATTTCATGGTATGTGTGTAATGCCTTTCTCATCCAGAACAAAACCGCATCATTTTACATTTGCCTCATTCTTTATCCTGAGGAAGAAGCATCTGTTCTGGTTTTTCATTAGTTTGACAAAGATCTTTACTTAAATTTAAATAGAAACTTCACTTGTAAAATGATGAATTTGGAAAAGCTTATCTTTGTCTTATGTCAAACTTACAAACAATTATGGGTTTGTTGCCAGGTCTTTCTTTTTCCTGGCAAATGAAGTAAAAGAAATGAATTAGAAGAAATGTATATGAAAAGTCATGGTCTACTTCTCATTTGTCAGGGCTGTGCTGGCATTAGGCCACTGATTGAGTTACTCATACAGATACAGACTGCAGGGAGATCTGAATTAGAAAGTGCTCACTTCCAGAGAACACACAAAATTCTCAGGAATACATTTGTTTTAAGCTTTTTCAAGATGATCTGACACGGATTCCTATCAGTGTCCCACAGTAACTGCAATTCAGACAAATTTATACCTTACTCATCTGAACTCAATAACAAGGATGAGATTTACTTCAGAGCACCTTGTACTGAAAATGCATTTGCCAAATGCAGAGGGAAGTGGGGGCAAAGCAGGAGCTCTGGCTGCCACTGTGGTGCATCCCCAGGGGTGCTGTATGACAGCGCTGTGGCACAGAGCTCAGTAGCTACCTGGAAGACTCTGTAGGTCTTCATACGATGCTCCATAGGGACATGTTTCAAGGTATATTTTAAATTATTTTGGGGATGACCATTTTTCTTTCTTTTGAAGTGACACTTCATAGCATTTGAATTTCTTGGATTTTTGCAGTATCATCCACCTGACCTATACGACACATTGTAGCTGGCCTTGATGCCTTCACAACCATCTAGTCAGCCTCCCAGCTTGTGGCTGTGATTTTTGGAAGGTGTTCAGGGCTCATTGACGAGGTATATTGTCTCTGTAAATCTTCAGGTCCAATTTTGTAACGGCATTAACATTTCTGTGGGTTTTCTGGGAGAAAGAACAGATAGAATTTCATTTTTGCTCCAGAGACCGTACTGCAAATGTTGCATAAAGTTTAGGGAAAACTGTTTCAAAGAAATATGTGTGTATGGTCTGTCCAGTGTAACATAAGACCACATAAAAATCCCTCTGACACTCTGTGACAGCCAATAAGATACCATTAGTGAGGTTTCAGATGAATCATTATCCACTTATTCCTTCCACAGGGATTCTTGTGTGTGTTTTGATTCATTCTGGCACTTCTCAGCCAGTGCTGGCCTGTCACTAGGCTCAGCTGCATCTCCTCTCCCTAACCTAACCCTCCAATTAATTGTTAAAATTGAGGGCAGAAGTTATAATAATGCTCTCTGGACAACTGAAGTTGACCCTTTTCCTGGCTTATCACAACAGATGCGTAAGTGCTTGTAAGAAATTCATAGAAATCCATGCGAGAGGAATATAAGTATTTTTAAAAGGTGCTTGATTCTTTTGTTGGCTACAAGCTGGGTTGTACAGTCCTATTTTTTCTTCACTATGTGACTAGTTTGCCAAAAAAACCCAACAGTCCAGGATTCAAGCTAAAGATGCAAGGAAATAGCTCTTCACATCCTAATGTTGTGGGTGCTATAGCAACATGCCAACTTACCAGTATAAACACATGGCTCAAGGTGTCACTTTTTAAAAATTGTCTTAGCACCTGGTACCATTAACAGGCTCCTTTGAGCACATTTTTGCATACTAGAGGAGCATCAAAGTCAAAATCCATCACATGTTCTAAGGTACCAGCCACCTGACACAGTTTTCCGAGATATGGTGATGATTCACTTTGTAACAAACAGATTAAAAAATCAGGGGTTGCTGCCAGAAACAGCCCCCATAGGTTATAATGTCAGAAACAAAATGATCTGACTGTTCATGCTGCTCATCTGCTTGATAAAGCTCAAAACTGGAGCAGACTGCTAAATAAGCCCTCACCTGTAACATCTGAGAACCACAGTCTCCTCTTTTAAGATTCCAGTTAAGCACATAACAAAGTGTCTTTTATCCCTAGGGATCTTCATTAGGAGATCTCACAGAAGGATATGGAAGCAGCTAGGTCTGTTAACACAAGTCACCATGAGTTTCATTTTAAAGATGAAGGAAGCTCAGGAAAGTGAATGCTTTGGCATGGGCCACTCAATGAGCTGCTGGAAAAGCTAGGAAAAGGCAGGCAGTCTCTGCAGACATGGTCAGTGCTGTATTTGTCTGACAGCTCTGCTCTCAGAGGATGCCACGCTATGCTCATGATATTAAGATAGATATCTTCCCACATTTCTGCAGAATTAGATCAAGTGATGCTGGTTTCACCACGCCAACTAAGCGACTGAGGGCCTGGCCGTGCAGGTAGTGGGAGGGAAATAGAGCAAGTCAGCAGATGTGTCATTGGGTGAATTGGTACCAGCATGTCTGAAGCCAGGGCTTTAATTTAAGATTCCAGAGTTTCTATATGTTACTTGCTGCTTCATGACATCTCATCTGACATCTGCATTTTTGGAGGAGTATCAGTTTGTGTACCAGATAATAAATACCTTTAAGGCAGTGCTATTGAAATTGGTCCATTGGCCTCTGAATTCCTAGTCCTTGGGTTAAAGGAACCTATAATATAGGTAGCAAAAAAAGTATTATCTCTATTAGAAAAGTACTGAAAACTGCACTTACATAAGAAAAATGCATTTAATCAACAGCAGCTTTGGTTTTTATAGGAATCATAAAATTTCTATGAACAGCAGTCCTCTGATTTGATTTAAATTTGCACAAGTCTGCACAAGAAATCGAACATACAATTTGCTTATATTTTGATGAATTCTGTGTTACTCAGTAGCTAAAGAGATGCACGTAGCTTCACTTTTTTCCAAAGTGACTAACTGGTTAAGTCTTTTATCAACAACTGGCTTTTTTGAATGAATTTCTGTTACTTAAAACACTTCAGACAATGAAGTGAGGGTAAAAAAATCAGAAAAAATGGAGAGTAGAGAATAAAGTATTTGCAGTAGGGTATCTGGTTATGAAACAGCTAGTCAGAGAATTCAGAAGTATCTAAACATTTTAGGATACTACAAACCTTCTCTCCTTTGGAAGACCTTTCTACCATTACCAGTGGTTACAGCATAGAAAGCTACTGTGGTCTAGAAATGTCTGCCAGCAATCCCCACAAAGAATCACTTCTCTGTCCTTAAAAGTACTTAACACAGGTAGGTTTTTGATTTAATAAAAAGAACAGCAACAGCTTACATGATGTCTAGGATGTTTCTCTTTTTCCATAGTCACAATTTTGAGTGAAGGAGTACTCAGACAGTGAGATATGATGGGTTGTCCCCTTCAAGGTCTGGGGTTCCTAGAATGAAAATAAGATTCTGAGTTAGGCATGACTGTGTGTTTCATTGTACACAGTTAAGTATTTTATTGTTTGAGTCTTGTTCTTTTAATATGACAACGTCCAGGCCAGTTTTGGGTATTTTTGGTGGGGTGGTTTTTTCGCTGTTTGTTTGTTAACAGGAATTCTGCTAGATGGTAATTTGGATTAATTATTAAACCAAGTAAGATGAGGTACAGAGAGACCTTCAGGAGCAAAGACACTTTACCCCTGCTGAAGTTCTGTTCCAGGTCTTCATTTCTGGAATCTTTATTTTTATTGGTAAATTAGACAAATTATCTCTGCATTTTGGAGTTCTTTGAAAGGTAAAATGGAGCCCAATAACTGGAGTGGAAACCTGTCAATCAGACATTTTCTAGAAAGTGAGAGAGGCAGGTCAAGCCCATAGTGATACCAAATAGATTGATTTATTTCAACTATTGTGCTAAGCTGTCCTGGGAGTACTTGATAGTATTTCCATACAGAGTAATTTCAAAATATTATTCACACACTGAAAGACTGGAAATAATTTCCAGAGTTTCACCACAGATGGGCTGTTAAAAGATAGCATTCTTTTCCTTACTTGCTGTGCTTTTGTCTATATAAGTCTTAAGAAAACACACTGTGAGGACCAATTCTTGCTGTTTGGACTATTTGCCCTTGTTTATACAATATTACATTGTGCAGGGAGTTAATGTGACTGAAAGCATGTAAGTTTTAAATTTATTTTCATTGTTTAGTCTTTGCTTACATTATAAAACTGTTTTAAAGCTGCCAAAGAGAAGACTTAACTCTCACAAGAAGGGAGAAACAAAAGTCCAAGGACAAATTCTGTCCTTAATTCTCTGTGGTCAGTTTGATAGAGCCAGACTCAGTTAAGCTGCTATGGAATCTCCAGATATTCAGAAAAACATATCAAAAGTTGAATTTTTGGGATGTAATCCTTGTATGCAGAACAGGTATAAGAACCACCTTCCATTTTGCTTCAACAAATAATTTAAAATTTGCACATGATGTGGATGATTTCTTTTAATAACATTTTGTGTGTCTGAAGTAATTATCTTACATTTGCAATTTCATGCATACTGGTTTGGCCCCTTCTGGGATCGACTGCACTGGTGTTTGTGCTTTGTGCAGACAGAGCAGGGCAAAACAGTCACACAGGATACAAACTGTGGCCACCGTGTCACTTCTTGCATACATTATTTCTTTCCAGTGTTCTCCTTTTGTCCTAATGCATTCATTTTGCAATCCTGTAATGGGGGGGAAATGAATAAATGGAAATTGGAAAGGTGTTTCTGATGATAAAAGATCAGTGACAATTAGCATTTTATTTTAAAAAGCTTTGCTTATTTAGGTTGCTGGAGCAAGTAGATTTTTTTTTTTTTTTTTTTTTTTTTAAATGCTTCCAGATTCTACTCTCACTTACTCTGGTTTTAAACCCAGTAGTATCAGAAGTATAATCTTTCTCAAACCATAATCTTACAGTGATCTTATCTCTTTAAATTTCATTTACATTTCAGTTAGAAAGCCAGAGGTGTCAGGTGCCATCTTATACTTTATAGAGACAAACCTCCCCATAGTCTTCACATAATTCTTCATAAAATGGCCCTAAAAGTTGTTATTAGAAGTCAAATGGGAATGCTCTGGCAAGATAAAAAGTAAAGGACTATTTATTTCCTTAGCTATTAAACTGAGTCATTTCATACTGGAATGTCTTGCTCACAAGACTTTATATAGAGAAGGCTGGAATCTTAAAACTGGATTCTGTGGGAAATATTCAAATCAATTCTAAAAAACTCAGATTGTGATGTAAATTGCTAAATAGATTTTGATTTTTTTTTTTGTTTTAGGAAGGAGTAGGTTGTAGGTCATACACAATCTTATCCAACCTAAAATGACAGGAAACTTGTTCTTCTGGTCTGACATGTTACTAAGTATCCAAGGCCTTTCAGGTTTAATGCTGTTCGAGGAGAAACTGCCAGTACAAATTGACATTTCTTTGGTGAAATCCAGCTTACTTAACAAGAAGGTAGTAAATCTCATTTCCCTGGATAGTACAGGGGAATAAGAAACAAAATAGGATTTTTCCGCACTTACACTTTTCCTGTCATCCCGTTCATTACATGGTGAATTGTTTAGTTAGTGACATGATGACAACTTCTTTTCCTCTGTCCCTTCTTCAGTGCATCCTCATGAGTGCTTCTTTTGCTCTTGCCTTCCCATCTGTGTAAATTTTCTCCTCCTTTCAGCCATCTTAACCAAAACTGTGAATTTGCAAACAGCACCTTCAGTCCTGAGTGTTCATCCCTTAGGCCACTGAGCTGTGGTCAGTACCTTAAACACGCGTATTATTTCCAGTTCTAAAGAGTAAAAAAATAATCAGGTCACCAAGACTTTTGCCCCTTGGGTAAAGTTATGAAAGCTACTAGTACCTTCCTTGCACAAGTATGTTTTGGTTTTTTTAATTAATTTTTTTTTAAAGTGTATTACCTCATGTCACACTTAAAGCTCATTGAAAGTTACCTTTGCATGGCTATGGATACTTGGGTGGTTTCATGTCCTAACCCAGTGCATAATGATGCAGAAGAAAAGTGTTTTTCTAAGTGAATGTTTGATTATAAAACAAATATGCATACATGCATTTTGTCCTCCAACCCAAACTGGCTCTATAGGCTATTTAAATCTTTGCCCCCATTCATATTCTTGTTGCAAACCTTTACAGCAATATTTGGGGAAAAAAATTAACTATGTTTTGAAAATAGCTTCTTTAAAGAATCAGTGTCATCTCCTCCTATTATTTCCCTTTATGTCAGTACATATGTGGGTGATACAGGCTTGTGTGTCACCTCCTTGATCTAAATCTTCGTGATGTTGCCTTTATTAATAATCTGATTTTATCCAATGTAGGAAGAGTGGGTCCTTCCACTGCTGAACAGCTGCAGTGGGGTATTTTAATGCTATGTTTTATGTTGATGCTATACACTCTATCCAGCAGAAATTTACCTTGCTCTGCTCTCATTGCAAGCCTGAATGCAGTGTCAAAGACCAGGACATTTTTATCTACATTGGCTACTGGCATTTATCCACATAGTAAAGATGGGAGCACCAAGCACCTTTTATTCCATCTCCTCCAACAAATGTGCCCTTTTAGTAAACAGTGGGTAGCAATGCTGGCCATGGGGATCCTTCCTGTGAAGACCAAAAGTCATCAATGACAGAAGTCCCTAGGGAGGGTATGGCATCATCCACTGGGGAGGATGATCTATGACAAGCCATTAGATCATATGGACTTCTGGAGTTGGATCAGGAAAAGTCTGTCTTTAAAATATTCTGTACCTTAGCTGTCTAATGTATCCCATTTATTCTTCTGACACTACATATTCCTCCAATTACATTGCTTTATGACTGCTTACTCACCTTAATGACTGATGGCCCCAGCTAGGTCAAATCTCTACAGCTCTTCTAAGTTGTTTTAGGATTTTCATATCTTGTGTCTTCACTTTCTGTTTTTGTGATGAATACAAATAATTCCAACCTTTCTTCAGCCTTTTAGCCCTATGTGAATGTTTCCTAATTTTTTCTTCCTGGTATTTCTGGGAACACGTTGCAGTACAGATTATAAGATTCAGTCCCATAGCCTGTTAGTTAATAAAATAGCACCATCTTTTTTTTATATATAGTATTTCTGTTCCTGTTTTGATTTAGCAAGTTTGTTGTGCATTGGAAAAAAATTATTTACTGATCTCCAAACAGTGATGCAAAACAGAAAACCCAACTGCAGTTTTATATTTAATTTGGGGTGGTTTTTTTGTTTTGGTTTGTTTTTTTCTTTTCTGCTTTCAATGCACAGAGATTCATCTGAAACCAAGTCATCTAGGTTTGTTTGTGTTGAGTACAATATTACATTTTTTCTTTTAAGTTTTGTATACAAATTTGTATTTTGGGGGTTAGTTAAAGCCAGGAGCCTGTGTTCAACAGCTCTATATCCAGCCTTCAGAGCAGTGTTTTTCACGTGCTTCTTCGTCCACGTCATTATTTTACTTTTTTCAGGTGGTTGTTTTGAATTCTTATGCTCCTTCTTATTATAAACCTATTTCCACAGTTAAAAGCTGTTCACTTAGTTGCATATCATAAAGCACAACAATTCAACAATTCCTGTAACAGGCAGCATCAATCTCATTCTTTTCAAATCACCTGCTGCAATAATCTATTCCTGTATATAATCAGAGGAACTATGTTTAGAAATTAGGGCTCAGCTTTACATTTTGACATAATCTCTTTTGAACTAATACAGGACAATTGCAAGTATTGCAATATAGAATTCTTCAGACCCCTGCCACTGTCTGAGATCTGTCAGAGGAGATTCTGTTCCATACTTGGTGAAGATATTTATTCAGTGCCCAGTGCTCTCTTTCCAAGGTATAAAGCATTTGTCCATTCAAGGAAAGAAAAGCACTATCCGAGGAGGCAAAACTATGAGAAACTTGATGAAGGTTCAGCTTGCCATGCTCAGTTCATTCAGCAGTTCTAGTTTTCCTTTCTAGAACTTCTGTCTGTCTTTCTTATAAGAGCAGACATCAAGCTAAGGAAGCAGATGTCGAGGTAAAGGATATCTGAAAAATTCTAGCAATGGAAGTGAGGATCTCTGTGACTCAAATTAGAGTCCTTCTTTTAACTGTTACAGTATCTGGTTATTTGTGGCCAACAAAAATGCCAGAAAAGAATCTCAAAAACTCTTTAAGAGCTTCTAGATCTGCTTGGTTTATTCTTCACTTTTGAATCTTCTCTCTGAAAATGTAACAAACAAGAAAGCCAATCATCCTACCAGTCCTTCATAATAAATACTTTTTTAAAATAGAAAATCCACTTTGTTAACAAATCTGAGAAATAAAAAGTGCCTAGAATTGATACCCAAGGACAGACCATAGTTCTGCTTCTTAAAGATTAAGAAGAGGAAGGCTATGGTTTTAGACACTGAGTAATGTACTCAAGGTGGCACATTGACACGAGTCTGTAGTAAGTTTATTCCATTAATATAAGTAATATTCCAGGCAGCAAACAAAAGTATAACAGACTACCTTAAAACATTTATTACATTTTCCAGAAAAGACAAATTCCCATACTGCAATAAGTAAGGACATGGTTTAGTGGTGGACTGGGCAGTGTTAGATTTATGGTTGGACATGATCATCCTTTAAGAGGTTTGGACATGTACACTAGTTGTGTATGTATCACAACAGACTTGCTGGTGGTGAAGATAGAATTTAAACTTCAGATACAAAATATATTATGTATGAAGTGCATCTATTATTTAGTATATAAACTGTATTTGTTGTTCAGCATGTGTTTTTCTTCAAAATGGATTCAGATCAACAGACTCCATTTCTGTTTTAAGCCCGAGAAGATCCTACCCCTGAGTAATTATATCTTAATAGTAAAGGTAAATGTACACATGGGATTTTACAAACCAGGATGTTACTGCTAAATCCTGTCATTTGATTAATAATAAAACACATGAGAAAATGGACTAAAACTAATAATACTAGAAAAATTATAGACTTTGTGCATGTCGTGTTTTACATGTCTGATAACTCAGTTGCTGCTATGACTCAGCAATGCTATTAAAAAATACTAATGATAGATATTATGACCTGAGATTAGGATCCTCTCTAGGGAAGCTTACGTCTATCTAAAGCCAAGGTCTGGTAGGAAATTACCTAAAATCCAGAACTGAAGTGCTGTGAAACTCCTAAAGCTGGACTAGTAATCCCTGATATCACTGGCAGTCAAGTCTAGCTCTTATGTTCAGCCATATATTAGATAAAATAAATGACTTCTCATGAACAATAGTTTGCAATAAGAGATGGGTTTTGCCCTGATAAGTGAAGAGACATCATCTAAGCTTCCTACATTCTTCAGATTGCATCAGTGGTATTTTGGAAAAAAAAAATCTCATTACTCCTCAGAAGGTGTCTATTTTATATAACACATTGAAACATGTCAAAATATACACTGTCACTTTTTAGGCAGTAATTCAACTAAAGCTTAAAATTGATCACTAACAGAAATTTCCTTTTCTTGCATTTCTAGTTTTTGCTACACCTCTTTGTTATCAGCTACCAACAGTATATTGTGGGTCTGATCACAGAAGGAAACCAGTGGCTGTTACAAAGGTAGGCTTGCAGGATTGGTCTGTAACTGAGATTAAAAATTAATATACATTAGTCTAATACAAAGAGTGAGCACACTGAGCACAGGACTGAATATGTTATTCTTTGGAAGAGCTTGCTCAAATGAGAAATATAGAAAGCAGCTGTCTGAATCTAACATTTTAGTTCACTTTTCTCAAGTTATGCTAAGAGCTTGAGTTGGAGGATGTGGGTTACGGATGTGAAACCCTCATGACTTAAAATGGTTCCTAGAGGAGAAAAAAAAAAGAAGGTCAGGGCAAGAGTAGCTTTTTTTGCTATAAATACTATAAATTACATGAGAGAAAAATGCTGTGCTCTCCTGTCTGAAGAAAGGCAAATTTGGAAGGCTTGCTTGGGGATGAGGGTGTGGGTTGGGTTTTGTCTGGTTTGGTTTGTTTTAAACCTGGGTTTCTGTGGCACTTGCTGGCTAGGATCCAGCATGATGATCCATCTTACATGAGCCCAAGTCTGCCATTAGGGATTGCAGACACTGACATTCTCCTGACAGTGTCTCATGTGGCTCAAGAAAAAGGACCTTGGAGATAATGCACAGCATTTGCAATAAGTTATCAGGGTGAACACAATGTGTAGCTCTCCCCAGCCAGCATTAATTGCTTATTACTCAGGGTGTAAAGGAAAAATAAGTTGTTTTATCAACAGCAGTGACAATGATGGCATGCATGGCCCTGTTCTGCAGTGTTAATTCATTTCCTTACCCTGCCAAAAATGCCTGCACGAATGCACCCACCCTCAGCACAGGTAAAGGTGCAGGTCCCTACTATGGTCCCTCCCCATCCCTGTTCTCCCAGCAGAGAAAGCAGCCCTAAGAGGAGACTCCCTGGCTTGGAATTTTGAGCAGCAAGAGAATGAAAGGTGAAGGTGGAACCAGGGCAGCATGAGTGTTGTGAATTTCTTAGGGTAAGGGTGTCTTAGGAGCAGCTGGGAAGTGCTGGGGTTTTGTTGACACTGCTGGGGTTTGGTGAGCTCCCTGACCCAGCACCTCTGTTATTAAAGGCAACTGCCTCCCTTAGTGATACCTGCAGACAGCTCTGCTTATCAGATCAACTAATAGAGGTGTGGGGAGAAAAAGGCAACTTCCAAGCACTCAGTGCTTCCTTTGAATCTGTTTCGTTTTTACTGCCAGCTTTTACACTCCAGGAAATAAACTGGTCTTCAGAATCATTAGGAAGCATTAAAATGTAATTTTTCTCATGTGGCCTTAAAAATGACAGGATGATGTATCTGTTGTTTCACATCCTCTCCTCAATCTAAAAGCCAGCAGAGGAAAGAAGGAGAGAATATGGGTGAAATATTTCAGACACTGGCTATGTAATTTTTACTTTTCCCTTGCCAAATTCTTGATACTTTCCAGACTTGCAGTGGCAGATAAATATAAGGCACTTGGAATACCAGTATCAGTTACAGCTAACTGCAGAGACTTTACACACACACACACACACACAGAAAAACAAACAGTAAAGAAAGGTATAACATTGTAGATCTCTGCAGCTGTAAAAGGGGGTGTTCAAGAAGTGAGTTGGTGTTCAAGGGAGCAAGACAGAGATGGAGAGGAAAAGACCACCAAAAAAATTTAAAAATCACAAATAACAAAACAACAATAACAAAGAATCCAGCAGAAAATCAAGAGCACCTATAACAGTCTTTCTGATAAAACCAGCAAGCTATCTTTGGTATGTGGCACTGGACATCATAAAACCACTGAGTCCTGGCTGTATTGCAGTTGCTTACTTGCTATTTAAAAGTAAATCATGGTGGAAAAGCAGTAATTGTCAAACATATCATATGAACCAAGTTAACCCAGTTATGTGATACCAGGGGGACAGGGTAAAGAGTTGGCTGGGATCTCTGCCAGTGCCTGTTATTTAAGTGATATTTTTTAACAATGATCCTGTATTTCTCAAGCTGCTGTGCAGTAAGATCCTTGTAGAGGAAACAAAGGAGAAGATCCACTTCAGCATGAAATTTCTTACCTGGATATGGTAAAGATACACGAGCAGCAGCTAACAGCACTTGGTGAGATGCAGTAAAGGTTCTCTCTTTATATCACCTTGCTTTTTAGCTTTGATTGGCATTTACAAGAAGTAAGTTTTCCTACCCATATTGGAGACATAACTGACCAGAGAGAAACACAGTGCATGAGAGGAAGAAAACCAGACTGGAAATAGCCTGGAAAAACAGGGAATGAAGAGTCATAGGTATGCATATGCAGAGGGTAAACAAACAAAAGTAGATGTGGAGTGTAGGCAGTCAGCTGCAGTAAGTTAGAACAGGTATTCAAGGCAGTGGTAGACAACTGGACAATGTATTTCCCTGTGCTCCCCATGAATTGAGAAGTGGGCTTTCTCTGTGTTTTGATGTAGTATAAGTGACTTCTTCAGTTTTCTCCACACTTGGTTGAAGGATTTTTATCTTTGATCTTCACAGAATCACAGAATTGCCACAGTTGGAAAAGACCTCTAAGACCACCATGTCCAACTGTCAACATCCCCCCCAAATAAAATTCATGTATCAGTATCTGTTATCATATGGTCACCCACTAGACCATGTCCCAAAGTGCCTCATCTACATGTTTTTTAATAGCTCCAGGGATGGTGACTCCAACACATCCCTGGGCAACCTCTTCCATTTCACAGTAATCTTCTATTACTATTGTTCTTTAAGCTTCATTTTGTGGAGAAATGCTCACATATAAGTAAAAAGACATTGCAGAGATGTGAGTTCAGGTGCATTTTTATACCTATTGTATCTAATTTCTTTTTCCTAGCAAGGTAACTGATGACACTCCTCTCACATCTGTGTGACTCCCTTGCAGAGCTTACAGCACTGAAAAAGTTACAACCTGATGTTTCAGGATCTGGGAACTCTCATTGGTTTACAGAGCTATCCTCAGAGCTGAAAATCAGTATTAATTCTTGGTTTTAGAGGTCAATGATCAGCTTTTCCATCTTATCTCCTTGAGCTATCTTAGCTTACTTATTAATTATTCCAGAATGTTCAAAATCAGTATTTTGGTTTTGTAAATTAGTTTATTAAATGAGAATTTGATTACGTGGTCCTGTTACAGATGTGCATAGGAATAGATTTCCAAGAAAGACTAAGTAGATGAACATTCCTGGCATATGCATCACCCAAGGAGAGGTACACAGTGCCATACAGCTGCTCTGCTGGAACAAGGGCTGTGTCAGCTCCTGGTACTGAGCCTGAATTAATGCCTTACCAAGCTGAGCAGACAGGGGTGAAACATTCAAGAGCACAACAAAATTTCACCTGAGCACAGGTCAATGAGCACACTGCAGGAAGCACACAGAAAGCAGCCTGGGGGCTGAATTAACTGTTCACACCATCTGGATGTGATACCTCAGGCCCTCTAACACAGCTTTTTTAATTGTCTCTCAAGCTTTAGTGATACGAATCCCACTACACCATGCTTGTGCAAAGCCACTTAAACTGCAGCTAAAGATGTTTTTTAAGCTAATTTTTCTTTCAACATCAGCTCTAGCTGAGAAGATGCTGCTAGTGATGGCTGCAGCTCAGCTGAACTGCAGTAGCTGACAGTAAGAGAAAGCTTTGTCCTTTCCAAGGCAAAGCCAGAGGGCTGAATTAAGCCCTAAGTAATGATGATGTAAGGGATTATTTAACTCATCATTGATCCAGGCCTGGGATGCTCGTAGCTGGTTACATTCCACCTGGCCAGGTGCCTAGCAGGTGGCAGCAGCCACAAACACTTTTCCTAGGCTGTTGTCACAAACCCTGCCAGGTGAGCTGCTGGACACACAGGCCAGGCTGAAGCAGCCACTGATGCTGTGGGATGGGGACACTTTCCCTGCAAGCTCCAGAGGCGAAGGGCAGAGCCAGCAGAGCAGGCATGTCCCCATGTCCCCAACACCGCCATGGCCGGGTGCTGGGCCTCAGGATGTGGCCAAAGCCCAAGACCCACACGTAGAATCACAGAATCATCTGGGTTGGAAAGGACCATCTGGGATCATCAAGTCCAACCCTTGATCCACTACCGCCGTGGTTCCCAGACCATGGCACTGAGTGCCACATCCAGTCTCTTCTTAAAAACCTCCAGGGACAGAGAATCCACCACCTCCCTGGGCAGCCCATTCCAATGTCTGATCACCCTCTCCTTAAAGAAATTCTTTCTAATATCCAACCTGAACCTCCCCTGGCAGAGCTTAAGTCCATGCCCTCTTGTCTTACTGGTATCAGCCTGGCAAAAGAGACCAACCCCCCCCTGGCTACAACCTCCTTTCAGGGAGTTGTAGAGAGTGATGAGGTCTCCCCTGAGCCTCCTCCCGGAGGGTTTTCTCCTCCTCATTTCCTTACGCTTATTTCTGACTTCCTTTCCAGCAATGATACACAACAAACATTTATTTAGGAAAGAGAACCAGCACACGGCATCCCGGCAGCCCTCATCCAGCCCAAGGTGTGCGCTGCCCGCAGGCTGGAGGAAGCCTGGCAGATGGAGGCACCCCGGGGCGGTCTCCATGGCTCGGGGGTCAGCGTGGGACCTCCTGAGCTGAGCTCCGAGGGGCCCGTGGGGTCTGGGCCGTCCCGGGCCGCGGAGGTCACAGCGCTCCACTCCACGCACCATCGGCGGTGGGGAACTTTTCTGTCAGGCTTCGCTTTCCACCCGGACGCCGCCGGAGAGGGCCGACCCCGCGCCTGCCGGTTGCCTGGCAACGCCGGAGGAGGAGGCGGGGTGCCGCGGTGAAAACGTTCCGGTGCCGCAACCCTCCCGCCGGTCCGGGCCGCCGAACCGCGATGCTGGACCAGGACAGCGGGCTGTCCCTCACCATAGCGCGGATCGTGCAACGGCTGAAGGGCTCCAGCCTCCACTCCCAGCTGGAGCGACAGGCCCGGGTGAGCCCCGACCTGGCGCTGTGCCCTCAGGCCCGCCTCCCTTTCCCGTTTCCCCTCCCCGATGCTTTGTTCCCGGCCGTCTCCCCCCGCCCGGCCCGGCCCAGCCCAGTCCGATACAGCCTCCGGCGGGGCAGGGGGCCTGCACCTTCCTCTCCCTCCCTGCTTTCCCCCTGTGCTCTTTGCCGGGGCCGGAGAACGAGCGGGTTGGTTTCTAGAGCTGTATTTAGCATTTCATCCCTTGGGACTGAAGGATTTCTTAGGGGATGTGAAGGCTGTCCTCTTGAAATCTTGAGGCTTCAAACAGTTCCTAAATTAATTCGCTTTGTCTTTTAATCTCTTATTTGGAAAGCTTTAAATATCCTCTCCTCCCCACCCCCCCTCTTCTTTCTTCCTTCAGAGTGCCCCTGAGAAAATGAGGATTTGGTGAAAGGAAGTGAAAATAAATGAAAAACACCCATGAAAGTACATTTTTGTAGCTGGGAAAAGAATTGCTTTTGTATATTTAGTAACTTATCTACACGCAAAACCGGATTTTCATATTTCAGCAGAACTTCATGTAGGATGCTTCAGATTAAAATTGTGTCAATGGTGATGACCTTAATAAAACAGATGTGGAGTATAATAGATGTGCTATAAGAATTATTGTGCATTACTGAATTATTTTGGTGTGGGTTTTTTTGTTTGTCCATTTGCTTTGCTAACAGTGCCTAAAATTGTACAGATTTTTTTTCAGGGTAGAATGCCCAATGCCTTTGTTGTTCGTTTTTGTTTGGTTGTTTTTTTAATGGAACATAATTTTCTTCTTGGAATGTCTCTAGAGATTCCATAGCAAGTGGAATCCCTGCCTGCCTTTTCAGTTTTTTTCGTTATGTTTTAAAATCTGCTGATTTGGTCTCTAAATGATACTTTTTAATATATGTCTATTTTACTTCTCATGACTGACTTCTCTTACTATGTCAGTAATCAAATGTGCATGGCTTGAAGAGGGCTGGAATAGCAAAGGAGCAGAGATGCTGGGTTCTGCTAAGTGTTGGGGATCCAGTGGTGGCCTGACATGGGGTGTGGAGAGCCAAATTCAAGATTGTGTCCTCAATATAGGCAGTGATGGATTTTCAGAGCAGGACTCTCTTTAAACAACTCTGTTACTGATTACAATAAAGCTGTACCTGCTCATCTCTGTGCTCATTCTCCTGTCTGTCTCCTGTGAAACTTAATTTCACAGTCGTTAGATATTTTGCATGATGGTTTTGAAACACAGGGAAGCGTGGTGTCCTCAGGACTTGGGTGGGTGTTTAAATGCTGCTGGTGGATGGCTTTTTTGTATGGCCATTTTGTACAGGGTGGACACTGGGGACCTTATCACTGCCCTTCCTTGGTGCTGTTTGATGTCTGAAAGAGCAGTTAAATGCCTAAATCCCTCCCTGTCTGTGGCTTATCAATTTACTCAAGACAAACAGAAATGCTGCATAAAGCATAAAGGTAACCTCTAAAATAAATCAACCAGGGTGTGTTGGCCATAGCCAGATCTGTCATGACAGCTTTGCAGCACACTGTTACACAAACTTCTTGGAGAAGAAAAAACCATATTGTATATATAGGTCAGATGATTATCCTACTCATGTGAAGTACTAATAGTAAAATAAATAGGGCAACAAATATTCAGGTTGATGTCTAATGTGGGTGTTTGAAGAGTTTGCAATAGTTTAAACCAGAGCTATAGTTCAGTGTAGTGATCCAAAAGACTGAAGTGTTTAGGTCTATCAATGAAAGGATTTCTAGGTGCAGAGAGTCATTTTTTGGAGCTTGTTAATTTGATGGGGCTAAATATGCACCTTGTTCATCAGGAGTTGGTATGTCCTCCTTGATGTTAAATTTTTTTTATTGGCCTTGCATGCATTTATGTTCTTTCCTGTACAGTATAGACTTGTCTTATTCATAATGCTTGTATAGTTGGGTTATTGCTATACTATGCAGTGGCAAAGGCCCTATCAATGGGTTTCTTATCTTCTCTCCATCCCACAGGAGCTGTACTGAGTTCCAGTTTCTGAACTTTTCTACTTTCTGTGTTCATTAATGCTTGATTTCTGTCCCATGACATGGGGTATTTCTGTCCCATGACATGGGGTATTTCTGTAGTTGCATTAGCAGATATGAAACCTTTGCTATTGCTGTGCTTCACACCTGGACTCCAGTTGCTTCATGGTATGTGGTGTGGGTTTTATCTGCTGGTGAACAGTCAGTTTCTGAACAATGCTCAGTCTACATGGTTGCAATATTTATCTACAGGAATTCCCTTTTTCTATTATTTTAAAGTTTTTTTTGGGGGGGGGAAGCACACTGTGTTTTGAGAATAAAACCTCAGAATAAAGCTTACTTACTGTTTTGCATAGTTATACTACAGATTGCTGTTTATATATTTATATATTATTATTTATATATTATTATTAAACATGTTGGTGAAGAAGCTGATATTGTTGATACTCCTTTCTGAAGGCTATCAACTGTCTCTGAAAACAGAAGAGTCAGAAGGGATCATGAGGTCCATTAAAACATTGCCTGACATTTTTGAGAGGTGATGTAGTCTCACAGTGTTTTAACTATTAACAAAACCTCTACTTTGCAAGCTCATCTCTCCTTTTAATGTTTAGGAAGGAGATGTCAAAACAAACAGTTTCTTTCATGAACTAAGAGGATCTGGGGGAAAACACAATATCCTGACATTATTTGTGTGGGTTGACAGAGTAGCCCTGTGGTTATGAACTGCTCACACCAGGGCTCTGTGTGGCTGTCAGGGAGAGCCTGAGCTCATCTCCAGAAGCATGAGAGCATCTCAAGAACAATCTCTTTGTAATAAGTTTGGGTGACAAATGATTTGCTGTCACAGCTTTAGCTCTGGGAATACCAAGACAATCACTTTCTTGTTGCAAAGACTGAAGTAGAAGTAGTGTCATATGTTTTTTGGAAAATTATGAGGAAAATGAATGTTACTTTGATTTTGTAGGCTGAGTTTTGGTATTTTGATCATGTGCCTCCAGTTAATGCAAAGAGATTGGTACAGGAGGAAGGAGTTTATGTGCTTGCCATTTGGTTTGGAACTTCTGTAGTGGTTTGAAATACAAGAGTAACAGTTACAAAGAGCCAAAGTATTAGTAGCTTTTCAACAGCTAAAATTGTTGCTGGGGTTATTGGGGCTTCAGCAATCTGATGGCTGTTTCTCAGGTGTAACTTTCACTGTGTGAGTTTGTAGCTAAACTTGGTTGCTTTTGTCCTAAGTTTTCTCTTCCTTTTCTCAAATGTAAATGTTTTTAAGGTTAAAAATTAGAGGTGGCTAGAAAAACTGAGACATGGACATCTTCAATCACAAAATGTAGTTTGAAAATAAGGTGGGGTGGGGTTTTTTTGGTTGGTTTTTTTAATTCAAATCTTGCTCAGATTTTATTTTGGGAAAAATCTTTGTCAGTGAATTGACAATAAAAAAGGAACAGTTCAGAAAAAAATGCTGCCTTTTTAACACATTTTCATTTGCAGACAATTCAGAAACTTTGTGTTTCATCATGTTTTAAGGAATCCAGGCTTTATAAATTAATTAAGATTAATCAATCTTAATTTTTGTCCTCTACAAACCTCTAATAGAAATCAGACTCTGAGCTGCCTGGAACCTCTGGTGGCCATGGGCAGATAGCAAGGAAAGTTAAAAAAACAAAAACAAAAAACCACAAAAGCTTCAATAGTATATTCCTAAACAACTTTTCTAAAACAAGAGGTGAAAATAAAACAAAATATAAAAGTTCTAAATTATATTTTAAGTTTATCAAGAAAAACTTTCAGTACCAAGTATCCCTCCAGGCATTTGTATGTAGACATTCTCCAGTGTCTTTCTTCCAGATATGGCTGTAATGGGACAACCTGAAGGAGAGCTGCTAGAAAACCAGGATAATAGTTATCAAAATAGGCCAAAAGTGATAACTTGCACGTCAGAACCACCATAACACCCCACCCCACTCTGACAATTGATATTAAGTTTGGGAGTGAGAAATTACGCTGGGAGGTACCTGAAGGGATGAACAAGGTGTGGGGAGATGTGCCAGGGTAGGTCATGGCCAGCATGGCCAGTCCTGCAGAGGGGACTCTGCTGTCACTCTTTGAGTAGACCTGTGACTGCTACCAGAAAGGTTTAAAGAAAATACTGATCAAAGTGAGAAGTAAGGGTCCTCACAAGGCTTCAGATGGGGCAAAGAAGGAGAGGAGCTTGCTTTGGGAGTGTACAATTGGGGTATTGCCTGTCTGTGTGCTTCTAAAGGGAGAGCAGATGAACATCTTAGAATCATTTATGTGAAGTGGTCTGCAAGACATCTGAGGGTCTTATTTTTGTAACATTTTTCTCCCAACAGTTGAAAAAAGAATTTGATATTGATCCCTACTTAAGTAAATGATCAAATTAAAACTGAGAATGTTTCTGTGAAATGTGGCTTTTAATAAAAATCAGCAAATAAGTCATGAGTCATTATACATAATTAATTATTCCTTTTCCTGCATTATATTTAACAAAGGGCTTACTATCCCCTCATGGTAAAGCTTGTACTTTGGTTTAAGTGGTTCAGTAATAACATTTGCAGTGTAATGAATTTTAAACTGAATATAGTTCTGAATATGTTGAACTGAATATGGAGTTCAGAAGATTGTTTTGCCTTTTGTGTGTGTGCTTTTTTGCAGCTCTATTTTTATATTTAAATAAAACCTAGAGATGTTATTTAAAAATAAAAACTGTCATATTAAAAATGTATCTTACATATCTTGTAGAACAGCACAACATTTGAACTGTATTTCTGTATGAGAGTGACTGAAGCTCTCTTCTTTTAACTGCTAGGTTACTTTTATTTGTATAAGAAAGTTCAAAGGACTTTCTCCCATAATGTAATTACTATAGAAATGTACAAGATTTAAAAAATTGTCTGTGAAAACAGGGTTTTACACTTACTGAAACTGGATTTATGCTCAGAGTGATTCCTGTTTCTGTTACAGAAATGTATGAACAAAACTTGAAATAATTCCCTTAAATTTGAAGAGGTTTAACAGTTTAGAGAATGTTACAATTAAATTGTTATGGTCATCTTTGAAATGTTTTTTAACAAGGTGGCTTGATCCTGATTAAATCTTGTTATAGCAGAATGGAGCTTGTGAGAAAAGATGAATATTTGTTTCATTGAATTTCTTACGCTAAAGTTGGACTTCTTTGGGGTAGTGTGCTTTGTTGTAATTTAGGAAATAAAAGCAATAAAAGGTAAAAACATTTTGCACTTGTGCAAAACCATAATGAACAGTAATAAATGTTTAGAGAGCATACATGCTTGTGTAAAGCAAAAAGGCTTTGGAGAGGAATTGTCGTTGATAGTCTGTAAAAATATCTAGATTGTGTAAGGTTATTTGCAGAACTGCTTGCAGCAGGATAAAAAAATGTGTTCACCTGATGCAGTTCCACATTTCAGTATAATTGTATCACTTCTCTGCAATGTTTACTCTTGTTGAAAAAAGAAATAGTTTAACAGTGGAGTTATGCTGGAACACCTCATTTTGTCAAGCCTCCTTTTCCTAGTAGTTTGCTGGTCCTCTAAGTATTTTCCTACCCTACTTTGAGTGCTGTGCCTTGATGGCTCATCTGTCCTCTTGCACAATCAGTGCTGCTCCAGTCACGATGACTGAATGCCATTTCCAAATTTAGGTGCTAATTTGCAAATAGATTTGTCACTTGTGTTCACTTGCTCTACAAATCGATTTACTACAGGCATTAACTTTTTCCATCTAGGTCTGTGCTATCCTTCTGTTTGCTTTTAGCCAGAATATTGCTGAGTGTCTGGGTTTTCTTCTGGCTTGGCATGCAAATACAGAAAGTGTAACCCACCTGGAGTATCCCTCATGATGGTAACTGCCCAGATCTCAGCAGGTCACCTTACCAAGATCAAAGGCAGAGAAGATGTGCCCTGAACATCCACATAGAGGATTGCTAGTGGTCCTTTAGCCTCCTTTCAGAAGGTTTGGCAAAGTATTGAAACTGTGTTTCCTGTACAGCTGAAGGACAAGAGGGTGTCCACAAATGCTGTGATGATAGCTTGTTTTGTGAAGGAATATCTAACAGCTGGTTGCTTCTTGGTTTGCTGGAAGCTGACCCAGACTGTAGGTAAATGGGAGCACCCAGCAGCTGAACCCTGTTGCCCTGGGCATATGAATATGCACAATGCCAGCTATACTGGAAAAGAAACTGGTAGACATTAGCTTTTATTAAAATTCTTTGTTATTGCTTGGTGAATTGTGCTGCGTTCATGCCTGTCTCCTTTTAGGACTCTGTTGGCTTGACTGAGCCCCACTGGATAGTGTGATTTCTTCTCTGGCCTGGCTGCCACTCTTTGCCTACCTGGATTGTTCCCTTATATTGCTTATTCTCTTTTACCCTGCTTGTGATAGCCTCCTGATAGTACCAGAGGGTTTTTTTAAAAAAGGAAGATACTTGTTCATCAAGATGTGTGTTTTGAAGTTGGAGAGCCTTGGTATATGCTGCATTTTGATCAGGCAGGAAATTAATTCAGTTCATCGGGATGAATTTCATCAAGGATTTTTTTTCCCAATAAACCTTAGCCATTTTTATCAGTGGAAATCACAGTAATGCTTGTTATATAAATAAAATTTTGTCAATGTGTTTTTCTTTCTACCAAAAAACATAGTGGGTGAAAATACAAAGGATACTTAGTATATTGTTTCAAGCAGTTCTCAAAAAATAAACCCTACCAAAATACCTACATGTTTTTTGCAATATAATGCAATGCAGAAATAAGCTAGACCAGTTAGTCCAAATGGAAAATAAAAGTATATGGGAGATGTGGTCTAATAATTCTGGGACATTGGCTCTGTTGAGTTTTCTTGACTAATTGAAGCAACTCTCCTTGAAACTGATTTCTTCTTTGGTTATGTTACACAGCTTGGTGTTAGCCTTCCTTACCCATAATGGCAAGCACAGTGATTTAAAATAGGAGGAGAACAGCTCTGCTTTATTTGTCATACCCCCCTTTCAACTAGGGAAAATGGAAAGATTTCCTTAAAATTTTTCATTGTGAATTCAACCAGACCATTTTTCCCAGCAGGGTGTGCAGCACCCTGTATCAAACCCTTTGCTGTATCAAAACTGAGGCAAATGATAGGATTGTGGAGTTTGTGAGTTGTGAATGATTGACTTAGAGCAGACCATGCTGTCATCAGTGCTGTTAGGGCAGGCTGCACAAGCACGTGAAAATTTATTTTTAATAGCAGCATAATTTATTGTAGTTGATATGTCTGTAGCATATGGCTGAGCAGCTTTTGGTAAGTGATACCTCACATTTCTAGGTAGGTGATATGGCCTTATGCTTCTAACATATGCCTTGAGCCGTCATGACAGTGAAGTGATTTACACACACATCTCCTGGTGTTTGCTTTTTTTGTGTGGTGGGGTTTTTTTATGTTGTTTTTTTTTGTGTGTATGGTTTGTTTTTGTGTGTCTGTGTGGTTTTTTAGTGGGGTTTTTGTGGGTTTTTTGTGGGTTTTTTTGTTGTTGTTGTGGTGGTGGTGGGTTTTTTTTGTTTTTGTTTGTGGGTTTTTTTTGAGTTAGCAGCCAGAGTTGCTATTCTTTTCTAAATGTCTAGCTTTATCCTCTGGTCTTTATTAGCTCTTACTGATTACAGCTATAATTATTTTTCCTAAACGTTCCATGTTTAGGAAAAGTTTGTTAGAAGGCACTTCACAGAAACTCCCCAGTTTCTGCTTGTTGTCCTTTTGGGCCTTTGTGGTCTATTTGTTTTCTCCTCTTGGTATAAATACAGAAGCAGGAGATGCTGCTCCTGCTGTTGCTGAAAAATCTGCAGCAGCATTTGAGTGGTAGTGACAGGGTATGGTTATAAAAGTGTTTGGTGCCT
Source organism: Florisuga fusca (assembly GCA_038090715.1). Classification (NCBI taxonomy): domain Eukaryota; kingdom Metazoa; phylum Chordata; class Aves; order Apodiformes; family Trochilidae; genus Florisuga; species Florisuga fusca. The sequence goes on along the minus strand of JAAWXA010000001.1, from coordinate 5,978,076 downwards.
AATAGTCTGTGTTGAGTGTGTTTCATTCCAAGAGGCTGCAGTGGGGAATGTTTGGTCCACAGTTTTTATTTGACTTTGAAGATAACATTTCTTATATGAAAGAGGTGAACTGTGGGAGGTTAAGTGAGAAGTTACAGAACATTTTCAGTTTGATTCTTTAACCTAAAATAATAGGGAATGGGTTTTAGTTTTTTGCTTGTTTACTTTATGACCAATCCTGTGATGTGGAGAATCTAGCATTTATGCTAAGTATTTGGGATACTTGTTCGGAATTTTAAGCATGTACGTCACCAGATACTCCCCCTCCCTTCTTTTTTCTTCCCCACATAGAGCTTTTAGCACTGATGTAAAACCAAGGACACTGAGTGAGGAAAAAGTTGGCTGATTTTTTGTCTGCTATTACCATTGCCAAATTAGTAGGAAGCAGTTTACTTTGTGTGTTAGCATTTTGTGTTAGTTTCTGGTTTCATGACTTAAACCCCATAATTTTCTTTCTTTTTAGTGTTTACTTGATGCATATTTGCTTATTTATTTATTTTTCATAATAGGTTAGCCTACACAAACCAGAAATTAAGCTGGAATCACTGAAAGAAGATATTAAGGATTTTTTGAAGACATCAGGTTTGTAGTCCTTCAGTGATACAATTGTGGATAGTATAAATATACATAGGATTATATGTGACATACATGATGAAACTGGTAGTTTGTGCAGCATGGTGTCTTATTGCTGACAGTAGCCAGAAGCACGTACTGAGTGATTCCAGATTTTTTAATGAGGTAAAGAAAATTAAGAGGGAAAAAGTTCTAGGATTCCAGCAGCATTTTGAAAAAAATATTACACAAACAAGTGATTTTAGCATTTCATAAAATGTTGGTAATTTTTTCTTAAAGTTTGGAATGATACAAGGGTTCAGTCACTTCTGAAAATGGTAATTAGCACTCATGGAAGTACTCTGGAAATTTAACCAAGGTAAAATTTCCAAATTTCCCCTAGAAAGTTGTTGGCTATGTAACTATAATGTGAAGATTTGCTGATAAGTATTATAAGATTTGTAACAATAAGGACTGCTGTGTCTATTAATATTTCAAGTTGTTTTAATAAGATGCTAGCTTTGAAAAAAATAGCATATAATTATTTAAGCAAAACTGTTGTAATTATCTGAGTAGCAAATAGAAATAAAGGATATTCAGCCTTTATACAGGTCTCAACTTGCAGTTTTCCTTGCTTTAATTAGGTAAAGTTTTCTTCATCTCTTCCTGTCTGTCTGACAGGTAGACATGAATTGATATAGGATGGAAAACTAGTGATTGTAAAGCAACCTCTGATTCATATTCCATTAGTATGAATTTCTAAAGTTGCCTTCTGGATGTGTGTTTTATTTTAACAGGTTGGGAAAAGAAGCTTCAGAATGCTGTTTATAGCGAACTCAATGTGTGAGTTTATTTTGTATTTTTATATAATAAGTTCTACTCACATGATTTACTTTTGATTCATTTGTATATATAGGTGTAGGATGTGTTACCATTATCTGCAAGATCTGTCATACCAAGGGTGCCTGCTTCATTTCTGTTTTTAAAGTGCCATTATTCCTTTTTCATCCTAGTGAAAATGTTGGACTCAAGTATCTTTTAAAGAACAAGGGGAGCAAGTATCACCACATTTTTAACTTACATTAGTTATTACTTTGCTGTTTTACTCCTGAAGGTACCAACAGTCTGGATTCTTGTGTAGCTGAGGTATTTGCTGCAAATGAGCTGTAGATATTTTTCACTGTTTAATGATGGCAATGCACAGAGTTCTTGAATAACTTACTAAAGAAATTTTTAAGGTACTGGACCTCTAGACTTACCAGATTGGTGGTCATCATGCTTGGGATTCTGTGATTCTGTGATATGGCTATAAACACACTGAACTTTGTGAAATTCCCTTTTTATTATTATTCACTTAAGGTTGGCTTAGACTTCTGGGAAGCATAAGTTGCTTTTATGTTCTGGAAAGATGCAAAGGTGAATTTCATAACAGGTATAGCTGTAAATGCAACTGTCTAATATGAAATGTGTATGGAAATCTATTTGTGCTAATTTAAATAAGCTTACTAGAGTTACCAGTTTTGAAGAATGTGCCTAAGTAATATGAGAGACTCAATTCAGTGAAATGCTTGTAAATAGGTCTGTTAGTAAGCATTAAGATTCATCATGTCTTTCAAAGGAAAAATATTTACCTAACTTTTGGGCTAACGGTTCAGGGAAGTAAACTACAAACATCAATGAATTTAGCTCTGGAGATCTGAAATTAGTTAAGAATACCATGATTTTGTGAGCATTGTGGAAGAGACAAGAAGCAGCATTGCTGGAATCTGTTAGTATTGTTTGCATTTTATGTAGAGGCACAGAGTTTTCCAGAGCAAATTAGTGGCAAGTACCCAATGACCTGACCAGTTGAAAATATAAATTCCTTTCATATGATAGGAACTGAGTGTATACATATAAACAAATTAAGTTTCATGATAATTGTAAGAGAAACTGTAAATTTTGTTTCATGAAAGATGAGATGCTTAAAATAAAGCTGGATGAAATGTGCAATAAGTCGTTGGATATAATCTGCACTACTGGAAGGCAAATCAGCATTTTGGTTTGGTTTTGTTTGTTAGGTTTTTTCCAGCTTTTATAACTTGGTATAATGCAGTTTATGTGGGGATATTCATCTTTGCTTAGGTCAACACCACAAAGTTTGAATTGCCTTGGGCATGTACATATTCACTATTGATTTTTAAAAGTATGTCCTCCAAAAAATATATTGTCTCTTGAAAAAATACAATAGTGGATAGCGAAGGTTCCAGGAAGTCATAAGGATGACATAATGAGAAGATAATACACTTCTACAATACCTGATTAGTTCCTAGAATTTTTTTGTTTTATTTTACAAATATGTGATATTACAAGGGGCTATTATTTTAATATAAGAATTCACATAGAAATGTTATTTAATACTTAGTTATCTTTAAATTATTTGCATCCACAGGCAAGGATGAAGAAGAAATACTTCTAAAATAAATGCTTATTTTTATTTCTTGATCAAGATACACAGTTGCTTTACTACTGCTGTCATGAAATAAGTTGTGTTTAGGTTTACAAATACAGGATTAATTAAGTAAAATAAAAATCTGAACATTTAAAATCTACTATACTTTCTTCAAGGTTTCCTTCACCCTGTCATCCTGCAGCACCACCTGAGCATATGAAAGAACCATTAGCTTATATGAGGAAAGCACAGGTTAGTTGTTACCAATTTTACCATTCCTGTCAAGTCTTTGATTAGACTATTTGTGGTTTACTCTCTGTAATGTTGCTGTACAATTTCAAGGTTTTATATGTTAGGAAATGAACAAATTTGTAATTGTAATGAAGTTGATAATGATGTTGTGTATGTGACATCTTGCATACATACAAAAGATGCTTAAGTAATTCTCCATGAAAGAAGGAGGATATCGTGGCAGGTAGGTGAATGTTGTAGAGTAGTGAAATATGTCAAGAAAGAGATTTTGATTTTGTTGGGAAGAAGCAAAAATGTATCTATAGGCCATTTCACCTAGGGTTACAAAAATATTGTTATGAAGTGACACTGGAAGGCAGTTTTGCAGTGGAAGACAGCAATCTGCAGAGACAATGAGCTCTTTATGGAGAAGAGATATATTTAGTACTTAGAAATGTGAAAGGAAGATGAAGAGTATAGAGCTAAGGAGCTTAAGGCATATTGAAGGAGAATAAGAGAAACTGAACTATGAAAGATTAAATGAGGATTTTCGGTGTCAGCAAAAAAAATATTTATGCTTTGCTGGTTTTAGTTTCTTTCACCAACATATGCCATTTGACATTTTAAAAAATCCACATAATATATACATAAAGAAACCAACTTCCAAAATATGATCTAAACAAAATATCTGAGATAAGGATAAAATTGTATTTAACTCAGATGTGCCTAGAAATATATTTCAGTATTCTTTTATAAGGTAGTCAACAAATTGTGTTAATTTTTCAATCATATTGTTACATATTCCAGTAAGTCTTATCTTGCTGCCCTGAGTTTCAGTCTTTAGCATTTGGGGACGAAGATTGTATTAGACAATTTTCATGCTGTGATGTGAAATGCAATGCCACAATTTACTGCCTGAAAATAATCACTCATCAGTTTGCTAATGTGAAAACCACAGAGATGTATCTGTGTGTATGTTTTTCTAAACTAGTTTCACTGGTTATTTTTTAAAAGTGTATACAATGCATATGGTAACAAAGATTTTTAGCTCTGTGTGGAAAGGGCTGTTTTTCTAATAGTTTAGGAGTGAGTAGGCTATCCTATCTTTACTGGTTTCAAAAGTTCATAGCCCTATTTTGAAGAGTATTGTGCATCCATATCCTCTGAGGTGGGTTCATCCCAGTAGGCAGCTCAGCTGCTCACTCCCTCCCTCCAGTGGCATGGAGGAGAGAATTGGAAGGCTAAAAGTGAGAAAACTTGTGATAGAGACAGGTAAAGACAATAGGTAAAGCAAAAGCTATGCATGCCAGCAAAGCAAAACAGGAATTCATTCACTCCTTCCCCTTGGCAAGCAGATGTTGAGGCATCTCCAGGGAAGCAGGACTTTGTGATGCATAAAGGTTGCTTGGGAAGACCTTAATTCCAAACATCCCCTCTTCTTCCTTCTTTCTCCCAGTTTTTTTATTGAGAGCATGCTGCCACACGGTGTAGCATATCCCTTTGCTCAGCTGGGGTCAGTTGTCCTAGCTCAGCCCCCTCCCAGCTTCTTGGGCACCCCCAGCCTACTCCCTGGAACAGAAAAGGCCTTGATGCTCTTTGTACCCACTGGTCAGCAGCAGATAAAGCAGTGCTGTGGTAACCAACACCATTTTGGTCACAAATGCAAAACACAGAACCATACCAGCTACTGTGAAGAAAATTTACTCTATTCCAGACAAAACTAGTCCTCTTTCAAATCCTTTATTGAAATACAACTCTTCAGTAAAGGCAAATGAATACTTTCTATTGAGAAATACTGATAAATGGTGAGGATTGTGAAATTGTAATAAATACACAATTAGGAATTTCAAGTTATATTTTCTAAAACCCCTGAGGTACATGTGAGCTTTTGGTTTTCAAGATGCACACATCTACAGCTGTAGGTAACTGGTCTGTAAGAAAACAATCATGATCAGATCAGCTAGTTTTTCTTTGTTACTCTTTTCAATTAAAGAACAATAAACAATGTGAAAAGCTTACAGAGTCAGTGTTTCCATGATTTTGTTTGTTTGTTTAGAATATTTGCAAATAAAATAAAATGCAAATACCATTTGGAAGAAAAATAGAAGTGGAGACTTACCAATTCACTCCCATTAGGTACTGAAAATTAAAATTAATGTTTTGAAGGTAGAAGGCTATTTGTTTTTTTATTCGTAAGTAGATTTTTTTCACCTTATTTTTCTTCTAGCATCACAACAGCTGGAAAATAATTTTGTGGCTCTCAACAAAACTGGTTGAGAAACAAAAACTTGACAAAAACTGGCTAAATTATTTACTTTATTTTTCTTGAAAAGGACTAGTGGATTCTGAAAAAAATCAACATGGCAATATTACTGGCATGGCAAAATTACAAATGCTGTGACTGCTGAAGAAACTACTTCAATAGTATATTCCTTCAATAGTATATTCACCTTGCCTAGTTTATAATTCTCATTAAGAAAGTAGACAGCAGTGCCTGAATAATTGATAAAGCAAAATGGTATTTTTCCTGAGAAGTATCAAAGGCAAAAGAAATTTTATAACATTTTTATTATTCCTCAATGAATGTCTGTTTCTTATTACAGAAGTTGGAGTTGGGGATATTTGGATCTCTTTTGGACCATGTATTGATTTGGTTTCTTGTGTCCTAAATTATGCCTCTTATCAGAGGTGAAATGAAAAGTTCATAAGCATTAGAACAAGAATCGTAGCAACATAATTTCTCTATGTCTTTTCTTTTTGAAATTTACAGGTTTTGGTTAAAGAAAATGTACCAAAGGAAATGTGTGTCCAGATACCTTGAATTCTACCCACAGAGTAGGTCTCACTAGGTGCACTCTGAAAGAATCACATTTCTGTCTAGTCTTCTAGAAGAAAGAATTTTAGGATTCACTATTGTGGAAAAAACTAACTAATCCTGGCTATTTTATGCAGTTGTGACATGTTGCTGTTTAGTTTATTTGTTTTCCACCCAGTTTCATTTAACTGCAGTGAAAGTTTATAAACAACTTTGCTACAGGGTAAGGTAAATTCCATGTTTGAAATGTTACCAAATTCTATTACTGCCTTCCTCAGTTTCAAATATTTTACTGATTATCATTGTAACCACAGGAATCCCAGCAGTAGGGGTTATTTTAGTGTTAAATTTCTTCAGAAAATTAGAGGAATCGTCTTGGAAAATTTATTATTTGCATCAATGAAATGTGTTCATGAACTCCTCCTCTGGCTTTTATGTCAGTCAAGGATACCACGTTCTGTTTCTGCTCAGTGCAGCAAACTGCTGTCCTAAGGAAAGGGGAGAGCATCTTGCTTGGAGAGGCTGTGTAACCCCCACTGTGGGTTTGACTTGGTCATTTTTGTTTGAGCAACTTTTTCTAGACAGTCTTGGAGGCTGAATTATGGCACAGTTCATGAGTATCCAGTAGTGATTTTTTTTACTAACGTGGTGCATCCCCACTGCAGTAAGAGGGTTAATGTCTGCTCTGGCAGTTGTCAGTCACACCAAAGCTCTTTGCAGTGAGCTGGCTCTTGGTCTTGCAAAGCTGCCATCTGTCTCCTCTGTGCTTCTTCATAGCTTTCATATCTTGGAGCATATCCATCATCTCCTTTCTTTCTTATGCTTTCTCCCTTTTTTCTCCCCTTTTTTCTCCCCTTTTTTCTCCCCTTTTTTCTCCCCTTTTTTCTCCCCTTTTTTCTCCCCTTTTTTCTCCCCTTTTTTCTCCCCTTTTTCTCCCCTCGTCCTCCCCTCGTCCTCCCCCTTTCTCCCCTTTCTTCCCCTTGTTCTCCCCTTTTCTCCCTTTTTTCCTTTAAATTTGATCTCCACGGTTTCACTTCGTTTTTTTTTCGACTGCTACTAATACCTCTATATTTTCTGCTTTCACTTGCTTATCCAATATTGCTTTGTAGTCATCTTGCTCTCTCAGTTCTCATTTCTTCCAACAATAAACCACAGCTTCTCAACAAAACAGGGTACTGTAGGTGCTCTACATCACCCTTCCTTGTGACAATAATCAGTTTTTATCATGTTATATTAATAATATTCTGTGTAATATTTTTATTTAAAAACACTGCCATTTGGGAAACATTCCTTATAATTTTACCCTGATCCATTTTACTTATGCAAGAGAAAGGGAAGGAGTGACTTGAGGCTTGACTGTGAGAAGTTTCTGGTGAAAGGTAGCTATTTCATTTGATGGAAAATGTGATGAGAAGATCTTGTATATGGAAGCTGAACTGAAAACATTATAGACAAGATATATTTTTTATTTTTTTAAACAACGTTTGAACATCTGCTCTTCCCTGAATTTGCTTCCTGTCTAATAAATTACAGCCTCTTATGGACAGAATTTTAAGTGTGAGTAACGTGGTTAGGCAGTAACTAACTGTTGTAGAATTTGTGTCTAGAGCAAATTACACACAATAAATAGAGCTAAATTATATTAAGAGGAGTCTTTGCATTCATTTGGGAGCCTGACTCATCATCCACAGAAAACTAAATTAAATATAAAACCCAACAGTGCTGCTGTAATCACAGAAGCAAAATCCTAAGTCAGTTAACTAGGCAGTCAATACTAGTTGTCATTAACTTCAGAGAAATTATCCATGGATTAGGCACCATATGGTAAGTTTGAAGTCTCATACAATAGGCAGAGGAATCTGCTCTTTAAGCTGTCCATTTGCTACTTCTGGTTTTCTCTTTGATTAGAGAACTTTTTTTGAGCATTATGCTAGAACTATTTTTTTTAACATTACATTTTTTTAGATTTCTCAACTTTTGATTATATCTAAGATACCTCTTATGGAGAATGATTTGCAGTCTCCTCAGGTCACAAAGTGAAGAAGGCATTCTTTGTACATAGTTGATTGTCCTGCTTATAATAATTTTTAAAAAATGCTAAATGTTGATGTATATAAGGAAGTTTGGTCATTAGGCATATGTAAAAATCAGTAATTGTGACATACATGCCTTTTGGAGATCTGAAATGTGAACAACTAAATTTGCTGTTCTTGTGGTATAAATGATGAAGTGTATTTACTCTGTTTTCATTGGAAAAAGCACATACTCCTGAATGTTTGTGCAGACGTCAGTGACTCTTGCTATCCTTTCTTATCTATGACTTTAAAAAACTGCTTATTGCATGATAAATGCAATTGGAGGAAAAAGACATTCTGTATAATGGGATTTTTTCCTGTGTTTTAGGGAAGCTGGGAAAAACGAATTCTAAAAAGTCTAAACAGCATGTGCACAGAACTCAGCATACCTCTAGCACAGAAGGTAATGTTTTTTTAACTTTCTGTTGCCAAACAGACTTTTTTTTTCTTTTTAAATTAAGCCTCACCTTGCACACTTGTAGCGTTGTGTTCATTTTACACATGGTTATTGAGAGCTGCAAAGCTGCTAGCCAGATAATTTTAATACAGAATAATTTTCATGGATAACTCCATGTATGCATCAGCTGAGCTTGGAGGAAGTGTGTAGGTTTATCTTCCTCTTAGCTGTTGCAGTAATTGGCCTCTTAAGGGAGCAACATGTTGGAAAGTTAATTGCTACATTCATTGCCCTTAGTAGAGGTTTTTTTGGATGGAAACTCAGCTCTACACCTTTTAGCTGCATGGTGTGTACACAGTCCACAGCACTTTGTGCACTGGATAAAGCTGTACTCAAACTGGTCCTTTAGGAGAGAGAGATACTGGGACATTGCTAATTTTGTTTGTCATCCGTTCTGCTCTGTTTTGTTTTGTTTTATTGATTTAGAGGCCTTAATTTTAAGGATGATGGAACTGGGGCGTAATGTCAGCATGCTTTGTTCCTCATCTTTCTCCTGCTGTGTGCCTATGATGGGTACCAGGGCCTCTGTGGTTCATCACGCAAGATAGAGGATGCAGCTCTGTTTGCTTTTCATGACTGCACCAGGGGCAGCAATTCTCTGACAAAGTCCAACAGCTCTATGGAACAGGCAGGATATCTTCAGTAATATGAACTGACTACTAAATATCCTAATATTCACTATTAAACACGAAAATATTTAATGGGCACCTTTTTATCTTACAGTGGAAGTTTCTACAGTATAATATACCTTCAGGCTAAGCATAATTTGTAAGCAAAAGAAACCTGTGTTGCTAGTGCTGTCTGTCTTTTAAAATGTTACGTTAATATATATATTTGAAAGGGGCATGGTTTTACTCATTCTGTTAAAAAAAGAAAAGTTACTTTCTTGTGCCTTTCAGAGGCCTGTAAGTGAACAGAAAGAACTGCTTAATAAATGGAATGAAATGGGAACTGATGAGCCAGGTAAGGTCAACTAAACTTACATTTTTATGTAGAAAAAGGGCAGAGGAATCTTATTTATCAGTCAAAGATTAACATAATCACTTCAAGGTAGATTGTTTTCCATCTTTTTATTCATTGGTAATATGCCATTATACATAAATAAACTTTCATTTCATTGCTATTTTTTTTTAAGTTCCTATACTAACTTTGAATCCTTACTGAGAAGTTATGGTATAATGCTCTTTATTCCAGTGCTTTAGAGACTGGTACAGCAAGGGCACAGCTCCTCTTAGTGTAAGCTTAGGCTAATAGAAAGAAAATATTCAGAACTATGGATAATTAATCTCAGATATTTTATTAGCAAAAGATAAAAATAACACTTGCACAGAACAGTCAGTGGTATAAATTATTCCTTGGGAGAACAAGGCTCGTTACCCTGATTAGTTCATATCCAAGTTCCTTGAAAGAAATGATTTTGCAAAGGTACTGCAGTGCCACCACTTTTCATGGATTGTTTATGACTAGTAGCTATTTTTTATTTGTCAGTAGTATGTTTAATTCAATAATCTATGCTCTTAAAAAACCCTTCAGCCTCTTTTTGAATGTCATACCTCCCATGTTTAAGAATGGTTCAATATAGAATAAGTAAAAGTTTCCTATGACTCCTGTTCACTTACTCGGAGGTTACAAAATTAAGGCATTAACAGCAGTATAATCTTGGAAAATATGTGGTGGTTGTAGCAATGACATCTATTTTTATGTTGTTTTAGTCTTTGCTCTAAAATGTTATTGAAATTGCCAGATTGTGTTACACGTATGGGATGATTGTGTGGGGTTTTCACCTCTTGGTTTTAACACAGCATCACTGAAATCCTGTTTCAGATCTGAGTCTCTTCCGTCCTGTTTATGCACCTAAAGATTTTCTTGAGGTAAGCATGTATAAAACAATGACTCAGCCATTTACTTGCTTCCATTTTAGTGTTTTATGTGAAGTGTCAAAAAAATTTAAGAGTATTTCAGACAATTTGTCCGTTATAAAATAAGTGAAATTTGGCATGTGTTTATGACTGAGTTTTGTTTGTAAAACAAAATGCCATTGTCTTTTTTTTAAAAATGTATTTATTTAAACTGCATTTTTAAATTGTACTTGTGGTAAGCTTCCCATTCTCCAAAGAAAAATCAGTTTGAAGCTAACTTTCTTCCTCTGAGAGCAATTCTCCAGCTTCTCATAAATTTAATTATTAAAAAATTTAATAAATTATTTTACATTTTAAATTGCAATGTATTAAGCTGTTAAACTGCAATATGTGAATCTTATAGACTGGTGGTAGATAGTAGACCTATATGCAATTGAAATTGTAGGTCCTCTGTAATGATGGTGAACTATCAAACATGAACTGTGTGGAATTTGGAGGCTTTTTTCTGTAGTCAAACCAAACCATTACAAAAATGGTGACTGCAGAATCTTCAAAGTCAGAAATTAGAGTATCATACATCTTTTTGTATGGGTCAAGCACAGTATATCGTGGTGAAAAAGAACTTGTTTACCAGCTAGAATAGGCATGGACAGTGGACTACAAACACTGCTGATGACAGTGAACTTAATGGTGACACAGTAGGAGATTTTTGGATTAACCTGATTAAAAATAAAATTTAAAAAATCAGTAGCTGTATACTATGAGTTATTCAGGAAACAAATTGTCTAGAGCATGGCAACAGGGTAGAATTGGAGAGCTAAGCTGGTCTTCTAATCCTGAATTATCACAATTAATGGTTCAGTGTGATTCAGTGCAAGTTTAGTAGGATGTCTTTAGTAGTGGGAGAGGATTTTATAGTAATTCTTGCTTAAATGTGAATTGCTTCATGGTTATGAATTGCGGCTGCATATACACAATACATCTTTTATTAATTATATTGCATTTCTAAAGAGCTCCTTCTTTTCAGTTAGTGATAATGATATTGGAAATTTTTAATTTATTCTGTTTTTCATCAATGCACTAATAGTCAAGTTGTATATTTAATCCTGAGTCTGTAAACAAATCCATCTTTGTTTTAGCCTTATGCAATGACCTTTTATTTTTCTTTTATACTGTTATCTTTCCAGAGTTTGCAGTTTCTTTTATTAATTTTTTTTTAATTTGCAAGTCCAACAGTGAGTCTATGTGCTATTAGAATACTTAACAAGACTGACAGTGGCAGTGGTTGGGTGTTGTGGAAGAATTTCATAAGAACTGGAAACTCATCTCAGAAAGAATTCTTGACAGTTCAATATTATAATATCAAAATCTATACCCATGGAATAACAGTATGTAAGAGACTATAAATTCCTTTATACATCAAAGTCACTTATCTTGACATTATGATTTCTGATTGCTCACATTATATCCTTACTTTAGGCTTTCAGTTGTGTAATTTACTTAACTTTTTCTTAAAAAAAGAATATATTCTGATGTATTGTTATTTAGTAATAAATTATTTTAGCAGCAAATTATGTAGAGCTTTGATTGAAAGCTACTGTAAGAATATGAATAAAAAATCTTTCAGAATTTTGAAGAATATTCTGGATATTGTAGTAATCAGAAATATGTTCTTGGTCTTCAGGTGGTTTTGATGAAGAAGTGAATTTTAGTCAAGTTACTACTATATAGGCAGAAACAATCCCATATATCAAAAAATATTTCTGTTTCTTTTTTATTTTAATTTTTGAGCTTACTTTTCAACATAGAATGTTGAACTTCCCTAAAAATTTGTCTCTTTTTAAATTTTGAAAATGCTGAGATGTAATTTGATAATTTTGGCCTATATATATATGATAGTTGCAGGAAATGGTTTTATGTTGAATATACTATTAGTAATATTGATCATATTAAGAAGAATTCTTGATGTAAACATCGGAATATATGCAAGGAATGACAGTGATACAACTTTTAAGGTACTGATGAATCTTCGAAACCCAAATTATGAAAATGGAGAGCAGCCTAGTTTCAGAAATCATCTGGGGCTAATTCAGGTTCCTCTAAAAGTTAAAGATATTCCAGAATTGGTAAGTATTTCTTTTTTTTCTTACCAGGACATTTCTGTAAGAATTATTTTGCCTTGCTAATGAATAAGATTCTAAACAATGATGAAAGCTGAATTATATGGTGCTGAATATAATATACATGTAATGGTAAGTTTCTCCTTTTTAAATTGAAAGTCCATCTAAATATGTAGTTAAGGTGCAGAACGTTAAAAAATTTATGAAAATACCTTTTTAGTGAAAAGTAAAACAAACAATAAAATATCTGCCAGTAGGAAATTTTTCATTTTATGCCACACAGCTGTGATTTGGGCCAAAAATATTATTCTTTTTGTGTTATTCATTGTATTTTCTTTTCAAGGAAACTTTTCATTTGCAGTTTGTCTTAATTCTGCCGTTATATTTGATACTCTACATGGTCAGTAACCTGACAATGAGCTTCTAATTTTCTTGTCAAAGTAATTTTAAATCCCTTTATTGTCAGATTGTACACGAAAGGAAATACTTGGGTACTGGTATATAGTTCAAAAATAGGAAAACTCTTGATAACACTTCACTGATAAGTCTCTTGAGGATTTTATGCTAGTAGATAAAACTTGCATCTGAGTTGGGCAGTAGCTGGGAATTAGACATCCTTAACCTAATCTTTCATTCACCACTTTATTACATTGCAATGTGGCTCATAGTTGACATGAAAACTGGGGCCTGTAACTAAAACTAGGGTAATAATTGATGAGATTCTGCTCTTTAAAAACCTGATCTCATGTTTCATATATATGCTTTCAGAAGAACTGTGTTTGATTTAGAAAATATTTGTATTAAGCCTTTCTGAAGAAATTTCTAGTGATTTAGAGAATTAAATGTTGTTAATTACTATTTTATGGTTTTGTTTCTTTTCAGAAAGAAGAATTCAGTGAACTAAGCTTAAATATAGGACAGCTGGGTATTGATGATTCAGCACAAGTGCCTCCTGGTTAGCTAATGCTGTGCTTCAGTCATTTAAGTGAACTCTAATATGTAGAATACTTTGCAATTCTCGAGTAATTTGTGTATTTTTTCCATTGTAAACCAGAAATTATTGTTCTGTATCTATGATTGTAGTGATTTTCTTAGTAAAATATAGCTAATCATAGAAAATATTGCAAATATGAAGGGTCAGATTTGGAGGAGGTTTAAAGTCATCAGCTTAAGTTGAAAATGTATTTATTTCAATGTGTTTGAACACTTCAAATTATAGAGAACAAAACTGCCTGTCTCCAAAAATAAAAAAAAATCAATAAATGTTAAGCCAACTGACAGGCATATGTACAAACATCTTCTAAATTACTATCTTTAGGAAAGTATTATAGGAAATATCCATATAATTATATTCAGTAGCTTAAATAATGACTATTTTCTGTTGGGATTCTGTGTATGCATTTGCTCCTGTAGAAACACATTTGAAATGGTCTTTCCATATAAAAATGGAAAACATTAGAGTATCAGTTGATTTTTCTTTTTAAATGGAAGCTTGCCTAACTCAAGTCTAGGTTCATGCTGTATAATTCTACTTTGGTATTTATGTCCTTCAGACAAGAAATATTTCTTAGTTTCTTAGTTTTTGAAAAAGAACATTGAGTGCTGATTCAGGTTAATTTTTAGTCACATCTGTAAAAATCAGGTGAATGTAGCAGTGTGTAGTAAAAATACAAAATCCATTATGAGCTGGACTATCTTTTTTATTATTATTTAACTTTTGCCATTCTTTTATCTTTATATTCTAGAGTTCTTTGAAAATGAACATGTCCGTGTTGGACAGAAAGGTATGGATCTATTTTCATCTGTAATAAGCCATGAGTAGTTAAAAATACAGTTAGTAAATTTTTATCTCAATTATTTATACCTTTCAGAATTTTGACAGTTTAGACAGACTAGTGGAAGCATGTAGTCAGTAATACCATTGTCATTTAGACAGAGACAGAAAAGCAAGCTTTTGCAGTCTACCAATAGCTACCAGATATTTCATTAAAAATTAAACAGGAATCATAGAGACATAACTTTTTAGTGATAACTTAACTTGTGCCACTACTAAATTTCATTTGAAAATCAAAATACTCTGCACTCACCTCTCTGCACATGCAGTTCTCATTAGTGTGATGGGGTTTAGGCCTCTGCATCAGAGCTATTGCAGAATTTGTGAAATATTCCAATACTTAGCCACCACAGAAAATGCACTCATTTGTCTCTTTATACTGCTTTTCCTGAAGAAGCTCAGGGGTTTTTTGTGGATTAAGAAGTAATCTACGAAGGAATGGGAAACGTAAAAGATATAACCATTTATTAACTCAAGTTATAGAAGAAATGTACAAGGAATGTTTGAAATCCATCAATATCAGCTCATTACTGTCTCTTGTGATTCCTGCAAAACATTATCACCATACAAGAAAAAAAAAACAAAGTGGGTGCCATCCCTAAAGTCCTTAATGTTTTTTTTTTAATTGCAGTTACAAAACAGTGACCTTCCTTGCTTATTCTTTTGCAGTCCTGCTTGTATCTCTTACCATTTGTTTTATGTACAAGAGTGACTCAGTGCACCATCCATCTCTTTTGTTCTTTCCTGTTCTTCCAAATAATTCCCCATCCAGACTTCCTGAGCCAGTCATTCAAGTCCACAAAGTAATTCTTGTTCCTTGTCTCCTGCGTAGTGCAACCTGTGTTACAGAGGTTGTCTTAGCTTTTCTTATATGTAAAGACAAAAAATTTTGTACACATGTAAGTTAAGATTTTTAACCCTAAACTGAAATCTTAGTTAATTCAGTGGGAATCCTACTGCATGCTCTGTTGGGTGTTGGTTGTGGCTTTGTTTGCTGCTGTTGTATTGATTTTGCTTTTACATTAGATCTATTGCCAAGTCTGAGGAATTTTCTTTATTGTATTTTGTAAAATCCAAGCAACAAACCTACTTTTTAATAATTTGTGTTTCAGTCAGAAACAATAATATAAGCACTTATGGACACTTGAGATGAATCGCAGTCTTTTCGGAAGAAACCTGTCAGCAGAAGAGTTATTGTTTTATGTTAATCTGATGGAAAAACAAATCTTTTGAGAAAGAAAGTCTTTATCTTCCAGTGTACATAAACCAATAATGAAAGAATGTGACAGTACCCTCAGAAATGCAAAATTCTTGTCCCCCAGTTACGTGAAGGTATTTGTATAGTTAGCACAAAAATGGGGAAGATACCAAAAAAACCCCAGAGTAAGTGGCGATCTATTCAAAGTTAAATACCACCCATAGATAAACAGGAGTTTTTGTGGCCATATATGGCTGCTTGTTCCACTTGGTGCCATCCTACTAACTGCAGCTAGACTTGATACAGTCATAGATGCATACTAAGAACATACATACAAAATGCTACTTTCTGACAGAAGGTGATACAGCCTTATTATTATCAATTGCCTTGTTTCCCAGGGAACTGCCTCAAAATTACACCACAGAAACTAGACCTTTTAGATATTTTGATTAGCTAATGCTTATAGCATGGTAAATGAATTTGTAAAGCTAAAAGTTAAAATACTTCAGTCTTTGGTAAATTTTGGATGTCTTAAACTACATTGGTTCATTACTGACTTTGTTTCTTACAGTTTTAGCAGAGCAAGATAGTGCTGCAGCTCAACAATATGTTCGTCAGGGATGTCCAACAGCACTCCGAGCTGATCTTTGGGCCCTCATCCTCAATATTTCTAATCAGCCAGAGGTAAGGAGCACAGTCAGAATAATATATGGAGACTAGGTGACAACACAAAAGTGCAAGCACATATCTTCTAGTGATCTTTTTCCAAAACAGAATTACTTTACTGAATTGTCACAGAAACTTGATAAACATTTTATGAGAAATATACACATGCCTGTGAAAAACTCTGAGCAGTGGTGAAGTCTTTAAGGCTCTTCCCTATTTTTTAAACAGATGATAAAGTAGAATATGCTATTCAGTTGACATGATCTTAATGGTTCTCATTAACTATAGATAAAAAAGAAAAATAAACTATACAAGCACACAGAATTCTGTGATTCAGTGCAGTAAACATTGTTCTTAAGGAGGTGATATCCTACAGGGTCCAGAGCCTTGAGGAAGAACTGTGTAGACTGTGTGCAGGGAATTATTTGGGACACAGTTCTGATGATGCTTAAAGAACTTGAGAAAGATGATGATATATGGCTCAAAAATGATGAAAGGATAACATCAATAAAACATGTTAAGTAAGGATGGATGAAGTGATGCAGAATGTAAATTTGTCACCTGTTTGAGGATGTTGAAATAAAGAATTGGAAAATGCTAAAATAAAAGATCTGCCCTTCCTCCTCACATAGAACAGAAAGTATCAAGTCTGTGAACAAGATGTACCGGGCTGGAGAATATCATCTAAACTGGTGATATAAGTGTGTATGAAGATTTTGCTAAAAGTTTATCTTCTAATGTAATAGCTATTGGAGCCTTTTATCTTACTTGCCAAGACTGTTTTTGTATAGAATGGTATAATATTTATTTTTCTGGGCCCTAAGTTACAGTTTTATGGACTTCAGTGTATTTATATTTTTGGTACTCAAAGGGATAGGCTTCTAGCAGACAGGCCATAGATCAGGTAGGATAGCACATGGGTTACTATAGCTATGTTACAAACTGAATGTCCATAGTTCTCCTTAAGCATTGCATTTACTAGTGGATCACAGAATTAAGGCTGTAACTACTGCCAGAATGCTAACACCTTGAGACATTCTTCTTGTGTACACTGAATATACATTTGCATTATTTGCAAAATATAGCAAAGCAGTTTTCAGGTACATGTAGCTGTGTAATGATCTGCTGCATTTCATATAGATTTTATTGGTTTATCTAACACTCTGCCTCTTGTGTACTGTTTCTCTGCTGGAGTTGAATTGCATGGTTGCAGAGATTTCTTGCAATATTTTTGATTTGCAGTTTAGGCTCTATTAAGTTTGTAACTGTATGAATCTCTAATGCATAAGGACTGTGACTTTCCTTTCTTTAATGTAATACATTATGACGGCTTGGTATGGGCAGCTTTGTGTGTGTTAGCATCCAATATTTTTGTTTGGAAAATTTTATTCAGTAAAGCTCAACCTAATATAAAACCAAGCAAGGGATGATAGTAGCAATCTGGCACTGTCATCACAGAAATTATGAACTGTGAGCTCTCTATGCAGGATTACTTAGAAATGTGTGAACACATTTCCTGGCAACGAACTGCTTATTAGTCTTCATTTGTAGTGGTACATTTTGGAGAAAACAGTGTTAAAAGAGCATTTTTAAGGTTGCAAAGTCAAACATCTAGAATTTGAATAGTGTCACAGTTCATATTGTCTGTGCAAACAGTGCAGTTTGCTGTGTATATATATATATTATCTCATGATCTTGAATCACACAATTGCACAAAATGGATGGCATACACTTACTGAAAATCCATTTACTATATTTGTCCTTCTTTTTGGTGCATTTTTCTATTTTTTTATTCAGTGCATGCTATTCAAGCATTGCCTAAAAAATAAAATTGTTCATTATCTTATAGGCTTTTTTTCTTTAATCTTTTTTTAAGTCAATGGGTTGAAAAGCATTCTTAATTCCGAAAATTCCAGCATGGAAAAATCAGTAATGTTTTGCTTTACTACAGCTTTTACTGAATGTAATTTCCTATGTCTAAAAACTTTATAAATAGGGGAAGTGGTAAGTCCATAAAGGAGCATGATGCAACTTAATGACTTTACAGTAGGGTTATTTAGAGTAGGATCAGCAGACAAAGGTACCCACTGCACCATTCAAAGAGCAGAGAAGCCAGCAGCAGTAATGCACTGTCATCATCTTTGACTGAAGAATGATGTACTTTACACGTAGATTTCACAGGTGTTTGGTAAAAGGAGAATAGGTTTTGGGTCCTCTTCCAGGATTTGCCAGAAGGGACTTTATTTAGCTGCTTTGTCGACTATCACTTCATTCAATATATTTAGATTTTTATTTTGTATTTGTTTGTGCTACTTCTGTTCCAAATTCTACAGCTCTCCTAATAAATGCTGGGTACTGTTCTTCAGGCTTCATTCAATTCCCACAAATCTTAGACTCCCCAGTGTCAGTCTTTCTTAGTATTCCTAGTCCTGTGCTTCACCCACCCGTTTCTGATATTACATTTGAGAGGCAAGTATAACCTAAAAGTGAGTCATGAGCTGCCTACAGTTGATCACTGAGAGTGCAGCTCCTGTGCTATGGAATTCCTGAAAGGCCACAGGTAGATTGTGCCTGCACAAAGGCTGCTGAGTAAACTAAACCTTAATTTCAAAGAAGGTGAATCACCAGGTTCTCCTTAACCTGGGTTTATTGTTTACTGCTGAAAGATACAGAGCAACTGGTGTCATCTAGCTGGGCTTGTGCAAAGCATTTGACACTGTACCACATGGCATCCTTGTCTCTAAATTGGAGAGACGTGGATTTGACAGATGGACCACTCAGTGGATTAGGAAGTGGGTGAATGGTTGCACTCAAGGAGCTGTGACCAACAGCTCAATATCCAAGTGAATATCAGTGACAAGTGGCATTCCTCAGGGGTGGGATGGGGACTGGGGCTGTTTAACCTCTTTGGTGGTGATATGGACAGTGGGATAGAGTGCACGCTCAGCAAGTTTGCTGACAGCACCAAGTTGTGTGGTGTGGCTGAAACTCAGAAGGGAAGGGTTGCCATCCATAGAGACTTTGACAGGCTGGAGAGATGGACCACTCAAACCACCTGAAGTTCAGCAAGGCCAAGTGCAAGGTGCTGCACCTGGGTGAGGGCAATCCTCAGCATAAACATGGACTGGGTGGAAAATGGACTGAGAACAGCCCTGAGGAAAAGGGCAAAGTGTAATGTGTACTTGCAGCCCAGAAAGCCAACTGTATCCTGGGCTGCATCAAAAGAAGCATGACCAGCAGGTTAAGGGAGGTGATTGTGCCCTCTACTCTGCTCTTGTGAGACCCCATCTGGAATACTCTGCCCAGTTCTGGAGCCCCTGACACAGGCAGGACACAGAGCTCTTGGAATGAGTCCAGAGGAGGGCCACAAGGATGATCAGAGGGCTGGAGTATCTCTTCTCTGAAGACAGGGTGAGAGAGTTGGGGTTGTTCAGCCCAGAGAAGAGAAGATTCTGGAGAAACTTTATAGCATCCTTCTGGTAGCTGAAGCACCTACAGGAAAGGTGGAGACGTTTTTTTTACAAGGGCATGGAATGATAGGACAAGGAATGATGGTTTCAAACTGAAAGGGTAGATTTAGGTTGGATATTAGGAAGAAATTCTTTTGTGACAGTGATGAGACATTGGAACAGGTCTGTGCTGTAGATGCTTCACCCTTTGAGGCGTTCAAGGCCAGGTTGGATGGGGCTTTGAGTAACCTGATCTAGTGGGAGGTGTCCCTACCCCGGCAGTGGGGTTAGGACTAGATGGTGTTTAAGGTCCCTTCCGGCCTGAACAATTCTGTTTCTATGATACGTTTCTCTCTTGCGTGTAACCAAGTTTCTGAGTTCTCTTTTCCTTATGCTCTCAGATGGAAACATTATGAGTTCTCTGGGTGGAAATTTTAATATGTGGCTTTTTTCAGGTGAAGAGGTTTGGGCACTATAATCCTGAAATGTACTTTGTTTCAAATTGGATAGATGAGTATGTTTGAAGTTGCAGTATTAAAAGTGTCTGTATTATTTTGAGAAAAGCTTATATAAAAATGCAACACATTTTTAAAAAGTGAAAAGTTTCTAAATCAATATTTTATTAAGATTTAGCAGACAGAGAAGAAAGGTTGAATCAGAATAAAATCGCAATATTTTGGTTGTATAAATGAAAACATATTAGTCTAAGAAATGTACCACATTTTTGGACTCTCATGAAACTTGGTAGTGGTTGTCTCATCTGTAGGAAGAAACACAACCTAAAATACTAAAACAATACTGGAGTCTTTTTTGAAGCCTGAGTGAGGCTCTTAAAAGCATTTCTCAGTGTGTAAGTAAGAAAAACTGATCACTGAACAAAAGGGTCATGTGGCTTGAAAGCATATCTGTGACCAATCTTGTTCATGAAGCAGATGTAAAATATATTTATTAATATAGCATGAGTCACAAGCCTTCTGTCTTACTTAGAGGCAGGGGAAAGATCTACTTGTGGTCAAGTTGCCTTTCAAAAAAACTGAAGGGATTCCCAAGCCCTGTTTTCATTTTGCATCACAACAATAACAATTTAAGTATAAATAAATCATGAATAATGAGATAAAATCATTATTCCTAGAATGGTTAGGACAGTGTTTTCACTGCAAGTCCCTTTTTAGTAATTTCTAATTTGTTTCCCAAACTTTTTTTTTATGCGTTCTTGTTCAGGGGGACAGCTTGGCCTTCTGGTGTTTTTACTAAATTTATTTAAATGGTAAATTCTTGTAGTACTGATCTATTCTGCTAATATTTGCAGTGTAAATTTGCTATTAATTTTTCCAGGATAGAGTTTTGAGTTGTGTTTGAAATTTTAGTTAATACTGAAATTCATAACAGCAAGAACAAACATGTTATTATCTGAGAAATAAAGTTTTTAGTATTCTTCACAAGATTTTAAAGCTATATTTGTAATTTCATCTTTTAATAAACATATACTATTTAGAGATTCATATTATATTAATATCAAATATTTGCAGCAACTCACTAATGTGAGAAGATATGACAGAACCTATTAATGGAGATGAGCATGATGAAAATAGAGGTCAACAAACCCAGAAGCTGTAATGATTCTGAGCATTGAAAAGGTTTTAGCTGTAGAGAACCAAAGGTTGGAAGATACAGATCCATGGTTTGTATTCGTTCCTTCATTCTCATTTTTCTGATTATCTAAAAGGGAGGTAATTTTATAAAAGTCTCACATACTTGCTTCATTTCCTAGGGCTTAAGCTAGAATAAGCAGTGGTAGAATGATTCATGACTTGTGCAGTGTTTTTTTTTTCAGCCGAATACATGCTTGTGGTTTTCCTTGAAGTTTGTGGGTTTTTTAAATTTTTAAAGATTTGCTTTCTCACTTGAATGTAAATTAAAGTTGTGTCTCAGACTGGTGATGTTAATATTTTTATTTTCAGGACGTCCTGTATTATGAACAGCTTAAGTCAAATGTGATTCAGCACAACCTTTTAGTGGACAGCCTGATTTACAAGGTAAGTGATTTACTAGCCAGTGAATAAGTGATTTATATACTCATCACACCAGTATCTTGGGCTTTTTAGCAAATAAAAAGTTTGATGGTTTGGTCTTAAGGAGTGTAAGAATAACTAGTGTGAATTAATTACTGGAAATTCTCTCCTTGTGCCTGTGTTGGCTCATGTGGAAGATACGTGTTTGAGTTGAGCCATTAAGTCATAAAGAAATGGTAACCTGATTAGAAGGAATAACTGATTTTGCAAGGAAGAAAGGACTGGGGTCCAGGGGCTTCCATTTCAAGTTACAGTTCTGAATTTTTTAATTATCAAATTAATATAGCATTGTTTATTTCTAAAATATGGAGTATCTGCTTAACTACAGCTCTTTCATCATTCAGTTGTGAAACAGTGTCTTCCACCACTGTGTTATGTTTAGCTTCTACAGGAGTCTGAAAAGGTGTCTTTCGGCTTCAAACTGCTGTATTTATTGATTACAGGATGTAAAGCTGACAGCAAGCAATGATGACTACTATTTTGTATTTGAGGATTATTTATATCAGGTATGTAACTATGTTTTTCTTACAGAAACTAGAAAATATACTCCTGTGGCATTATATAAATTTTTTATTAAGGACTGTTTTTGTGTTTCACATGTAGGCTAAGTATAGTAGGACAATAGCATGTTTGCTGTACTATGTATACTTTCCCTTCTGAATAACAATTATTCAAAAATAATTGTTGTGTATTTAAACAGATCAAGCAGGACAGGCTTTTAAAATTCCTACTCTGAAGGACCTTGCACAGTGTTTTTCCAATGCAGCAAGGCAGAAAATACAAAATCAGACATAAAATCATAGAATTGTTTGGGTTGGAAGAGCCCTTAAAGATCATCCAGTTCCAACCCCCCCTGCATGGGCAGGGACACCTCCCACCAGACCAGGTTGCACCAAGCCCCATCCAGCCTGGCCTTGAACACTTCCAGGGATGGAGCATCCTCAGCTTCTGTGGGCAACCTGTGCCAGTGTCTTACCAGTCTCACACTACAGAACTTCTTCCTAAAATCCAATCTAAATCTATCTTCTTTCAGCTTAAAAACATTCCCTCCTGTCGTGTCACTCCATGCTCTTGTAAAAGGTCCCTCCCCAGCTTACCTGCAGGCCCCTTTAGGTACAACAGGAAGGCTGCTATATGGTCTCCCCAGAGCCTTCTTTTCTCTGGTCTGAAAAACCCCAGCTTTCTCATCCTGTCTCCATAAAAGAAGGGCTCCAGCCCTCTAGTCATCCTCTGGCCTCACTCCAAGAGCATCATGTCCTTCTTATGTTGGGGGCTCCATGAACTGGACACAGTACTCCAGGTTAGAGGCACCAGATGAATCACCTCCCTTGAGCTGCTGGTCATGCTTCTTTTGATGCAGCCCAGGATACAGCTGGCTTTTTGGGCTGCAAGTGCACATGGCTGGGTCATGGTGAGTTTTTCATCAACCAACAACCCCAAGTCCTTTTCCTCAGGGCTGTTTTCAATCCATTCTCCCCCCAGCCTGTGTTTGTGCACAGGATTTTCCCATATCACCAACAAAGAGGTTAAACAGCCCCAGTCCCAATACCTACCCCTGAGAAAAACCACTTGTCAGTGATCTCCATTTGGACTTCAAGCTGTTGATCACAACTCCTTAAGTGCAACCATCCAGCCACTTCTTTAACTACTGAGTGGTCCTTCTGTCAAGTCCATGTCTCTCCAATTTAGAGACAAGGATGCCATGTAGTAGTGTCAAATGCTTTGCACAAGCCCAGCTAGATGACACCAGTTGCTCCTCTCTTATCCACCAACACTATAACCCTGTCAGAGCAGGGTACCAAATTTGTCAGGCATGATTTGATTTGTCCTTAGTGAAGCCATGTTGGCTGTCTTCAGTCACCTTTTTATTTTCCATAGGCCTTACTGGTTAGACTGACTGTCCTGTAGTTCCCTGGGTCTTCCTTTTTTCCCTTTTTTAAAAGTGAAATTTATGTTTCCCTTTTTCCAGCAAGTCCTTATTCATCCCCTTCCAGCTTTGCACTAATGAAATTATTAACAGCTGCAGCATACAGAGAAATTAAAACTTGAGAGGTATATTCAGGTTCTAATTTTTAAAGAAAATAAAACAAAAATTTGCTTTCCAGTTAAAATTGAAAAACTTGAAAACATTGATTCTAAAAAAGTATGAATACATATGGCTGCTTTTAGGATTGCTCCATTCCAAAGCTGCTTTAAGTAATGGGGAACCCAGCTAATTTATAAAGAATTATGTTCGTTGCTGCCTGTCAAACATCCTTAAATAGAAGATTACATTTATGAACTTGCTAATGTGTAGTTGACTGCAATATCAATATAAATGTCATGTACCAAAATTAACTGTTTCCACAGTGCTTTCAGTTCTATTAGTCACGTCTGTTAGGTTATACCTGCTTAATTTTTTGTTTTAAAGCTATGTGAAACTGAATTATTTCTTCTTTGGAATGTGTAACACTGCTAGTAATTCAACTGAGAAAAAAACTGTCCTTAATGCTGTTTAGTCCATATTGGTATAAAAATGTGTTACTGTTTAAGCACACTATTAAATTGTTTTTTTGCTAGTTTTCCTTTTTCTCAGTTCTTTGAATTCAGTGGCTTTCTTTTAATTTTTTTATAAATATCCTATAGTTTTTATAAATATCCTATATGCAAGCAGTTCTATACTTAAAAAAAACATTTGTGCCATTGCTTTAGTTAGGATTATGATTTTTGTGAATTAGAAAAATAATACATAAATTATTAATTTTTTAAATTATTTCAGGCCAGAGGTTCAATTAGAATACTGCATAATGAATATATGCAAATAACCATACCCAGCAGTTTTTAGGTATAGTCGTGACTTACATTTGATATCTTACACAGATGCATAGTTTTAATTTAAAGACTTCCAGATACTAGTGCTGGACACTGTATTCCTGAAAGAGGGAGCCTCAAATTATGGTTACATTCTTTCTCTTATGAGAGAACATAGTTTATGTCCTTTTTAGATTATTTTCTTTTGCTTTCACCTCAGTTAACATACACAGAGAAGTACGTTTGCCTGTGTATTGTTATTGTCAGCTATATTTTGGCAGCTATGAAAATGATTGTGCACTGCTCAAAAATAATATTTAGCTTAAACTGTTTGAGATAAAGAAACTGTTTTTTCCAAAGGTGTTTGTATGTGAGGAATAGTTTTGTAATTAAAAAGAGGAAACGTCTCAAAATATGAGCAGCTTTCCATGAAAAAAAAAAGAAGCAATGATGTTCAGGTGTTCCAGTGCTTTGGGTTTTATATTTACTTTTGAGAAATGCTGGTATCTGAAAATTTTTGCAATCATTGCTTGAAGGTAAAATCCATTCATTTTTATTCACAACAAATTATGTAGTATGTGTATTATGTATTATGTGTATACATTTCCACCTTTACACTTTGGCTACAGTTTAAACAACAAACTCATAAAACCTACAGGAGTAGAGAGGGTTTAATGTATGTAAAAAGTTACCAGCAACTTGAAGTCTGTCTTACTTCTACCCTCTTGTGTACAGTTCTTGATAGTGCAGTCTTTCATTGCAGGAAAACATGAAAATTTTCAAGTATAGTTCTCATTATTCCATTTTTTACACTTGCATTCAGGATGAGATTCTTTATTGTTCATTTTTTATAGGAATTATTTTAGTATTTTAATTCTATACTCAGTTGCTGCAAATGCTAGATGCTTCATTTGTGTAAACAATAAAAAATTCAAATACATTCAACAAAATACAATGCACATTTCAGAACTCAGGGATATGAGGTGAACATTGTAACCTGTGCTTTTTGAAAAAACGGAACGCCGTGCAAGCATTCTGTAATATTCCTGGGAATTAAAGTGAATATAAGTATCAGAACTGCAGACAAGTGAAAATATAAATGAGTTGTTCACTTATACACTTACTAAGACTTTCCCAGGCCATAGGAATTGAATAGAAAAATAATCTATAGAAGTCAAAGTAGCCAGTTGCATGGACAGTTACTAACCATGTGGCAGAAGGAGGTAAACCCATGCTGAGAGAAGAGGATGAGGGCTGGAGAAGGGGCATATTTTACAGAAAACAAATGAATGTGAAGGTAATGTCAAAACAAGTTCAAAGTGAGCCTGGAAATTTGAACAGGAAAGTAAATTAAGTTGGTCAAGAGCTTCTAACAATATTGGCTCTCTTCAAAAGCATCTAGTATTAAGGCAAGTCCTTAAATCTGTTTGCTATTTTTTTTTATCCAGTGAGTCAGCTGATTTTGTTATGTGTTGTTCTTACAGGTGTTACTGTGTTTTTCCCGAGATACCTCTGTATTGGAGCACTTCACTTACAGTAGTGCCACCCCACCCAAATCATACATACGAGGTAAAAGGAGTTGTTTTTAAAAATAATGTATGGATTTTTGTTGACTGCTGCAGTAATACAGTATGTGAATTTGCTTTATGTTCTTTACACCTAGATGACAACATTTAAAAGAATGTTAATAACAATTTCATATATCCAGTTGACATCTGCACGGATTCTGATAGTTTAGCAGCTGATTGCATGAAGACCAGATTATAATGTTGTTCTTTTACTGTAGTTTTCTATGTATAATTCTCAAGTATTTTACCAAAATAAATTTAACATACAATTATAACAATATGGTAAAATCTTGACACCTTGGAATTTAATTCAGTCAATTCATGCTACAGGAGAATATCTAAGTCCAGGATTCCTTGAAGCTGATGAATTGACAAGTGTAATGTGTTCATTTTACAGGGAACAGGAAAAACTATATGGTCAGTCTGTGCTATCAGTGATTGTCTTGACTTAATTGATCTTTTGTATCCAGTAGGTTACTTGAATAGGTTTTTGTTATATCAAAACTATACCATCCATCTTCCTCTCTATTGCAGGCTTAACAAAGCCTTGATTTATATATTTTTAAAAATCTGTTCTTAAATCTTGCAAAATGCCTTTGCTCTTAAGTCCATCTGCTACATCATGGCAGATCTATCCCCTTAAACTTATCCCCTCAAAGAGCTTCACTGTCTTCAAGATCTTCAGCAAGCACCTTTGGAGTTCCTAAAACACACACAAACTAAATCTCTGTGGAATTGCATTGTTGAAATCTTCCTCTTCTTTTTTGCTCTTTGTCATCCTCCCTTTATTGATGCTGCTTATTAGTTTTATCTCTGACACCATACCTGTCCTGTTGCATTGCTTGTTTTAGACAGGATCAAATAACCAATACCATAAATAGTTATGATTTTTATAACTGTAACTTAGAACCTACCATTCAGATTTAAATATTTACATCTTTTAACAGTTTAATCACATTTTAATTGTGGTTTGATGATTCACAGGAAAACTTGGAATGGAAGAATATGCTGTTTTCTATCCCCCAAACGGTAAGAATGATACTGTTGCCTCCTCTAGTGGTAGATTGGAAAGATACAGGATTTTTTTCTCAAACTCATTATAACCCCTTTTTCTATTACAAATTATGTTTCACTGTTATTCTGCAAAAATTTATTAATTTAAAGGAGTAAGCTGGACTGAAGCTACTCTGAAACCACATTCACCCTGGTTTTAGTAGTCACATACAGAGTTTGTCTATGTGTGTGGGAAGGAGAAGGAAAACAACTTCTGGTGCAGCAGCTTGTATTCCTGTCTTGTAGCACCTCATAGAGGGTCTGAATGATGCATTCTCAAACTGTCTGATCCCCAGCTTTTTAGGATTTAACAAACCACACTTTTTATCTGTATGATTTTAGATCAGTATCATTGCTGTTGTTGTTACTGCAGTTATTACAATTTTTTTCAGCTTTTATTTTGACCATTTCAGTGTGACTATTGAATCCTTTCCCTGCTTTTGCATTGCTTTTGTGTCTCAATTTCAAGCTCTCTGCTCTGCTTTCAAGCCCTTACATCACCAATCTTACATCTGTCTCACCTTGGGTTTTTATGTGTTGTGTTCCAGGGGTGTCAATTTTAACACATCCTGTTGTTTCGCTGTCTTCCATTTTTGCTTCTGCAATTCTTTGCAGCTTTGTAGCCAGGAAGCACTATCCCAGGACCTTTTGCCAAAGCAGCTCCCTCTTGCTGGTTCTATATAAAAAATAATGAATGGGAGCTATGATCAGCTGAAAGGACAACTGTCATGATACAACTGCCAAGTCCTCCAAGTGTTTTATCTGAGTACTACATGAATTGCTGGAGGTCTTGGCCGCCTTTTTTCCTACTCCTTCCTTGTCAGTGCATGACATTATTTATGGGTTGTAATTTATCTGAAATTAGACTGTGATTTCAGCAAAGCTTACATTTAATAACTTCATTGAAATGGAGCTTTACTTGGCTTTCTAGCAACTACAGTATGTGTCTAAGCACATACTTGATTGTACTGAAGTGATACCATTCCTGTACTGAAGTATTTGCAAGATTGAGATCCAGGACTGCAGGTGTCATAACAAGGAAATATTTTATTTCTATTGTAAGCAGAATATAATTTAGAAACTTGGACATGTTTTTACATGGACAAAAAGAAAATACAGTAATAACCAAAAAAGGAACATGTTTGTTTTGTAGGTGTAATTCCTTTTCATGGCTTTTCTATGTATGGTAAGTGTGATTCTCATAAACTCTTAAAACCTTGGGACTGGTTTTTATCATATTGCAGTTTAAAGCTGTATGAGCTTATCTGCAACTTTTAAATGAGTGTATTCCATTTCTTTGTGCATACTGTTGTACTTAATTTTCAAAACCCTACTCTGTTTCTATTTATTTTTATTACAGCTCACTACTGTGTGGGGGTTTCTTCTCAGCACTAATAGCTGAGCTGTACATCTTAATGTATATGAATGGAGGGATAAAGTTTGTTGACAGAGTTCTCTTCTGTTTCACTTCTGGCCCGGCCAAGCATGGTTTTTTAAAACCATGAATTATGTGAAAGGCCTTTTGCTGTATACATTTGCTTAAAACAGGTGTTAAAGGAGCATTAAGTAGTAGCCTATTATGCATGAAGAACAGTCACTACTGCACAGAGGAATGCTGAAATATTGACAAGATTTCTAGGAAGTGAGCAGAAAAATCTCCTCAGTTCCTCAGATGTAAAGAAGCAGCTAGTGCAGATGCTTCAACAACGTGAGACTATTTGTTACAGCTTTCCAGCTTTTTCCTTTTATTTATCAAAGGGTTTTGTGGCATCACGGGTCAAGCATATTTTAAGGTTATATTTAAAATGCCATGTTTTGCTTATGATAAAGTTTAGTGATCACACAATCAGTAAAATCAGGCTATTTAAATATGAAATGCAAATTTGACCCTAAGTAAGGAATCCAGGTGTTTGAAGTAATGGACAGCTTAGTTACAAACCCTTCCTTAGGTACTCTCCAGGAGGCTTTCACTTTTTTCATGTCAAACAGATTTCAAAATGTTTGGCTTTGACTCTGCCCTTGGTAACAGCATCTCTCATACTGAGTGTGAGCTCCTTCCCCCCTCCTGTCCTGTCTTTGCAAGGTCTGAGCATCTGCTTCATGTGAGAAGGTGGTGTGGCAAGGGTGTAGAGGCACAGCTGTGTAACTCTCACCTGGGGAAGCAGTAGCTGGGCTCAAACAGAGCATTCTGGCTGTGTATTCCCTGCTGTGCTGCCCCTCGAGGAACTGTCTGGGGCCTCATGTAAATCCCCTACACTTTTGTATGTTTGCCTGCCTGCCCTCACAGTGTGCCACCTGTTGGGCTCAGTTGCCCTCATGGCCTTTACCTACAGGTGCATGTGGCCCCGTCTGCCATCTGCAGTCATTAAAAACATACATGCTAGTAACTCTCTGCTTTTCTTACCCCTATGTAAATGCACATTTCTGAGAACATCTCGCCCTACCTCAGCATGTGCTTCTCATACACGTTGTCTATTAAGCCACCTTCTCTGATATATATACACAGGAAAATTAATTTATGCATGAATACATCCAGATATATACAAATAAATGTATCTATAGCAATATGTATACATATACATGCAGATAAACATACCTATATTCCTATCTTTGTGTAGCTAAATCTGGAAGGGAAGGTGAATGTAGAAAAAGAGACTTATGAATGTGTTAAAATGTAAGCTGTTATCAGTGATGAATGCACCTTTAAAATGAAGCAGTACATGTGGTGAGTGGACAGATTAAAAGGCTGTTTGCAGAAATGTTTGTAGAACAAGAGTCTGTGGCATTGAATGAATGGAGTAGAAATCATGGGGAAAAAGTTTGAGAACAGCTGTGTTGTAAATGTAGCCAACTCTTATTTTCAGTCAGGTATGTTAAAAGACTTCTAAACACTAAACTACCAAATGTCCTGGGTTTCAGATCTTGAAAGAAATAAACAGGTCTCTAACAGTCAGTCATACTGTGATGTTATTGTTGCAACCAAAAACTATTTCCATACTATTTTTGTTATGTTTTGTTATATTTCTTATGCTTAGGAAGCCAGCATCAAAGTAAGCAGGTTCTAATCAGTTTAGAATCTTGAAATACATAGAATATATAGTACTATATTAACTATAATGTGTTGTGCTCCCTTTCTGAACTTTTTACATAAAATTATAGACTTTTTTATAAAATAGCTCTTTCTAAATAATTGGTTTAGTATTGTTTTTGTAAAGTGTACTACTATGAATTGCTTGTTTTTCCTCCATATTTCATGCACTTAATCATTGAACTTTTTTAGCAGTTTACAGTGTTGAGTCAATTATAATTCTTTTATCCTTTCAGTTGCTCCACTTTGTTTTCTGTACCATGAACCTTCCAAATTGTATCAGATATTCCGTGAGATGTATGTCCGTTTTTTCTTCAGACTCCATTCCATCTCTTCTCATCCCTCTGTAAGTTCCTTAGGAATTATAACCCATTCACTTGATATTCTGCTTGCTATGGAACAATAATATACAGTGGCATGATTTTCTATGTGGTTGAAATACATAAATATATATATACTTTCATGCAAGCTTGGAAAGAATATTAGGTAACTCCAACTTGGATATTTTTGTTTTCTCCATCAATGTTACTCTTAGCTGTAGAATATCATGTACTTCCAGATACTACAGTTCTCATTTTATGAGAGTTTTTTTGTTTATTGAGACTTAAGTGTTTTATGTAATAGATTTACCAGTTTAAGGAGTCACAAAAATGCATACTTTTTTGCATTTTAATTGATGGCATTTAAGCACATACACTTTAGTGTTTTCTGGGGTATAAGAACTAAATTATATATACAGATACTGTTTCAGTGATATCAAGTGAATGTTTGTCTCTTTGATTTGAGGATCTTTGTTTGAGAGAACATGCATTTTAGCACTACTAGATCAATTTTAAAAATTTGGTTATGTATATGACCAGCACTGTATGTCTTGAATGTAAGGCAGATGTAGGAATTTGCTTGTCTTCTGTTTTTGAAGAACAAAACACAGTGATTTTTTAATTTTCCTTCACAAAGTGAAGTGACTTTTAAAAACACTTCCTGATTAAAAGAAAATCCTTTTCTTCATATACCATTTCAAGGCTGGGCATTGTGCTTTCAGTCATTAATAGCAGTGAAACCGGTCAGACTGGAATCTATTCATTTTGCTGGTAATTTTTAAAAGAAATTTAAAAACACATTTAACTTTTTGTAACTAACCCCATTGTTGTTTGTTTCTAAATATCAGAGATATAGTATTTCTCACATACTCTCTTTTTTAGTGTGTACATAGTGTAACTGAGTTCTGTTTCATCACAGTGGAAATATTTAAAGAATGTCATAACAGCCTGCTAAGTACTTAGACCTTGACATACCAACACCATAAGTAACTTACAGAGACTTATCAAAACATATTATGTTGCTAATACATACATATAATTATAGGAGGAAGCCTTTGGGGACTGAAGACATTAGGGTTGCTTGTGTCCTGCTTAAGTGAGCTATATATATCATTAATTGTATCTTATTGCTTGATTTAAAAATTTAAAATTCATGCTTACCTACATGCTGATACTATTTTGTCAGATTTGACAAGCTGAGTGTTAGCATTCAGGATATGATCTTGTTTCACTAGGGCATTGTGTCATTGTGTTTGCTGTTTGAGACTCTTCTACAAACCCATCTGCCCCAGCTCTTTTATCACCTTCGAGAAATTGGGGCTCAGCCGTAAGTACTTCTTCCTGGCTTTCAACAAATGTTGCAGTTTTGTTTCTCTGAAAAGGCTGTTCTATGGTATTTTAATTTAAAAGCTATGGGGATTTACTCAGAGCTGCAATCATCCATGTGCCATTTTTCCTTGAAAGTCAGTTGAGAGTCCTTTGCCTAACCTGTGTATGTGTACTTTGTGCATTTTCTATGAAAGAGAGGAGAATTGCTCAATGACAAATGCTGCATTATTCAGCTAAGTTTGAGTTATTCATGTCAGATCTGATGGAACTAAGTGTTTTGTTTCCTAGGGGGCAGAAGACGACAGAAGACAAATTCTGTTGGTTACAAGAGGCTGCAATCTTAATGTGTACTCAGGGCACTAAGTGCAACAGAGCCTGAAAATCATAGTGTTATAATTGGAATCCATCATAATAGCCCTAATAGCAGAAAGAATGAAACATTGGGGGAGATAATAGCTGAGGATCACTCTAATGTGATTGTTTGGCCAGAATATTTTAATATTAATACTTTGTCAAATGAAATGCTGAGTTGTTTTCTAGTGGCTGTTGCAAAGAAAAATAGTATTAGTGCAGCAAGAGAAAATGGCTATTTTTCCTGGAAGAGTAATGCAGAATAGTAATGAAATATTTTCAGTTTAGAGAGGGTCTATCTGATCATTATAGAAGACAGAAATATAATAACTGTTTTTTTATCACTTGTTTGCAGGCTACGAATTTCATTTAAATGGATGGTGCGAGCATTTTCTGGTTATTTAGCCACAGATCAGCTCCTGCTTTTGTGGGACAGAATCCTGGGATACAACTCTCTGGAAATTCTTGCTGGTAATAGAATTATTTTTACAAAATCTGTTAAATCCAGGTGAATGTAAGGCAAATACCTGTTACCTTCAGTGGTTTTTTGACAAGAAGGAAATAGTTGCTCTTTAAATGTTGAGAGCTGGTTACTTATATGTCAGAGAGTATAACTTTTAGAAGACTAGAATTGCATAAATACTGCATCTCTAACAAAAATATGCCAAGTATTTCTTTTATGATAGCATTCCAAAAATGCTAAGTGTTCTGGACAGAACATAGGATGTTCTCCTTGCTTCAATGGTAACAATATATGAACTTGATGTTACTTATGGCAAGTACTTCAATATTTACAGCAACTGAGAATTCCCCTGATTTTGCTGTGTTTCTTCTTTCAAAATCCCATCTTTTAGGAAAATTTGAAAGTTTTGTATTCCTTTTTTTATAAAGAAAACTCTCTGATAAGATTTATGCAAATTTTAAGATGGGAGAAGCCATGTATCTTCACTTGGGTCACCTTTTAAATACAAAATAGGTGAGTAGAATAGAAAAGGGGTTTGTTCCTTTTGTATGGATGAGTCAGCTATTTAGAGATGTGTAATTATAAGATAGTACAAATAAACATTTTTTTTAATGCTGTATTATATTCACAACTGAAATAGCTGTTAACTTTCAATTAAAAGTTAATCACCATAAACTCAAGCTTTCCCTCACTTTTCTGAAAGAATGGTGAGTTTTTTCTCTCTGTTCTAAAGAATGGCCAAAGAATCTCAAACAGCCATCCATTGTACATTATTCTTCAGAACTGAAATAATTACTCTAAGGGAGTGAGAATTGGTATTTTACATCAAGATTAATTCTAATCACTAATTAACAGGTCAGCAATTTAAATATTGGGCATTCTCTTTCAGTCCTGGCAGCTGCTGTGTTTGCTTTCCGAGCGGTCAACCTGATGGAGGTGACATCACTGGCTGCAGCTGAAGTAAGGATAAGTTTCAGTTAGAGGAGATTGAAATAGTTTCTGATGCTTTGCCAACTGGAGTAACTTAAGCTTCACATGGCACATGGTACACAGTGCAAATCTTTCAGCCTAAATTCTTGCCTTAGATAAAAAACTACAGAAATTGTGATCATGCAGTACATAATACTGCCTTTTCTGAAGTAAAAAGAGACAGAAGAGTATATTTGCTACAAAACTGAAATGTTATCAAATTGGTTTTTACTATCAGAAGTTTTTTCCTATATTAATACATTCTCTGTGTTTGAGGGATATATTATTTTCAAAATATTGTGGAGGCTTGTAGCTTTTCTCTCTGCATGTTAATGTAGTTGCTTCTGTTCTTTTTGATATTACAAAAAATTTTACGATATTATTTTTGTCAATATTGAATCTGAAATTTCACTGAGTACTATCATTTTCCTGATGATAAATGAAGAAGAATTTTAGTATTATTATTATTTATCTCTAGTAATTTGTTCAAATATTTTTTCCTATCACCTTGTGATGAATTTTTTTTTTCTAACATACTTTCATGAAACACATTGACTCTTTGAGTCATTACCTTGGACTTACTTCACAAGTACTAGCCAAGCCACAGGATAAGGATTCTTAATTCCCAATTATTTTTAGAAGCAAGTTGAAATGTTAGACCCCTTATTCACCCATGATGCCATGGATATTTGAAGTAAGGCTAAAGGCTAAACTAAAGTTACTTGGTTTGTGTACATAACCATGCTTTTTCTTTGAAATGATTGAATGAAAAAATAATACAATAGGGCACTAACATAAACCAGCATGATTTGTTTTCTAGCTAAGTCTGAATCTAATTATTCTTAGCATTGTAGTCAGCATCTGATTCTTTTTCTGACTTTTTGACTTGCTTTAAAGAAATTTGATTCAAATGTCAAGTTTAACAAGTCTGTTTGGTTTTTATCCTAGGCTGTGCTTGCTGACCTTTCAACCCTGAAAGTTATGCCTCTTCTTCAAATCTTCTTGTTTGCTACTGTCACTTGATATGTTTCAGAAATACTGGTACCAGAATTCCAATCTTTTTTGAGAGGCTAATCAACTATGCAAAGTCTGCATAAAAACAAAAATAAACCGTATGTATAGTATTAATTTAGAAATCATGACCTTAAATTTTTCTAAATGAAAACAATAACTTTGCACACAAGTGTGTGCAGTGCATGCTGCTGAATTTCCCTGGAACAGCAATAGTTACTACTTGTACATTGAGAATAACTACTTCTGCAAATAATCAATATGAATCAGTGTCTAAAATGCATGTAATATTAAATAAAGTAAATGTAATTCATGATCTCTGTGTTGTGATGTTGATGTTGGAGTTGTACAAGCACTCTTAATATGAAATCTCTTTTTCAAACTTAGAGCTTAGAGGATATCAGCTCAAATACCATCAACTGAGAAAATTAAGATACTTTAACTTGCAAGAATTTTTTCTCATTTTCGTAGAATAAGACAGGATCATACACCACTTCTTCTCTGTCTCTTATTTATTCTCTTCATGGAATTTTTCTCCATGTTCTTCATCACATTAGCTGCTTCTGGTTATTGTTCTATAGGGAGATGTTGTCATGCGTTCCCCATTCATCTTCACTTAGGTATACAGCTATCTCAGGTGTCTTCTGAACTCCTACCCAGAGTCCTATCAAAGGCTCCATGTCACCAATTACTTTCCTCTCCAGAGAAGGCCTGAGCATAGCTTCCTGCAGAACTTGTTGGAGACATTTGTTGTACGAGCCAAAATATTCCCCTAAGAACGATGCCAAGAGTCCTTTCAGTGTGCCCCGCACCCTCTTTGGGAGAGCAGTGTTATGTTATTCCTGTGCCAGTTTTCCAGCCTCTCTGATTCAACAGCTCAGGCTTCAGAATCCAAACTCGTATCGATGTGTGACAGATTGTCACTACCCTGCCAGCCTGCCTCATCATCTGTAGTGCTCCTGCCATTTGGTCAGGTCTTTCAGCTTTTTTCGCTGATTTATTTAATACCAAAGTCTGAATCAATAATCTGATTTGGTTAAGCATGTCTAAATACCTGAAAAAGATCAAAGTCAAAAGAACATAATGGGTAATATAGCCACTGCGTTTGTGTAGGACTTTTGTAGCTTTGTCTCATTTGCATAAGTGTGGTTGTCATCATTTGTCATACATATTGAATATATGACAGTGAAACATAAATCCTTCATAGTTCTCTCAAAAGTTCTCTGAAAAGTGATCTAAGCTGTAGTCTTGGAGAGGATTATGAGCTTTATGTCTGTGATTCTTGTCTCTGTTGGGATAATGTAATAAGAAACTTACTGAACTTTTATACTTTGTAAATTCACAGACTAAAAAAAGTTGTGGACTCAGTAGAATTTCTTCTTACATGAAGACCCAAACTGCTTGATGGATAAGGGGCATAGAATGGGAATAGTTGGGTAAATTTTCTTCTGGATAACAGAGAATTTTGATCTTTCCTTCAATGTTTTCAATTCATCATTTTAACAGTTTAACTGGAGGCTGTTCTATGATTAGTAGTTTTTCAAAAGAGGACATGTGACAGCTTTTATCTTTACAGCAGGTATTACCCTCTTTTATGTGTGGGCAATGGAGGCATAGAAAGATTAAGTGATTTGCTAAAGATGACAGAGTAAATTCCTAAAAGAGGTGAGCAGTTTCTCCTCTGTTTATACGTGGGATGTTTAGTTTGTTTATTACCCGCAAGACCTTATTTCATCTTCAAAACAAAACATAATGCACATTTACCTCTAAAAATGCAGCATTTTGCAGTTTTTAGAGTCTGTAAGATTGGGTAGAAATTTAGAAATTGCAATGTTACAAAGCAGTCACAAGGACTGTGGCTCTGTAAGGTCATTACAAGGTTACCATGGCTTCTTAGGGAATTAAAAGCATTAACTGAATAGCAAGGGAAATTCCCTAGAGGCCTTCTCACCCTCTGATTTCCATTGCTCTGTTCAAGTCAGAGATGCAGAAACTGACCATTACTCCAGCCCATTCCAAGTAGAGATTTTTGAGCAACTTTTTTCCTCTTTTCTTTTTTTTTTTCCCCAGTCATTTAAAAAATGTTATAAATAGGCGGAGATAGAGACTGTTGGGTTCTTACTTGAACAAGCAGTTCAGTAAGTTACAGTGAGTTTTCCTCTGACTTGGCACCTCGTTTTTCACCCTAACAATCTCACATCTCCCTTGTGCCCCCTCTTCCTTCTCCACTAGAGTACTTCAACTCCTCTTCCTGACTTCTACCTTTGGTTTCTCCTGATGACTGGAGAGAGGACCTGATGCTCCATGACTAGGGAGGATCAACAGACATCTTTGGCTGGACCACTTGTGCTGCCTGCCTTGGTGATGCTCCCTGAGCCTGGGGTGATGCTGTGACTCTTCCTTCAGTGTTGGCCAAAGGCTTCACAGACTGCATGCAGCTTTTGAGCCAGGTATCGTGTGGACCAGCTGGGGCAGCACATCTTGAAGCCCCCTGCTGCATTTTGCCTCATCTTTGACTTTTTTTGAGACACAAGGATGTGTGCACACAGAGGCATGCATACAGGTATAATGAGTATAACTGCTTTAAAAACTAACCAGATCTGCTTAGACTTTAACTATACTGTTAGATTTTAACATTTAAAGAATCTGGTTTTAAAAATGGCTTTTACTGAAGATTAATTGTTTTCACATTCTCTTCAGTTTCTCATTTTAGTTCCAACAAAATACTGGGTTTTTTTTCCAGTTTCTTTTCTTTTTTAATCTCCCCTGATTAAATAGTCTTTCATTTAAAATATTTTTTAAAAATAGTAAAATGTCTGGTTTCTACCTCACAGCTAGATACTTCTCTTGTACACATACGTAGCAGCAATTATTTAAGTTTTAATTCTTTAACTTTAGAGACCTATTCAAACCCATTGATGTCTGTAGTCTATCATTTGACTTCCTAATCAATTTTTTGCCACTTCTTAGTGTGGCAAAAGACTCCTTTGAATTCTGGCTATGGTCTGACAAAGGTTTTTTGTAAAGTCACAAAGACTGTTTAAAAAACTCAGAAGTAAATAAGCTTTTCTAAAAATGTACCCAAGTTATCTTTGCTCAGTACTTCCAAAAAAATGTTGAAACTCAAATCTTGATGGCTGGGTAATGGAGCAATTGCATAACTAAACCAGTTTCTACTTTTTGTTGGAATTTTTTGTCACAATAACAAATTTTATTATGAGGAATGGACAAAAGTATGGAGACTGAATTTTATTAAGTTTTTCCAACAAGACTGAAGGGATTTCATTAAAGAGAATTACTGTGAAGATCAGTCAGGGGAAAGCAATTCAGTGAGCTGCATATTATCACTAAATAAGAGCCTTTTTAAAAAATACTGAAATACACTGCAAAACTGGAGGGTTGTAAATTCACAGAGGAAAGGGAAGAGCCTTTAGACATATTTTAGCAAATCACTAAAATACTTAGTCCAGAATTTTGTGTGAGGAAATGGAGAAGGGAGGGAGGGAGGATGCAGCAGGGGCTGCTGGGCTCTTCCTTGTCCCTCCTTTCCTGAAGGCTGTTCCTGTCCATCCCTGGCTGCTGCTGCCCCAGCTGCTTCCATCCCCAGAGCCCACAGAGGAAAGGCAATTAGCTGAAGTGCACATTTGTGAGCAACAGAGCTTTGTGTTTTGTTGGCCCAGCTACAGCCAGCTTCCTCCAGCCCCCCAAACCAGGCCTGATGGGCAGGGCAATGCCAGAGAGCCAGGGCCAAGACCAGGAGCAGAGCCAGGAGCAGGGCCAAGGTGAGGTCCCCCTTGGGGAATGGCCAGCAGAGCAGCCACTAGCCAGCCTCCTGCCTGCCTGTCCTCCTGGGCAGCCTCACCAGGAGAACCATCCCTGGGAACAGTTTGAACACTTCCCTCTCCCAGAAGCCATAGTAATGGCACTGGGTTTCACAGGAAGTGCTGCAGGGCAACTGTGGTGAGGTTGGGGTTTTTTGTTTGGGTTGTGGGGTTTTTTTTGTGGGTTTGGGGTTTTTTTTTTGGGTTTCTTTGGGCGGGGGGGGTGTTTGGTTGTTGTTGGTTTTTTTCTATTGGTTTTGATTTTGGTTTTTTGTCAGGGGCCAGTATAAGAGAGAAATAAAAAAAGCCTTCTGGAGGCTAGAGGCTTTTGGCATGAGGCCACACTTGCTATGAGAAACCACACGTCTGTGGGCAGTTCTGGAAGATAACCAGTAGATAACCATGGAATAATCTGTAATCTCTAGAATCCAGAGTAAGATGTGTGCTCACTGAAATCACCAAACAATTATTTTTTTTTGTCTTCCTGCATTCTTCATGCTCAGCTTTTTCATTACCTTACCAAGGCTGTTAATGATGGGAAGAACTTTTGGTCCCAGGAAGTGGAATGGCTCTGCTCTGCTTTGAAAGAGTGCTAAAAAATTGGTTAGAAAGGAATATTCATCTTGGTTGATGAATCCTGGTTGCAGCAGGATTTGTAAGACTGTAACACAGAGATGATTGCAGCACGCTCTAACTGGGCTAAATACTGACTGGGGACCAACCTTAAAGTGATTCTGAGGCAGTAATACTGCTTTCTGGCAAAGTGTGAGTTTTGAGTCTGTATTCAGGCCCCTTGATTCTGTGCGTTGTCAGATATTGTTGGTTGCTGAAGGTGAACTTCAGGTTTGTGAAGGAGGAGGATGTAGCCAGGCCTCTGTTTGCTCATATTTCAAAATGAGTGTGTTGTTCTAGATGTTGGACTCCTGATACGTGCAAACAATTATATCCAGAGAATTGGCTATATGGAGGACCATGGTGCTTTGCCAAATGACATTGTGTTTGGCTGAACAGTTTGAACAAATTGTTTCTTTTGGGATTATGACCAAAATAAATGGAATATTTAACAAAGGAGTTAAAGCTCACAACTTGCACAAAGCATGATACCAAATTTCTGTGCTTTGTTTTAAACAAACAAACAAGAAAATCTTTATCATGTTGCTAAGAGACAAGTTATAATTTGATAGTCAAAGACAAAATATTATGTTATAGCCACATCATATGCTTTAGTAGTTATCTCATAGTTTGTTTTATTCAATAGTTTTTTGTTCCATTAATGTTATATTCTGTATTTGTTTTTCTGAAAAGCTCTATTTAGGATAGTTATGCTTTTAATTAATCCAATTACAAATAATAAATCAGCACAAATAGATGTTGTAAAAAACAATAATATTTAATCTTATCTCTGTGCAGAAATATTTATTATCTAACATTCTTTGATAATATGTCTAGTGTCAAAACACTTTCCCTTTTCTCCCTTTTTCTAAAGTACTTCTGGGTTACAAAAACATCATTGCTTTGAAGCCCAGTCTTGGTTAGTTAATGTTATCATCAAGTTCTGACTGGAAACCTGGTGTTGTTACAGGTCATGCAGGAAGTTGGGGTTATTTTCAGCTTTCGCATTAGTGGTTAAAGAAGATCACTCCAAGTTTCTGACATAAAGACATATTTAGATATTTTAGTTTGTGATACATCTGAGAGACTCTAACCATAACCAGTTTCTGAATACTCTGCAGTTAACTGATAGGCATGGGAAAGTTGTGTTCTCAGTCTCAGGACCCCTCAGCATTAGTGTGCAGGCAGGAGAGCCCGTCCCCCACCTCTGCCTCCCTCCCACAAAACATACTTCCAGTCCAGGGAAAGGGATTCTTGAAAGGAAGAGCTTGTGGGAAAAAGCAAATTGTGGATACCATGATCTCTGCAACACAGATAAAGATCATTTGCTGTTTGTGAATTTAACAAAGTACACTTTCTTCTACTAGCTTTAGATTGCATCTTTACTCAGCAATTAAAACACATATATCAATTAAAATGTAATACAGTGTTTCTCAACTCACTGTTTTTAATTTAAAAATTGAGTAAGTTTTGTTAACCATATGACAGAGAAAATGTCTTTTTTATATGTTCATATAAATTTTGAAATCCAAGTTTTTATGACTAGATGTTTCTGTTCCAGAGCTTTATCTTTATCCCCTCTTCTCTTTTTGTGATATTCATCATCTTTACATAGTTTTGTGTAATCTGATTTCTTCTGTCTTTGTGAATTACAGTTTACAACTTAAAGAAAAGAGAAACCTTTCTGATTAGGACTCTTATCTTTCCCTAAGAAAGATATTGTGTCTTATCTGTTATGAAGAAATCCTGGAAAAACTTTAAAGATCTGATGTCAGTCCATTCCTGCATTAAGGTGGTGAAATGAATAAATGACAACTATTATAGTACAGAGTCAGTTTACAGCTTACAGTATTATTTATTTAGGCAGATAATAAATATTGAAACCTGAAAAAACACAATTAAAAGATGGAAGTAGTAGATGTTTGGGCTTTGCAACAATCCAGGCTAACAAAGACTTAAGTAGAGGCTTGACATCTTAAAATGTCAAATCCATCAAAGACTTGCCTGGCAGTGCAGACTTCCTGAAGCAGCAGGGACTGGTGCCCAAGATATTTTCTTGAACATCCTGTGTCACAGTTTTGAATGCAAACACTGGAGAAAGGGTGCTCTGCATACCCATCAGGTTTTCAGTTAGAAGGAGGGAATGAGAGAGCAGAAGTGAAGTTATGGGCAAGATCATGAGTGGAAAGTTTCTGGGGCTGGGTGCAGCCTGTGTGTTCACTCAAAGTTGGAGAAAAACCCTGAAACCATGTACTAACTGTCAAGCAGATATTGGAATCTATTCCCATTATTCTAAGCCACTCATTAAACATCTCTACTACCAGGCTTTGCTTGAGTATTTTGCTTTTTATTTGTACAAATAAACTGTTTTGCTTACCATGTATCATTATGCTCAAACACAAGGATAGAACAAACTAAAAGTATAATTTCCAGACAGTGGTGAAATCTGGGCAAAGAATAAAGAAAACATCACCTTATAGGATATGTACAATATGTGCAATAGTAATTTGAGATGTTAGAGGCTTTACAATTTTTTTGGTTTTTTTGTTTTTATAAAACCTAAGGTGTGGCATGTAAGTTCTCTTTGCTTACTCAAGTGTGATTTTTTTTTCCTCATTGAATAAAGTTTATATAAATATGTATTTGTATTTTCCTAGATCAAAAGCAGGAACTGTAATTCTTACAGTTATTTTATCTGTGTTTTCAACTCGAGCCTAATATTCTTACAGCTAAGCAATTCTGAACATTTTTATAAAATCTCAGTTCAGTCTGTTGTACTTTTATACAGGAAAGGATCACCTTTTTTTAACCAGCAAAAAGACATATGCAGTGTAAAATATTATAGAAGAAATAGCCCTACATATATGTGTGGTTTTTATTTTTCACAAGTTCCAAACAGTTTAATGAAGAATATTTGCAGGTTAACTGGTCTTTTTTGTTCTGGTTTTGTACAATATACTGTAGATCTCTCAGAAAACTGGACAGAACCCAGCCAAAACGAGGATCTTCCCAGTGCAAATTTATGGCAGCTTTTCTGTTTTCTCTCAACTGAAATTTTGTTTGAAAACACCATGGTGAGTTTAGTAAATGGCAAGTACAGGGTAAATTTCCCTTTCCTGAACTCAGTCCAGACAGCTGAACAGGGAGATGGTTACTGATACTGCTCAGGAAATTGTTCCAATGCAAAGAGGTCCTCACTCAGCTTTTGGTGGGACTGAGCCATTCAAAGGCAGGGTTAGTATGGGGCAGGGGCATTCTTTCAAGACTCTGCTGGTTTAAGATTTTAGAGAGGATAAATGCTAGGCATTTTAGCTTTTTATTACCTTCATAATACTTATTTTAAATTTTCACTAGCTCCCTTATTTCAATGTGAGTTTACAGGCCATCTGTTAGAATTTAACACCACCACCATGCATTGTGCTCTTTACAGCATAAAATGCCCAGGACAAGGCAGCCACCCTGCTTGAAGGAACAACACTCTCTCCAGTAACTCTGAACAGGTGCCACATCTACCTCAAGCCTTTATTATTTAGCAGACATTAGTGACTTAATTTTTTGGTCTTGTGGCTATTGGTTTCTTGAACTTTCTTTCTTTTTTCAGATTACAAAACTGTCAAGATTGTGTAGAAGGTACCAGCCTGGAGTGATGTTGAAACTTACTGTTTTGAAGGTTCACAAATCCTCATTCCAGGTGAAGGGGAGCACCACTGGTTTTAGCACAGCTATTCCCACAGGGAATGCATCTTTGGAGCTGAATGCTTCTCTGTCTCTCTCTAGTCCTTCAAGATTTGTTCTGAAGATACTCTCTGAACTAACTTAAGTGTAAATATAAAGGCAAATAGCAAATCATTAGGAAAGGTTTACCCCTTGCTACTGGATGTGTATTCCAACTCTTTCATGCTAGAGATATTTACCTTTATTGTTGTTTTATAGGTATATAATTTTAGTAAGGCCTGAAAGTTACTCAGATTCCTTTGTCCCAAGGACATGAACTGAGGTGTATAGAAAAGCATCAGGACCACTTTTCTCATGCCCTAGTGGATAAGTGACAAATGACCATTCAGTTTACTTTTTCTGGAAGATCCCTTTCCCCTCTCCTCCCTTCTCAAATAATTTTTTTTTTTCTAATGACAAGACATGTAGAGCAGGACCTAGTTCAACTTACTGTAGAAATCTAGCATTTTAATGGCTAAAATAGTTTTGCAAGGCTCCCCTTATTGACAGTGGAGAGAAATAAGTATTTAAAAGGAAAACTTGTCTGATCTTAGGTGCTTAATTTAGTACGACATGAACAACTTTCTGGAAATTCCCATTACTCTGTATGGATTCTAAAGAGATCAGGAGTTGACTGTCTCTCATTTAGATATCTAACTTTTAGTTGAGCCCCTCCCTGTATTTCCTATTATCTACCACAAACGGTTTAAAAAGAACTGCTGAAATTCTTTAAATAGGAGATAAGTAAGTGCTTAACAGGTCATAGTATGGAAAGAGTGTGGACAGACTTCACTGAATACAGAGCTTCTTTGTCCCACAAAAAAGCCAGATCCAAGAAATATCATGTATCTTGTTCAACTCCAGGGTTCAGGGAAGTTTAATGCATTGCAAAACAACCCTCCCAGTGTCACAGCCTGCAAAGTGAGAGGGAACAAAAATTGAGCTGTACGTACTGATTCTGGAGATATAAGCAGTGGATGAAATTTTGCTCTCATTTTTTTGTTGTTGTTTTTCCTTAAAAATACAGTTGTTTGTAATGAGTTATAAAGCCACGTGCCCAAGGTTGTGTTTGAAAGTAGGAAGACAGCCTGTTTCCAATGCCCTTGTAGCTGAGGATATGGTCTCTGATGCTATTACCCAAACCAAAACAAAAGAATTGAGGCAAAGACAAAATACATGTTACCTGCTTTTTCTCAGCAGTATTTTCCATATCTCCTTCAACTTCCTGGGTGATTTGAGACTAGCTGGCTCTGCCTCTGCAAAATGATCTTATTTATTAGGTGCCACATAACTCATACCGTGCTACCTGGCAGCACATGCCCTACTGGGGATGGATCTGGAAAGCTCCTGTTTACAGGATGTGCAACTTGCCTGCAGAAATTCCAGGAAACGGTCTGCGTGCTGCAGAACAGCCATTTCAATCTACCACAAACCATCTGACAATAGAAATGTATTTACACATGATGATACACACATCCAGGAGGCTTTTTATTACTGTCTGCTAGTCACAGGTCATGAGACCGTAATTTCCTCCTCAGTGAAGCTCTGGCCTCTGGGTGATTTCTTACTCCCCTTTTCAATAAACAGCTGCTAAATCTACCAGTATCACATTTGA
Source organism: Florisuga fusca (assembly GCA_038090715.1). Lineage (NCBI taxonomy): Eukaryota > Metazoa > Chordata > Aves > Apodiformes > Trochilidae > Florisuga > Florisuga fusca. Next base: position 5,933,574 of record JAAWXA010000001.1, on the reverse strand, counting down.
AGTAAAAACTGTGGTAACTTCCTTCTTGCTGCTAAAGTTCATGAATATTCTTTGTTCTTATCCCAAATATCTATTTAAATTGTCAAATGAATTTAAGTATAAATAGTTACCAGCATTTTTCTGACCATGCTCATTCAGATAAAGAGTAGAGATAAAGAGCAGATAAAGGCTTTAGGATCCTTATTTAGGTAGCAAAAAAATATTCTGAAAGTTACTACTCACATTATTTTAAAGCAACATTTACTTCCCAGATAGTTAAGAGTTACAACTGATCCCCTAGCTGATCTCTACCAGCCTGAGTAGGCAGGCTCCATCCTGAACAGTTCCTGTTGCAAGGAGTTCCTGTTTTTTCTTCTGACAAAACCCATACCTGATCATGCCCTAGGAGGCATGAGCCTTCAATACATGCTATGATCACAAGATATGTTAAATCATTATGCACAAATGAGCTTTTTCTTAATTGTGTGAATTTTATTCTGTCTTTTTTCACACAGTTGGTCAGCATGGTTGGTAAGAGATAAAAGTTAATCATGTGCAGTTTTGATTCTCATCATCCCCTGATGGTAATTTTTTCCCTTGTTTCCTGTCTAGCAGGAAGGGAGGGAATAAATTGACACAAAGCATTGACTGTCTCCGCTGTAGGTAAGAGTGGATTTAGGGATTTACTGGGATTCAGAGAAGCTGAAAGCAATATTATGTACATACTGGTATTTTTTTATATGGCAATGAAATTATCTGTACTCCACTCTGAGACAGCCGTTTTCAATGAGTCAGCTCTATTGCTGTCAAGTCTGTGTTCAGATGAGTTGAATTCTTACATTTCTTAAAAACTGAAAAAGAAAGACACCAAACAAACTATTTTTCGTATATGGATTCACTATATAATACTGCTGTTCATTCAAGAAGGGTTACATTAATGATTTAAAACCAGTCTGAACTACAAGTGAACTGATGATGACTTTACTGGGGATGCAAAATTGCCACAATCAAAGCCTTCTTAAAATTTAATAAGATGTCTGGACTTCTACAGGCTGGCAATCAATTACCTTAATGTGAGGTACTGAGCAGGTAAGACGAGGAGAGGGAGTCAGGCACATCCTGATCTTCAAGATTGTCCCTTAGCAGTTTCTAATATACTTAATGATCACCTTAATCTGTAATGTTTTCATTTCCATGAGTGCTTTTGTGTCACTCTCAAACTTTTTTTAGGTATCAAAACATATAACAACCCATCACTTTGTTGTAATCTAACTGACGTGCCAAGTTAACACTAAGAGAGGAAGATTCCTGCTCCTCCATCACCAGGATTGTGTCCTGGACAGCTGCTTTTTTCCAACTGCAGAAATGAAAGTGTGGCCTGAAACATTTAATTCACTCATTTTGCCATTGTTTTCCTCCAGATTTGGTGTCTCCGGATTTAACTCCAAATCTTGTGTTAGCAGGTTGAGTCTGAAATAAAATCTAACCACAGTCTGCCTAGCCAACATCTTCTAGCTGGAATGGCATTTTTGTTCCCATAAAAAGCTCAATAAATTGAAAAATGCACAAGCAAAGCTTTTGTGCAAATAGGAGACTCAGCTGCAGTAAACATTTGCTGAACATTTTGTATTTTTCAAGAGGTTTTCTTTATATCCATACTTAATTTTGAAGTGTTATAGAAAAAAATCTGCAATACTAGTGACAAAACTGATTGAAAAATACTTAAAATTAGGCAACATAATCAAAAAGATCTTTGCAGATCTACAGCAGTTTGCAGTTAATGACTGCTCCTTCTCACTGACTGAAAGAGATTTTGTCATTTTAGCAGCATTTTAGCCTATTACCAGGCAATTTGTTCATTTAAAAGGTACCTAGACTTTTGGTCAGAAAGGCTAATACTCTCATCAGATAAGGAAAATGTTTAATTCACTTCCATTCTCTCAGTTTCATTTTCATTGGCCTGAAATTACAGCTATGGACCATAGTTTCCTAGTCCTTTAAGGGCTAGAAATACAGGGACACTTGAAATCCTTGGTATGGTTCCCTCTTGAGCTAAGGAATTTCCCTCCTTACAACACAGTAAAACCTTCAGTAACTCAGAAACAATGGAGAAAGTCTTTCTAAACTGATCTTCTCAACCTGGCAAATATAAAGCTTATAGAGTTCCACCTTCATTTGAAATTTTATCAGTTCCTGAAATCAGAGAAGGTTGCAACCAGTAGATTTTTTTTATACTTTGGGTTCAGATATGAGTAAATCCTCTAATCAAGAGAAAACATTTGAATTTTACTTCCAAGCCTGTTCAGAATTTTTTTTTTCACAGAATGTGTAGAATCAAATAATTTTTTTACAATTTAGCAATAATCTGATTGTTATAACTTTTTTGAATCTTCCTTAACTTAGTGAATTTACTTTAACTTACTGTCAGTTTGCATTTGCATCTTTTTTAAAATAAATCAATCTGATTGTACTCATTTCTACCTGAGCTTTTGCATATTATTTCTAAGTCTTCTTTTCTGCAATGTGACCTCCCAGTATTTTGTTCAGCTTGTCTTCTGCTTCTGTCTTGGCCAACAGCTTTCTTTTTCATCTGTTACTGTCTGCTTGTTTCTTTACCTGGTTAAAATTTTTCCTCTTGAGTCCTTACATCTTCCCAGAGCATTCTCAGCATGTTGTTTAGATAGACTGTACATAGCACCAAATAGCAGCAAAAATATTTCTTTTGTTCTTTCCCCCTCTACTCTTTTTTTTTCTTTTTTTTTTTCTACTGTTCCAGTCTGCTTCCAGGGGCTTTTAGAAGTACCTGAATATAGCACCCTCCAGTGCCTGACCTGGTGTGGTTTTAAATAAAACAGAAATTGAAATGAAACATCTTTAGCTGGTCCTCACAGTCTCATGGTGTCATGCTCAGGAGCACCAGGATGTGTGTGTCCAGCAAGTCTTTACCCCCATGGGGACAAGACTGCCCATGGTGGCAGTGATCAAGTCTCCAGACATCAGACATAGGCATAGCATCCACTGCAATTATATAGAGGACAAGTGATGCAAGCTGTGACATCCTCATGTCTCCTGGGTTCTTTTTTGTTGGCAATGATGTGCAGATTTTGGAGATGCCTCTTTTTAGTCTTTAGGAGCTAGCTGATAGTAATCAGTGTCTCTATCCTCTCCACCTCTGAGTCATAAGGATTTCTTCATTCTGTTTTTCCCAGATCTGGGTGCCTTGTGAAACTGCACACAGATGTGCTGGGCTCTTGATGACCTGCTAACTTTTGTGCCATTAGCACATACCCTGCTGAGAGCCCTTTTCCTATTGTGTGCTGTCCCTGGTGCCCTCAGGCCCGGACATTACCATTCATGTGGTAGGTGTCTTAGTGAAGAAGGAAAGACTGAGATCCTCAAAGACCTCTTTCCCTTGTTCTTTACTAGCCAGGTCAGTCCTCAGGCCTTAGAGACCTCTATGCCTGACTGGCAAAGTTTGGAGGAGGAGACTACTAACTATAGAGGAAATGTTGAACTAGGGCCACTTAAGCAAATGAAATGCTTACAGGTCCTTAAGGCTGGACTAGAGGTGCTTGTAAATCTTCTGAGGATGCTGGAGAATGTTACTGTGATGATTCTTATCACCTCTGAAAGGCTGTGACAATCAGATGGGATTTCCAGTTACTGTAAAAAAGGAAATGTCACATCTATCATCAAAACAAGGTGCAGGGAACAAAAGGACTGTTATCTTTACCCAGCCTCTCTTTTAGAGAAGATCAATCATGGAGCAAACCTTTCTGTAAGACATTTCCAGGATGATGAAAGGGAAGAAGTTGATTCAGACAAAAAGGCTCAGTTCTACCAACAGTATTGCCTTCTAGATGATTGACTCTATAGATGAGGTGGTTAGAGCAGTGCACATTGATCTTAGCAAGGTTTTTGCCACAGTATCCACAGCAACTTTGTAGTCCAGTAAAGGAGGGGTGCACTGGATAGGTGTCTGGAAAAGTCTAAATCACTCTACTCAACAAATAGTGGTCAACATTGCAAAATAAATGGCATGTGGTTATGAGTGGTGTTCCTCAGGTTTGAGTAGGGGGGTTAGAATTTAGCAGTCATAAATTAATCTGATTCTGTGAATGGCATGGGTTTGGCTGCAGCCCAGGGTTGGCACCTTCCTTGGTTCTGAGCTTATGCAGCTGAGTCTGTGTGATGTGAAGAGGCAGCACGTCAAGAGGTGTTTTCATTTGATATGCTTCTCACCATGAGATCTTCTGCTAAGATGCTCTGGCCACTAGAGACCTCCCTCAGTTCCAGCAGACAAGCACTGCTTGAAAACAGCCCATTCCACAATTCCTGATTTGGGGATCTGTAGCTGAAAGCAAGAGGTGAAAATGAAATGACTTTACAGGAGGATTTTTAGCATGGATCATTCTCTACTTCAGACCCACAACATTTTCACTGAAGTGTTCTCTGCTCGTCTCCCCATCTCACAGCTGTTCTCATGTATGGCATGTATAGGACTTATAATCCTATCCCATCTTGAAACTCCAGTGGCTCTCGGCCTAAGCAGTTCACACTCATCCAGGAAACTTGTTTCTTTTATGAATTCCTCTTTCTCTATATTTTAAATTTAATTAATGAAATTAGCAGCTGGTTTCTTTCTTTCTACCTGGGGAATTTACTCTGCTACCGCTCCCCTCCCTAAAGTTAAACAACACTGAACAAGCTTTTGCAAGATGCAGGCATTTCTTTGTTCTCTGCACAAGTAGGTGTTTAAGGGCTGTTGGATTGAGCCAACAGAAATGATAAGGCACAGACTTAACAATTCAAATGAAACTCACTTGGTTTAGACACATTTTCCAACTCTTCCCTATGCTATGTTACTACATCAGAGTTCTGTAGGTATTTTTTTCTTTTCCCATAAAAATGTGCTTTAGCTAGGATGGAGCGTGCATGTTAACCATGTTGCTAGAGAAATTATTTCCTGCTGCATTTAACAGTGCTGTAGTAATGCCACAGTTAAACTTTCTGGATTCTGCTGAGCTGTGGGAGCAGCTTGGAGCACTCCATGCTCCTGTCACCTGTAGGTTTACAAAGCAGACAAAGGCTTTTCCCAAGACCCTTTCAAAACGCTTCTGTTATTTGTTCGGTGGCTGTAACAATCCACAGTAGAATGTGATGTTTATCTAATTTTTACCACCTGTGCTGCGTTATTTTCTTGCGTAGTGTATCCGAGATGTTAAATTGGTCTTCAAAGCCGTGTTATTCAGTTAAATGTGTCACAGCAGACTGGCTGAAAATCCCACAGGTCTGTACAGGGCAAAGCACGATATAAATTTTAATTCCATTGAGCGGCTCGATTAAAATGTCTTAAGCAAAAGTTGTTTTTCGAATTGTTTTGCCAAGTTCCTAAACACAATTAAACCAGGATTTAACCTTTGTTGAGGGCTTAGTTCTCCTGACTTCAGTTCTAAGGGATCAGATTTGTTTGGTTTTGTGGGTTGTTTTTTTTTTTTTGAAAGGGCTGCAGACGCCGAGACGAACCTCGTTTCTCACACATTCTTTCCCTTCAGAGCTCTCTCCTCAGGTGACTCCTCACCCAGGGGACCTCCCCCCGCCACAGCCTCTCTGCAGGGNGGCGGGCGGTTGGGCTGCTCGGGCTCCGTCAGCCGTGAGGCTCCCGCAGCCGCGGGGCGGGTTCCCCGCCTGGTGCGGGGCTGGCGGCTGCTGGTGCGGGGCTGGCGGCTGCTGGTGCGGAACTGGCGGCTGCTGATGCGGGGCTAGCGGCTGCAGCGGCACCGGGCAGGCGGTGATCTGATCCGCCCCGACCGACTTGCGGGTCCTGCCGTGTGGCAGCACAACGCCCGGGACCGTGAAGGCAAAGGTGTCCATCCCGCCCCCTCAGAGGGGTTTTAGTTCTCTAGAAACGTGCGGGAAGCTTTTCTGCCTGCCCTTAATTCTTTTTAAACAAGTGGATGCGTGTATACTGCCGTGTTTCTGGCAAACGGTAATGCCTGCGGTTAACTACAGCTGCACTGAAACGTTTAAAATTGTCTAATTTCATCCGACTTCGACGGCTCTGCGTTGCTTATGCGCGTTCTGAGCTGATCTTGTAATGAGCAGCTTTACAGTCTTTTGACTGTTCACCTAGAAAAATAGGATTTGTATCTTAGGAACTACTGAAAAACGTTTAGAACTTCGTTTTGTCTCATAATGTACTTTTTAAAGAGCTCTCTAATTGGAGGGAGAGTGCAGAAGGTGGAAGAGAGAAGGAGAAAGCCACATCCCTTCTGAACCTAAGCAGCGTGCGTTTCTTACAGAGAAAAACTTCGGATGTTTGAAATAGTTTAGACATCCTGCACTAAAACACGCATGAGTTTTTTCTCGACGTAACACTTTAAAACACGAATTTTAGTTAGAACTAATGAAACTTTAACGATGTTCCTGAATTAACCGAGATAGGGATGCAGAGCTGCATGATTTAGCAGTCTTGTTTGAGGACACAGGAGTTCTGAAATCTAAATTGTCCAGTCTGTTGGCTTGCCGTATAAACTGAGGAAGTTGAAACATCCGCAATCTGTGAAGCAGCAGTTGTATCTCCCAAGGGTGTTGTGAAAATGCTGTATTGGAACAGCTTTTTTTTTTTTTTTTCCTCCCCAGGCCGTAATTAATCTGGTTGTAGGTGGTATTAAGCGGTTTTTCCTACATATAGTGCTGATGCTGTCTGCATTTCATGCTTGACCAATTTGATCTGTCAGTCTGTATGGAAAAAAAGTATACGTTGCTATATTTTATGGACTATAAAAGTACTGAGATATGCTTTAAAGCTGCCCTGGTGACCCCTTCTCCCTGCAGTCAATCTGTTGAAGAAGTACATGTATATGAGAAATCTAACATGTTACAGGTGGGTTTGTTTGTTACATGACAGTTTGGTCTGCAAAATATGCATGTTTAAAAGCCCTCTTAGATTCAGTTTTAATCTTTAGGAGGTTTTTAACATAGTTCCATATTTATCTGCTTGTTAAGCCTTTCAGTTAATCAAGGGAATTGTTTGCCTGTGTAGTAACTAATCCCTAAATAGTTTTATGTTGGTCTTTGTAAAGCTGGAAGAACTCTTGAAGGTTGAGGTGACATGTTCAGGGGGTGATATTAGTTATATTAATTGTCTTTCTTGGAGATGTGCCATGGAAAACATTCTTCTTGGAGAAGAATAGCATAAACTTGTAATTCAAGTCATTTTGATAGGTTGAGAAGTATAGTTCAGAAAAAAAGCATGCTAAGCATAACATGCTGTACTAAGAAGAGGCTGTCAGAAGTGTATGGGCAGTGCAGCTGTAGGAAAGAACCCAGGAGTTCTAGTCATAGCTTTATCTGAATAAGCAACATTATGCAGCTGGCAAAAGTGGGTGCTATCCTGGGATATTATCCTCCACTTTAAATTACAGAAGGCATTTTTTCTTTCTGATTGCACTTTTGTGTCTGGTCTTGAGTATTAATCTAAAAAAATACAGAGGAAAGCAGCAGTGTGGATTGAGAGGCTCAGAACCTGTGACATGCAAAAAAGGAAATAGTTAAAATATTGCTTTATTTTGGGGGGTGGAATAGGCTGTGGGAGGGATGTGTATGTGAAAAAAAGGTCACAAGCATATTGATTTTTAACCTCTTTGCATTTTCTCTGTGGTTAGGTTGTAGGGTAAGAGGAAGTAAATTGTCGTGGGCAAAATTTAGGTTGAAAAATAAGCTGGAAAATTTTTACCTGTAACAGCCAAGTTATGTCGATCTTTCAACACGTTCCCATTACTGGAGATTTATACTGGGTTAGAGAAGAAGCTGGCAAAGATAATCTAGACACTTGACATAAAAGGGGTGTATAGGTAAATTTAATATGCAGCGGTAGGATGTCCTGCCTTATGTGATGGCACAAGCAGAATTGCTTCACTAAGGTGGTCGTGAAACTGCAGTAGTGACCTTTTTGGGCTTGAATAATCCATTTGGGAGTGGGTCTTTGTGTGTGATGCTTGATGTATGGTGGAGTAATACAAGGTATGCAGTGATTTTGGTCACGTCGCTAAATGATCATTGCATGATTATTTTGGCATGCACTGGTGTTTTGATCTGTGAGACTTATGTCATTCCCTAGCATACTGCTTTTTAAGGCTAATAAATTTCTCTAGCGATGAAATCTGAATATTTTAGGCTTTTTTTAAAAATTCCATTTCTTCTGTTTATCTCTAAGCTTTTCATCATCTGGACTTACCTTTTTTGTTGGACAGAAATTTTAAGTCCTTCACTAGAACATGTTGACTTCAACGTCTCAATGCAGTCTTCTGTCCCTCAAATCTAATTAGTTTTTTCTCTGTTCTCAGTTTTGTTAGATTTTTGATTTCTTAGTGTATTTTTTATTAATGATAATGAATAGGAGAAACCCAGCAAAAGGACCTTGTGCAATGAGGCTTCCAAGTTTTGATAGCAGTTGAAGTGTCATCATTACAAGATACAGTTAAAACAGGAGTAGTTCTTTGGATTGGCAGAGGTTTTTGAAACAAAGATTAAAAACCAAGTCAGCCAGGAAAAATCTCAGCCTTTAGGTAGCTGAGTGGCACTGGAATCCTGCTCAGAGATTGTTTCTATGATCTCAAGCACTTGTAAGTTCTTTGTCCATAGCTGAGTATCTTTGCCTTCCAGTGGTATCATTTTAACTCCTCAGTGCATTCTGCACCTTCGGGTGACCTGTGAATTTTTTCCCCTGGCCACCAGCTTCACCTCTTGTGAAGATTTCCCTGTTCTTACTGTTGGGAATTAGCCAGGTTATTTAGCTGGTGTTTTCTTTATCTCATCTTGCAGTAGTCTGTAGTAGCCCCTTTTTCTTCACACCCTCCCTGGAATTCTTTGACTCAGTATCATCCCTCCATCAGCAGGTTTTTGTGTTGCCCTTTTAGCTATAAGCTTTCTGAAGACAGCTTTGCTTTTCTGGGGACCTGCTACCAGATTCTGGCGAGCTGCTCCTACGCAACTTGGGCATGACTCATTTTCTTGTAACTTACCTCAGTGATACTGATCTGTTGTAACTAGGTTGAGCTGCTATCCATTTGCAAAGGAGGACTGGACCAAACGACATAAGTTGGTCTTGATAACATTTTTCTATTAGGATAATATCACTATGAAAAATACCTAACAATGTAGTTTCCTTTTTTTGAAATTTGTATGAAGTAGGCAATTCGAAATCCTTTTAATTTCTTCTTAGCCTGTTCTGCAGTTTGTATGCCCTTTTTGTGTTGAATAACTGTTCTCAGTTCTGTCAGCATCAGGGGAGAGTAACATATTGCAAAGAGCTGTCATGTGGGAAAAGTAGGAAAATTGCTTCAGGTTTTTGATGATTTTTAGTGCATTGTTAAAAGTATTATTTTACATAAGAATTGACTGATTTACTGCAGAAATCTGCATGAGAGGACTTCACTGGAATTAGTCTGTAACTATCTCTGAAGTTGGCTTTTTGAAATGCAGGAGCTTGAGATGCTTGTCTTTTGGCACATATGGTATGTGTTAAGAGTAAATAACCACCATATATGTTGTCCTAAAATAAACACATACATTACAAACCACGGTGGTTTTCAAGTTATTACATAAGTTATTCTGTGTTACTCTGCTTTCGGGTACTCTTAAGTCTCTCCTGTTACTATGGAAACTATCTTTGAATATCTGAAAGGGGGAGGGGTGACTAAAATGATAATGCATTATTAAAGTTTAGAATTAGCATAAACAGAATATGATGATTGGATGCTATAAAATGTCCATTTGTCTACTTGATATCTGTGAGCATGTCAAGCTTAAGGAAAGAGAATTTATTACTGTTATTATTTTTTCTTTTTATTTCCTTTTCCTGCACTGTTCTCCTTTTTCTTCCAATCCCAAGAGCATGGGATTTTTTTGAGACTTGTTAGAGGAATCTTTTAAGTCTGTGTAATGAAAAGTACTCCATAGTTGTAACTAAAATGTGTTTTGGGAATTGAAGATAAAATACGTGCTGTAACTCAAATGTTACTGTTTTGACAACACATTAACTGAATTTGAATTAAGAGGTAACAACTGCTGACTTTTTAATTCTTATTCTTGTGGTCAGTAGCAAAGATATGTAAGTATATCAGGAGAAAATTTACTCTCTGTAAAGATGGTGTTATTCTAGTGCAGGTGATTCCTGGATACAGAGGTGGTAGGGAACCTGTCACTGGCTATTACAGATTGTGGTGAAAACCACAAGCAGCACCACAGAAACTTGAGTAAATTGGAATAGTTGTTGCGGCTACTTAAATTTTGTGAAGCTTTAACTTTTGCAGTAGCTCAGAATTTATAGGAATGCAAAGATAGCTTTGATTCTTTTCCTCTAGGCAATGCTTTCCCTTTCCTACTTTTTCTTCTGTGTCATGAGGCATTAAAAACCTGTCAGTAGCCCATACCTCTGATACTGCCTCCAGTTAAAATTTTAATACCTTTTTTTTTTTTCCCCCACATAATCACAGTGAGAATCTCAAAATCAGGTGAGATTCTTGTTAGTGAGACATCACCTAGAGTATTGCATCCAGTTCTGGGCTCTGCAGTTCAAGAGGGAAAGGGAGAGAGAGTCCAATGGGAGGGCTATGAGGATGATGAAGGGACTTCTATCTCATGAAGAAAGGCTGAGGGACCTGGGGCTGCTTAGTCTGGAGAGGAGAAGACTCAGAGGGGAATCTAATTAACGTGTATAAATAGTTAGGGCTGGGTGTCAAGAAGGAAAGGACAACTTCTTCTCACTTGTGCCCTGTGACAGGATGAAGGAAAATTCAAGATAAAGCACAGGAAGTTCCACCTCAACATGAGGAAGAATTTCTTTACTGTAAGGGTTACACAGCCCTGGAGCAGGCTCCACAGCGAGGCTGTGGAGTTTCCTTCTCAGGAGACTTTCAAGACCTGTCTGGATGCATTTCTGAGTGACCTCCCCTAGTTTTGGTCCTGTGCTGGCAGGGGGGTTGGACTCCATCTTTGGAGGTCCCGTCCAACCCCTGACATTCTGTGGTTCCATGGTAAAGGAACAGTTCTCTGTTTCATCAGGTGACCCTGTGAAGTGAATTAATTAAGATTTAGAGTTCTCTGCATGCTAAATTAGTTATTTAGAAAGGAAAATTTCACAAAAATGTTATCTTATTCTTAATAGTAAATAACCTGTTTAGACTCCTATGGAGAGTGGTCAGCAATAACTTCTGAACAGTTGTGTTTGGGTTTTTTCCCCTCTATAGTATTTGATGAATAAGTGAATGGCTCTGTAAGTGATTTTTTTGAGACTTACACTGCAGTCACTATTCATATGTAGAAATTTGTTCAGCAAGCTTTGCTAGAAAATTATCAACATAATTTTTGTCAATATGCTGCATGGGTTTATTTGTACCAAGTGCAGGATTTTACTTGATATGCAATCTTCACTCCTGACCTTACTAGATTCAGTAATCAGGTGAATTTAATGTTTTATGTTGTTTCTGTAGTCTGAAAATGACAAACTTCATTAGTTTTTCCACAAGTTGAAGTGACACCCACTATTTTTATTTGAAAAACAACAATTCACAAATACTATACTATTAACAAAGAAACAAATCCACACAAACAATGTGCTTTGTGATGATTTTGAAACAATAAGAAAATTAAGTAGTCTGAGTACGAGACTTGCTTCTATGGTAGTTTAATTCTGGATTGCTGTATGTAGAGTGTTGAAAAATTTCTTGCTGTAATGTTGCGTGTCTGTATGAAAAATAATTTAATTAGCTTAAATCATATTTATTGCCTAAGGACTTAAAAAATAGTTTTGGAATGAAGAGGAAATAACTTTTTTAGTACAAATATTGTTTACTGTTTTGCCAAATAGGATAATTATACTATGTAGTAATATGTAGGTCCAATGCTTAAGAATGCTTAAGATGTGGCAGGAAGGAAAAATTTATTTATATCCTTTCCTACTTACGATTTTTAGCTGCAAATGAAATGCCTCAAGACAACTCTTCCCTGCTGTTTTTTTTTTTTTTTTTTTTTTTTTTTTTTTTTTTTTTTTTTTTTTTTNAATGCATTATTAAAGTTTAGAATTAGCATAAACAGAATATGATGATTGGATGCTATAAAATGTCCATTTGTCTACTTGATATCTGTGAGCATGTCAAGCTTAAGGAAAGAGAATTTATTACTGTTATTATTTTTTCTTTTTATTTCCTTTTCCTGCACTGTTCTCCTTTTTCTTCCAATCCCAAGAGCATGGGATTTTTTTGAGACTTACACTGCAGTCACTATTCATATGTAGAAATTTGTTCAGCAAGCTTTGCTAGAAAATTATCAACATAATTTTTGTCAATATGCTGCATGGGTTTATTTGTACCAAGTGCAGGATTTTACTTAATATGCAATCTTCACTCCTGACCTTACTAGATTCAGTAATCAGGTGAATTTAATGTTTTATGTTGTTTCTGTAGTCTGAAAATGACAAACTTCATTAGTTTTTCCACAAGTTGAAGTGACACCCACTATTTTTATTTGAAAAACAACAATTCACAAATACTATATGTCGCGATCCGACTTAATTATTTTAATATTTTGTTTAGAGGAAATCTCAGCCTCTGCTTCAGAGACAACGCACAGAATTGCAGGCTAACACGTGTTGAAACTTAAGGAAATTACAAGGATTTATTTTTTTAGGGAAGGCACAGAAAATTAAGGGTTAAGGGGGACCGACAGGGAAGAGGCCCAGTTCGTTACCACGGTCGCTGTAGCAGGGTGAAGAAAAAAAAAACCGCCGCGCCGTTTTTCCCTGAGGGCAGGAGTCCTCTGCAAGTTCTCTTGACTTCTATGATTTCGGTCCGTGGCTCTGCTGGTTCAGGCGTGGCTTTCTCCATGGTGTGGGCTGGCAGGCTGGCAGGCTTCTTTGCAGGGTTCTGTTCAGGGTTCTTTTCAGGGGTATTTTTATAATGAAAAAGGGGAGCGAGCCCCCCCTTTTTTGCCCCCCTCGAGTTACTGGTAAACCGTTTTTTCCGGAGGAGCATTCTTCGGAGACAGGTTATCAGTCCATTTAGATATGTTAATTTTCTATTGTCTAGCCCAAAATTCCAGGAGCCAGCAGACTGGTTTGCCTGTTTACCGTCTTTAGATACGTAAATGTGTTTGACATGTAGGCTTAAGGAAGGAACTTTGCTCAAGAATCAATTATTTTTTTAAAACGGTTCACATCACTATACTATTAACAAAGAAACAAATCCACACAAACAATGTGCTTTGTGATGATTTTGAAACAATAAGAAAATTAAGTAGTCTGAGTACGAGACTTGCTTCTATGGTAGTTTAATTCTGGATTGCTGTATGTAGAGTGTTGAAAAATTTCTTGCTGTAATGTTGCGTGTCTGTATGAAAAATAATTTAATTAGCTTAAATCATATTTATTGCCTAAGGACTTAAAAAATAGTTTTGGAATGAAGAGGAAATAACTTTTTTAGTACAAATATTGTTTACTGTTTTGCCAAATAGGATAATTATACTATGTAGTAATATGTAGGTCCAATGCTTAAGAATGCTTAAGATGTGGCAGGAAGGAAAAATTTATTTATATCCTTTCCTACTTACGATTTTTAGCTGCAAATGAAATGCCTCAAGACAACTCTTCCCTGCTGTTTTTTTTTTTGTTTGTTTTTGTTTTTTTTTTTTTTCCTGTTTGAAAGAATTTGCCAGTACTTTTTTTTGAACCTAGCTGCCTTAGTGTCTTCTCCTACCTGGTTCATGGTCCCTAAATATATCTACTAAAATAGTGCTGCCAGGGTCACAGAGGATATTGTAGATACTTTGGAAACAGTGAAGTAGTATGCCAGTCTAAATGACAGAAAAGAGAGTGAAATGGACTCCACTGACTGACGTATGAACCAGTGTTATGTTTTCTCTGGGATTTAATTCTAAGACTGCATTTTAAGTAGATAAATATTTGGTTTTGGTCTTATGAAACTGCACTCCTGATAATTGGTCTCATTTTGGTTGTGTTGCAGGCAGCAGTACCAGACCTGTAGCTCTGTAGTCTCTGTAGGATGTTGCTTTGTTACTGGTTTGAAGTGACCTCGGGTTAGGCTGTTGCTGCAGAAGGAGGTGCTCCTCCTTTGAACTTGTTGCTGCCTTTCCCTCCCTGCCTGGTCTGTGTGTTCCAGCTGCTCCCTTAACATTCTGGTGACTGGAGGTGAGCTAGTTCAGGGGAATTGATTGAGCTGGAAATTGACAGTAATTTTTTTCTTCAGCAAGATCAAGTCCCTGCTTCAGTTCACTGTACAGCTGCTCAAGGGCATTTGTGCAAAGATAACAGCTCTGGAGGAATTTGGGATTGACCATTTTAGCAGAAGCTCACACATGCCAAGTAAACAGCAGGTGACTGAGAAAGGTGGGCAAGGGAGATTTAGCTGCTCATGAAAAGCCACGTTTTATACAGATGTCACCAACTGTGAAGCTGAAAAAATTACATTCCGAATTGGAGACTTGTAGATCAGGAGTAGAGCCAGGATATTAGTAGGGCTTCTTAAAGAGATTAGTTATTGTAGATAACCACGAGTTAAGTAATAGAAAAATCCACATTTTGGAAATTGATTCGGTTTTACCTGTTGATTTACTGTAAGAAAGAGTTCATGTCTCAAAACTAAAATCACTTGCCTGGCATAACTATCCACTTCTATAAAGCAGAACTGATGAAATGTGATTTTATTAATACAGGGCAATGAAGACATGTCCCATTTTGATTCAGCTGTAGATGTTTGAAAGACAAAAAAAACCCTGACAGCTATCTGAGCTCTAAAGGCATCCGGTTGTCTACTTCTAGACTTTGTTGTAAAGGAATCTAAGTAAAGCTGGTTAGTTTCCTGTATTAAGTAAACATCCTTCCTAGGAAACTATGCATCCGTGATTTGTGACAAAAAAAAAAAAAAAAAAAAAAAAAAAAAAAAAAAAAAAAAAGTCAAGCACCCAGCCATGTTTTATGTTGCCTCATGTCTCTTTGTAGTATCCTGTGAACAGCAGTCAAGGCTTTAATTTCTCTTGATGTTGAGGAGTGGTAAGACTTCCTTATTTCAAGAAAATGGATGCTCTGTACACAACCTTTGCTGTGATATATTCTACAGAAATAGCTATTTCCTTACAAAAGAGTGATAGACAATCCCAGGTAAAATGTGGTCTCAGTGGGAAGAAAAAGGATGCATCTTTGTGATACCTGAGGTATGCCAATGGAGCACTGTGCTATTTTAGCTCAGACATGTGGCAGGGTAATGGAGGGGACCCAGTGTAAACTGCTGATGCCTGCAGACATCTCTGATGGTACTTCATGATATTTTGTGACAGGATGAAGAGGTGGTAGTGTCTTAGGTGCAAAAAAGTGGAGAAGGAGCTTATTTTATTCAGTATTTTTTTACTCTTTTAAGTATATACTTGGACTGGATTTAACTGAACAATTGGAGCTCTGATAAGTCATTATACTTGAGATTTTTGGGAGTAACTGTGGCTTTTTTCCTTGTAAAAAAGCCTGATTGTTGTTCAGGAAGAAATGCTGCAATTTATGAAGAAAAGGAAATACTAATTGTTGTCACTTGAAAGGATGTGCAGAATTAGAAAAGATTTGAATAAAGCTTGCCAATGCTCTTTATATGTTTTTGTGTATGGAGAGAAAGTAGGAGTTGTTTTGAAAACCCGGATCTGTGGCCATAGTTCTTTGGAGGCTAAAGCAGTGTAGTGGCAGCTGTGGTTTAGGTGTTCAGCTTGTCTTCTTCCTCATGCTGAGCAATTCCATTTTAGTTGTTGGGTTAATTTTCTGCTGGACTAATTTGATCCTCTTTTAATCAGATTCAGAAAACTAACCCTGGGCTGGAAGTAAGGAAGGCCAAGGAGATGGAGGGTCAGAGGGAGGGAGAGATGGAAGAGCACTGTGACAGCCAGATGGGTTTCAGGATTTAGGAGGTGATAGTGAGGATGTGATAGACATCTCTGAAATCCATGAGTATTATAAAGGAGGTAGGAAGGAAGTATTATATAAAGGCAGTGGTAGGAAGACTGGTTGTTATTGTCATGCTATGAGACCTGGGGCATTAATTGAAAATCAGAAGATTGATTTAACAATAGATATGTCTCCCTGCTTCCCTATTCCCAGAAGGAGGGGGGAAAAGCACACCTGTATGAACAACTAGAATTACACTAGAAACAGCGATTTGCTTTGCAAACAAAAATAGTGGTTTTTTTTAGGTAAAAATTATTCTTATCATCATCTTTTGTACTGCACTGTCTCCTGCTAACTGGTGCCGTGCAGGGTTGAATTAGATGGACACCTTTGAGCCAGTGGGAGCAATTGGTGTGGTATTGTCTCCTGTGACACTGCAAAGAACCCTTGAGGTATTTCAGGCAAGACAGTTTGATAAATACTTGCTGTTTTCCACTAGTGTTTAACTTTGGTTTTGTGCAAATATTTAAAATGACTGCTAATGTAGAAAGAGTAAAGGTAAAATGCTTAAAGGAGAATGCCCATGTTTAGTAAGATGCAACATAATTTCTTTTTCTGTGGCAGTTTTCAACTTGATGACCAGCAAAACTTTAGCTGGCACTAACTCACTTTGTAAATTGATTTAATGAACTGTGTTTCTTCTTTTGATTTGTATTGGTTTGCATTCTCCTAGATGGTATCCTAAGGATGAAATTTATTTCTTCCAGAAATTTGTAAAATCACAATGATTTCCCCTCCCCCCCCC
>JAAWXA010000001.1:5837981-5916830 GCA_038090715.1 Florisuga fusca | reverse complement strand
CCCCCCCCCCCCCCAAAATACTGTAAGCAGCAGATTAACATTCTTGCACAAGCCAAAGAACAAGACAGCCATTGTCTGGCTACCCAAGTTACTGCTTTTATTCTTTAAATATGAAAGTAGTTATTATCTTCATTTGAATATATATATATTTTTTTAAGTTGTGGATGAATGTTTTTTTAAGTGATTCTTCAATTCTGTTCATTCACTTGTGAATCTTGACACGAATGTGTCTGGTTCAGTTTGCTTTTTTCAGATTTTTTCAGGTTTTTTTTGTGCACACAAATTGTACACAAATAAATGAAAGCGGAAGTGAAACACTGCTAGTAATATGAACATTTTGCAGATGAAAATAAAGAAATTAGGTGTTTGAAGGAGTGAAAATTGAGCATGATTTTCCAGGTCTGTGCTTTATTTTCAGTAATCATAAAGGACAAGCTTAATTCTGATCTGTTTTTTGGGAGTGTATAAAGTTCTTGTTAGAAGCAGGATTGATAATGTATTTCACTATAAAGACAGAACTATAATCATTATTTTCCTTGGAAAGTTTGGATCCAGAATTTTGGAGAAGACAGACTTGAATGTGTTCTCTGACACTTTCTGCACACGGATGAATATTGTAAACATCAACTGTAAACAGCTGTGGAAAACAACCGCATATGTCCAGGGATCACTACAAAGGCTGCCATTTGTTCAACTGCTTGGATATTGGAAAAAACTCCTTTTGTTTGGCTAGGTAGTGAATTTAAGGATATAGAGCATTCTGTACTGTGTGGAGCTCAAGCATGTAAGGCATTTCTCTTATGTATTTTACTTAGCCCCAGGATTGTTGGGTACCTGGTGGGAAGCATAGTTCCTGGATATTTTCTGAGTGTTAAGGTGTGATGTAAGACCTAAGAAAGGGTGAATTAGGGTGTTCCTGCTGGCAATGCTACTACTGAAGTTCTAATGAAGTATTGCAGTATTAAGTGCTAGTGCAGGGTAAATGCTGTACTTTTCCTGTTCATCTTGTCCAAGTGTTGTAAGTAGCCTGTTACATTTGCATGAAGAATGAGCTTTTGGCTTTGACACATTCCCTTCCTTTTTTTAATGAAATAGCCTTACCTGTTGGTCTTGGATTTCTTATTAGACGTATTTTGAAACTTGCTTCTTCTTTGCTTATCTCAAACTTCTGTTAAACAGAGATTACTTAAAAGTGCAGGGTCTAGTTAGTTGGTTTGTTAAACAGCCAAACCCCTTTGATTTTACTGTGATTGCACATTAGTAATTGTCTGATTTAACTGAAGTAGCTATGTATTTTAGTTGTAATGAAAGCAACCTCAGATATTTCTTTCATAACCTAAAAGATTTTAGGAATAATTGGGCATACCTAGATATCTGAATATGGGTTAAATAATTCTACTGTGAGAAATCTTATTTTATCAAGGTGTCATCAGCCAAAGGATGAATCCCATGCATCTTCTAGCTCTTGTCTGGATGTAATTTCTTTCAGAGGAGATAGGGAAATAATGATTTGCGTTCAGCAGGGCAGGCACAAGGCTTTGCCATGGCCTCAGTGCTGCTTCCTGAAGGGACTGAGTGGTGGGATGGTTACTGGTGGGACACAGGGCCCAGAGCTGAGGGCAGCAGCCAGCTCCAGCAGCTTTTGCTGCCCACCGTGGGTATTCCCAGCAGTGAGAGTGCTTCCTTTTCCTTGGCTTTTCTGCCTGGCTGTTCTTCATGCCAAGGCTATTGTTGTTGCACTGTACTTTGAGACTGTGGCATCATGTGGAAGCTGGTGGTTCAGACCATGCAAACCTCAAGATGTGGTGGGAGAAGCATGCTTGGGTAGCAATTAGTGCTTCACTGATTCATTCCTTTCATTTATTGTTTAACATTGTTGAATTTGTGGGCCCAGAGGTGTTAAAGTGCCATGGTATCACTTGATAGAAGCTTAACAAGTGGGATTCTTTTCCTGTCTCTTGAGGTGTTGACATTTGAGGTAGGAATCTGGGCTGCTTCTATAGCAGATTAAACTTGTTTTGCCATGAGGTAGAAAGCCCTGTTCAGACAGGTGGATCACACCACTTACTCTGCTCACTGTGTCACTTTGGTTTCTGTTGAGTGTGAAGGGGATGTTTGTGTCAGATACAGGGAAAAAATACGTTGCACCCCTGGCTTTTCATGAGCATGTTCTAGGAGCAGTGCCTCATCCTGTTTAAGGAGCCTCTTTGAGTCAGGTGTTTTTGCCATGTTTCTTTCATGTGTTTACATTTTTTGAATGCTGCAGAACTAATAATTACTGCTCAGATTGGACATTAATTTGGTATTTATGTTCACTGTGCTTCTTAAGTGCACTTAAGCTTTATTTTCTGTGTCATTTATTTAGCTTTAAAATGTTGCAGGATTAGATTTCAGCCAATCAGTAATACTACCTAGGAAGCTATAATTAATACTTTACTCAGGGGAGGGAGGTGTTGTTAACTCCTTCTTGCCTTCTTTTTTATGTTAGCCATAATGTGTTACTCTCAGAAGGTTTGAGGCTTCTTAGTAGAGAAGATGCTCTATGCTTGAATTCACTTCAGCTTTTGAACTGTTGTATAGACTTTGTCTGAATGATGTAAGGAAGTTTAATTTTTTTATTGTAATAAAAAATTGTAATGTTTCATCATGTACTTTTTAATATTATTTTAATTGTTTTATCTGTTGAGTCATGCTGTTGTATTGTCTTGCCTTGCCTTCTCTACCCCAACAAATGTTGTGCATGTTTCCTATGTTCTGACTGTGAACCCCAGCCACCTTAACAGGCCCTCTCACCTCATTTGTTTCACCACTTTTTTTTTTTTCTTCAGTTGAAGAACAGGAAATACTGAAGAGCTAAATGCTTCCATTTTCTATTGCTAAAATTTTGATTCAGGAATTGAGTGGGTCATGTAACACTGCATATGGCAGCACATAATTGGAAATGCCAAGGTTCCAGATGGCATTTCCATGCATTGATAGATTATTGCTTTCATGGAAATAAGGTGCTTGGCTGGTTTGAGGCCTATCTGCCTCTGTTCATAAGAAGTACCACAAGTAAAGAATAGACTTCCATCAGTTAATGTGCTTCTGAAACTCTTAGAAATACTTCAGATCTGTAGATAAGACTGAAGCACAGCTATGGAAAAAGGAAAGAACAGTTCTACCTCTGCATTAATTGCATCTGGGAACTTCAAGTACTGCTTTGTACTTCATTGCAGTGTTGTGCTAAATTAGAAACTGTGATATTCTCGCCCACAATTGTTCAGTATCATGCAACTGTGTTTGATTTAGTCACAAGCAAAATACTGGGCTGCCTGCTCTGTCTTTGCAAGCTGCCATAGCATTGGAGTTTCTCCTAGTGTTTTATTACTATTCATATGTGTTTGCAGTAGGAAGGATGAGAGTTGTGGACAATGTTAGGGTTTTTTTGTGGTTTTGTTTGTTTTTTTCTTATGGAATAGACTTATCTTTGAAAGGTATCAGAGAGACAGAAAAAACCCAAAATCTTCAATAATGTTTGGTGGCACATAATGGTAAGCTTGCTAGAAGAAGACTACAGTTGAAGAGCTTGCAGTGGTTGTCCAGAGTACCTGATAAGATTTTCCTGAGTTTCTGCTCCCTTTTTTGGCTAACATTGTAAAATGCAGAGAATTCTTACCTGTTATATCTAATGCAAGTTGCAATAAATGAACACGTATGTTAGGTTCTGTACTGTCCTAAGTACAGCTGAATGTGCTTCATGTAATTAAGACATATAGAAATCTGCAGGGTAACTATATGCAAATCTCCTATAAAATAATATACTTAGAACTAGTGATTTGTCTAGTATAGAATGACTTCTGTCATGTAATTTTTTTAAGTTAGTCCTTTCTTGGATATAACTCTGGGTTTGGATTCCTCTGTGACATGACCTTCACTTTTGGTCACACGTGTTGTTTACCTCCTTAGCTGAATATCCAGTGGAACTTGCTAAGCAATGTGTGCAAAAGGAATTGAACACATGTGGCTTTTCCTCTTGTGTTTAGAAGGTGGTTCAGTTCAGATACGGAGTGAATGACATGAGGGGGTAAATGCTTGAGAAGTCTGGAGTTTGTTCTTAAATATTATTCAGAGCAGTTTAGGTTAGTTAAGGCCTTGTTACTGTCTAAATTAATTCTGTGTTTTCTGCCCATACAGCCATGCTGTGTCATCGCATTCAGAGTTGATGGTTGAGATAACTCGTAATGTTAAAGGACTTCATATGTGGTATTCCAGCTGAATAATATATGTAGCTGTATTATACCTGAACTAGGACCTTACTTGTGTATAGAATATTCCAGGAAAATGAAATATTCTGTAATAAAAGTAGCAACTTTCAGCAAAAGTTGTGTCAAAATTACTTCCTCCATTCTGTCTGTGCACCTGCTTGGCATAACATTTAATGTGCCAACTAGCTGTCGCTTTTGCCCAACCAGATTGTAGAAAGAGAAGAAACAGGAAAATCAGAGGCAAATTAGAATTCACTAATGAGAGGCTGCTGCTTACGAATGTTCAACAGAAGATGGGTTCTGGCTGAACATGGGTAGAGAAACTAAATAAAAATTTGTAGGGATGAGGGATGGGCCAGGGCAAGGCTTTGTCAAGGGAGAGAACCAAAGGTTGTGCGTGCTGCACATTGCATTGTGAAAATGCTTCATCTGTCTAGGGAAAAAAAAAAACCTTAGCATTAATGACAGCTACACAAGTCGTCATGGCAGTAGTGGTGACAGGTTTGTTTTTTATAGCATTTTAAGAGCTGCATGTGCACTCCCAGCAGCTAAAAAGTTGGGGACCCTGGGAAACGTTGCTTCAGATTATTTCTTGTGTCTCATTCTTTTGTTCATGTAATTAAACATTATTTTGTCATAACTGTTTATGAAACAAGTCTTAATGCAGAACAGAAATGCTAAATTAAGACATCTTTCATTATGTGGTTTATTTTTATATGAGAAATGTGATTCTGAAATTTTCCACTCATGTGGAATCCTGTACTCCACTCATGGCATACTCTCTTGCAGACTTCTGTGGTGTGACTAGAGGTTGTTTTATAGGGTAGGGTCTAGTTATTGGGTCACTTTTCAATAAAAACCCCAACTTGGTTTAGCAGAAGTCATTGTATGCATGAGAACGAATTGCCCAAAACTTGGTACTACTGAAATTATGTTGCAAGAAATCCTAAAGGCTTTTTTCACTTTTATGTGGTTAATTTTAGCCTTATTGATTAATACTTGGTTAATTCCTAAGTAGCCAAGATAACAGAGAAGGAGGATTGTATGTGTGTACCATATTCTTCTGTTACCCAATTTTTAAAAAGAAGATTTAAAATCAAATTTTGAATGTGACTGTAGATTTTTAGAGATCTACTATATCTGGAATAAAGTGATCTTTGTCAATATTTTTACTCTTTTTATAAAAGCACAAACTTAGTTGCATTTCTACAGAGCATCTGTTGCTGTTGTCTGTTTTAAGAGCCATTTTGCTAAAATTCCCTTTTCTGGTAGGGGAGGGGAGCATTAAGTTCTGTGGCATCAACTTTTGCTAAAAACACTTGTGTCTGTTTGGAGTTGCATTTGTTTTTTTTTCCCTTCTTTTTTTTCCAGAGATGGCTCTTTAAGGCAACAATTGACAGTATTATTCACAAATATTACTTTAGGCATATTGTTGTGTCCTTCTATCCCTATATTGGTCCAGAAGTGACTGGTTAAAACCTTGTTTAAGAATATAATTGTTATCTTACAAAAGTCAAGAAGTAGCTTACCTGGTATTTTGGAATAAACACTTACTTGGGGCTTGAGAAAAGGATATTGCAGGTATGTAGCTGCAGCACAGGGATTCAGTGTAACCCTTACAAAAAGCCTTTCCTAGTTGCCTTAAGTCCTGAAGTGTGAAGACTTGTTCCAGGCTTCTTGATTTTTATCTTGCCTAATATAAATCAAAAGTAGAACTCGTTGTCATGACATCCTGTGAAGGAAGTTTTGCTGGTGGATGTGGGGTTTTTTTTTTTCATTTTCCTTTTTATTTTTCTTTCTACTTGCTTCATTTTCCTCTGAATTGTTTTTTATCACCCTGTATTTTGTGTGGTGATCTTCCATTTCTGTCTTTGGAATTAAGCTCATTCTATGTGGAGATCAGCAGGACAGCACACAGTACTCATGCAAAGGTGGTATAATTGCTTCTGTATTTCTCTGTTTAGTAACTTTTAATAGCTGCTTATTAAACAAAGAACTTAATGGATTTAACACCAATTAGCAATCCTTCTGGTAAGAAATTCTCTGCAAAAACAAATCCCAATGTGCATAATTACCTCAGGTGACTGACCTACTGCACAGATCAGCAACAATTACTGCTTTGGTGCTTTCACTTCCACATGTTTCTCTTGGATTTCTCTTCAGATTGTCACGGGTGGCATTTACTGTTGACATGCTTTACTTTGTCAACAGCAAAATTCAGTCCAAAGGTAGAAGATTGTTATGCTAGGTATCATTTCTGCAACTGAACTTGTAGCTCTTCAGCATTGACAGGGGAGCAGGGGAAGTCTTAGTTTCTGGTTTGGGTATAAACAGTGATATTCTCTGAGTATAAAAGATTTGCTCCATACATGATGGTCAATATTTCTTTGCTGTATTTGTACCCTATTTCTGAAAAGTTGTCTTTTGCTTGTTTTTGCATGTGCTACCTTCTGTTGAATACAACAGCTTAGAAAAGGATTTTGTGTGATGTATTGGCTGTTGAATTTTACTTCAGGTAAAATACTATGTTCCCTTCTAGAAGCAAACTCAACATTTTCTAGGCAGAGCTGAATGTAGCTATTGTTGTCCTACAACGTATTTATGCGGCATTTCTTAAGGGAAAACTCAAAGCACTCTGGTAAGCAGAATAATAGGAAGGCTTTAAGAGGTAGTGTAGTTATTTTTACACATTTAGATTAAATTGTGGGCATTCTGTTTGGAACCTATTGACTCTACATGAACGAGCTTTCATTTGGATCCAAACTGAAATACACAAGCAACAATTTCTTGATTTCTACTAGTAAAGTGTCTTGCCTACCTAATGATGACTGATACCACCTTTTTTGGGGTAACTTATATTAAGCAACATTTTATTTAGATATTGTGCAAATTTACATATTGTGCATGTTTATGCATAAATCTTTGATAATGTTGCTTATATTATGATGAGTTACAGTATCTCAAATTCAGTAGTGATGAAACTATTGATGCCTGTAATTTCATTATTTCCCTCCCTTTGAAAGAGAAGAGTAATTTTAAGGGTGAAAGCACATGTTTTCATCATGCAAAGATGAACTTTTGTTGGCATTTGGGAAAAGAATAAATATGAAAATTAAGGTGTTTACAGGTTTTGTGTTTTACTGTGACCTGGTTTAATGGAGGAAAGCTCTAGGTGGGATAAACCAGGGGTGAGATGTACTACTTGGTCTTTTTAATACAAATGCTTCTAGTCTCTTTCTCAAGAAATAGTAATGCAGAATGAAAGAATACAGCCACTGTTTCTGGGAGAAAAATAAGTGCATGGTGGACCAGGTTTTATGGCTTGAGGTATTACTTTGCTGAGATCTATGAGTTAGTGTGTACTTTATCTGGGAATCTGCACAGCATCAAGCAGTCATAACCACCCTCGCACAGAAGAGCTTGAAAGGCAGGGATTTTAGTTCATGTACAGCACTTAAACAGATGAACTACCACAGCAAGACAGCTTGAAGTATCACTGATGGCATGAGGATGCTCTTGTATCAAAAATTCCAGCATGCTTATACTGATACTAAGATCATCTTCCTTTCTGAGGAGTGCCAGTCACCTTTCTGCATCTGATTTTTTTTTTTCTTCTTTTCTTTTAAACAATCCATATATTCTGAAAATTAGGGAAAGTTCTTGAAGCTCAAACCCTGAAGTAGCAGAGAAGAGAATTTGCACTGCAGCTGTTTCTTAGGTAGCCCTAAATGATGAAGTTTAGCAGATCATGTTAAAAGTAAAAGGGTATGCAAGTGCCAGTTACAAAGAGCACCCCTAAGGAGCACTTGTTCTGCTGTGGGTTTTTTGTTTTCCTGCAGGTTGATTAACATAAAACTCTCAGATGGACAAATAGCAATGAGGAGAAAAATAAGGGAAAGTGGTTGAAGTTTAGCACTGTTGTGGAAATAAAATGTCAAAGTTTGCATCTCCAAAGTCTGTGTTTGCCTTCAGCAGTATTTGAGAAGATATTTTTTTCCTTGCGTGCAAAATTACATTGCTATTTGATGAATAGTTTAAGATTGGCATGTGCTTTGTCTAAGTGTAGACATGAATGAAATCCTGGATAGAGATCACACTTTTTGGGCAGTGTTGTTAGCCTGGAGTTACTCCTCTTCCTGGACAGGAGCAGGGATTTTTATTATGGGATTGAATTGTTTTAGTCCCAGTGGTGATAGTTTAATTTCCTGTCTGCAATGCCCTGTTTGATCAAATAGTTTTCAGAAATAGAAAAAAACCCACAACACCAAAAAAACAACCACCAAGAAACATGGTTCTTAATAGATTTTTGCAGGAGGTTGCAGGAGGTTGCAGGAGTGCATGTGCATGCAAACATATTTTGGCTGGTCCAGTGGAAAAAAGACCTCAAATTGATCAACAATGTCTAGTTATGTAAATCTGCCATTTTATTGCTGATAAAATGAGAAATGAACCAGAATGATTCTCTGTAACATTGCAGGGGGGATGAGAAGGGCAGAGAGAAATATATTGTTATCACTTCTTAAAAAAAAAAAAATAAAAAGGGAAAATAAAAAAGCTTTAGGAAGTGAAGAACTGAATTTTGAGAAGGAAGGGGGAAGAATCACATCTTTGTAATCAAGTAAAAAGTTTTTTAAAAAAATACAAAGTAGGAAATAAGCTATGTCCATGTGATGAGGTGGAGTGACAAGTGGGAAAAGCAGCAACCTAATTTATTGTAGGAACTGACAGCACTGAAAGTAGAAAATAAGACATGGGCATTATTTTAAAATATTAAATATGTAAAGTAGGAGTAAGCATTGTGTGCTTCTCCTGTCACCTTGATTTACATGATGGAATGTTTTGGTAGCTGTACCTATCTGGCAGCATATGTAGCATTGTGTAATCTTATTTTTGTGCTAGAAAACAAGTTGCATGTTTGGAGTACTAAATATTTCTGTAGCTTTTTCAAATCTCACTGTTTTTCTGGCTGTGAAATAAGCATGCAAAGCCACAGGCTGGTGGTACCAGGCATGGAGTGCTCAGTGATGTGCTAAAAGTGATTATGTTTGCTTTGCAAGTCCTGCCCGAGGCGTGTGCAGACTGAGTTCAGGATTTGCACCCATGCAGAAAATCTCAAGACTGACTTATGAAATCAGTTTTTTATTGTCTTCCTGATTAGTTAATGACACACCACAGAGGCTGCAGCTTCACCTGGGTCTGGGCTTGTGCTGTAGTCCATCCTTCTGTGGTGCCATGGACCTCGGGTTGGTTGGACAGTGGAGCTGTGAGATGCTCAGCAGAAGTGACAGGGATTGGAGTCACTTGGCAGCCTCAGAGGTGACAGGAAGACTTGATGCCACAGACAGGGTTGAATGTTTGGCCTGATTTCCTTGTTTCTGTTTGAAACCTGTCTGAGGTGTGGCTTTTATCAACCACATCTTCATGTGGGTGGATAATTCTCTAGACTACAGAAAGTGATTAATTAAACAAGTAGACATTTTGTGGGCAGAGCTGTCAGGTTTGGAGCAAGATGCTAGGGGGGACTCAGTACATTCTGGACTCTGGCATTATTTTAAAGAAAAATCATAATCTGGAACTGTTGCTTAGTTTTACTGTTTTTAAATTGCTATCAGGCTTTTTTGAAACAAGGGTAAAAACCATTCCCAAATTATTCTTCCTTCTTCTCTGGTGGGTTTGACTGGGCTACTGCAAGTGTTTTTCTTAAGTAGGTCAATGGGGTCATGCTCTGTTGTTGGTGTATGAACTTGGCATTTATTAATGTAATTTGTTATAAAGAAATTCCTACACATTAAAAAAAAATGTATTGTGAGAAAAAATGTCTTCAGAAGTAATTTAGACCAAGATAGCCCTGTGAAAAACTTGCTAAAATCTTGCTTATCTTAATATTTAGTTGTTTGCTTTTTGGTTCTTCAGAAATAGTTCATTTAACAATTGCTTGCATACTTACTTTACCTCATGAGTGCACTGGTTTTTTTTAGTGTATACATAGAAGTACACAAATCTGACATTTCTGGTCTAATTTGAAAAGTGCAAGTGGGTGTTTAAGCATATAAAAGATTATCTGCTTTTCTGACAGCCTGTGCTCTCTTTGGTACCAACATATGATTACATTTTTATTAATGTTGATTTGTAGGTGGTTTGTTTTTTTTTTTTAATTATCTCTGCAGATATTTGCAGGATTCGGTCATAATTTGAAAAACTGGTAGTTTGTCAACCTTACTATTATCAAAGTTGGCTTTCGGTTTGTTTGACTCTTTCTGAGAAGATTTTCGGCATTCTCTACTTAGAATAATAGGTACATATTTTTTGCTACTGTCTAGTGGTCCTGCAATCTTGTATATGGCTTTAAAATAGTGTTGTAATATTTATTTTGATTGTCAAGCCAGGAGAACTCTGTTAACCAGGTTTTACTACAACATATAATCCTTTGTTAAGGGATCAGTAAATCAGTAGCCATGTGATCTTGTATGAAACAAGGGAATTTAAACAACTGCAGTGTTTTAAGTTTGTTTATAAAGCTTGGGTTAAAATAATTACTCTCTTTTAAAGAGTGAAGAATCTCTTATACAGTGTAGAGATTAAATTTTACTGCCAATAATTTACATTACATACTGACTTCTATATTCTCAAAACTTGTAAATGAAAAAGTAAAAAGCCCAATAAAACTTCTGATTGTTTACACCATAAGTTTTGTCAACTTAAAAATGAGTGTTTCGAACATTATTTACATGTCAGTTTTCTCCTCGAGACTGATTAATCACTGTTACTTAAAAATGTTAATAACTTTATTCTGCTTACTAGGTAAGCTATTCCTGGCAAGTGTTAGAGCAAATGTTTTAGTTAATAGCATTAAAACTCACCTTCCAGTAAATAATGCTCAAGTTCAGAGTGCAGTTACATGGGGCAGCTGATGCTACTCAGAAAGGGTTGAAATGAATTCTTGTTAGTGTTCTGTTTAAATCCTGAATTTTTGGGTTTTACACCTTTCTGGAAGGTCCAGCTGCAGGTAGTTATACACAAATGAGGTCTGAGCTCAGAATTTTTCTGACCAAAACACACTTGGATTTATGTAGCCAAGTGCCATAGTTTGTCAGCTTTGGGACAGATCTATTACTTTTTTTTTTTCTTTTCTTCTGTACTCCTTTGTGTTGAAATCTTAATGCATGTTTTGGCTCCTAGATTTTGTAAACTGGTTATAAAATTGGAGCTTGAATGGAGAGCCTACGTTTTTCCTGGTGAGGTAGAACAGAACTGTTGGAATAGATCTGGGTACCTTTTTGGGGTGTTGGTTGTATTAATTCTGCGGATCTGAATTTCCCTTCAGTTTGTCTGACTTTGCTTCTCAGCATTAGTGCATTTCATATATGCTGTCATTTCTCCCCAAAATGAGTAAAGTCTTGAGTTACAAATTCTTATTTAATGTGACTATATTGATTATTTTTTTAAGGTGCTTTTTTAGATCAATTGACAGTTTGCCATCCTATCTCATTTTCTACCATTTCCACACCCTTCTCATTCCCTTCCCCCTACTGTTGACTGCAACTTGAATCTTATTTTTGATCAAGATTGCAGTTGTAATGCAGTAACTTATGTAACACTTGCTCATAAATTACTTTTTCTGCTTTTAAAAACAGCAAAAGGATTTTGAAACAACCCTATCTTTTCTCTTCTTGCCTTCTGCTTCTACGTATGAAAATTGTTAGTACTTAAAATTTTTAGCTTTAAAATTGTATAAATGTCAATAAAGCCATTAAAACCTTGCTGAAGCTCTAGGAAACTGGCAGTGTCAGAAAATTTCTTTGCTTCAGCCATGGTACAAAGCTGTAGGCTTTTGCAATAGGTATCTCACTTCAAGTTAGCATTTATTTAGGGAGAGACATGGTGATGTATAATAGAATTTGTCTGATTTACCTTCATAATTTTTTTTTAATACAAAACATCTAATATAACAAGTATTTTGTGCAGAGCTACAGGATGCAAAGCCATGTTATACAACATATAGCATAGCTTTAAAAAAACCCAGACTTATTCTTGAATGAACATGCCCATTCTAGTTATGAATTCTTTCTTCTCAGTGGTTATTGCCCTGTTTTCAAGCTCTTTTCTACAGGCATACCAGCTCTTGACACCCTGTTATCTTTACTGCTGTGCAATGCCTTAAATTCTGCTGACACTGATATCTCTTTTATATACAATGTATTGCTTTGTACTGGTGTGATGGTAAGAACATGCAGATTTTGCAAAGACTTTACTAAGCCGTTCATGGCAACTAAGCAGAATGCAAACACTCTTTACTATTGACGTAGGGAATACAGATGCACATGGCAAGGCAGGAGAACCAGGACCTGGGAGTCTGGATTGACAGAAGCTGAACATGAGCCAGCAGCGTGCCCAGGTGGCCAAGAAGGCCAATGGCATCCTGGCCTGTATCAGGAACAGCGTGGCCAGCAGGTCCAAGGAAGTGATTCTGCCCCTGTACTCAGCGCTGGTGAGGCCACACCTCGAGTCCTGTGTCCAGTTCTGGGCCCCTCAGTTCAGGAAGGAGATTGAGGTCCTGGAGCAGGTCCAAAGGAGGGCAGCCAGGCTGGTGAAGGGACTCCAGCACAAGTCCTGCGAGGAAGGGCTGAGGGAGCTGGGGGTGTTCAGTCTGGAGAAGAGGAGGCTCAGGGGAGACCTTATCTCTCTCTACAACTACCTGAAAGGAGGTTTGAGCCGGGAGGGGGGGGGTTGGGCTCTTCTCAATCAGTAAGACAAGAGGGCATGGACTTAAGCTCTTCCAGGGGAGGTTTGGGTTGGATATTAGGAAGAAGTTCTTTACAGAGAGGATGATCAGGCATTGGAATGGACTGCCCAGGGAGGTGGTGAATTCTCTGTCCCTGGAGGTTTTAAGCAGAGCTTGAATGTGGCACTCAGTGCCATGGTCTGGGAACCACAGCAGTAGTGGATCAAGGGTTGGAGTTGATGATTCCAGATGGTCCTTTCCAACCCAGATGATTCTGTGTTTCTATGCAGAAATGGCAGTGCTGTAAGATCCCACCTGAATTTGATCAGTATTTTCCAAGGATTTCTTCAGGCTTGACTTGTTCTTTCATCTGTTTGTTATCATTAAATATTTGCTTAATACTTTGGGTTGCAAATGTGGCAGGTCAACAACTTCCTTACAGCAGCGTCTTTCTGTGGAGCGTCCTAGGAATACATGGCAAGCACATGATTAACATTTCATAAGTAATGAATTACTACTGGTATGACCTTTTTTAATACATATTTATGAATTGGAGCCTTTAGTTTTGGGGGCAGTTTTTACTCTAGAATTTGCCTTTCAAAAGAGGTGATAGAGATGCTGCTTGACAGCAACCACTGGAAGTGAAACTTTTGCTCTAGTCAAGAATGTTGTAGTCGCAAAACCCAGGTCATCTGTAGCACTTTCTGGCAACATTCTGAAAACTTCTAGGGAGACTCCATGTTTTCTGAGTAGCTTGGTGTAGTGCTGTAGCATCTTCCTAGCAAAAAAAGGTTTCCTGGTGTCTAATCTAACCCTCCCAGCGTGTAGTTTGTCACCCCAAGTTATAAAATATGCCTCTACTGAGGAGATTTTGCCATCTGCTGTTAAGTAGTTAATTATAAGCAAATATTAGATCACCTTAGTCTTCTCTTTCCAAGACCAAACAAGCCCAAATTTCTAGAAATCAGTGTTCTCCTTGAAATTATGTAGATTGAAATCTTGGTTTGTTTTAATCCTAATAAAAGTGAACAAAGTTCATTGACCACAAGTTTTGGGAGGAGACTTTGTAAGAACTAGTAGTATTAATGGATTCATAATCAGCATCGAAAACAAAAGGTTGCATGTTGCAAGTGTGTGGGTGTTGATGTGTATAATTATATATAGCATTTTACTTAAGAAAATAAAGTTACTTGAATATTGTAGATACCAGCTGACTTGCTGCAGAACTATAATGCTTTGGTAGAGAAGATAATGTTTAGGTTCAGTCTGAGTACTTCAAAATGAAAATTTTTGGGAAAAAAAAATGGTGGTTGATGGTTATACCATCACCTATGAATATAACCAGTAGGCTTTGGAGAGAAATTGGGTGGAATCATGTCCTTTCATTCAATTTATTTTTAAGACACATGAGGCGAAAATATAACTTGTTAGTCCAGTGAGAAAAAGATGGAGACTTTATCACTCAGCACAGCTTCAGACAGTTTCTTGAGAGAAGTATCCTGTATGGTAGAGGAATTAATTAGTAGCTCACAGAAGTAGACAAATTTGTAGACTTGATTAAAAGGTTTTCAGATTGAATTTCTGATGTGCCTAGACATTTTACAGTAACACGTTGACACTTCCTCCTTTAAATAAATGTTAAGATTTTTAGATATTAAATATTAAAGAAAAGGAAGGAAAACTTGAACTTAATTGGTAATTGCTAAGCTAGTAGAGTATAGTGTGCCTGGTGTGGGCTGTTTGTAATGTTACCGTAAGTAAAGAAGTGAGAAAATAACTCCACAAGTTAGCTGTCTGCTTATAATGTGGTGAGTGCACTGAACTTTGATTTTGTGAAACTGCTGCTGTGAAGTAACCCATGAAACTATGGTTTTCAAAGCTGGGTTCAGTCCTCTTCTGATTGTCTCCTGTCTTTGTCACATACACAAACAGTGCTGTTGTTTCATCTAAGACTTTAGATTCATGTTGTTTCCATAGATATTTTTTTGAACAGTAGTAGAATATAGTAGGCTTCTGGTCTGGAAAATTTTCATTAATTTTTTGTTAATGTTACGGGGGTAAGTTTTAAAATGCTAATTTATTTTGTGCATTTATAGAGGCAGTAACACCTGGCTTTGGTTTGACATTAGCAGTAAAACTTCACTTGCCTAAGGAGAAGATCAGCCAACATTTTAAATGTCAGAAGAGTGTTTATTTGTTTTCATGTTAAACTGGAAATTTCTGTGTGAACTTACCTGTGCTTAAGTATTAATAAATTAATTAAACTTAAGGACAGAAGAAAACGGTTTCCTTTGGGTTGTAATAGAATAGAGAATGTAGCTGTGTGTTTTGGAGAGTAAGGTATAACTGTTACACATTTCCTGGTATCACCTGTATACTGACTATGCTCAGTATTCCTCAGAAATTCAGAGTGGAAAAGCAAAGCCTTCCTACCCCCAGCACATGGCTTCATGTAAAAGTTGCTTTAAAATGGTTACAGATCCACCAGACTGAAACCGAAGATTTCTGACGTACAAATCACTGTGTTAATGTAGACAAGATGAAAACATTTGTGCTAATTGGTGGATGTGACTGACACAGGATAGCTGGGTTTTGGCTGGCAGCTTTGTCAGGTATTGCATTTAGGGCATGAGATTGGACCTTGGAGATTAAGCCTGTAGAATGTGTGTTCCGTGTGTTTTTTTATACCAAGGTGAAACTACAAACTAGAATAGGGTAACGAAACATGTTTGGGGTTTTTTTCAGATGTGAGTAAAGAACTTAAATGCTTTTTGTTGTCTGTGGAGTTTGTAAACCAGCATCAGGACACCTAAAAAACCAAGACAAAAATCCCAACGTGTTTGAAAACATTCACATTTAGTAAAGATTTTTATTTCTGTAAGTTCTGCTAGTAACATATTTCTGTTTCTGCAGGAAGCAGAAGGTCTCATGTGAAATTAACTTCCTGGTGTTTTTGAAAATGAGATCTAATTGAATGCATTGAAGGAGAATTAATCTTTCATGGTTCTGCTTTACTTTTGCTTATGCTTAATGGAAGGCAGGTGGCTTTTTTAACTTTTGTAAGTTGCTTCCTTTTTGATATTGAAAATGATCGACTGCCTGCACATGTTGATGTTTGATGTATTAAAAAAAGTAATGTAGCGGAAATGTTTATGGCTGTTGGAATTTGGCTCTGTGCCTGTTTTTCTGCTTCTCTCTTGCAGGGAGCCAGTAGCAACAGAAGCATTGGTAATTCTGTGCACGAGAAACCCAATTCCCTTTGCAGCATGTGTCCAGAAGAGTTTTAAAAAATTCTAGGATGTTATTTTTCATGTTTTAGTCTCTTCAAATCAGATGGGTAAAAATCAATATATTAGTGTTTAAAATCTTAGAAAGACTCTGAGTGGTACACTGGGATGTTATGTTAAATAAACTATATATATGTCATAAAGTGCCTACTTTAACTTTTGTAAGTAAAAGGAGTCATTACCTGGAAGAAGCTTCCTGCCCTTCATTTCATCTTGATTCTTTCCCAATGTATGTCAGGAACACACATGAGGACTGTGTTTTTCTGTAAGAGAAGATTATATATTTTTTTATATAACTGATTACCTCCAAAGGTATCTTATTCTTTTGCAGTTGTGAAATTACCACCTCAATTGTCACAGTGTTGAAGTGTAAAACATCTTCTTACTTTCTTGTTCTTGCCCTTGAACTTTCTGTAGGTATTTTCCTGTCTGCTTTTTTTTCCTTCAGAAAACAATCTTGTTGTGCTTTCAATAATAAAAATTGAAAGAAGCCCCTAAACAAAACAAAAACATCCAAACATACTTTGATTTATGTATCTTAGTATCAGATTTTGGCAGCTCTGTGACAGATCCAATTATTTTTTTTTATAGTCCTGTGTATTGAATTCTTAATGCATGTTCTGGCTCCTGGATTATGGAAAGTGGTCACAAAATTGGCACTTGAGTGGAAGGGCTACAGAAATTCTTTAATATTTGGAACACACATGCACTTAGCAGACACCTTGAGCTTCTGGGTCTAAGTCTGTAGGTCTGTAGGTCTAAGTTTGTGGTGTGGACTGAGTGCAGCTGAAGAGGCCTACATCTGGAGCTTGTGACTTTTCTAGGCTTGGGGAGAGTCTTGGAGAAAGGACACATTCCGAGTTTGCTGGTGGTTGTTCTAGAATCTGTTCTGTCAGACCTTGTGGAGTGTGTTATTTCTGTTTGCCATAACTCAGGATTCCTACTGTGATGTGACAGAAGTCTTTTTTAGGTTTTATAGACCACAAAATCTCCTTGAAAAGATGGAGATTGCTTCAAATAGAGAGTTCATAGTTGTATTTAAAGTCAACTTGTTGCAGGTAAATATGTGTGTAATTTCTCCACTTGATAGTTTTTAATTGGAACGGATTCTCCAGGACACAGCCTTGTCCTGTGCTTCCCAGTAGAGAAATCAAGGATTTAGAAAACAAAGTTGGAGTTTTCCACTCAAGTGGTGTAAATCATGTTTCACTGTATTAACTCAATTTTTCAGTGCACTGCTCACCCACTGTGGTGTTGGCTAAATTCAGTTGTAACTCAGGAGCAGGGTGTAGCAGCAGCACTGCTAAAAGTGTGGCTGTGCCTGCTTCAGTGTGGGTTTCCTTCTCCCCTGGTGCCTTTGCTATCCCAAGTGTTTGTGCAGGTGTATAGAGAACCACTTCAGGCAGAATCAGTTTCCTGATCTTTCCTGCAGCATGAACCAGCAGCAGGGGCATGAACACTTAGAACTCTTTTAGCATTAGTCTTTGGCTTATTCTGCTTTTGAGCATATGTGAAATTATTGCCTTGGCTATTCCTTGCAGCCTGAATATGCTGATGCTGTTGAGGAGCAGCTGACAGAATCTGAAGCTGTACAAGTAGCATTTGGCAATGTGTGTTGCTCAGGCAAATGTAGATTTGGGAACATTACTGTTTTCTTCTGTGGGAGAGTTCTAGAGATTTGTTTAGTAGGTGGACTACTTTAAACATGTCTGCAAATTGTTTCTAACTCTCTTTGCTAGGAAGAGGCATGTGTTTGTAGTATAGTGGTTTGTTTTTTTTTTTTAATTTTATTTTTTTTTTTAACCAATCAGTTTGAGCTGATTCTCCAGCGTTATATGACTGATTCTGAGTTTTGGAGGTTTTGTTTCATTGAACTGAGTTTCCTCTTTTTCTACTTTTCATGATTCCAGTCCATGACCTTATGGACATTGTGAGAGTTGTGTGTGCTCATTGTGTAAGAAGTGGCTTCTGTTATATTGGCCACTGTAACAGCTAAGGAACAACTGGAAAACTGCACCACTTGTTACTGTTTTTATAGACACAGAAATACTTACGGCAAAACAGCGTGAACCAAGGTGTGTTTAAGTATGTGCAACCGTGCTTTATTCTAACATTCTCCTAATTGTAAATATCACTGTTTGTTTTAAATTGGAGCAATACATAATTATGTTATTTTCAAAGACTTGGTGACTCTCATTTTTTTACTTTCTGTTTTTTTGTTTTTTTTTTTTCCCCAAATAGAGTCTAGATAGTATTTGTAAGAAATAAGCCAAGGTGAACCGAGACACCATCAGTAGATTTGTCAGCCTAGTTTATCACTTGGTGAAATTAATCATGACAAAAATATTTAGCAGCATATTAGTAGAAGCAAAACTGCCAGTTGTGCAGTCTGGAGTTGGATGAGAGTGTTGACTGCAGAGCAGTTCATGTAAGCCTCTGGAAGTGAGATAGTCCTTAACTAGCCAGCAATCTGCACTACTTCACATAAGCTAATAGGACTATTTAAAGAAACTGATGCTTATACATCCTTCAAATTACTGATATGTTGAATGGTGCTAAAAGGAAGTGTTACGTTATGATGTTATTGATTAAATAAAATGAATCATTGCATTCTGCCTTTGTATTTCTGAAAGTGTAAGTATTACATAGGCTGACAAATACTCAAACGCTATAATCTTAAAAGAATTCCTATTAAAAAAAGAGTCCTGACGCTAAGCTTTCTTTACTATCAATACAATGTGACATCTTTTTAATACAGATTTCAGTTGTTTAATTCTGATATGTTCTCTTAAATTATAAATACCTCCTGACAACATGTTGTTACAAGAACTCTGAGGGAACTGATGATGCTACAGATGGTGTTCACAGAGGATTAAATTTGATTCCCTGGGTAGAACAGTTAATAATATATGTACTAGATCAGATGATGTGTAGAAGACTGAAGTAATTCAGTAATGTCAGCAATGTCATACTTACATGCCTGATTCATGGATATAGGATATGATTATGAATCACATGTGAAAACAAATATATCAAAGGAAAAACCGTGATTAGAAGGATGAAGTTTAAAGATACATATATATTTATATATAAAATTTTATATGAAAATAATTAATGACTTCAATACACTTCTAATTTATAATTTTAGCATGTTTCAGTTAATTTGGCTAAAAGTGTAAGGATTTAGGTCTTAAAGATGCTTTTTAAAATCTTACAACCACACCTGTAGGAACTTTTAATGCCTTCTACTAAACTTTTAAAGAATTCCATAAAGTGGTAAAATCCATTTCAAGTGGCTTAAGCTCTGCTTAGCTCTTGGGCTGTATGTGAGTAGAAACTGGTATGCTGAATATTGACTTATAGCAGGAGCCTGATGTTCAGGCTTCCAGATAAATGCACAGCAGAGGTGTTAACAAGGATGGAATCCTAAGCAAGAAGATAAGGTTTTATCTAGAAACCAGTAAGTAGGAAGTTTGCTTCAGAAATCACATAGACATTTTGTCAGATATTTGAAGATCACCCGTAAATTTGCTTTCTAATTTCCTGACCAAAATAAGAAAGTGGCTTAAATGCTATGCTACTCTTCTTCCTTAATAGCTGACAAATTCTTGGGCAGGTTAAAGTATATGGCCAGGGATGTACTGCATCTTTTTCAACTTCTGCTGTTAGAAAAGGGAAAAAGTTGTTAGAACAGCAGTAAGAAACAAATCTTACCGAAAATATATAAAAAGCATGGATATGAGTTGTTATAATATTAATATAAATAAATACACATCTGTAGTTTATTTCATCAGCTTAATTAATAGTGTGTTGGCAAAGGAAGTCAAATAGTAAATTAACAGTCCTGTTTCTTCAAAAGATGTGGAATAAAAGACAAAAATAATCTTGCTCATTTTGTCTTGTTAAGGGTGTGCTATTATTCCAGGTGAAGTTATGAATTTAATTAAACTTTGAAGCTATGTAATTTTTTTTCCTTGGAACTACTGTAATTCTAAATATTAATAATGCCTATTATGTGCAAAGAATACATCATACATTTTTAATGGTGTTTTGAATAGTCTTCACTACTGAATCAAGATATGTGGATGAAAACTTAGATTTAAACTGCATTAAATATTTCCTTCTGATTTATTGGGTGTACTAATTAATACGAGTGAAACAGACTTTAGTGGAAAATATCAGATACCTAGTATTTTTATTTTTTTCTGTGCTGTTTTTTTTTTTTCTTTAACTGAATGTTCATATGTTTTTATAGGTTTGTATAGTAATTATCATTAAAGTACAGGCAAGGTTAGAAGGAGGAAGAAATGGAGAATTTTTGGTGGCTTACGTAAGATGCATCTTGCAGCTTCCTCTCATCCTGCTTTGTTAGGGTTGGCTGGAGTTCCTCTTCTAAATCAGTCTACTTTGACCATTGTATACAATAATTGTCCAACTTCCCCTTCCCTTCAATCTGTGTCATTGCTCAGGGAGGGTGTGGGAAGGAGATGGAAAAGCCATGAATCCATCTTCTTGGTTTTTGTTTAGTTAGGGAGAGCAGTGTTGTAATTTAATAATTAAATTCCTAACAGCCTAAATGAAGTCTTTATACTGATCTTTAGTCTCTTCAGAATAATCCTTGACATAGATCATCAGTGTATTCAAACCCCATTCTTGCAGTTTGCTTTTTAAACTAGTATTGCTCATTTGGGATTGTAACTTTTAAAGCAGTAGAATTAAAGCAAAAATAAATTTGGCATAAAATTTAATTCCTTAGGGAATTCCTTTCCTGTCTTTTCCTTTTAGCAAATGTTTTTTATTGCTATGAAGTTCTGTTTAATAGTTTTCTTAAGATAATGTGTGTGTTGTTAATGTCTGACTGGTAATCAGAACCTTAATGCTGTCTGCTGTTCATCAGTTTGTTTTAAGCTTTTTATCTATGAAACCATAGAAAAATTTAGTTGGAAGCTGTCGTAACATCTTTATTTTGCTAATGGCATTATTTGACTGAATTTCTACTTTAAATAACAGCCTGCTCTCATTGTTTTTTCTTTTTGTTTTTTCTTTTTCTGTGTATAAAAAATGAAATTTAAGTTCAGAATTAGACAGCTTTTTTGTAGGTGGGGATAAAGCAGAGATGAGCTAATGGTGATTTGAGGCAAAAAAATCAAAGCCTTGCTTGCCTCATCAAGTTTCCATGCGGGGGAAAAATATAATCCATTTGCATATATTAAAAGATACTGAAATATCAGAATAGGTGGATATGCTCCTCAGTAGTGACAAAGCAGGTTTGGATTTCTCATGCAAAGGTTGCCTGTATATATGTTGAAGTAGTAACGATTTATTCTAAGGTTATTTCAGTCTTTTACTGAAGGATGGTTAGTGGATTTGGAGGAATTATGTCAGCTTTCATGGAGCTGAACTGCAAATAACTGGTTGTTTTGTGTGGTGTTTTTTTGTATTTGTGTGTGTGTGTGTGTGTTAACTGAAGTGTTGCCAGTCCCTGAGCACTGCACATGTATTCAGCAACAAGTGCTTCAGATACCAG
This sequence comes from Florisuga fusca, assembly GCA_038090715.1. Taxonomy (NCBI): domain Eukaryota; kingdom Metazoa; phylum Chordata; class Aves; order Apodiformes; family Trochilidae; genus Florisuga; species Florisuga fusca. The sequence continues at coordinate 5,895,047 of JAAWXA010000001.1, read as the reverse complement.
GCTTTGCTGTCAGAGGAGTTTCTTCCAAGTCTCATCTGCTGTTAGAGTTTGTAAACACAATTTCAGAAATGACCTGAATTTGTGATATGGAGTAGTGGGGAAACCTAATGTGAAAATTTACATTTTAAAATTCTTTGGAAACAGCAATGTCCTGAATCCTCTTTTCCTGCTGTCATTGGTATTTCTGCATTTTCCTTCAGGAAGCTCATTTAAATAACATCAGTGTTGTGATTAGAAGACAAATGTATTCTGCCCTTTTTGTCAAAATTTTGTCTGTTTTTAAAAATGTTTTTGGTGGAAAGATGTACTGCAGTGGTGATCTTAATTTTTCATTCTGATCATTTAAATAAATGTCACAAATGACATTGTCAAGTTGACTGTCATATCCTGCTCATCCTACTTGCCATATGGAGGAGTTTAATTATTAAGAGTAGGAGTGATTTGCTTTGGGAGCTTTTAATTGAAAGATGAAATAAAGCTCACTCTGGGGCTGTCTTTTCAAGCATTTGAAGATTTTAATGACATCTTATGTAAGGATTTAAGTTGAAAGCAACATGTTTGTTGCCTGTACTGTGAATAGCTGTTTTGAACATCTGGTGAAATTCTTGAAAACATTTGCTTTTCATTAATTTCATAATCCCTACTGTACCTAATACTTAGATTTGCACTCAGGTCTTTAAAAATTGTTTCTCTCTTACAGTTTTTTTTGGGTTTTTTTCCCCTGAAATGTATCATTCAATCGACGAGGAAACTAACGTGTTAAAGCACAGTGAAAATATAAAGCACAGAAGAAATGTAAGGAAATAGAAGCCCTATTTAGATAAAGATGGATTTGGCAGGGGGGTTGGGGCCACCTGCTTTGGCTCTGGAAAATGCAAAGAAATTCTACTTCCATCATCCTGGCTTGCTGAAACTGTTATTTTAAGCTGAGAAGTATGTACTTAGGAAGCTGACACTTGTATATAGTGCTTGCCTTTTCTGTGAGGCTTCCCTTTATCCCAGATGGTTTCTTAGGAAGGAAAAATCATAAAACTGAACATGGTACACTCCTGAATTTATCAGAAAAAGGCAGTCACAGAGATACTGTGGGCTTCCATAGGATTGCCATATGTTATTATTAAAAAGTGCTTTTCCTTCTTGTGGAATGGCAAATATCCTCACAGAACAAAAATGCTATGTAGTGTCTCCAACTAAGTTGCTCTGAATGAGCCAATGGGAAAATTTAAAGGCATTTAAATCTTAAAATTGGAGGTATCTATCTGGTTTCATATACTTCAGAAAATCATAAAGGTTTTGTGTGTCCCTATGTTCTTGAAAAGGCTCATTGTGGCATCCAAAAGACATGAGGGCTCAGGCACTTGGGAGGCCAGATTGAAACCGCAAACGCCTGGCTAGGGTCCCTCTGTCACAGGCTTTGGCATGGTTGTAGCTTTTGTGCTCCAGTGTCCGTATGCAAAAGGGTGTGTGCACAAGATAGCTGCAGAATTATTAGCTATTTGTTGGTCTGTCAGTCCTTTTCATTCTGATGTCTTACTCTCAGAACAATTTAGGGAAAAGTAACTGTGATGGGTAAGAAATGGTGAGGTACATATACCCTGTTGCTTTGGAAACATTTCAAGCACTGTATTCCTAAAATAAAATTCAAGGGCTTTGCTGACATGAGCACTTGAAGATATGAGCTTAGTTAATTTGCCTTTCTGTCTTGTCTTGACAGTGTCACTTTAAGTTCAGCTTGTGTTGCCTTCAGGAAATGGGGTGAAGAAACTGTGATTCTGAAGTTTAGGAGAATTTAAAACTGAAGTTTTGCTTGTAGTCTTGCCTTATTTTAGCCCAAAAGAAAAAGAGAAAAAAGACAGAGGTAGGTGGGGAGATAAAGGGGAGGTAGGAAAGCAAGGTGTTAGTTTCTCCATATCTGTACATGCAACATTCCTGTAGATGGGGTTGGATAACTGCACTCAGTTCTTTATCAAATTGTCTCCTGTACCTTTGGTTTGTACCCATGGCACTGCAGAGCTCCCCGGACTGGTGGAGACTGCTTTATCCTCTTGCTTCAGAGCTAGGAGGCAATTACAGTGCTGCTCAAGGCAGGAGGGTGGTTTGGTTCAGAAGCCTCTGCCAAGTTTATCAATCTATCAATTTGATGTGGAATTTTTAGTAATGACTTATCTCATTTGTTGTGACCAGAACTTCTGAAACTTTCTCACTGCTGAGCAGCATTGAAAACTGGGCTGTGAAATAACTCTTACCTAGAGTGACATGTGGTGTGCTTGTATGTCTGGTGTCCACCTCATCTAAACTGTACCTTTTGTTTGCTATGCTAATTGCCCTGTGCTGTTTGGTAAAGGAGGGGTCAAATTCTGAGCTAGCAGGTTCACTCCTTGGGTGAGCCTCTTGGTGTCACCCCTTGGGTTCTTTGCTGTGCTGTTCATTCTGGACTAAGTGTATTTATGGAAACATACTGGACTAGGACAGAGAAATTGTTCCAGGTATGAAATTGGGTTTGTCCTAAAAGTACACCAGAAGGTTTGGAATTCCAGAACACCTTCGACAGGGTGGATTCAAGGTGAAAAATAAATTCTCAACTATTCTTATAATTTGTTAGAGGGCCTCAGGCCTACATTATGGTGCTTGCTGTATCTTGAAACTTTTCCTCTTGGCTTTTACCTTAATTAACTGGATGTTTGAGAAGTTTCTTACCACACTTCATCTAGTGTTAATTTTAATTATTGCTGCTATGCAAGTGAAGCAAAATGTTGTCAGTTAGAATCATCTGAGGAGCTGCATATAGTTAAACTTCTCAGCTGGTTTTTATTTTTTATATTATTATACTTTAAATTTATATGTAATATTTATTTGTGAGGGCTTCATAGGTATGTTTGTGCATTTCACTTTTTAGGTTGTGGCTTCATAATTTTCTTTTGTTTTGAGATGTTCTCTGAAGAGGGGGATGTTGTCAGTCTGGGAATGTTTAGTTTCACTGTATGAAAATAAGGTTGAAGGTAAATATGGATTCTGTTTAGAATGGGTTAATTTCTATTGCAGCCAGGATGTGGTCCTACTTCATGTTTCTCAGTCCCAAAAGGAGCAATTGGAACTCTATCTTCTTTCCAGAGAGACAGAGAGAGAGATCAAGTGTTCCTGGAGCCAGTGCATGGGACATTTGAAGCACAAGCAGCCTGTTTACTTCTCTCAAGAAGAGCCATAGCTCTTTAAAGTGCCTTTATTCTTAAGTAACCAAAAACCAGGCATATTTAAGATAAATAATTACTTAAACTGGTCAACCTCAGTTTTGAGAAAATGTATTCTAAGAAAACCTTTTTGATCTGAAAAGATTTTCAACTGAACAAAATGGAAAATACATTTGAGTGGGTGCTTGCAAACTGTGCGTGCTGTTTAGCTGACATTTTCTTCTATGTCAGAGTAGAACGGAGTACAAATAAGTTGGGTGTGTTTGAGGGACCTGTTTATCTGTTCTCACAATTCTGCTTTCTTCTAACTTAAGGAATAGTGTACTTCTAGCTGCACAAAGATGTTTTTTCTCATATATGGTTGTATTTAAGTAGTGTCATAGTCTTTGTTCATGGTTATTGGAATTAATAGCAGAGCATTGAGGTGATTCATTACTATTGGAAGGGAAGCCTTTCTACACCAGCCACTCTCTACCACAGGTATAAGTCCTTTAAACCCCCAATGATAGTAATTTTTTCATTACAAGGCGAAAATTTAAAGGCTGTGTACTGTGCAAAGTAAAAAAAAAAGAAACCCTACTTTTGTGAAATATTAGTGGGACAGTGTCAGAGCGGTGTTTTGTTTTTGTGGTGTGGTTTTTTTTTGTTGTTTTTTGTTAGTTTGGAGTTTTTTTTTTTTTTTGTGTTGTTTTTTTTTTTTGATATATGGTCATAGGCAACAGGTAACTTAACTTCTGCGTAATAAAGCAGATACATAGAGAAGAAGTGCATTGATTCATTCCTATGCATCTGAGATTGTGGCTGTGCTACCTTCATACTTCTGTTTGTGTAGCCCTACTCAAGCTGAGTCTTGCCAGCATTCATTGGTTTTGATTATTAACAAAAGTACAATAATCAGAAAAGCTGAATCATGTCAGCTCAACTGGTATGGAAGTTCTAACATAAGAAATTATTCTTCTGTGCAAATTCTTTGATCCTATGAATTTCTGCATGTGCTTCCTTTTCATTACTTATAGAAGTGAGCCTTTAAATTTTCATGTCTCAATTTGTCTTTGCATTGATAGAATTATGGTGCAGTGGACTCATTTTTGGGACTAGTCAGTGCATTTTTATAACAGCATTTTTAGAATTACTGTGGGAATTCACTATATTATTGAAAGCTGAACTTTCAAAAGATTATTTCTGTGTCCTTCTTCACCTTCTGTTCTTTTCTGATCTTCAGAACATCACAAATAATGAAATAACTATCTGTTAGTTAATACCAAGGTCTTTGGAAGACCAGACTTTGGTTGATCATCATGCAGTGTAGGATCTTGGAGCATGTGGCATGTGTCTTGTGGAAGGAAAAGAGCAGAGACATAATCTGTCATGGTGGAATAAGACTGCACAAATCATGAATCTTCAGTAATGAATGCAAATTAAATGAATGGAAATAAAAAACATACTATTTTTGTGCTGGAACCCTGTTCTAGAGTGACTGCTGTTTTGAGTCAGAGCGTGCAGGGCGGAGATACCGTATTATTATCAGTTGAACTTTCTTTGCAGTGTGCTTTCTTCTGTTGCAGACTTCCTTTAATGTTTTGCATTCAGCAGTACCATCCTTCTTCAAATTTGATCTGCAGTGTGGTCACCACCCCTTTGTCCACGTTGCTGAAGCTGTGATTGTAGGACATGACAATTCTTTCCCTTTTCCTTCACCACTCTTGTGCTTTTCAGAAAGGAGGAGGTTGGAAAAAGCAGTGACTTTATTTGCTATTGCAGTGATATATTACTAAGAAGAGGTGGAGATAGTTGCAGGGGTGGAGTAAAAAATTCGAGTCAAACTAATTTGACCTACTCTGTGGGTTTTCTTTCTTAAAAAAAGTGTTGATTTCTCCACCAGTGTCCCTCTGTCTCCCCTACTGATGTTTTTTAGAAGTTTTTACAGCTAAATTTGACATCTAGGACCTTGTGGCTGTGTGCAGTAAAGTATATGTGCACATACAGAAATGTCAGCCCTTTCTTGGGAGCTTTATATCGGGAGCTAATATTTCTGTTTTGTGTTCCCCCCCCACTTTAGATCCCTGCAGTTCACTCAGCCCCCCGTGCTTCACTGAAGAGGACCGGTTCAGCCTGGAAGCTCTCCGCACAATCCATAAGCAAATGGATGATGACAAAGATGGTGGTATTGAAGTAGATGAAAGTGATGAGGTAGGAGTAAAAAGCCTTCACTTGTGCATCCATGAGGTCTGTCCTTTTTTTTCTCCATGTTTTTGTAGCTCTCTATGTTCTACCACTTGAGTGGTCATTGCAGCTCTTAGTTGAGCTCTTCCCACAGCCGAATGTTTTAAGGAAAGTCTAATTTCTAGAATTGTCTGAAATGGAATATTATTGTCCATTTTTCTAACCTAAAGGAAAGTTTTAAGGAGCAGGTGGAAAAATGGTATTGGTTTAGTTTGCACTGAGGTGGCTAAGAGTTGATGTGACCCACCTTCATATATTAGTTTCTTTGATCCAAGTTTTTCTTGCTTAAGGCATTGCTGGGCTTTCCTGTTTACCTTAGGCATGCTGCAAAACAATACCTGTCACAGACAACTGTTGGGAAAGCTTTATGCTTGGTGGCTTTCTTTTTTTCCTTTTCTTTATTTTTTCTTCTTACATTTTAATGGGCAGGTAGTAAACATCTCCTGCAGTAGGTTAATGGTGAATTAAGTCATAAACTAAGGAAGGTTATTCAGACCTGTCTGATGGTTTTTGTAATTGTGCTCAGATGAGTTTGGTAGATAGGCTTCTGATGGTCCAGACAGAGGACTTGCATTTGCACTTACTCAACTTAGTCATTGGGAGCCTCAGAATTTCTGGATAGGAATGGAAATATCCATGTAGTTTCATTGTTCTTGCTTCTTTTGCTTTCTGGCAGTCAGGTACAGGCTTGAGAAAGGAAGGGGAGTGAAGATGTCCCCTCATCTCCTGTCCCTTAGAAATGAGAGTATTGCCATGTGGTTCTGAAGCTCATTCTCACAGGAGGTGAGTGGGAGAAGAATCTAGTCCTGATTTCTTTTCCCTTTTTTTGTAACCTCTCAGGGAAGATTGCTCTCCCTGAATGACTTAAGTTGTGAATTATCATTGTCAAGTTTTAACATGGTGCTTGCTTACTTACTTTTGTGTGTGACTATGTACAAGCAGCAGCAACAGTGGTTGATCCTTGGTTGTTATCAGTTTTCTGAAGGAATATGGTGCCACGGAGAGAATGGTCCAGAGCAAAGTAATGTACTTTTTAACTCTGGCAGAAAAATCTCTGCTCTGTACCTTAAGGCGTGTCATGTCAATGTACAGGCATGGAAGTAGTCTGGTTCCATTACTGCAGAATGTTTGGTTATTGTCATTGATGGTTGGGACAGGCACAGTCCACTCTGCAAGCTGAAACAGCAGCGAAGGAGTGTGAGCTGCTCAGCACTGTGTGATTCTCTTGACTTCTGCTTGTTTGTTATACATGAAAGCTAAGGTTAAGAGAAAAAACAGAAGTATTGATACATTAAAAATTTTATTAGTATTCAAAAGATACATCCTGGTTTCCAGTGGACCAGTTTTGTGGTTTCAGCCTATCTGACAACAAAGGACCACGTGGCTGCTCACTCCCCCTCCCCCATTTTGGGTTGGCAAGGAGGAAAATCACCCAAAACCTTGTGGATCAAGACAAAGACTAGGGGGTTTCACTCACCCATTATGGTCACAGGCAAAACAGACTCAGCTTGGGAAAAAAACTCTATAATTTGTCATTAATCCAATCAAAACAGGACAAAGAAAAAACATAAAACAGAGTTTAAATACTTTACCCCAGTCCTCCCACCTTCCTGAGTACAAATTACTTTGTTCCCAATATCTCTGCCTCTTCCCCCCAGCAGCACAGGGGGACAGGGACTGGGGTTTAGGTTCCATGCATCACAGGTTGTTTTCTGCCACTCCTTCCACCTCAGGGAGAAGGATTCCTCACAGTTTTTCTCCTTCTCCAGTGTTGGGTGCCTCTCATGGGAGAATCCTTCAGGAATCCCTGAGACATGAGTCCCTACCACAGGTGCATTCCCTCAGGAACTGCTCTATCCTGGGCTGCACACAGTCCCGGCTGCTGTGGGAACAGTCACCTCCTCTGGCACCGGGTCCTCCACGGCTGCAGATCCACTTCTCCTCCCCCATTTTCCTGCATAGGTTGCAGGTCTGCATCTGCTCCACTGTGATTCTTCATGGGCTGCTCCTCTGTGTTCCTCCATGGGTTTCGGGGGACAGACTGCCATCTCACCATGGGGCGTAGGGGAACCTCTCTGTTTCAAGCACCTTCTCCCTCTTGTTCCTCACCAACATTGGTATCTTTTCTCTGGCATTACTCTCATCCCTGGTATCACTCTCCTCTCCTCTGCTCTGAGGTCCTACAGCTGATTGCAGATGCACATCTGTTGTCCCTGATGGCCTCACCATTAGCTGGACTTTTTGGAGTCAGGGGATCTTTCAGCAGCATCTCACAGGAGCCACCCCTGAGCCCCCCTCCCTTGCTACCAAAAAAACCCATGACACCACATCAACCCAGAACAACCAGCTTTATATCTGGCCTTAAGTTTATTCCTGTTCCAGAGGAATGTCAGGATAAACCCAAGCAACAGAAGATACTCTTAAAACCTGTTAAAATGACTAAAATTGGAACAGTTCAGGAGGGATGCTGTTATAGTTGGAGTAATGAGAGAGGAGTGAAACTACATAATTAAACTGCTCACTGTGTATAAAATAAGATGACTGGAAAATGTTAGCCCTTTTTTTCTGCTGGCTCATTTTTAATTATTGAAGAAATATTTAATGAATGTTCCCAAATTAGGGTTTTTTCTACATACAGTTTCCATGCAAATCAGTGAATATGTATTTGCGTAGAGTGCTTCCTTCCAAGACAAAAAATGGACATGAAATTAATGAGAAATGCAATTTAATTGCAAGTTCAACTTCTGGTATATATGTTCTTGTTGTAGTAATCTTACTAGATCTTGTAATTCTTTATAGAACTGACACTTTAACAACATAGTGATGTAGTTACCTGACTACAGTGTCAGAATATATACTAAATATGTCTTAATATCCACTATTTCAAAATCAGATTTTTTTTTCCTTCTGTTGTAGTGTATTTTTTTGTTGTGTCACAGTGGGTAATGTTGCTTGTTTTGATTAGGAATAAGGGTTGATAATTTAAAAAAAAAATACAAACTTTATTAGAATTATGAAATGACAGGTATTTTACTCAACAGCAAGGTAACAGACTTCCTGTTTCGTGCTGCAGGGTTTTTGCTTGCAAGACTCCTAGAAGAACAGTACAGTGTATGTTGAGATATTAATTGGCTTTTTATTTGGCAGGAAAAATGCAAGAAAGTTGAATAACTTTCTGCTGCTTTACCAGCTCTAAAGCAGAGTTATGAGTGTTTATTCCACCAAGGAAGGAAGTTCTTTTAAATGAGTTATTTTGAGGTGGGAAGGTAACAAGAGCTAAAGGTGTTGAGCTATTTATTTTAATTTGCTAATCCAATTCAGAACTCCCAACAGTGATTCCAGACACGGGTCTGCATGCTGCTATTTTTTCTAATGCTCTTCATGCCCTGTTTTAATTTTTTAGTTTGTGTTCCCTCTGTAAAATTAAATGTCACGTAACATCATCCTGTAGAAAAAGAGTTTCTCTGTTGGAAGAAAATTTGAACTTTTGTTAAGAAGTGTTTTTTATTTTCTCAATGGTACTGTAAGCCTTTTGAATCTACCTTGTGTGGACTGGAAAGAAGCTTGTATTTGACCTTGATGAAGTTGATGTGGAGAAACTTGATCTAAATTTTTATCACGAGATTTATTAGTCATTGAAACACAAGGGATTTGTTCAAGTCTTGTAAGGAAGATAGAGGGGCTCTACTTTAAGTATTTTTATTATTATTCTTTGGTCTGTTACTTCAGGTGATATAACTTCACAGCTTTATAAAGATGAAAAAATTCAGCATTTAAGTTGAATATGCTTTTCTAATTCTAGTTATTACAAGGCACTTTGAAAAAAAGAGGTACTCATATGTTTGAATTTTTTTTCTCCCATTCAGGATTCATGTCACTTTCTAATATTTGCCTGGAATTTTTGGTGTAGAATTATGAACTTTAAAACAAGAAACAAAGTTATGCTTGTGGTGTAGGTAAAAAAATTTTGTTGTACAGTAGAATATTATTTACTGTGCTGTTACTTGATAGTCTGCTTTACAAAAATAAGTATGAAACCAGAGAGTATGGTACAGCAGAGAAGAGGAAAAAGAAGGATATTGAAAAAGACTGTCTATACCATTAGGAGAGGCTAATGCAAAATTTTCTGTTAAATCTGGCTCCTGCTATTATTGCTTTATTATTAAGATGCAAAAGATTGCAATTGTTTAAATTGATTTAAAAAGGTAAGCTCTAAAAGGGTAGCTGATGGGGAGAGTGTATTGCTAACAGGTTTTAGTCATGTGTTGTGGGAGGCTGTCTGCCTCAGGAAGCATCTGTTGCACCATGTGTACATGGTTTGTTTTAATGATGAAGGGGCAGAAGCATTAAGAGAGACTTATCATATGTTAGCCATTGACATAGGTTTTTCCTGTTTCCAAAGAACCTCGATATGTAGATCCTACATGAAGTAATTTCCTCAAGGAATCTCTCTGTAGAAACAGAATAAATTGATGTTTTTGAAACATCCTGCTGTGTGTCTAATGTCAAACAAAGCTAATGTCAGGAATTCACAGCTTTGTGTGGGATCTTTGGAAAGATCGCTTATTATCTTGATATTTGGCTTGAATTTTTTTAATGAGTGCACTTGCATAATTACTTAACAAAAAAAATCCAACTCCAACAAAACCTCACACAAAACCACAAAAAAAAAAAAAAAAAAAAAAAAAAAAAAAAAAAAAAAAAAAAAAAAAAAAAAGGACAAAAAACTGTGTGGAAAGAGACTGCAGTATTATTGAAAGCACAGAATAATCAGAGAATGGCTTTTAACAGCAAGGTCAAAGAAGTGGGAATCTCAGGGGTGGCATGCAGAAGTGGGTGACTTAAGGTGTTGTCTGGAGGCAAGAATTAAAAAGAATCTAGCTTTTGTAGCCTGAAACATGGAAGGTGATTGTCTTCTCTATAGCAATTAAAGCAGATAAATGTAGCTATCAGATATATTGGTAATACATAGCACTTTGGCTATAGCAAGTTTGATAGAGTCAGAGTGCTTGACAGCCCAAAATCTTACTTTAAAGGGGCTATTTCTGAAGCTGTAAGGAGCTGCTGTTTGAGAGCATGAGGTTGTATTTGCATCCAAGGTGTTAATAATCCAGGAAAGGTGGAACAAATGTCCTTGAGAGAGTATGCTGTGCTTTTTGAGAGGTGATAAGTGATTTCAAAGGAAGAATCCAGAAGGAAATTTAAAAATGGAGAGGAGGCAGAGGTCAGGTGTAAGCAACCAAGTTAAAAATAAATAAGGGAACTAGAATGAGCTCAGAAATACATATTTACTGTTAATTTGTGATTAGATGTTCTGTAATAAAGGAGAAGCAGTTCATGCTCTCATTACTTCTATTATGCAATTAATTTTCTAATCATATTCTTGGTTGTTTATGCTTTCTTATAGTGATTAAAATGATACATACATCTGTAGTTCACAATCTATTTTAGAAGCAGTCTAAAATACTATGCATTAGTCATTATTTTAGGAGAATCTGGAGAAATAAAATTTAATGTGTCTTTTCAATGTGAAATTATTTTCTGAATTAAAGCTGAAATTTTGTTTGTGTAAAGATGAGCTGGTGAAACAAGTCCTTGGGTATCTTTGTTCATTAATTCTTAAAGAGATATGAAAAAAATGAATGAAATATGACTTGATAGTTTGGACTAGAGACTTATTAATTTCAATAATCTGTAATGGACAGTAATGAGTACTAAATAGTTCAGGCAAAATACCATGGCATGAAGAAATGGATGCCAGGATACCGTTGTGCTCCAGTACATGTGTTTTTTGGATATTAGGAGCATGAAGTGTGAGGGGGGGAAAATACTTTGAATTTAACATTAAATCCAGTATCACTCAAAGGAAACAGCCTTTCTGTATTCTTGAACAAAAGCAAATTTATCTTCCTTTTGATTGCTGTGCTTTGGAGGGAATAAAGATTTAGCAGAAGATTTTGGAGGGAGGCACGTACAGCTGTTGGAACCAGATGGAACCAGATGTTAAAAAATAACAGATGACAGTTCAAAAGCTTGATTTACCTTTGTATAGTGCATCACCACACAGAATGTTAGGGCTTGGAAGGGACCTCAAGAGATCAAGTCCAACATCCCTGCCAGGGCAGGATCACATAAAGTAGGTCAGACAGGAGGAACACACACATCCAGTTGGGTTTTGAATGTCTCCAGAGAAGGGGACCTTGTTGAACCTCAGGAACCTATTCTGCGTGTTAAAATTCCAGTTGATAGAGGTTCTACTATAGACCGAGCTCTTGTTTTCTTTTGTTGTCTGCAGATACACTCTGCAAGATGTTAAATGTCCTTTAAAGTTACCTCAGTATTCTGGTTTTGTCCTTATTTGTGTAATGAAGGTCCTAAAACTGGTGTTGAAATTTGTGCAAAATAGTTCAGACTTCAGTGTCAGGTAGTTAAGCAAAATGCTGTGTGGTAGAGCCTCTACTGCAGCGGGTTAGAAACTGAAAACACTGTAACAGTTTTGCATAATACTGGGATGGCTCCTGAGTATGTTTTACATTTTGTTGTTCAACAACATTCTGTTATGAACATGGATCTTTCAATGGAGCGTTTTGAGACTGCATTCCTGTGTAGCAAACCCTTTCCCCAAAGCCTACTGGGTTACTTGGATTCACTTAGTTTATCATAGATCTGTTAATTGAGGGTTTTTTTTTTTATCATTTTAACTGCTAATGTATTTACCCCCAGGCAGGGTGTCTTTTAGCCTCCTGAAGTTTTATGAACAACTCTGAGCATGTCTACACTGTTTTTTTCAGAGCAGGATAGGTAGGAGCCAGGTCTTGTCAGAAAACATTATGACAGTGTTGGTCTATGGCTGTGCCTGGGCAAAGAAGTCCTCTGGAGAGGCAGCATGTGTTATCATGGGTATGGTTGCACAGAACTGTTCCAACGTGATTTGGATCAGATGAGACCTACTTCATGCCTCTCCTCCTTGGAGGTACTTAAGCAAATACGTAGCTGTCTGCACCTGTTTATGGAGCGCTGCAGGCATTTCGCTGTGCTACAGTGAAATGCTCTCTTGGAAATTCTAACTTGATTTTGAAGAGATGTCTTTGCAGCAGAATAGCCACAATTTTATTTTAAGCCCCATCAATCTTTGTAGAGTGTGTAGATTACTTAAGATATGCTTGGTAGCACTTTGATGGCAGTGTCTTACATTTTTTCCAGTAACCTTTCAGTCATGCTTGAATATGTTGGTCTCACTTCGCTGTCTAACAACTTTAGAAGCCATTTCTATAGGGTGGCAGGCAGCTGTGAACACAGTTATACCTGAATCATACTATGTTGCCTTTTAAAAGCACCTTTGTCATCGTAACTTACTGAGTGTGACATTGCAATAGCTGCAATGATTCTGGTAGCAGTAAACGGGGGAATGTACTGAAATGCTGCCTGGTAGTGAGTGGCTGTATCTGAAGGTGGGATTAGAGGAAAATTGAAGTGGCAGGTTTTCTTTTGAAGGAATAAAACTGAAGGGCATAACAGGAATAGATGCTAAAGGAAGACAGCAATACTTAGCAAACATGTCAGAGGGTCTCTTTTAAGTTGGTGAAACTGAAAATCATAAACATGAGACTTAGAACAAAATACAAACATAGCATACGAGTACTTCCTGCAGTTTGTGAGTGTGGTTAATTTTACTTTTCCACTGGTGTTTGCAGAAGTGTATGCAATTGTTCATCTTTTCCTCAAGGAGAAAGCATCTCTTGCATATTCTGTATCTTAATGTATTTTAACTTTTGGTATTGTTTCATATGTCTTTAGTTTATAAGTGCTCTCTCCATGTCAAACCAGTGCTGGATTTTGGTGGGTTTTTTCCTCCCCCTTTGGAAGTTTTTGCTTTTTTTTNTTTTTTTTTTTTTTTTTTTTTGTTTTTTTTTTTTTTTGTTGGTTCTTGCTTTGGTTAGCTTTGGGTTATGAGTTGACTGGATTTTGGTGGAAGTTACGGTATCAAAGGTTTTTTGAAGAGGAAGGAAGGTTGTGCAGTATCTGACCTTTTAAGTCCTCGCCAGGGCCTCCCCTAGTCCTGTCCCCTCCAGGGAGGAGAAAGTTTTCTCTCCACCTATTTTCTCTGAACATTTGGGATGTGAATTTTTGGTTTTGGGATGTGAATTTTTGGTTTTGGGATGTGAATCTTTGTAGAGGCACAGTTGTTAATGGTAGTTTGGGATCACTACTCTGGTTTCTGGTCTAGGTGTGTCTCTACTTGTTTTTGAAGTAACTATTTGGACAAACGATTTTTTTGTTTGTTTGTGGTTTTTTGTTTTGTTTTTTGTTTGTTTGTTTGTTTTGTTTTGTTTTTGTTTTTTTGTTTTGCTTTGTTTCACACAGTTATGAAGTAACTTAACTGGTGCTTTCTTGGTTTCAACTTTCTAGTCTTAAAAGGCCTTCTCCCTCTTGAGTAATTATCTTGGCTAAAATAATCCTTAAATGTTTTTTTGCTAGAGCTTATTCTTTTAGCCTCCCTATTTAGAGTTATTTTCGTAACCTTTTCTTTGTATACTTAATAGCCAGAGCAACAGAAAAGAGATTAGCTGCCATGGCAAGGAACAGAAAAGTCTCTTTTTAACCAGTTATTCTGTTTTTATGGTTTTCTTCTAGTTAGGAGACAACTCCTTTTCTTAAAGGAGAACTTCCATATTAGGCCAGTTTTGAAACAAAGATCTTTTAAACGAAAGAAAAATGTTTGACATATATTAGTAAACACATTCATTCTTGGAAACACGGTGCCCTCTTTCTTACTGTGTACACAGTAACTTCACCATTGTGAGCACACACAATTTTGAGAAGCCCTTTGAGAAATTGATTGCGGTGACTCTCCCAGGGTCTGGGAGCAGTGTGGGTAGGACTGAAGAGAAGAGGGGCTCTATCTTAAAGACCTTTTCCTAAGTGCAGAACCCTGAGGAGTAACTGGGTACTGACTGCTAAATGCAAACTGTTACCAGTTCAGCCCCTTTGAAGAAAGGGATTTAGTCAGATACTCTGAGCAGTGTCTCAGTGCAAACCAGGACTTTTCCGCTCCCGCCTTCTCCTCCCGGGAGATCTTATCCTTCGAACTTAGATTTCTTTCCGTGTTTGTGATGAAATTTCAAATCGGAATTTTCACGTTCTTCCCCCCAGCTTGCTGTCAAGGCAGGTGTTGTCCCAGCATGAAGGTGAATTCATGCCTTAGCTCTGGCTCCCTCTGCGGGCTCCGCAGCAGAACGCCTCGAAACGCTTTCCCTGAGCTCTTGGGTGCCTTGCTTGCTGGGTGCCAAGGCAACCTGGGTCCGTCCCACCTTTAAAACCAGAACCCTCTCCTGTAGTACCTTACAGTGCTCTGGGGTGAGATACAGCACCGTGAAACTTTTCTTTTTATCAGTTGGCATCTTCCTTGTATTGTTAACAGCAGCTCAGAATTTCCTTGACAGCACCTGCAACCATTCAGACATCCTAGTCCTAAAACATATTGTAACCTTTGCTGACAACCAGCAGTGAAGATAGAAGCAAGTTTAGTTCCTGCAAGCAAAACTGATCTGAGGTATGAGTTTTAGCTGAGGAAATGCAAAATATGCTGAAAGCTAAGCATGTATTCCATCCTGTTTCTCTTCAGAAACTTTGTTGGCATATAACATTTGTTTTTTAAAAAAAGTCTATGCATCACCATCCAGGTGCATCACCAGTCACTAAAAAGCTGAGGATTGAGTTCTGACATGTATGTTAACCCCCACATGAATGGAGTCGAGCTTTTACAGGGAGGGACCTGTAATATATTGTTTTCTGTCTTGTCAGAAATCAGTCTTTTTCTGTGCTTGCTTTAGGCTTTCTTCTTTCCAATTGTTCTCGTATATTTAATAAGTTTATCTTATATTTCTTAAGAATATATGTGTGTATGTATACAACTGTATTTATGCCTTTCTCATATACATAGGGAAGAGGAGTGAGACTTGCTCATGTAATTTCTTTGGGATAAATGGAACTATTTTAGGAACCAAAAGGCTTTAGAGAGCTAATGTCTGGCAATCAAAAAAGTTTTGAAGTGGTAGATGAATGACAGAGGATTTGCATCTAATCTGTATTTGGAACCAGAAGACGTGCATGGCTTTATGATTGGATTAGGGAAGGCAGCTAGTACTTTATCCCAAGTGCAGCAGTTAGAGAATAAACTCGAGTCCTTTTCCATATTTTCAGATTCCTTTCCTAGTAAAAATGTAGTTTTTAATAAGAGGAAATAGATGTGTTAATTTTTTCTTTTATATATCTACTGTCATACACTGTCTGTTATTAACAGTATTATGGTTTAACATTGACTTCAGTCTCTCCTGCAGTTGCTTGAATGGCAATTCTAGATTTATTAGAAATGGGGCCTGTGCAGGAAGCTCTGCAGATAAATCATCACCAGGATTAAATTTTAAGAAGTGGGGTCTTCTGCAGTGCATTGCTAGCTTGACCTTATTCCTCACCCATGGTTGAAGTGGTGATGACACATAAAAAGCTGATTTTTGAGTGAGTTGTCATGACTATCTATAGCTGGGTTTTTTTGAGCAGCTTTATACTTCAGAGTCCTTAGGTACAGCAGACAAATCTGTTAAGTTAGTTTTCTGATACTAATACTAAGGCCTCTACCACAGAGGCTGCTTGTACTGTGCTTTTAGGGACTGACATGTATGTAAGATGTCCACTATTTAATGGAAGTGGTTTGCTAAGTGGTTTTCTAGGCCTTTGTGAAATAAGAAAATAAGTTGGCTTTTACAATTCCATGGTTTTTTCCTTGTATGTATTTGGAGAACTCATTTGTAGTGACTTGTGAAATACTGATGTAACACTGCTATATGTGATGTGATTGCAGGATCTTATTTTTTATCATGCTTACTAAAAGGGAAAGGATGGTATGTTTTGACAGACTTCCTATTAATTACACAGTGCAACCACTGAAGAATGATTAGCAAGAATAAAATTGACTCTACGGTGATTTTTTTTTTTTTTTAATATGACACAAGTCAAATTTTTGTCTATTCAAAAGACTTTAGACAAAGACATTGATGCATTTAACCGGTATAGTAGGATTCAGGTATTACTTGCGCATAAAGGACTGGCACATTTTCAAATCTTACATGGTATTTTCTTAAAGTAGATGAAATTGGTTAAATGTCTTTAGAATAGAGAATTACACAGTATCACCTGTGTGGCACATTTTTGTAACCACTGTAAATCTAAGGCATACTAATAATGTTTTTTCAGCTAGTATTATTAGTAAATGAACCTTCAGTTTCTCTAGGTTTTAAGAATTTTAGGCATTTAACATTCTTTCTTGGTTTTTGATGTAGTCATCTTACACAAAGTCAGTTCAGCTGCATGAGCAAGAGATAGTAAAGATTCTCCTCTAGCTGGTTTCCTTGTCGTTTCTGTTTAGAAATCATTATTTTGCCATTAAAGATGATATTTTTCCCTTTTCTTCAGTTTCTGAGGGAAGATATGCAATACAAGGATGCCTCTAACAAACATAGTCACCTGCACAGAGAAGACAAACATATTACCATTGAGGATCTATGGAGACGCTGGAAAACATCTGAAGGTAGGTAAAGAAGAATAGTTTAGTTGTTGAAACAGACATAGTTCAACAATATGTCCACCAAGTATTCTAGAGTAAAATATCTCCCTAATGGATGACCTCTTAAAGCATCTTTGTGAACCTGGTTTTGGTACTGTTAGTTATAGACCCACTTCAACCTGACTGGAAACTTAGTCCACCTACTGTTAGTTTCCTATTGACAGTGCTGAGTGTGTTGTAAGTAAGCTAAGCTAAGCTATTTTACACACTTAACCCCTATGAGATTTTAATTTATTAAGGTGACTGCTGGGAGCTCTGAATTCCAGGTAAGGACATTTTTAATTTAGTAAGCCCTAAGGGTTGTGTGTTTCCACTGTTTTCCCTAAGTCCAGTGTGTTTCCACTTTGGCATGCATTTTCTTTGGGCTACAAAGAGCTAGAATTCTTAGTCCGAAGCGTTTTGGAAAGTCGTTAAACCTGGTATAAAAGAAAATTGGCCGACAGCTCATCACCACCATCTGTCCCCCACTTTGATTTGAATAAACTAAGTTGAGCCAAATATTCCAAATACAGACAGTGCATACTAAGCAGTACAGTGTTAAGTGTCAACTAGGTTCCAGGATTAGTGATTAAAAAAGAAATTTCCACAGGTCCAGAATGTTAAAGTTGTTTAGTAAAAATAAAACAATTAATGTCCCCCCCCATGCAGAAGAGATTGTGGTAGTGCTGCGCATATAGAGATCAAGAAGTTGGCATTAGTCAAGCAGCTAAGTGTTTTCTGTGTACTAAATATGTGGTTTAACCACAATTTTTAGCCTCATCTCTTCAAATACTCTGTATGGAGTCATTAAAGATATTGTTCAATGCAAGTATTGCAACTGAATTATCTGAGAAAATTATCTCCCTACAGCTTTTATCTAATTTATGGGTAACTTAAAAACTTAAGCTGTAGTAATAGTGTACATAGTTTGCCTGTTGTGTATATCTTTGTTTCTGGTTTCTTAAATGTAGGAAGCAGTGTAAGTAAGACTCAAAAGACTGAGAACAATCTCTGGTCTTATGGTGTCTGCTTCAGTATTCAGGAAACTAATATTGCACCACAGGGAGGCCCTTAGAATGAGATTCCAGGCTATGTTAACAATGGCCTGGTCACTGTCAGAAAGCATGAAGTCCTTCAAATAATAAACTACTTAGATTTAATACTGGGTAATATGGAAAATATGGATTTTCTTTTCTAGATGTTTTTCATAGTTTTTATTTTATTTTTTTTAATTTTTGCTGCTACTAATTTATTGTGCTAGTGGCAGTTTGACAGCATTAAACAAGAGGGTGGAAGGTAGTGTAAATGATAGTATCAGTAATTTGAATCTTGGTCAAGTGATTTGTTGAGGTATCTGTTTGAAAATTACAAGCTCTAAATAATGCCTTGACAGTGCCCATTACTGCCTCTGCTGAAATATCTTCTGAATCTATTGCTACTTATTTTTATGGTGAGTAGAATTGCCTATTCCTTCCTATAAAGCTTGCTTTATGGGGATGTTTGTCAAATACCTTAATATATATGTGGTATTTGTCAAATATCTTAAACTTGCTTTCTGTTATTGATATTAGTGGTGAGACAGGTTAAGATTTGAAGGAAGAAAACAAAAACATTGCTTATGGTACAGAAAGTGTGCCAGTGCTGTTTGGTGTCTCCTTTTACAATTAAGAAAAACAAAGGTAATTTTAAACTAATTATTTGAAAAGAATAAACCCCTGAGGATTGGCTCTATGCAAAACTTTTCAAAACAGAAAAGCAGCTTCAGAGTATATTTTTAATATTTCTGGCACTGGGTAGGCAGATGATATCCACACTTGGTGCAGAATCCTTAAGGCATGGTCTGCACTGGTGCAGAGAATTTCAAGGCTGCTAGGTTTTACCTGTGTAGAAGGAATCATGTATGATTAATCAGCATCTAGCCTGACACACAGTTTTGGTGAGTCCTGTGGTGCAAAACAAGACTGTCACTTTTCGTTTCACTGGTGTTACACTTTTTGTGACGATTTGAATTTTTGAGTCTCACAATCTAATTCTGCATAGAGAACTCTGTTGAGAGGGATGGTTAGGAAGTAGCTTAGCTGCTTCAACAATAGAAAACACTGCTATCTGAATGTCCTCTTGACTTCTACTGCTGTATTTGTCTGTTCTGTAAATGTAAATGCCAGTAAATGCTTGACACTATCTCTTGCTTTCTAACTAAGCAGTATTCATACATATATAGAGCCTTTCAGATATTTAAAGTATGAAGCTTAGTAGTTATTGTTAGCTTAAAATCAAAAGTGCATCTTCAGTATTTTTTTTCTACAAGGGCCTTGAAGAGCTGGTACTTGTGTGAGTGCAGCACAGGTGACAGATGAGCATGTGTTTGGTGTCTGAATGCCAGTCTTCAATTCTATCTGATAGCTGTGTGTCTCAGAGGTGTTTGCCTTCTCTTTTTTGCCCCTCTAGTGGGCGAAGATCATATGAATTTGCTGTCTGAAGAGAGATATGTAGTATTTTCTGTCAGTAGTAAAAAAGTCTGTAAAATAGGTACAGGGGTCTTCATCTGGGTAGCCCTGTCTTGGTGAATAGATAGGGTGCTGCATTCTTGGTTATGTAGCCTTGTCCATTGGGACTTGATTTTGTATCAAAGTAAAATTGTGCTTTTTAAACCTGGAATTAATTAATGATTTACTATTGTCAGACTA
Source organism: Florisuga fusca (assembly GCA_038090715.1). NCBI lineage: Eukaryota > Metazoa > Chordata > Aves > Apodiformes > Trochilidae > Florisuga > Florisuga fusca. The sequence goes on along the minus strand of JAAWXA010000001.1, from coordinate 5,875,347 downwards.
ATTGAAGTCTTACATAAAACTAGTTTTTCAACACCGCCTTAAAGTAGGTTTTCCTTCCTGTTATGGCATATTTGACCCTTGGAGTAGAGTATGTGCTTTAGGTAGCCTTATAATACAAAAAAAGGTTCTTCTCCACCTTGTGTGGTGTTTTGTTTTTTGATTTGGTGGTGGGGTTTTTTTTTTGTTTTTTTGTTTGTTTGTTTGTTTTTCTTTAGCTTTTTTTCCTTCTCTTTCGAAAGTAGAAGGTGACCTAAAGTCTAGTACCTTATTTATTAGGGTTAAAAAATGGCTTTATGTTTGTATGTGTGATTCCCTTTTCTATAAAGCGAGAATGTTGCACAGGTGTTCTTGCAACAGCTGGGACTAAACTACATACCATCAGGATGTTACAAGTACCTTGCACTTTCATGATCATATGCTCTGTTGGGTTTTAAGTATCTGAAGACTGGAAATGCATCATGCAAGTAGGGCTTGGCTAAGGGTGAGTAAGGTAATGCTGCTTTCTGTTCTGGGCAGAAACAGTGAAGTACACATAAAAAGAAACGAGTTGTGATGTTGAACTTGCAAAAAAAAAAGTCAGGGTCACTCCTCACTTTTGCCTTTTCATCCTATTTAAAAGTGTAGAGGTGGAAGCATAGCTCATGCTGCTGCTGCTGCTGCTGCTGGAGGTCCTGCTAAAACAAAACTAACTTTTGAATCCTTGTGTGTTCTTAATACAAAACAATCTTCTGGTTTTATACATTGCCTGGTCAGCCCGTTCTCAATTTTAAGGCTAATATATGGCTGTCATCTGTTCCTTGGCATGGAATACTCTTATCAAATGTCATTTGATTTCTGAAAGGAGTAGGAGTCCCATGGGAGTACTGGGTGTGACACTGTAATGTTTTTTTACACATCCCTGCCCTGAAACACTGTGCTGCATGATAAATTTAATGTGAAAAAGTGATACATGGCCTGATTCCTAAGCAGATATTTATGTGGGTTAGCAAGGAGAAACGTTCATACTGGGCCATTTTGAAACTTCTTTTGTTGTTTGCACCCTCAGGTGTGTTGCTGTAACAGTTAACAAAAAAAACACCTCCAAACTTGTGATCTGAAATAGAGCAGCTGGTGCATGTCTAGATGAGTGCTGCACTGGGGTGTAAACACCACAGCTTCTACACCTGCCTGCCCAAGGCATGTAGCTGACATCCCCTCTCAAGATACCTCCTGAAAAAATAGTGTGAAATACTGTGAAAACAGGGGTAAGAGAGGAGGATGTTAGGGTTACTCTTTAATGCTATATGCATTTAACTTACAGTATTATTCAGTTGCTACTCCACTGTCTGAAGTGCTACATTCTTTCTGAGTAATTAATATGGGGAAATTTGACAACCTCAGCTAATTAGGAGCTGGCATGTTCAAATTGTCAGTGCTGGTAGAGAGGAATTTCAGCTGTCCTGTTTGCCTTTCAGCACACCTGGTGTATGTCACTGGTCTTGTGTCAAGTTTCAGTAGGCTATAGCTGAAGAAGGGCTGGTTCTTGTTGCAGAATAAACATGTATGTTGGTCATAAGGTCTTACTGGAGACAAGTCAAGCAATGCTTCTTACCAATATATAGAAGATATCAACAAAAAGTAACAATCTGAATGTTTTCACTGATAGAAATCAATTGCCCAGGGCTCCACTGTGGTGATGTAGGAGAGGGAGGACAGGGGAATTTAGGGTCTGGTTCCAGCTTGAAAAGTTGGGGATTTGCAGGCACTGACACTGGAATTCTGCTAACGCAGAATTAGTTTCCAAAATGTATCTAAATTTCTTGTGAAATATGTCCATGGGTGGAGATTTAGACTGTGATATGCCAGGTAACACTATAAGAGGAATACAGAAAGCACAAGTTCCAGTTTTAGTTTGAGTTAGATTTTGCTAGCTTCTTTTCACAGTGTCTGAACTAGTAGAAGTAACAGAGTGGTAGGTAATGAATAGCAAAGGTGGTTTTTTCCTAAATACAACAGGGAAATTTCCTTGATGGGGAAATTTCCTTTATATTCTACCAAGGAGATTTGTTAAAGTGTGATAAAGTCTGTAGTGTGTTGTAACCTAACTATTTTAGGTTATTTAGTTTTTTTACCTGTGTCACTTCACAACAATGCTTTGCTTTTGCTTTGGATCAATTTGTGAAAGTATTTCCAAAATGCATTTAAGGAGATGTTGTTCTGGATCTTGCCACCCTTTTGAGACGCTTAGAATGACTTGGAAAATGGATCACTTATTATTTAGAAATAAACTTTGAAAGATGAAAAAGGTCTGTTCAGAAACAGAACCCAGACATTTTGTGTGAAAGCTTAGAGCAATTAAAAAAAAAAAAAAACCTGAGTCTGTGTTAGGATCAATACCTGGAATAGAGTTTGTGGCAGAGGAAGAAATGGAACAGCATATTGGTAAGGAGGTGTAGCCATTCTTATGGTTAGAAGACAAATGGTTTATAATACAAGCTTATTTTTTAAAGCTATATTGGTGGGGCTGTGTAATGTGTTCTGTCTCTGGTTATCTGGAATTATGGATAATAGGTTTTTTTAAGTTTATTTTTCTACTCTGTTAGAATAGACAAGAAACTTAGAAGTCCTTATACCAGTTTCAATGCAAACTGAAATACAAATTTGAACTGAAAAATTAATGTTGCCTGCAGCTTACCTGTCAAGCTTTCTGCAGCTTTTTGTAAAGGATTGTTGTCAAAATTCACCACTGAGAATGTGTTCATGTGATAAAATTTCTAAAGAAATTTTTGTCCAACCTTGTCACACAAAAGTAGAGAAATCAGTGATGGTTTGATTTTTGTTTGGTTGGTTTGGGGGGTTTTTTTGGCCTTTGTTTATTGAAAGGTGTGTCTATCCAGAAGGAGGTTGTCAGAGTGACAGTTTCTTTTGTGTGCAGACAGACTTTTGTAGACTTCATATAAGAACAATTTCCCTTCAGCTTTGTCAGTGTGAAGCTGTAAGCTGTAGCAGTTGGCCTGTAAGGGCCAGAAATGTAATATTTTAATTTTTAAAAAATATATGTATAGTATTTTCTTAGAATATCTGTAGCTGTAAAAGGTTATGTAGACTGTTGGTATACAAAAAATATTCAATCATTTTTACATATTTAAATAAATTATCTTAGTGGGAGTATTGCACATAATGCAGCTGGGGAATATTTGAGAGAGATTCAATTGTTTTTCTGTTAAATTCTGTCTTTCATTAGAACATTTCTATCTGTCTCCTTTCTGCTCCTGGTTTTATGGTTAGTAGTCATGAGCCTGTATGAAGATTCTTGTGAAAACAAGTTCTTAATCCATCATCCTGGGAAAGATCTTGGTACATAGCCTTAAATGGCTACAGCACCTGCTGATGTGTTTAGTTCTGCAAGGGTAGCAAGGACAAAAGGATTGAGGCTCAGATCAGCTTAAGCAGATAAAGGTCACAAGATGCTGTCCTGATTTAAACTAAAGCAAAACACTAAATAATTCTGTGGAATTTTTAATAAAAATATGTTTCTGTTGATTCCGTGCATGTTTGTTTGTAGTTTGCCTAAGCTTCATCTGAGAAGCATATAATGAAAAAGGCAAAATGCCAGAAACACCTAGGTTAATATTGATCATAATTTTCTGCAGTTATATTTGGCTAAATCCCCTTGCTCCCTATAACCTGCTTTTCTTCTGCTTGTCTTTTATGTCTTGCTATTGTTTTTTACAATAATTAAAGATAATTAAACTGACTTTTTCTTCCAGTTCATAACTGGACTCAAGAGGACACTCTTCAGTGGCTGGCAGAATTTGTTGAATTGCCTCAATATGAGAAGAATTTTAGAGACAGCAATGTGAATGGAACAACGCTTCCCAGGTGAACATTTATTCTGGATTAGTTTCAGATACTACCCTCTAAACTGCTACTTTAGTCTCTGTGTAGGAACAAGGATGTGAACTTAAAGTCTAATGAGATATGGGCCAATTCAAGTAAAGACAAGTGTCTTTGCAGCTTTGAAGAGGTGGCCACATTTATTTTTCTGCCCAAGTATTAGAAAATATAAAGGTTTCTTGCCACTCATTTCATCTTAGCTTGTTCTTTGCTGATGAATCTGATATAATTCTGTATCATAGCAAACTTTCCTTGAAACAATTACAATCTATTGTTTGGTTATCCATCAGAAACTATCTGCAGAACCCCTTTTCTTCAGCATGACTACTTAATTTCAGCATTGTATCTATTTCAGAGAGATGGTGTCACATGTCTACAAATACAACATTGTTCAGCTGTGCCTAATGTATTTGCTTCATCCAGAAAGAAAGGGGCAGGGAAAAGATTTTGTGTTCTTCCTTTGGCACATGTTGATAATCTTTTTAATAGCACTACTCTCACTGTAGACTATTTCTCACTCTAAGTGCATAACTATAATTTGTATAACTGGGAGATGTTTATGATGTATTTCTTTCCATAGACTGATTTTGAATATAACTTGTGCAATAGGTAATGTTTTATCTTATCTTTAACAGGATAGCAGTAAATGAACATGCATTCATGATCTCTCACTTGAAAATAATTGACCGGAGCCATAGACAGAAGCTTCAGCTTAAAGCCTTGGATGTTGTTTTATTTGGACCTCTCACACGTTAGTAGCTTTGTAATGTTTTTTTTCTTATCTCTTATTTGTAAGATTTAACAGCGAATATTGATGATGCAGGTAGGACAGCTTATCTCTTATGTGGATGTATTGAGAGATTGTCCCCATCTCAGCATCTTGATAACCCTTTTTAATTCATTGCCCAGTTCCACATTGTAAGCAAAGGTTCACTTCTGCATGGTAAGATTATGTAGAAATTTTATTATAAACCCTCCTTGACAGATGTTGGCTGTTGTGTCAAAATAAGTGCCCTCTATCTGTTTGTGCTTGTTTAAATTAGCTACAAGTGTAATGTTACACTCACTTCCCAATTAGCTTCGACAGCTTAAGCTGGGATGCTAAAATGAGAGGGGATAACACTCCACAAGGAAGGAATGAGGAGGTGGTGGCACAAATCTAAGTGTCCTCTTTTTTTTTTTTTTCAGGGTCAAATGTAAGTGTAGTTAAATTTTATGCAGCAGTTCCACATCTGTGCTTGCTTGTACACAGCTACACATCTTTTGTAGTATTCTGGGTATTCCTGAAGTAGGAGACCCTTCCAGAGCTTGGTGGTTAGTTTGGAAAGTAGTGTGTGACTTTTTGAAAGTCAGACCAGATCTAAGATGATGCAACTGCTCTGAGTTACCCTGACAGGTGGAGCTGGGGATATTTTAGGGTAAAAAATCATTATACCTTTAATGCTAGCAGAAACTGTCTTCTAAACTTTTCTTTTACAAAGGTGTAAGTGTCTATAAAAGCTGTACTAACAAAGAAGTGTATGTGAATCTTTGCTAAGATTGGACAATCTACGTTTTTCATTTAAAATGTGCTGCTGCTAGCTACTTACCCTTTTAAAATCACCTTCAGTTTGTTCAAGTTCATTTTTAACTCAGCATAGGGTATTCCAGAGGGAGCATAATGGGGACAAATATATCAAACATAATTAAAGTTCCTACTGGCCTGGTAAAGTGTAATTGGGGAAACTCTCTTAATTCTATTTAAATGAAGACACAGGCTGTGGACTTTAAAAGTTCAGTAAGCTTCCTCCGAGCTAATGGGTGCTTTGGTATAGATTAAGTAGATTGTGTTAGAGCAGATTTGCCTATGTTGTATGGAAAAAATGCATTGGGATCTATTTAAAAGATAGTTGTTGGAGATGGTTTGAGATAAATGAGCTGAAATTTAACAAAAGGTTCTGTTGCCTTTTAGGCTGTGGGTTAAAAAAACAACTGTAGCCTGTTGTCTGCATCAATGAACTAGTTAATGATGATGTTACTCTCTGCACAGGTCCCCCTCACAACTGGATGAAGGATTTTATACTAACAGTTTCTATAGTTATTGGTTTTGGAGGCTGCTGGTTTGCATATACACAGAACAGAACCTCAAGAGAACATATCACAAAAATGATGAAGGACTTAGAAAGTCTCCAAACAGCAGAGCAAAGTCTTCTTGACTTGCAGGAAAGGTATAAAAATAAAAAAGTTAATATTTAGTTGTCCTTTTGTTCGGAGGTTAAACTCAAATACAGATCCTTTAAATTCGTAAGTGATTTGCATTAAGCTGCCTTTGGATTTTGTTTTTGTGTTTGCATATTTTGTCTGGTGTGGACATCACATTGTGTGGTATAATTGCTGCTGATTCATGAAGTTTGCACAGTCTTTACTATCACAGAATGGTTGAGGTTGGAAGGGACTTCTGGAGGTCATCTTGTCCAGCCCCACCTGCTCATCTAGAACAGCTTGCCCAGGACCATGTCTAGGTGGCTTGTGAATATGTCCAAGGATGGAGAATCTACCATCTCCCTGGGCAACCTGTGCCCAGTGCTCAGTCACCCTCATGATGAAAAAGTGTTCCCTGATGTTCAGATGGGACCTCATGTGTTTTGGTTTGTGCCCATTGCCTTTTGCCCTGTTGCTGGACACATTTTCTTCTGAGGACTGCAACGTTTAACAAATATGCTGTGTATTTTCTCATATTTTTTGTTCAATTGTGAAGGCTTGAGAAGGCACAAGAAGAGAATAGAAATGTTGCTGTGGAAAAGCAAAATCTGGAGCGCAAAATGATGGATGAGATCAATGATGCAAAACGGGAAGCTCATCGCCTAAGGGAGTTGAGGGAGGGAGCTGAATGTGAGCTCAGCAGGCTCAAATATGCAGAGGAAGAGCTAGTACAGGTATCTACAAACTGATTACAATTTAAGTGTTGACCCTAAATTGGTCCTGGTTTTGTTAGATCTGTAGAATAAAACAGCATTTCTCTGATGCTAGATTTGAATGGAAAAATTCTAAGAGCACTTAATTATGCCTGTCAATCATACCATTATCCAGTAAAAGAATCCTGAAACTATAAAAGGACATACACTTTGTATATTTAACTTATCATAATTGTATTGGATTAGTAGAACAAAAATACATAGAAAAGCTTTTTTCCCCTCTGCCTTGTTACCAAATGGGAGATAGTAGCTTTGTCTCACCTTTCTGAGTAGTAATAGATTGGTTTAATTGTAATAAATGAAAATGCTGTTTTACAAAAATATCTAAGGTTCAATTTAGGGACTATATATCATAAGAGATAGCTGAAGACTATATAGTATAGGGAAATTAATATGTTATATTTCAGAAATGCCTGATCTGCCTTCCTGACAGCAATTGGCACACACCAAAGCTCTGTAAAGCTTTAATATGTTGCTGCAGGGTATATAGGTGCTTATGTTTCACTTCCCTCTGCTGTCATTTCTAATGATGTTCTTGGTGACACTTTAATTTCTTTTTGATTGCTAGGTTCGCATGGCGTTAAAAAAGGCTGAGAAGGAATTTGAGCTGAGAAGTAATTGGTCTGTTCCTGAAGCTTTGCAGAAGTGGCTTCAGTTAACACATGAAGTTGAAGTACAGTATTACAATATCAAAAGACAGCACGCAGAAATGCAATTAGCAATTGCCAAAGATGAGGTACTAAATCTTTTTCTTCAGCTGCTTAAAGTCTTTTCTGATCTGTTGCTATGTATGAAATAGTAAATACAAATAATTCAGATAAGCATTTGGATATTTTTTTTCTCCTGTGAGTTGTTTGCAGCCTGTCAGCATTGCTAATGTTTTTACATCTGTGTTAAGTACCTAAGCTCTAGTTTCCTGCACTGCATTTTATCTTGCTTTTTAGGCAGAAAAGATAAAAAAGAAGAGAAGCACTGTATTTGGAACATTACATGTTGCACACAGCTCCTCCTTGGATGAAGTGGACCATAAAATTCTTGAAGCAAAGTAAGAGTATTACCAGGATGCATATTATTTTGAGATTATTTATTCTTGGAAGAATGTAATTTTTTTACTATTATGAATTTAGTATCTTACTGATACTGCATTCCTAAGTAAAACAGTTTTAAAGATACTAAAATGCAAATACTGGGACTAATGGATCTTCTGGTATGCTGGAATGACTACTCTTACGTTGCATTTTTTTATGTTAAGGACACAGTATCTGATTTTAGTATGTACTTTTCTTCAGGAAAGCACTCTCTGAGTTGACAACATGTTTGCGAGAGCGTCTTTATCGATGGCAACAGATTGAGAAGATTTGTGGCTTTCAAATAGCACACAATTCTGGGCTTCCAAGCTTGACATCATCTCTGTACTCTGATCACAGCTGGGTAGTTATGCCTCGAGTTTCCATTCCTCCTTACCCAATTGCAGGAGGTGTTGATGACTTAGATGAAGATACTCCTCCAATAGTTACACAGTTTCACGGTAAGTGGTGAGCTCAGTAAAAAGAAAGGGTAAAAGTTGTGAAGGTGTAGGATTTTAAAGTCAGATGACAGAAGAGTGCTGAAATAAAACAGGGATTGTATCAGAGTCAAAAGGATCAAAATTCCATCTGGAATTTCAGATGTATCTTTTGTGACTTGCATAAACTGCAAACTGGGTATGGCAATAGAGATAACATGAAAAAGTCTTTATTGCATTTCAGTCAATGAGAGGGAGGCAAATCCAGCTAATGTTTTGAAAGTGTGTTTGTTGAGTTGTGCTTTGATTACCAGTTAGACAAAAATTTATAATGAATCATGCTGAATTTCTGTTAGCACGTTTATTCTTTCAGATGCCAGGGATGGAGTTAGTCTGGGGTCCCTTGTGCTTCTAGGAAGATCACACCCTTTGTGAAGCCACATGCTGCATAGGCTTTTCAAACATTCTTCAGTGGCTGGAAGAAAATCCTGTTGTCCAAGAGAAATTCTTGAGCAGAATGTGTTTTGGATACAGTGTGGTGTTTTATTAGAGTGAGACAGAAAGGCCGTGTGCTGGAGAGAGGGAAAGAAATCCAGCTTTAGTTAAACTATGATCAAAAGATACACACTGGGGATTCAGACCACCCTTGTGTCTTGAGTCATTGCATCTATACAACTGCCTGTTTCATGGAAGTTGTGATTAACGAGGCTCTAGAGGCAAATAAAAAGGAAGAGTTCCCATGTAGCTATTTAAACAAGTAATATCAAGCTGAGGAATAAGTAGGGAAGAAAACTTTGTCATATGTGTTCGTTTTTCTTCCAGAGCTGGGATTCTCAGAAGGAATTAAAACTCTCTTTTAAAATAGCACAAGTCATGTGGTCACCACTTTACTGGCTGATGTTAGTGTGCCCTGGGCACATATTTTTCTTCCAAATATACCAGCCTTTTTTCTACAGGCAGCATTGAAAAGTTGATTAATCCCTTTGCAGCACTACTTACTGGAAGTTCTGACCACTTTTAGAAAATACTCTCTCTAGTCATCTTGACTGTGAAGGCTTTTATTTAAACCTTAGCAACAAATCTATTGGATGACCCAGTAAAATATGGATGATGCCTAGGATTAAATGTCCAAGTCTGTGTGGAGAAACCTGTGGTCTGATTTAAAAATTAAGAACTCCTTTTATTATCATGACTTTCTACATGGTCTAAAATAACAAACCACTTAAATATTTATGTAAGACTTTTTTTTTCTTCTCTTTTTTGAAGTCAGTTTTCTCATTTCCTGATTTCACAGGAGTGATGTGGTGTTGGTTCAGAGAAACTATAATTAGAGGACTGTATAGCTTGTAGGAGCATAGTTTTGCAACTATGGCAGTTCATTTGGAAGTAGTTAACTAATGGATGTTGTCTGTCAGTGATGAAAGTTACTTGAATCTTAGTAACATTACAAAAACTTTAGATGTGTTTTTCTAAGTTTTGGTAAGGCATGAAAGTTTTTTGTTGTTGTTGGTTTGTTTTTTTTATAGTTATGACATGAAGGAAGTAACTTCTCTCAATTTCTACTTGGTTCAAAAAAAAAAAACTGGAATCACCTGGGGGTGTGGGGAAGGAGAGGCAAAATAGGCTAAATGATCTGTTGGTGAAACCAATTCGTAAGTCAAATTATTGCAGGTTACTTTGGTAATTGCTAAATTATTCCAATCCTTTAAACAAAAATGGCAGATGTGCATGAGGAAGGACAGGAGCAAAAAGGATTCCTGAAATCATGAGGCAAAATACGGTGTGCAGTCTCTAGACCTAACCTGGATTTTCTGCCTGTTCCCTTGCCCCAGCATCCTTTGATCTCTTAAGACTGACACAACTTGAAGCCTGCCACACAGGCATCTTTGTGCCACAGCAACTGAAATGATAGGTTAAAATGGTATGAAGTCATAGGTTGGTTTAATCAGTCCTGAGATGAAGAATAAAAGATGGATAAAGGAATAGGCTTGAATAAAGTATTTACAGGAGGTTGTTAGTGAAACTTCTTTTCCATTGACTAATTAGGATTCCGCCGATTCTTGGATTTAGTGAGTTTCATTTGTATACTACAAAATTCTAGATGTTCAGTTGTCAGAGCTGAGTCCTTCATAGTCCTATGTATATACACCTACAAGGAACCAAGATGCTTGTAACCTCGTTCAAAATTCACTGGTAGTGCAATCCTGTTCTTTTTTTACACCAGTGAGTAGGATGGCATCTGATTTATCTGGACACAATGTAATTACACAAAGGGATTCTTATTCTTATCTTGGTTCACATTTGCTCTTTTAGGAATATTTTTGTAGTGACACTAGCTTATTTTTTAGCTGCCAAAACCTGTTTATTTAGATCAGTGGGGACTTCACCAAAAGTTTGAGTTAGGTGACAGTTGTCGTGTTGGAACTTTTAGAACTTTCTGTTTTTGCTCAGCCTGGCAGAAAAAAAAGTCTTAAAAGTTGGCAAAGGTGCATCTGTTTGCTGTTTTGTGAAAGCTGTGATTTCCTGCACTAAAAGCAGCATGACAGCTCAAGTTTTTTTGAGATTTCAGGTTAAGAAACAGTAATTTACCTGATGCTAAAGTGGTATCTCAAAAAACAAAATAAAACAAAAAAGCATTTTGTCAGGCTAGACACCCTTGTGTACAAGAATAATTGAATTTTTTTTACTGTGTTACATATGGTGAATGTTCTGAAAGTTTACCATCAGTAAGGGTTTTTGACTGTCTTACTTAAGCAGTGATACATTCTGTGGGACAATTTGAGGAAGGGTATGAGAGATCCTGAGGCTTCCAAATAGCCAGCCTGAAAACAGATCTATAGTTTTATTTCCATGGAAGTATTGCTACCTAATCATCTTTTGGAGGTTAGGAACATTTTAGTTTGTAATTTCCTGTTAGGTTTTTTCCTGGTCACGTCTTGTGTTGCTGTCTCCACCTATTAGTCTTTTTTTTTTCTGTTTCCGGAAATTCATAATTAGCCTGGCAAAAGAAAGTGTTATTAAACAGGAAATTCTTGAGTTTAAATTGAGGTTGAATCATGTATTTCCTATCATGTTAGATACATGAAATTTGTCTTCAATGTCTAATGTAACTTTCAACCTATGAAGTGTGTTTCAGTTCTCTGTTTGGTCAGGTATACTGCAAAACTTGCATACTCTTAAATTCCAAATCACCACACAAATAAAAGACAGGAAGCTGTGTGTTGTACTAATTTCAGCACTGCTATTTTTAGTTTAGAAAGGGTTGGGAGTTTCAGTAGAGTCTTTCTGTTTGTTCTCAAGAGAGCACAGTGAACCAGAGCTTTGGTGCACATTGTCAGAGTAATATTTGGCAGGCACAAAACTGCTGCAGTTGCATCTTGGTTAGCTGCTTCATCTAACTGTTGAATGCACAAGGTGATGCCAGTCTTTCTTCCATCTAAATAGCTGAACTGTGTCCAAGTTGCTTAAGAATCACTATGGTTGAGGCAGATACCTGCTATTTAGTCTTCAGGGTAGATACTGTTAATATCAATGTCACTCGGAGGGTTTTGGTTTGCTCTTTCTTTGCCTCAGGGTCCATTGTAAAACCTCCCAGCACACTGGCAAGAAGCAGCAGCTTGTGTCGGTCGAGACGCAATGTTGTGCCATCATCTCCACAGTCTCAGAATGTTTTGCACTCCCCTGACCCTGACATCCTCTCTGTGTCGAGCTGCCCAGCTCTTTATCGAACTGAAGAGGAGGAGGAAGCCATTTACTTCTCTGCTGATAAACAATGGTACGGAGATTAGTAAACAGCACTTGAAGCTCTGATAGGATTATTTGAGACTAACAGTTTAGAATTAGAGGTTGAACGAAGCCAAAGTTTAATGTAATCTGTAGGATAATATAAATTAACATAGTCCAGGTGAAACAGAGAGAGTTCTTGTCTGCAATGTATATGTAGATAGCTAGCATGTCGTATACAGTTAAGTAATGTTACAATCCAGGGTGCACTGAACTAACCCTGATTCTCCATTACAATATGTTACTGGCTTTTACATCTGAAACTAGGATCAAAACCAGTGTCAGCTACTGGGCGAAGAGAAGATGGATGGTAACACAATTCTTACAGCATGTTGAGCGTGTACCTACTCTTGTTACATGGCCTCATAGGAAAAGGTTAAATTCCTTTTGGAAGGAGCAAATGAGCTTGTTGAAAGGTAGGGACACTTGTCCTGAAGAAACTTTTTGTATATGATAGGCTTAAATCTCCTTCTTTCATTTCATAACTTCTCTGACCTCACATGCCAGAAAGTTTTTCGTTCTTTCAAGTGAGATACACTGACTGACTCTGAGCAGATGCTGCTGCCCACCAAACCAAGATTGCACAAACTAATTATCATAAGTTTAGATAACAAAATGATGTAATCCAAGTTGTAAGATAAAATGTTTAACTTAACATTTTTTGTTAATTAACTACTAAGGAGAAGTGGGGGTGGTGCTTTTGACTAATGCTATTGATTCTCAATTAATTTCCTTTTTAGCTGCATGAAGGAAGCAGTAGTTTCATTATGTTTTCTTCTCACTTTTCTCTGACTCAGGGAAGTACAGGAAACAGGTTCGGAATGTGACTCCTTAAATTCATCCACTGGAAGGAAGCAGACTCCTCCAGCAAGTCTTGAAATATACCAGACACTTTCACCTCAGAAAGTATCCCCAGAAGAATGCTCACTGGAGGAATCGTCTACAGGAGACTCTTCTTCTCAAACTGCAGATATTTCTAGGGGCTCTCCTGACTGTGTAGGCATGGCAGAAACTAAGAGCATGATCTTTAGTCCTGCAAGCAAAGTTTATAATGGAATCCTGGAGAAGTCCTGCAGCATGAACCAGCTTTCAACTGGGATCCCAGTCCCAAAGCCTCGGCACACTTCCTGTTCTTCAGCCAGCAGTGATAGTAAACCCAGCCATGAAGCTGCTTCTGTCCCTAGGATAAGTAGCATTCCACAGGACCTGTACCAAAATGGTGAAAAAACCAAAAAGCCATCAAAAATAAAAAGCCTCTTTAAGAAAAAGTCCAAGTGAGGTGGGCAGAAGAAACCTATAGTAATGCTATAAGAACTCTTTTTTAAATCTTTAGGAATGTAATTCCATTTGAGCATTCTAAACTGGATGCCCTAATGGAATGCTCAGTAGGTAAACTATATTTAACTGACTGTACTGTCAAAGGTTGTGCCAGCTGTCAATGAGAAATCATTAAAAAGTTCAGACAGTTTACATTAATTTCTGCCTATTTATTTCCTTTTTCTAGTTTGTCTTTTGTAGTGGGTTTTTTTTTTGTGTGTGTGTTGGTTTTGGGGTTTGGTTTGTTTTGGTTTTTTTCACCCAGATTTGTTTAGTTGTTGGGGGTTTTTTTGTGTGTATTCATAAACCATTTTTAAGCCACTTTGGACTTCTAAGCTTTAATGGACTAGTAAGCCTTTCTGGGCTTATCAAAGTTTCTTGTTTACCAGAGCATCTTCCTATCTTTCCATAGAGCTAGGACATTTATCTGCTGGACTTAAAAATAAAAGAAGTAGAACTAATTGAATTGCACTACTGTTTTACAGACTGGAAAAGTCTCTCTGCAAGTGAAACGGAAAGACTTGTATTTGACTGAGAAGATGAATCTTTTCACTTTTAGATCTTTTGGGGTTTTTAAGTAGAACTTAGGATTTCTAATTGACTTGATTTCTGGAAATGGAAATGCCATGCATTTATTATGGGAAGCTTTGTTAGATGCATTTATTATTAGAATGGTTCAAGTCCTGCTGTAAAGATCATCCTTTTCCCAGGACTTTCACTGTGATTTTACTTCACTGCAGGCTGTATGACAAAAAAAAAAAAGAAAAAAAAGAAAAAAGAAAAAAAAAACCGAAACAACCCACATACATATATACATATATATATATATAAAACAAGAGAAGAGGCTCTTGATTCCTGATGCAAGTGATGGATATGAAACTTGACTGAGAACTGAAAATATTCACCTTCTTCAAATGAGGAGGGGTATATAGTAGGTTTTGTTTACAGACTGACAGACAATGGACATTTGGTATGTGAAAAGTTTGTACTGTGGTAAAGACAATAAATTGGAAACATTAATGTGCTTGGGAATGTTCCAGTTTTAGCTGATGCTTGTTTCAGACATGTTTCAGAGGTCTTGTTAATTGAAAGCTGTTTTAGGCTACACTGCTTATGCTTACTGCTGTGTATAAGTTGTTACGATATTTTTTGGATTAGCAATTAATGTCTTAATGTCCTCCTTTTGTAAGATTTCATACACTTTATTTTTGTATAGTTTGAAGATTTATCTGTTCAGACATGTCTGAAGTAAATGGTATAATTTTATAATGCATACTGTTCTACTAACTCATAATTTTAGATATAAAGATAGATGTAAAGGTGAGACTCAACATGCTTCAGATAAACGCAGTTTTTATGTTAAACTTTTATAGGGAGAGGTGAAACTAGTACTAGGTAACAAGGAAGCCTTCCTAGGGCAACAGTAGCTAGTGGTTCAAAAACATCTTTTTAAAATTTTTTTAAACAGTTGGAGACAACAAATGTACTGCTTGAGCAACAGTGCCTTTATTCGTCTTGTCTGAAATTACTGAGCGTGAATTTATTTTGAGGTACATTCCAAAGAAATCTTGCTCTAGTGAATACAAGCAATTTACCCGGTGATGACTAAATAGTTTTAGCTCTTCCATAGGGGCATTCTGATTGCCTCAGCCCTTGCCAGTATGTACATGCTGTACTGCATGAAAGAATTAATTCACCGACTGCCTAAATTATTTTCTAGTAAGGAGCCTTCCAAACCTGTAGCTAATGGAAATCAAGTGATACATGTTTTTTTCCTGACACTTTCAATGTAGGTTCCACTGTAAATAACTGATGTGTCGGCTCTGTCCTCAAGAAGTGGTGGTGATGTTAACAGAAGCATTTACTGTGGGTAGTAGGACAGGAAGGTTAGACAATGGGATGGAGACCTTGCCCTATGCAAGTACCTTAAAAGTCCTGGTACCTCAATTGCTTCTGTAAGAGAACAGAAGGAATCCAGAGCTTGACTGCCTAATAAAGGATGATTGTATGTCATCTATACAGAAAAGCATAGAGGTAATCAACTGTTTGGTAAAATTTTTTGAACAGAAAATAACGAGAACATGTTATTGTTCCGTTAGTCACCCAGTCATCAGATTGAACAGCTATAGCTGCAGCACCAGTCATCCACGAGGTAACAATGATCTCTCTGAACAAGGATTATGCACTCTATACATGGTAGACAAAAAAAAAAGCAGCTATGCAAAAAAAAAAAAAAAAAAGGCTTGTGCCAGGGAACCACCTCAATGCTGACCTTTAAACTTATAGTTAAAAGACTGATAAAGTATTTGAACTAACAAAGGGAAAAAAATACATGAAAGTGGGGAACTTTGCATTCCAAACATCATGGAGAAAACTACTACCAGAAAAATGTTCTGTTTTGATGTCTGCACTTGAGAAGGCTATAGCAATAATCGAGTTTAAAGGAAGATCTGGGTCTAGACAGTAGATCTTGCAGTGTGGGGTTTGAGAAACTCTGTCACTACCAAAGATGTTGAAGCAACATTTTGATACTGGAGAGTAAATATTTATATATGGAAAAAAATATCAAAGTCGGGTAAACTTAAATACTGAGAAGCCCAAACAGACATATTGAGTTTTATGTAGTAAGTGTAAATAAAAATTGAAATAGAGGAGATGTTGGACTTTTCATTGGCTGTGAGTTTTCAGAGTGCTAAGTATCTTTTTTTTTCCCAGAAGCCAGTTAAATTGTGTTTTTTAAAAGTATTTTATGGTCTTGTACAAACAAATCAGATGGGATTATCATAGTGATAGATTTTGGCTTCAAAATGGCAAACCTTTGAAGCACAGATGATTCTCAACACTCAGTTTATCACCAGCTGTCCTGTAACTTTATAGCTGCTACTTAATAAATCTTATCAAACTAAAAGCTTTAAGTAAATATGGTCGGAAGTGGTGATTATCATATGTTGGAGCACAAACTAATTTTAAGCTGACAGAGTTGCTTTTTTATTAATGTTTTAATAGACCCCTTGCACATCTTGCCACCTAAATTTTGCTGACAGTCTGAGTGAATTGCACTGCTCCTACTGTGGCTATTTCAGAAATGCTTGTCTTCAGACTCCTGGCATCCTTTTGTTAGGGAATGTTTAGAGCACAGACTGGGGTAGCTCCTTACTGGCAAATATCAAATCCAGCCTTAATGTTGAAGTACCTGGCACATGTCAACATCTCAGAAGTGAGAAAGGTTTTTAAAAGGTCCTTTATTTTTCCTATTTCCTTCATGGTGTAACTTGAACTGGCTGGCAGTCAGTGAGTTCAACTGGTATTCCAACCAAGGATTTCTTGACTGTCAGTCATTTGAGATAGTCATCTGGTGGTGCCATCCTTAAATGGCTGAGAACTTCCTAAGATCTAATGTCACAATGGTTTTGGTTGTTTTGGTTTTATTTCTTGATTTTTTGTTGTTGTTTTTTGTTGTTTTTTGGGTTTTTTTAGCTCTTACAGCTAAAATCACTGTTCTATTTCAAATTCTCCAGTACTTGTCAAAAGATACTTGACCTGGGTTTACACATGATATTTGTGGATGAGAGCTTGAGTTAGGCATTAAGTTCTGACTGATTGAAATCCTTGAAAGCTAAAATTAATCAGAAATTGAAGCTTTCAAGACATTGCCCTTTTGATTCCCAATGTATGAGGAAACAACACGCAGAGGAGAGCAATGAGCTCCAGTTAGCATTTCTCATACTATCATCTTTTAGATGGATAGTTTCATTCCATTTCCAAGATACATTGCTGAGGAGGGATGGCTACCTTGATTTTACAATGTATGCAAAGAAGCATTTATTTTTCATTTAGTTACAATCAGAGGAGAAGAATGTATACAAGTTGTGTGCATAACTTACTATTTTTTTTTTTTTAAAGCCAGCTAGAGGAATTACTGGTTCTTGGACCTCTTTACTGCTTGTTTATCTCCTTGTACATTATGTTAAATAGGGTGAATATGGTTCTCTGATATGATCCAGTTGCACTGACTAAAGTGAGATATTGCTGTCTTATGTTTGAAAGACCGCCTGCTCTGAATTGCTGTAGATTTTTAAATCCTGAATACTGCATCTTTGGATAATGGTAAAGCCCACTAAGGCTGATTCCAAATGCTGTCAGACAGTCAGCCTCTCCTGGTAAAAGCCTTTTTTGGTTATAACAACAGCTGTGTTGAAGCCTAGTGGATTAGAAAAGCTTCCCAGCATTTTCTGAAACTCCACTTAGTCTTTTCTTGCAGAAACAAAATGCACTAATTCCTATAAATTATAACAATATTAACCCTTCAACTGTTCCTCTTGAATCTGACAGTACTTAAACAAGAGGGCAGTATGTATCAGTCCACTTAAGTCTTTCAGAAATAAGATGGATCTGTGTTAATTGTCTTTACAACTTTGAATCCCAAGTTCTATGCGTGTTCTGTGTCTTTAATGCTTCTCTGAAATGAAAGTGGGAGGGTTGCTCTGTGCTTAGATGTTAAGGAAAGCACGTGAGCAGGGTAAGAAGAGGTTCCTTTTACTTATTGGAGAGGTTGAAAAAGAGATGAGAGGTATTTTATCTGCTTCAAGTCAGAATACTGAGTAATGCTCACAATTAATTATTTTGCTGGAGGTGAGAGGTGCGTTCAGTTGCAAAGCTTTCAGATCAGTAACTCTTTATCCAAGGAAGAAGCAGCTTCTTTAGACATACTCTGCAAGCATTACCTTCATATTTCGATTCCATTTTTGACCGAGGATTAAATTTGGTAATTAACAATGCTAACTTATGTGACTTCCAGACCTCAGAGCAGTATCTATATTAGGGCTTTGTCCTTAATATTCCTGTTGTTATAATTCAACTCAGTTCTTTTTTGATCCCTCTACTAGTAAAAAAATAAACAGGTACTGATAATTGGTTCATGTTTAGATTACATTTTTTTTTCAGCTGAGATTTACTAATAGAGAAGTGGTAGATACTTGCTTTTAAAAGCCCAGATCATGGTTGGATATTGTTGTAAAAACACTGTACCTCAGTTTGAACTAGGTACAGAAGTTTCTGTTGGAGTAGTAAAGTTATCCTTATTAAATTGTCCTTCATTTGTTTTTGTGTCTTAACTTGATGTTACAATTATTTTAGGACTTGAATTAATTTAAAATTAAGGTCAGTATGTCCAGCCCTACAAAAGTCAGTCTTCAGTTGTCCACCATCAGCCCATTCTTATTGAAATTAATTAAAATCTTGAATATTTGTACTAGCTTATTCACTTATTAGGTGGTAGAATGGATTCCTGGAATTCTTCAGGTGGAAGGCAGAGAACTTCTAAAGTGAACCAGATAACTTGTGTTCTTTTATCAGCTTTCAAATCTATCTCCCAATAAGGCTGAGTCTCTCCAGGAGAATGTAGATGTATTTACTGCTTGGAACTTTGTAGTTAATGATATTTGGCTGTCTAATTCTAATAACTTGCATGTGTGCTATGTTTGCTTGCTTTTCAATAGCTGACAAAAGCTATAGGAGATCTTGGGGTTTGTTTATAAAAATTGCTGTTTAAAAAAAAAAGACTGGTGAGAGAAATCTGTCAGGCTGTGAACTGACTAGAATCAATAAAGATCCCAGCTTTTTGTCTAAAATAATTGTTTAAATAGTTCTTAATGAAAGGAATTGGGTAGCATGTGTATTTTCACATTGCTCTCCTCCAAGCAACACAAATTATTAAAATACCCTACATTTCAGCAAGGCTGTTTGGGAAATGTGTTACCCTGGTTTTAATTTAAATAACATTAAGTTAGTGTTTAAATAACATTAGTGATTGCTCAGCATATTAATGCCTGACTTCAAAGGTTAGCAGAATTTGAATTGCTTGCATTGTTTTGTTTAATTACAGCTTTATAAAATGTAGATACCTGCATTAAAGGCTGTCATTGGATCTAGGTGTGGTTTCAACGACATAACAAAAAGAGGAGGAAGACAAGTAAATATGTGCACAATTTAAATCTTAATTAAGATGCTTTACTGTTCTGGGAAGAGATGTTGTCCATGCAGATTCTGCTCTTCCTCTGTTTGCTCTTAGCTTCTGTTTGTTTTCATTAGTTGAACTAAAATAAGAAATGAATCCCTCAGACTGACCAGTTTCTGTCTCTCTATTATATACACATTGTAATTGCTTTTAATCTCATCTCCTGCATGTTGTTAATGCTGTACACAAATGCAGTTGAAATATTTTCTTTGGTGTTGTACAGCATGATGCAGTTCATTCCCCTTTCTATTTACCTCTCCTTAGCTATATAATGCATTACAACTGGAAAAAACTGAGTTTTTGGGAATTGAGTCTGTTTGCATATAAAAATCTGATTTTTTTTTTTCTGTGAGTCTTATAAGAAATGTCCTGCTTGGAGAGTCTCAGACAGTATTTTCCTGTGTTTATTCATGTTACTTTGCTTTATTTTATAAGTGGATATTGATTTCTGATGTGTTGTTACACTTTAATGTTGAATAAATCTGACTTTCATTTTGAAAAGTGAAACCGTGTTAGTGAAAATGTTATGTAATGTTAATTCATCTTGGACTGTTCCCAGAGTATATATAAACTTAGATATTTTTTTTATTTTTTTTATTTTTTTTTTAAAGCCTAAGATAATTTTTTGTTGTTCTGCTTAGGATTCAGGCCAGTATTTCATTGGTTCATGCTATTCTTAAAGCTTGACAGCAATATTACTGGGAAAAGAAAAATGCAAGCAGTTGTTTTGGCATCAGAGTGCTATGGTTGGGCTTGGAAGCTCTGAATCTTACTGGTTTTGCTTGAAACCTTTCTGAACTGAAGTTGTTTTATGTTTTGGATTTTTTGTGGGGCTTTTTTCTTCCAAAGAAGTGTGAAAAGCCTTTCCAAATGACTGCTGGAATACTGCAAAGCTTTGTGGTTTTGCATGTGACAATTAGTTTGAGAACTTGTGGCTGTCAGACAAACAAACAAAAACTATAGATCAAGAATAGCTTTTAAAAAGTGGCTTCTCTTGTAAGCAAATTCCTACCTAGGTGGAAGCAACAAGCTTGCAGAGAGATAATTGTGTTTAGAAAACGTGGACTGCAAAATAAATTAGTTACTTTTTCCTATTTTTATAGTATGTTTGTTTTTATAGTGTTTTATGGTTTTCACTTCAGTTTGTCCTCAGTGGTTTTGGTGAAATGGTGCTGAGTCTTTATCAATGGAAAAGCATAAAGGCTGGCAAAGCCCAAATCAGGCTGGCAATCAGGTTGGCAAATCTTGAGCTAAATACCTTTCTGTTGGGAATCTACTATTAATTTCTCCTGTGACTTTTGATTGAGTTGTTATAGCTCATAAGAAATTTCTTATTTTACTGCAAGACTTGGCACCCAAGCAAGTGGAGCACAGAGTGTTGTAATCCCATGGGATATTACTGAGCTTTGGTTAATTAACAGCTGCAGCAAGCTGCTATTCAGTCACTGGAGTCAGGTGGGGTTTTTTTCCTAGATGAACAGCTTTTGATTACTATTTAATTAAAGTCCTTACCTGTCAGATTTAGGGTTTTAACCGGCAGTTCCATCAATTGCAGTGGTTGGTGGCATTGCTTGTGAAATTCTATAGCATCCTCCTTCCCTTCTGTGAGATGGAGAAGGTGGAATATGGCTGAAATGGGACAGCTCATCTCTTACGTCATTCCTAAGGACAGGCTGATGAAGGTGATTCTGGGTCAGTTTCATAAAAGTCTTCCCATACTCCCTTTTCTGTTGAGTGCCATGTAAGGATATGCTAAGTATCTGCTAATGTAGTTATGCAGCAGAAAATATTTCTATATTCAAGGAATTTATTTTTATTTGAAATTCAGCAGTTTCCTCTCAGCGTGGTGCTGCAGTACTTGTCTGCTTCAATCTCATTTCTTTTCTACTCTGTACTAAAAATTACCACTTCCCCCCAGTGTTTCCAAGAGGAAGGTAAATGGTGAACTCATGAGTCTAAAATAAAAATGTAGTTAAGTTCTGAAGGCCACATTTTGTCCATAATCTAAGAGGCCTTTCAGGCAGTGTCTGATAGTATTCTGGAAGTAATTTCTGGAGACCTTATGCTGGATTTGCATTTGCTCTGTATGCTCCTTATATTTTATAAAGCTACTCATTGTTCTCTTTTTCTTACTGGTTTTATAGAGAGGAAGCTAAGGAATATGTTCCTATTCCCATGCTCCTAAAGAGGAGTGTGAATGAAAGTACTGCTTTTCGGGGGGAAAAAAAAAATCTATTTTGCTTTTTGCTCAACCTATAGAATGTCTTAATATTTTTTGTAGAAATTCTAGAGAAAATCGTTTGACAAAGATTAAAAAAAGTCAGAAATAATTTTCTATTTCTGATGATATCTCCAATGTCATATGTCAGGAATGCTTCAAGATAGGTAGCTACCCTGAATCTCTGTAAGAAAAGCAAACAAATAAACATGGTAGTTTAAAGTGTTTTATTTTTCTAGTATGCTCTTGCCTTTTTAGAGCATAAAGCAGCCAGGATAACTGCAGTGTACATTGGCAGAGATTTGATTAACTGATGTCTGTGGAGACATAAGAAACACCAAAAGATTACAAAAATTTTTTTATAACCAGAACTAAGTGAAGGGCTTCTGAATGTGGCTTTTTCTGATGAGGTAGTGAAACTATTGTTTGGCCAAAGGTGTACTTTAGGTTTGTATTTTCTGCTTTGATGTACAAGTTCAGGTTTGTAAACTCTGATTATAGTACACCTCAGCAAACTGTTGTCTACATCAGCCCTGGGAGACCTCTGCTGCTTTGCTCTTGTCAATGTATCTCCTCATGTTACATGTAAAACTAAGTTTTTTGGCAGGTTCAAAGCTGTTTTTAATTGGAAATGGTTTTTAATTTGGAATTTCTTTCACTGAAACATTGAGACTTTTTCTATCTAAATCACACCAGTATAAATTAAGAAAAAGCACAACTCAGAGTAGTGGGAATAAAGGAAAACAGTGGGTCCTATTGAAAAGACTACAAAATGAAGTGTTCATGCCACAGCAGCAAAGAGTTAAGAAACCAGAAGGCCCAACATGCTTGCAGAGCTGGTGGGAACAATGAAGACACCTCAAGGCTCCACGTAAGATTTATCATTGGACTTCTTTACAGATGGAAAAGATGGAATGTGCATAAAAAAGGGCAGAAGAACAATCCAGTGATCAGTTTTGATAAATCTATGTTAGAAATGTCAGCTACTCTTTCCCTAGAATGCTCTACATGTAATTTACAACCCAGGGAAGGGACTTTGCAGCTGAATATAGACTTTGGTGTTGAGCTGCTTTTCAACTTGAGTGTGCATGGTGTCAGGATTGGAATTGGAGGCATAGAAAATTCAGTGATGAAGACATTTGAAATACGGCCAGTTGTGGAAGGTGATCATTATCTGCCATGATGCTTGTAGAGAACAAACTTTGCTCTATTTGAATCAATCACAGTGAGAGCATTGGAGCAAGCTAAAAAGAGCCCAGCCAGGCTCCTCTACATGGCTGAAGAGAACCCTGCTGTTCAGAGCCCCCACTAACAGCACTGAATGGTAATAATTTGAGGAATCTATGTAAAGTATGGAGGAATATATGGAGATCCTGCAATTTAAAAACAAAAGTTCATCAGGAGTCCTGTGAAGGTGCTCAAAAGCAGAAATTCCTGCTGGCATTTTCTCTTAAATGCAGCTAAAAACCATATTCTTGCTCCTGGGAGTGTAGCACAGAATATGGGTCTGCTGCTTATGCTCCCCCTGTTTTATCTAGAGCTGTTGAAATTAAGTGTAAGATCCCAAATAACAGATATTCATTCATTCCTTTAGATTCTCATAGATATACTCATCACCAAAATGTGGAGTATTTGCCTCAAGCTGCTTGCCTGCCATACACATGAAGGTAAAAAGAGATGAGTTTTAGTTCTGAAGACTGTCTCATCTTTTTTTTTCTGCCAGATGTTTCAGTATTCCTGAAACAGTTCTGAGATGTGTACAGAAATAATTCGGCCTTCCTTGGCACTAATTTTCTCCAACTGCTAAGGCTATTTAGGATTTGTATTTCCTGTAGTTAGGAATTCTCAAGTGTCCTGTTTTCCAAGGGAGCTCACACAAACCTATTATCAAAGAGCTGTGATTGATTTTGTTGCATTACAACCAGACAGTAATTTTCTTCTTTTGTTCTGGAGGGAGAAGGGGGCGTATGTTTTCCATCCCTTTAAAGATGCCCTTCATTTCCAAGCACTCGAAGCTGGCATATGTTAAATTCTGAACATCAGTGGAGAAAGCAGCACTGTAATTCACACATTTTGATTTGACAGCTAGGTCGCAAATATGCTAACATTCAACTTGTTGGTTATTATTGCTGCTCCTTTTCACAAGGGAAAATTAGTATGCACGTTAGAGGATGACTTCTCTGCAAGGAATTATATAAATTAGGCAGGCAGCTCAATTTCTTAGCTGTTTGTGAAAAAGCCTTTTATTTCATACTGTATTCCTTGCCTGGAAGAAGTCAAACATTCATTTGAACAGAAAGACTTGGAAATTAAACAAATAATTCCCTCACTTTAAATGCAGCATGAACTCATTTGAAACACTAGCTCACTGGCTCTTTCTTTCTCTCTCTTCCTCTCTCTCTTCCTCTCTCTCTTCCTCTCTCTCTTCCTCTCTCTCTTCCTCTCTCTCTTCCTCTCTCTCTTCCTCTCTCTCTTTTCTTGAGGGTCTTGCACTTGTAAATCACTGTTTTAGTGCTCTGTTCATGATAATAACATAATTTTCCTACTGAAGACTTAAGGAAGTCAGTGTAAATGTTTTTCCATGCAAGCAAAGAGGGAATTGAAGCCCCATCCAGCCTGGTCTTGAACACTTCCAGGGAGGGGGCAGCCTGTTCCAGTGTCTCACCACCCTCATACTAAAGAATTTCTTCCTAATATGCAACCTAAATCTATCTCTTTCAATTTAAAACTGTTACCCCTTGTCCTATCACTCCATACCCCTGCCCAGCTCTCCTGTAGCCCCTTTCAGGTACTGGAAGGCTGCTATAGGTCTCCCTGGAGCCTTCTCTTGTCCAGGCTCAACAACCCCAACTCTCAGCCTGTCTTCATGGGAGAGCTGCTTCAGCCCTCTCATCATCTTTTTGGCCCTCTTCTGGTCTCCTTCCAAGAACTCTATATCCTTGTGTTGGGGGCTCTAGAACTGGACACAGGACTCCAGGTGGGGTCTTGTGAGAGTGGAGTAGAAGGGGAGAATCGCCCCCCTTGAGCTGCTGGCCATGCTGCTTTTGATGTAGCCCAGAATATGGGTGGCTTTCTGGGCTGTCAGTGCACATTGCTGGCCCATGTTGAGGTTTTCATCAATGAACATCCCCAAGTCTTTCTCCTCAGGGCTGCTCTTAATCCATTCTCCACCCAGCCTGTAACTGAGCCTGAGATTTCCCTGACCCACGTGCAGGACTTTGCTCTTGGCCTTGCTGAACGTCGTGGTGTTTGCACAGGCCCACCTCTCAAGCTTGTCAAGGTCCTTCTGAATGCTAATATAAATTACTATTACTCTGCACTATTGCAAACAATTTACCTGTCTTTAGTGAAAATGAGGAAGTGTGCTGGTGTTTATTTCTCAGTATTAAGGCAGAGCAATAATATCTTGTTCATAACTGTGAAGAAGTTTGCTTCAGGAACCTTTCTTTACCTCTCCAGCTTAAGTGGTGATGGCTGCTCTGGAAATACTTTACAAGTCTTTCAAAGCTGCTTTTAATGAAGCAGGAGGACTTTGTTCTTTTCTGTTTCAGCAGCCAGATAAAGGTGCCCCAGCTGAGCTTTCCCAGTGCACTCCAAGTTACTCTGTGGTTGCTTTGCCACCCAGCCCAGAGCACCTCAGCCAGGTTTGGTCTAAATGAAATAGCTACTGCCTAGCACAGCAACCTTGACAGTAATAAGACAGGAGGAAAAAGAAATTTAAAAAAAAAAATTCAAAAGAAAGTTGACACTATCTGCTTCAAACTCAACTTCAGTGGTATCTGTGTGGTTTTATATATACAAACATATATATGGGTAAGATAAATATATGGCCAATGATCCATGTAAGTTCCTAGTAACACCTTAGAGCAATGAATCTTTCAAGTGAAAAATTCTGTTTGCCCTTTGTCACTCTAAGTGAGAGATTTCTGTTGGTTTACTGGCCCTTCAAAGGTGTGTATCAACAAGGGTGTAGGACCTCTGGGTCTTTGCCTTAATGAATATAAATAGATAACGTAGTATGTTTAAACTTTGGGTAAGAAGTTGAAACCTAGTTCTTATTGTCACTTACTTGCTTTGTGACTCCAGATAGTTCAGTTCTCTAGAATAAAGACAGTAGTGACTGGCTTGCTGCAAAGGGTTGAATCAATGATAAGATTCTGTTAATTTTAGATACTATTCTGGTATTCTAGATATTATTAGTAATTCACCATATTAAGCAATAAAAACTCTTTTAAGAGCTAAGTGCTTTCTCTTGCAAAGAGCAGTGTTGATTTTCAAAGCTACATTAAAATCTTCTCTTTCAGGATACTCAAACCTGTGCATTTGCAAGGGGTGGAGGGGGGTGAGGGGTAGGGTAGTGTGGGGCAGTCGTGAGTGGCAAGTGAAATGAAAAGCCAGAAAGAATACAATACAAAAAGCAGTTAAACCTTCCTTGATCTTTTAATAGGGAGTTTCAAAAATCGACATGATGGGGGACAGGAAAAGACACAATTCTACTGAGAATGTAAAATGTAAGTGGTATGGGACCATCACAAAGACTTTCAGCAGTACTCTATATATACTTCACCTCGTGTGTTGCTAGTTCTTTAGAAAAGCTCTGTTAAATTAATGGAGTACACAAGCAGGAGAGAGGAATGTTCAAGCTTATCCTGTCATTGCTGCTCCTTAGCTGAGGAAATTACCATTTGGGCCTCCCCTAAAACATAATCCCTATTTCTGGAGGTTTTTTTATTCATCCTCAAAAGGAGTCTTGCCTCTTGGCTTTGCTGGGACTCAACATGCTCAGTAAGCCCACCCAGTGTTCTAGAAGTATTCTGCAATCTTATTCTGGGTGAGGTGGTTCATGATTTAACCTGCTGGTGGTTTGCACCTACTGCATGCTGTTTGAGAATATTGATTTTTGAAACATACCAGGGAACAGTCAGCTTCTTTTTAATTATTTTAAAATTTTATTTGCACCTTATTCAGTCCTTATTCACATGGACCACAAAATCACAGCACTTTTAGGATCCAAAGGAACCACTGTAGACGGACTCATGACCTCCCTGTCCTTCAGGTGCTTCGAAATGGCTGCAGGATTATTTGCTCCATCACCTTGCCAGGATTTGAGATTTGTTCTGTAGCTCCTCAGACCTTTCTCTTTCCCATTCTGGAAGATGTGACCCTTTCTGTCTTCCAGTCCTCAAGAACCTTACTCAGTCACCACAACCTTTCAAAGATAATGAATAGTGGTCTCACAGTGACAATGGCCAGTTCCCTCAGCACTTGTGACTGCATCCCTTCTCTTCTGACACCAAGTTTTCCTTGTGGTCCCAAACTTTCCCTCTGATTTCAGGGACCTGAGATTCCTGAAAGACGGATCTTGCCGGTAAGGATGGAAGCATGGAAAGTATTGAGTACCTCAGCTGTCACCATGTGCTGTGCCTCTCATCCAGCAGGCCTGCACAGCCCCTTGGCTTCCTTAAGTTGCTGATATCTCATAGAAACCCTCCTTACTGCCTTTCATGTCCCACTGGATTCAGCTCCAGATGGGTTTTGGTGTACCTAACCCCGTCACTATTCACCTGAACAGTGTCCCTTTATTCCTCCTGAGTCCCCTGTCCCTGCCACCATCTCTTGTATTTCTTTTTGATACAGGTGTCCTGGCTTTCTGCACATTGGGAGGGGCAGTTCTTGAACTTGGAGGAAGTGATCTTTGGGGGAAAAAAAAGAAAAAATTATTTTCCTGAACCCCTTTTTCTCCATGACCTTAATCCCTCCGTGTGTCTCCTCCAAGTAGGTCCCTGACCAGGCTGAAGCCAGCTCTCCTGGAGTTCAGGGTCCTGCCTTGTTCCTTCCTCTGGATCCTGAACTCCACACCTCCAAGTGGCTGCAACCAAGGCTGCCCTCAGCCTTCACACCCCCTGGCCTGGGTCTGGCTGGCAAGGAGTTAATTTTCTTTACACACAGCCTGTTTGGTGGTGTGTTTTGGATTTGTGAGGCTGATAACACAGCATCCAGGCCTTCTCTGATCCTCACAGTGAGTAGCTTAGGGCTAGACGAGAGGCTGGGAGGGGACACAGCTGACCCCAGCTGACCAAAGAGTTTGTTCATACCCTGTGACACTGTGCTCAGCAATGACACTGGGGAGAAATTTTCTACAGGTTACTGTTGCTTGGGGACCAGCTGGGCATTGGTTGGCTGGTGGTAAGTCTTTACATTCCTGTATATTTATTTATTTATTTCCCCCTCTTCTTTTCCCACCCCTTATTAGGCTGTCTTTAACTCAATCTGCAGGTTTTCTCACTTCTGCCTTCTGTTTCTCTCTTCTCCCTGGGGGGGTGGTGTGGTACTGAGTGAACAGCTGTGTGGGGCTGAGCTACCGTGGGGGTTAAAACACAAAATCACAACACTCCTGGTGAGTTGTTCTTTCTCTGTAAGCAGAGCACCTTCCCTTGTTGGCTGCCTGATCACTGGTATCAGAAAGTCATCAGTCAGATCAATCAGATGCAGTCCTGAAGCATCCTCAGCCACTTGAGCACTACTGTGTTGTCCCTCCACCATGTACAGGAGTGTTTCAAGTCTGCATGAGGACCAGAGCCTGTGCATGTGAAGCTTCTTCAGCTGTCAGAAGGCAGCCACAAAAATCCAGTGCTTCCTGCTGACTGGGTGGTTGACAGCAGATGCTCACTACAGCAGTACCAGTGTTTTGACCTCCACAAGGATTCTGACCCACAAGCTGCCACCTGGCTCATTACCCATCCCCAGGCAGAGCCACAGATCCACCTCTCACCATCGTTCCCTGTATCCACCCACTGCAGCACCTGAGATGTGTATGTAAGTTCTCCCACCATGTTTCCAGGGTCCCAGTGAGATCGTAGCCCCACAGCTGCACACAGATCTCTTAAGTCTTGCTGCCTGTGCAGCATGCTGTGTGTTAGCCCCCAGGCTCAGTCGTGCTTTCTTCCTGTTGATATCATGATGATGCCATAAAGAGCTATCAGAGCACAAAACACACCAGTTGGTGGAACTCTGGGGACGTGTCCTTCAGTGTGTTTTGCTCCAATGGAGATGAAATGAAAAGGAATTGTGGAGGACAATGCATTCTGGTTGCTGCTCTCTGCTCTGGAGATCCACTGTGCTTATTTACTCCAGCTTCCTAACAATAGAAAGTGATTTGCTCCCCCAGGGAGTCAGAAACCATCAGTGTGGGACTGAGAAACGTGATGGAGGTTGAGAGAGGAGAATGTTCTCTGACTGGTGAAGGGGAAATGTCAAGTGAAAGAACTTGAGGGATGGGGTGTTTGGAGGAAGTGTGATACCCAGAGGGCAATGATTTGAAGTAGGTTACAACTGACCAATTTGAAAAGCAAGGTGAATGCACACAGGGTGAGGAAGAGATCAGAATAAACAGAAATGATAGGAATGAAAAATGTTAATACATAATCCCACAAGTCACAAGAAAAGAGAAGAAACTAATACTTTTTAAAAGTATCTATGCTCCACAAATGAAGTGCTCTGTTCTGAGTAATCCTTGACTTTACTTTTTGTCCTGGGATGTATGCAGGTTGATGTGATCTGAAATAGAAGCCTCCAAATAGGAGTCATTGTGCTTTCAAGGACTTGCTTCTCTATCCTTCACTTCAGTGGCTTACTTTTGTGCATCCCTTGGGTGTGATAATGACATTCTGTGAATCATAACAGCAGTGCAGAGCTTAATTAATGTTTGCAAAACAATTAGATCCTCAGATGAAGTGTGTTATGTGCATCCAGTGCAACATATTATTGCCCATAAGTGCAGGCTATATTTTGTTTCAGCAACAACTCATTCTTGGTGCTTTTCCTATTGCAATATCAACCAATGGAGCAAGGTCACGATAGGTCATACCAAGGTCCAGCTATCTCACTCACTGATCTCCAGGAACAGCAGGTGTTTAAGCAGGAGAACTGTAAAAAAAGATGCTGGCAAACCCTCTTGGCTTTCAACAACAAACGTATTAAAGACATTGTGATCCATTTGTTATATGCATAACCTGCCTCTGAAGGGAATTCTTGCCTGTATTTTTTTAACCAGGGCTTGGTGAGCCAGGGAATAAACCCTGCTTAACCTCCATAGGGTGTTCTCCTCTGTATGAGAGAGAGGAACTAGAAGAATTTTTACTCTGTTGAGTTGGAAGTAAATCTCCCTCTACCACAATGACAAATGTATTTCAGTCACAAGAGGAAAAATTATGTGCTATTTGGTACCTTGACATAACTGCTCATGGAATAGCTCAGCATATGTCCTTTCACCCCTCAGAATAGGATGATTTATTGCTTTAAATTTTTATCTGATTTATCTGAATCTTTAAAACCATAGGTTCATATCCAAAGAGACATCAGTTCTTCACCCCTCTGAGCAGAACTAGAGGTAGATAGATTAATTCATATTTATGAGATGCTAAAATTCTAGCTTTTATATAAATTAAAGATCATCAACTCTTTGTAAGGAATTGCTTTGCCTTGCCATTACTTCACTTTTCCTCTCTCAGCTAATGGACAGTGTTTTACATATCAGCTGGCAGCAGTTTTTTGCCTCAGAAATAGTAATACTTGAAAATGTGAATTTTATATGTGTGTGTGTGTGTATGAACTGGAACCATTTTTCTCCTAAAATGGGTTACTATTTCTTTTTTTTTCACAAATAGACCAATTCCTAATTTAAAATCTTTTTAAGGGATTTCTATCCCATTTATATGGGGAAACGGAAAACTACTTTGTGAAGTTTTGGAAATATTTGTAGATGAATATAAAGAATGGACCAATAAAAATGTAAATGATCTAAACTGTATTTATTATATATTTCACCTAGTTCTCTCGCAATGCTGCTGATTTTGATAGCAAAAGCTTACTAAATATTTTGTGGCACAGTTTAAAAAAATGAATAAACCCATAAAATTTGCATTTAATTATCTGTCATGGTAGGTATCTTCCATTTCAAATTAGTCAAGCAGATAGTGCATGTTCCCAAAAATCTTGTTATCTTGGTCCTGGATTTTACTCTAGGTGGCAGGGTTGTTCTATCTACAGCACGTGAAGAACAGATTAAGAAACAAAAAAACAGTCAATGATGTATGCCTCTCCAGTGCAGATAATTTTTGTTTCCTAAATCGGCTTCCTTGCTTTTCCAATAGTGTCAAATTTATCAGTAAGCAGGTAGAATTCATAGGCTGTGTTTTTTTTTTTAAAAAAAGGGGGGGAAGAGCCTTTCTTCATGAAAACTGCCTGACTCAATTAGAAGTTGCAGAATATTTTGTAAAGTATAATTGCTATGAAATGCTAATATTTGGAGCAATGTTTAGGGAATGTGTCTGAAGTGCCACATCTGGATAGTTTCCTAGGAGGGGGTGATGCTGGGAGAAGAGTTAATCTTTCCAACAGTGTTGTTAAATTCGTGGCATATGTAGGACTTAAATTCTAACACCAAAAACATGTTAATCAAGGAGCTGGGGCACTTCAGACACATTTGTAAGGAAAGAGGTCTTTAAGGCTAGAATCCTCACTTGTATGCTGAGCAAGAGTGGGTTCTGCCTTTCATGTGCATAGTAAGAGCTTAGAAAGATGGAGTTGGTCTGATGGTTATCTACAGAGACACTGACAAAATCTCCCCCCTAGATCCTCTAATAAAAAAAAATTTTGGTTTGGAACATTGTATACAATTTCTTTGTTACCCAAAGCATAGTCTCGTGTCCTCCTGGCTGTATTCCCGAAGTTTAGATTACAGGGGAAAAAAAATAAATGTTTTCAGAAGGAGGGAGAATTAAATTGGACTCTTTAGGAGATCAGATGTTTGAAACTCTTTCTGGAGCTCTGGAGGGGAATAGAGAATTCCAAAAATGTCATGTTTTTTTTCTTTCTCCACCTTTAATGATGCCAGGTCTTCTGCTTAGTAGGTGTTTTCACTGCCCATGTTGTTAAACTCCTTGGCCAGCGTGTTACTATATTATTCCTACTCCTAAAAAAAAAAACTATACAGGAAAAATTCTGTCACTGTGCTTCTCATTTGTTCTAAATTTTCTAGCAGGATTGTTATTGTGGAAGTTTAAAGAGCTATTATGTGGTACTACTCCAGAGACTGGCATTGCCTTTCTTTGCAAGGTTGGTCGAGTTAGCTGGGCACATAACTACTGGCACACAAGGGAAATAATAAGTTTTCTTTAAAAATTATTCTGCATTGGATGAAAAGCTTTCTACATTTTTAGTGATTTAAAAAGAGAGTGAAACAGCTACAGCAAAGTTTTAAAAAGTATAATTAATTTTTTTTTTACCTTCTCCTCACAGTAGAACTGTTGACGAAATGCTTGCCTTTGGTAGGTGGAATTTCTAGACCTTTTTTTCCCCCCCTCTAAGACTGGCTTATTGCAGTACTATCTGCCTTGTATTTTGAGTTGAAAACAACCTTTACCCTCTCTGAGCATGCTATACTCACACTTCCCTCCCTGAAGGATTCTTTGAAATCAAATGGAGCCACTTTGTACATGCAGGGATTATAGATTCTCAATTTGAGTATGAATACTGTCCTGAGCTCCCCAGGAGAGCAAGAATAGAGGGGGGGAGACACCCGTGGTAATTTATTCATTGATACTTTTGAAGTGCATTTTTTCACTTGATTTCATTTAGCTTCAGTGGGAAGTTTGTAAGGGTTAAGTGGGAGTGCATGGGGCTGTGTCACACTAACTGTGGCAACATTTATTTCTGTAAGACTGGCTGGTCAAGCTCTTCTGTTCAAGAAAAGCGTAAATGATAGGAAAACCATATTGTGAAGGGGTTTTTTTAACTGTAAAAAGCAAAAGGAAATTTTAATGTCTGAAATTTTTATTGTACAAGTTTCAGGAAAATACAAATATTTGAATTTATGAAAAAACTGCCTGTCAGCTTGGCTGAATTATTCTTAAATATTTTTAAACAACAGTGGCAGAATGTTTTGAGATTCAGCTTTATTTATGTACAACTCCTCAAATCCTACAAATTTAGCATTTCTGTAGACTATAAAAACAGCTTTTCACTGACTAAAACTGGTATGAATCTGTACTCTTACTGCTTCTATAAAAATAATTCAGCCCAACTACTCAATACAATTGAAGACTGCCTTCAGTTGCTCAAGTTGTCAGAATTTTTTTGTGTTTACTTAAAAAAAAAAGTAATCAGTGACACATTTGTAGGAATATTTTGATTCTCAAGGGATTTTTGGCACTCTGCATGCTAACTAGTGCTACTGCAGTGCAACCATTTATCATCAGGGAGTCTTGAAGGTCTACAGCATTAATGCTGCTATGCACTGCTTGATGTGACAAGCCTGGTGTTTCTAAAGATTACTCATCCCCTGTTGTCAATGGGAAAGGTCACACAAAACTGAATTCTGCTTAATGTAATCATATTTCTTAATTTGTATTTTCTTAATTTTAAACAAAATACTTTCTCCTTGCTATAGGACAATTGAGCTAATCCTCTTGAGCTCATAACTGCAATTCTTGTGCTGTTCTATTTTGGGAGAATGGGTTTATATTATCACTTCTCTGTACAACTACTCAGAGGTCACCTTTTGCGACATCATTTTTCTTCTTGCTTGTTCCAGTCACTATGAGAAGATTCTGTTCTCTGTGAAGTGGGAAGCTCTATGTAATATTGTTTAATGTGTTTTCCACAGGGGTTTGCTACCAAGTAACATAAAATGATGTTCAGGAGGTGATGGTTTCTACCTTTGTAGCTGCTCTCTGTTCTAGAAGAATGTCATACTTTTACATCTTTTTAATGTTAATGAAGCTATCTTACAAAAGGTTTTTGACTTTGCGTTTTATGAAGCTATCTTACAGAAGGTTTTTGACCTTGCATTTTATCCTGGAGAAAGCAGAAGACAAACCTTTACACTCACTGCTTACCAAGTATTGCACACAATTTTATTTAT
This sequence comes from Florisuga fusca, assembly GCA_038090715.1. NCBI lineage: Eukaryota > Metazoa > Chordata > Aves > Apodiformes > Trochilidae > Florisuga > Florisuga fusca. Next base: position 5,841,756 of record JAAWXA010000001.1, on the reverse strand, counting down.
GTGAGCTGCAAACAGTACCGGTTCCATCCTTATGAATTGGGCATTAACAAAAAATGTCTGTGCTGCTCTCCGAGCTGTCAGTTTGTGTGCTTTGACCTTCTTTATCCATGTTCCCTCATTTTCCTTTAGCAATATTATTCCAGTGGCTTACTACTCAAAAAAAGTGATTGAAACTATTTACCTTGCCTCTTGAAACCAATGTGCTGTGGTTTTGTCTGCAACACCTTGGTGAGCTGCCTTGCTCTTGTGGAGCCCACTAGGACAGAGCCTGGCCAGGATGCCTCTAAAGCTGGCTGCCCAGGGAGGCTCTTGTGTTTCCAGTCAGAAAAAGAGCCTTTGAAGGAAGTTCTGTTACCAGCCGATAGACGGAAAAAATAATTTAAACTTGAGTAATTCTCAAAATATTATCTGAGGAAAGATGTATAGCCTGTGCTGCATCTTAAATCCAGTTGTTAGAAGAAATCTTAAAATTCAGTAAATGCTGAAGATGGAGTAAATGCTAAACTTCCATGTGTTAGTGAGGGTTGCTCACAATAAAGATGCTCTGTACTCAGAGCAGGGCTGTTTAACAGCTTTGTTGGCAGCATGGACAGTGGAATCAAATGCACCCTCAGCAAGTTTGCAGATGACACCAAATTGTGTGGTGAAGTCAACACGTTAGGGGGAAGGGATGCCATCCAGAGGGACCTTGAGAGGCTTGTGAGGTGGACTTGAACAATCTGCATGAGGCCCAACAAGGTTAAGTTCAAGGTTCTGCACCAGGGTGAGGCAATCCCATGCACAGATACAGGCTGGGAGGAGAAAGGATTGCAGACAGCCCTGAGGAGAAGGATTTGGGGGTGGCGGTGGATGAGAAGCTCAACATGAGCCATCAATGTGTGACTGCAGCTCAGAAACCAACTGAGTCCTGGGCAGCATCAAAAGCAGCACAGACAGCAGTCCAGGAGGGGATTCTCCCCCTCTGCTCTGCTCTTGTGAGACCCCACCTGGAGTACTGTGTCCAGTTCTGCAGTCCCCAGCATAAGGAGGACACAGAGCTCCTGGAACATGCCCAGAGGAGAGCCACTGATATCAGAGGGCTGGAGCACCTCCCTTGTGAAGACAGGTTAAAGTGGTTCAGCCTGTGGAGAAGGGGAGGCTCCAAGGTGACCTTATAGCAACCTTCCAATATCTGAAGGGGCTATAAGAAAGCTCGGGGAGGGCTTTTTACACAGGTGTGTAGTGAGAGGATAAGGGGAAATGGGTTCAAACGTGAAGAGAGGAGATGTAGATTGGATATTAGGAAAAAATTCTTTCCTCTGAGGGTGGTGAGACACTGGAACAGGTTGCCTAAGGAAGCTGGGGCTGCTCCCATCCCTGGAAGTGCTCAAGGCCAGGCTGGATGGGGTCTTGAGCACCCTGGGCTGGTGGGAGGTGGTTGGAATCAGTCAGGGGGGATGGAACTAGATTTAAGATCCCATCCAACCCAAACCATTCTATGATTCTGTGAAATATTTTGGAATGAAAAGGTGTTTCGGTGGAGTTTCATGCATGGTGTAATATTGCTTATATATTAATTTAACATTTCATTATTGTTGGATTACTAAAAATTTGTCTCTAGCTATACTTACCTCTTAGCTTTGCCCTTAACATATGCTGCTTATGGGGCATTAACTCTCTTTATGTTTCAAAGGAGGACTAAGTTTGCTGTTCTTCCTTCAGCCTCTGGGGATCTGACAACTCTTTTCTTCATTTAAGGCACTGAGAATCAGACAGTTGTTCTGCTGGCACTGCCTGTGCTCCCATGTAATGGAGATATTGCCTAGACCCTAAATGTCTGATTTCCCTGTGTATTTTTGGTCTGAGAAATCAGGTGGCTGTGCATCTGCTTACATTTCAATGGACAGTTTTGCTTTAAAGGGAAGTAAGAATAGGATGTGTTTCATATCACAAGGACACAGTTTGTCAATTTACAGCTCTTTTAAGGAAGGTAAAGCTGAGAAAAGCAGCTTCCAGGGGTAAATAATGAACAGAGTCATAGTGGTATATTCCTACCCTCACAAGGAAGAGTCAAGGGATTTTCTTTAAAAGTGTTGCCTGGTATTTCTTGGCTGATGTAAGAGCTCATTTAACTCCAGCCTAGACCCAGTTAAGGTGTCAGCTTTATGGGAGATGAATATCAGCTTGTAGCTAGTAAGATTCAACCTTCTGCTTCAAAATCCATGCAGATGAATCATTCATCTGTTTTTAAAAGAGTGATTACCACTGGAATATTCTTTGTGATTGAAAACACCAAAGTCAAGACTGGGTAGGTGGCACACATTGGAAGCTGAAGAATCATGGGATAAAAAAAGAGGATTAATGCTGGGAACATGTGATCCCAAAACAGAATGGACCAATTTACAGGATTTTCAGGAGTTAAGGAACTTTTATTTTTTTTAAAGACAATCCAGGTGAAGATGCTAACCAGAAAATTAAATTCTCACAACAGATTTTTCCTGTCAGAGAGAGGTGTTTGTGCTTGCAGCCTTACTGAACAGTAAGTGACAGTGCTTGTGGTGAGGTTGTACCCTGGTGATACCTGGTCAGTACTAAAATATGTTTTAAAGCAATTATATTCTGTTTATCTTTTTCAGGTACTGCTCTCTGGCATGCTGTGCCCAGAGTACAAATACACTGCTGGGGAGAAGGAGGGAACAAAGAAAAGTATTTCCTGCTTCACACACGGAATCCTTCCTAAAGTTTGTTGTTGCCCTGTTGCTTTTTTTTTTCTTTTGCTTAGTATTGGACATATTATTTTTATGCAACAATTCCCTACTGTCTAAATTGGAAAATGTTGTTTGGGGTTTTTTTAAATTATTTTTGAGAATTAAGGGCATCTAGTTTTTCTACATAGAGAACTCCAGTGCTGTCCCAAGCCAGACTTTCCTGCACTCTGTTGATCTGTGTGATACCTCAAAATTAGCTTCTATAAAAGCAGAAAGAAGCAATAAGGTTGGGCTTAATCTAAGTGGTATTTAGTCATGTGCCTGAACGAGGAGTACATTTTCCTGAAGATCTTCAATAGCTCCCTTCTGAGGAGTATATCAGCCTGTGGCCAGAGCAGAGTGCTGCACCCAATGCCATTTTCTCATTACACCCAAGTTACCTTATTTCACTGTCCTAGAAAAGCTCAGGGGCTGTCACTGCAACTACTCCTCATTGCTTGGAAAGACTCTTCGGAGTTTTGGAGACTGTGCTCCCTTATTGTTAATTAAAATAAATAATTCCTCACACAGTATAGCCAATTAAAAAAAAAAAAAAAAAAAAAAAAAAAAAAAAAAAAAAAAAANTCTTTCAGAGGAGATAGGGAAATAATGATTTGCGTTCAGCAGGGCAGGCACAAGGCTTTGCCATGGCCTCAGTGCTGCTTCCTGAAGGGACTGAGTGGTGGGATGGTTACTGGTGGGACACAGGGCCCAGAGCTGAGGGCAGCAGCCAGCTCCAGCAGCTTTTGCTGCCCACCGTGGGTATTCCCAGCAGTGAGAGTGCTTCCTTTTCCTTGGCTTTTCTGCCTGGCTGTTCTTCATGCCAAGGCTATTGTTGTTGCACTGTACTTTGAGACTGTGGCATCATGTGGAAGCTGGTGGTTCAGACCATGCAAACCTCAAGATGTGGTGGGAAAAGCATGCTTGGGTAGCAATTAGTGCTTCACTGATTCATTCCTTTCATTTATTGTTTAACATTGTTGAATTTGTGGGCCCAGAGGTGTTAAAGTGCCATGGTATCACTTGATAGAAGCTTAACAAGTGGGATT
>JAAWXA010000001.1:5635187-5837963 GCA_038090715.1 Florisuga fusca | reverse complement strand
ACTCCAATGCTATGGCAGCTTGCAAAGACAGAGCAGGCAGCCCAGTATTTTGCTTGTGACTAAACCAAACACAGTTGCATGATACTGAACAATTGTGGGCGAGAATATCACAGTTTCTAATTTAGCACAACACTGCAATGAAGTACAAAGCAGTACTTGAAGTTCCCAGATGCAATTAATGCAGAGGTAGAACTGTTCTTTCCTTTTTCCATAGCTGTGCTTCAGTCTTATCTACAGATCTGAAGTATTTCTAAGAGTTTCAGAAGCACATTAACTGATGGAAGTCTATTCTTTACTTGTGGTACTTCTTATGAACAGAGGCAGATAGGCCTCAAACCAGCCAAGCACCTTATTTCCATGAAAGCAATAATCTATCAATGCATGGAAATGCCATCTGGAACCTTGGCATTTCCAATTATGTGCTGCCATATGCAGTGTTACATGACCCACTCAATTCCTGAATCAAAATTTTAGCAATAGAAAATGGAAGCATTTANAACCTAGAGGGGAATCACCAAGGTTTTCTCAGGGGTGACGGAATGGTTATAAACTGGAGCATAGGCAGTTCCATATTAATATTAGGAAAAAATTCTTTCCTCTGAGGGTGGTGAGACACTGGAACAGGTTGCCTAAGGAAGCTGGGGCTGCTCCCATCCCTGGAAGTGCTCAAGGCCAGGCTGGATGGGGTCTTGAGCACCCTGGGCTGGTGGGAGGTGGTTGGAATCAGTCAGGGGGGATGGAACTAGATTTAAGATCCCATCCAACCCAAACCATTCTATGATTCTGTGAAGTATTTTGGAATGAAAAGGTGTTTCGGTGGAGTTTCATGCATGGTGTAATATTGCTTATATATTAATTTAACATTTCATTATTGTTGGATTACTAAAAATTTGTCTCTAGCTATACTTACCTCTTAGCTTTGCCCTTAACATATGCTGCTTATGGGGCATTAACTCTCTTTATGTTTCAAAGGAGGACTGAGTTTGCTGTTCTTCCTTCAGCCTCTGGGGAGCTGACAACTCTTTTCTTCATTTAAGGCACTGAGAATCAGACAGTTGTTCTGCTGGCACTGCCTGTGCTCCCATGTAATGGAGATATTGCCTAGACCCTAAATGTCTGATTTCCCTGTGTATTTTTGGTCTGAGAAATCAGGTGGCTGTGCATCTGCTTACATTTCAATGGACAGTTTTGCTTTAAAGGGAAGTAAGAATAGGATGTGTTTCATATCACAAGGACACAGTTTGTCAATTTACAGCTCTTTTAAGGAAGGTAAAGCTGAGAAAAGCAGCTTCCAGGGGTAAATAATGAACAGAGTCATAGTGGTATATTCCTACCCTCACAAGGAAGAGTCAAGGGATTTTCTTTAAAAGTGTTGCCTGGTATTTCTTGGCTGATGTAAGAGCTCATTTAACTCCAGCCTAGACCCAGTTAAGGTGTCAGCTTTATGGGAGATGAATATCAGCTTGTAGCTAGTAAGATTCAACCTTCTGCTTCAAAATCCATGCAGATGAATCATTCATCTGTTTTTAAAAGAGTGATTACCACTGGAATATTCTTTGTGATTGAAAACACCAAAGTCAAGACTGGGTAGGTGGCACACATTGGAAGCTGAAGAATCATGGGATAAAAAAAGAGGATTAATGCTGGGAACATGTGATCCCAAAACAGAATGGACCAATTTACAGGATTTTCAGGAGTTAAGGAACTTTTATTTTTTTTAAAGACAATCCAGGTGAAGATGCTAACCAGAAAATTAAATTCTCACAACAGATTTTTCCTGTCAGAGAGAGGTGTTTGTGCTTGCAGCCTTACTGAACAGTAAGTGACAGTGCTTGTGGTGAGGTTGTACCCTGGTGATACCTGGTCAGTACTAAAATATGTTTTAAAGCAATTATATTCTGTTTATCTTTTTCAGGTACTGCTCTCTGGCATGCTGTGCCCAGAGTACAAATACACTGCTGGGGAGAAGGAGGGAACAAAGAAAAGTATTTCCTGCTTCACACACGGAATCCTTCCTAAAGTTTGTTGTTGCCCTGTTGCTTTTTTTTTTCTTTTGCTTAGTATTGGACATATTATTTTTATGCAACAATTCCCTACTGTCTAAATTGGAAAATGTTGTTTGGGGTTTTTTTAAATTATTTTTGAGAATTAAGGGCATCTAGTTTTTCTACATAGAGAACTCCAGTGCTGTCCCAAGCCAGACTTTCCTGCACTCTGTTGATCTGTGTGATACCTCAAAATTAGCTTCTATAAAAGCAGAAAGAAGCAATAAGGTTGGGCTTAATCTAAGTGGTATTTAGTCATGTGCCTGAACGAGGAGTACATTTTCCTGAAGATCTTCAATAGCTCCCTTCTGAGAAGTATATCAGCCTGTGGCCAGAGCAGAGTGCTGCACCCAATGCCATTTTCTCATTACACCCAAGTTACCTTATTTCACTGTCCTAGAAAAGCTCAGGGGCTGTCACTGCAACTACTCCTCATTGCTTGGGAAGACTCTTTAGAGTTTTGGAGACTGTGCTCCCTTATTGTTAATTAAAATAAATAACTCCTCACACAGTATAGCTAATTAAAAAAAAAAAAAAAAAAAAAAAAGGAAAAAAAAAAAAGAAAGAAAGGGAAAAAAAAGGCTTATGCTAAGCATATTAAAGATGGTATTAAACATTGCCTGTGGCAATGTTCCCCACCATTGCTGGCCTGGGGATAGGGATGTTGAATGAATCGTGCTGCAGGCGTATTGTGCTTTGTTTTTCCCTTCAGCTTAAATTCAACTTTTTAATTTCCTCTGGCTGTGAGCAGTGTTGGAGGGTACCACGGGCACATTGTGCTCATGAGTGGTAGGGATGGAGGGCTGGCCTACGGTGCCTCCCCCCTTGCTGCCTCTTATCTGTCACATTTGGTCTCTCATTATGGAGTTATTCCCTGAGTTAACTAAATTAGTTAACTAAATTCTATTAAAAGTTTCAGAAACTGAAAGCTAAGCTGGCAGAAAAGCACGGTGTGTTCAAGACCCGTCATGTGATGGTGTTACTAATGCTCAGAAGGAGGCACAGTTATGCTTCCCCATGCAATGTTAATGTCTTAATCTATAGCATCTCAGGAAATTAAGCTAACATTCCCCTGGTCTCTGAAAATACTGGTGTGTGTAGTATGACAATATATTAAGTTGTTCCAATTCTCAGTCCACATTTCTGAAATGGTAGACTATAGATGCTAGACTACATCTTTCTAAACAATTGCTACAAAAAGTGGGTTTTTGGTCTTCAAACTATATCACAAGAGCCTATCTCATATAAGGATTGAATGTTAACACTTGCACGCTAACTGTGAGTTACTTCATCAGTTCTGAATTGTTGGCTTTCATCCACATTAAACAATAACAGCTGATTTTGATAGCCCAGCTTTCCTTCCTCGTTGACTGTTAAGGCAGATTAATTTAATAATCTGTATCACCTTAACTGTCTCATCATCATATTGTGTAGTTTTGTAGTGACATAGATCAAAATATCTCCTTTTTCTCAGGTTCTTTGTTTTAGAAAAACCCAAAACTATGCTGGCACAACTTCTCTTAGTGTGGTGGAAGCACAGTAAATAGTTGTTGATGATACCAGGAATGAATCTGAAACGCTGATGCACAAATGCTGAAATGTTTCAATCATGAACTCTTTGGAAAGCTTCTGTTCCATTAGTGTATGCCTGCACTTATATGAAGTATTAGATGAAGAAGGAGCTATTAACTTTTTTTCGACTTTTTCCTGGAAAAATCTGCTCTCCTAGAAAAACACTAGGGACTTGATTGTGTTTGTGATACTGGAGGTCAAATCAGATGTAGTTTTTAGTTTTAATTATAGAATCATAGAATGTCAGGTTGGAAGGGACCTCAGGGATGATCTGGTCCAGCCCTTCTAATTTTATTGTTTATATGATATGTCTCAGCACCCCATCAAGCTGAGACACAAAACTTTCCAAAGTGGGGGAATCCACCACTTCCCCTGGGAGACCATTCCAATGTCTGACTGTCTTCAGAATGAGCAATTTCCCTCTTGTGTTCAAACAGTATCTTGCCAGGAGCAACTTGTGCCTTTTGCCACTTGTCTTGTCCATGTGACTTGTTGTAAATGAGTTGCGATGCCTGTAAGTTCAGTATCTATACTATATAATAATAAATATATATATAGTATAGTATCTGTAAGTATACAATATAGTATAGAATCTGTACTATATACTAAACTCAGTGATGCCTACATCTTGCAAATCTTAAAATAATTCAACCCCAGATAGTGGAAAACAGGTGTAAAAAATGGAGTTAGAATTTCATCTTCAAACAAAAATTCAAGGATTGTTACTTCATGAGCTTCATGCAATTGTTTTCTGCCTTCTGCAGAGAGTTGGCTCAGATAGGAACAGACTTAGGAAGGAAAATTCTACCCTTCATCCTGAATTTTTAAACAGGGACTTCAGACTGTCTGTCTATCTCTTTATTTTTTTTTTTATTTCTATTGTCCTCAAAGCTGTATCTTATTTTCCAATTAACAGCAAAGTAAATTGTGATTTTTTACATGCACCGAAGAAAAGTACTTTGTGCTTGAATTGTCTCTGTGGCAATTTATACAAGTATGCAATTATTATCTTAAATGCTCCTAAGTAGGGCTCAATCACGTTGGAGTGCTAACACAAAGTAATAATTAGTCTTATGCTATAAGTTAGCATAAGAGATGTTATAAGTTAAATGGACCTGATGAGGAACCAAGAAGAGTAAGTAATACAAGTGTTCACGCTAATGCTGTGATTATTTAAATTATAGGATTGAGTTAAAGCTTTCCTGAATCAAAAGTCAGGAGGTGGCAGCTCTGTTCTTCTGCAGTCATTAGGGAGAATTCTAAATATGTTGTGGTCATGAAGATGAACCTTTTGTTAAAACTCCAAAGTCTGTACAAGTGGTGAAGGAAGGATGCGAGTGTCCCCGTGTGCTGTCTCTGTGCCCAGCAGTTCATCCAGCACTGTTCATCCAGGGGTGTGCTGTTGTTTTGGAGAGGTGCTTCCCCTCCTAAAGAGACAGAGCTGTACACATTTTGGGAGTCTGAGACTACCATAGTGTGGCCAGATGACTTGCACTGTAAAGCTAAGCTATGGCCTGTAGATGCTGTTGAAAGAGGATCTTAAAGCTCTGTGTACTTTTTGGGGGCTGTCCTGAACACATCTTGAGACACCTAAATTGCAATACCTGTATAGCTTCACCTGGTAAACATCATCTTGGATGATACATCCATGGACCTGGTGATCTTAGAGGTCTTTTCCATCCATGACAATTCTGTGATCTTACTGAAGTCAGTAACCATTTCCCCTGCCTCTGGAGTCTCACTGCTTTGCTTAGGAAAACAGATTTGTATTTCACTTGAAAATGAACTGGGACATCTTCACAGAAAGGACCCTTCCTTACTCATGTTTGGAAACGACAACATGCAATGGAAAAAAATGTTTAAATGTTTCCTTGGAAAGATCAAGACTTTATTTTAAAAGCAGAACACTTTTGCCAATACAGGTGTTACAAAACAAGCTGGATTCAAAGATGCTTGAGAACTTAGGGCCTCCTGGCTCCCAGATGCTTTCCTGATATGGTGTTGTAGTGTTGACTTAGCATAAAAGTGCTCATATGTGCTTTGGCACAGGCCTAAGCTTTTTCTGTAGGTGAGGTCTGACTGGAAATCATTATAGTTGCAGTAAAGAATTATTTATATTACATATTACTTTATATGTAAATTAGGGTAATGCAAGATATAAATATTTTATGTTTATAAATAATTTTCAATATATACACACATGCATATGTTTGTTACAGCAATGGTATTAGTTACAGGCCCACTGTGCCTGTCTGATCTTACAGCATTGCAATATTCTCAGCTGTAACACTTCATGTAATCTATGTGAATTTCAGCAATAAAGTCTGTATTTATTTTGAGAGTGCCTCTGCAGAGTTCTGTAAGAAAGTCTACAGACACTGAGCTTATAGTAGCCTGCTGCATGAGGTCATCATTAATTTTTAGGGAATAATTGAAATAAATTTTTACAACGATCTTGACATATCTATGTTCTTATGACTCCACAGCTGCAAAAAAAACCCCCAAGCAAACAAAAACCCCAGCAAAACCCAAACTAAACAAAACAAACCACCATAAAAATCAAGACCTATCATTCCTAATTCTTTTGAATGCGGCAAGTTTTCAATATAAGCTGTGGCACAACGGAGATGGCCTGATTTTCAGGAATGTTGAAGAGAAAGCTTCTTTTTTATTTCTGAGCAAGTAATTTTTGTATCACAAAGGTGCTGGGAGTTTCATGGCAAGAAGCTTTGTGAGGGGAAAATGGTTACCCAATTTCCATCTGTGATCAGTGAGAGGCTGACACAGTGTCTTTGCCTTAGCAGTTCCAATGGAAGTGATGAGCTGCTAGATGAGGGTTTATTTTGGTGTTATTTTTGCTCCTTGTGTATAATTTGTATGTGATATCAAAGAGACTTGAATGTTTTCTTTGTTTCTTCCTCTCTGCCCAGAGGAGCTTGCAAGCTTGATTTTTGTTGCACGACAGAGGCTGTGGCTCTGAAGGCTTTATTCACAGAGAATCTGAGTGGTGTCTTCCAAAGACTATGTAAGTTGATATATTGACCTGAACAACACCAGCTGAAGATTTTTTGTTCATGACATGAATGCCTATACTTGTTGTCTATATTTTTTATTGAACCTGAGATTATCTCTGAAGTTACCTTTACTTATCATGATGGAATTCACACGTTTGCAGCTTGAGGAGAATGCAGAGGGAAAATTTTATTAGCCACAATAAACAGTATACAGATAAAGAAAAAAACCATAGTGGGATGGGTGTGATTTCTAACACAACAATGAAGCAAAATGAACATGCAGATCAGAGATAAGTATGGGTTGTGGCTGTGCATGGCAATACAGATAGTGAGAAGGTGTGAGGAGGAGCCAGGTTTGGAGATGATGACATGTAGGAATCTCTAAATTACTGTTGAGGGAATAAAAATCTCTTGGGGACAACAGACAACTCTCACTTCCAAAAAAGCTTTTCTTTTCTCCTGGTCTAATGTTTTATGAGAAAAATACCTCACCTTGGAACAGTAGTGTGTTGTGATATGTCTTTGTGCAAAGAAGATCTAGGAAGGGTTAACTCAACTTCTCCAGGTGGAGTTTAGGGAAGCTGTTGTGTCTGATCAAGAAATAATGAAAGGAAAATGATTTCTAGAGATGTAAGCTTTCCTTTTCTCTGTAAGTAAGCCAAAGAATGGCTACATTGTCTAGTTTCTGAGAAATATAAGTCTGGATGTGTTGTTAAAACTGATTTTGCTAGTGTTCACTGATCTTATTGATCTTTTTGGATAGCCTCACATGCTCGTGCAGTGTAACTCTAGAAAGAGCCTTCAGCAAAAGCTAGAAGAGACCATCTGAAGTGATGGAAGAAGTCTTACCTGGTGACTCTGCACTTAATGGAAAAATTTTCCTTTCACTGAAGTCCTGTCTTTTCTACATGATTGCTGGCTGTAATAACTGAGTATCTTAGTACTTAATCAGTTTCCCTCATAGAATCTGTGAGGTGCAGCATGATGCTTTATCCATTTATAGATTTGGAGGGGCAGTGAGCAGGGGAAACAAGTTGCTTTATGTTTTTGAGCATCTCACTTCAAGGTCCTTGCTCAGGCCAATAGCAATTTAATTCTTTAGTGAGGGAAGAAGTCTTCCAGAATTAATCAAATTCTTGATGTACATAAAAGGAAATGTGTCTAATGAGGATATTGTAGTGGATCTGGAACACATTCAGTAAATACATCCTATAATGGTAAGACTCTGCAGCTGTGAGCTAGGACTTGGTAAATTAGCTTCATAGCTTTGTCCTTGAATTGCAATCTTACCTTGCCATCTAATTTATTCTATATGTTAGTCTGTGTTTCTACCTTTAAAATGGCTTTAATCTATCTCCTACTGGATGTTCTGAAGATTGGCACATATATACTGTGTTGAGGCTTTCAGGTGAAGAGCAAAATGGAGTTGCAAAGGTTACTAGTTTTACTACTTGCTGGCAATCTGGAAAGGACTTGTATTCCTAAGGGTTAATACAAAAATAAATTTAGCTTAGCACAGTTGTCAGCCAATTTAAGGTGAAGATTTCAGAGATTAGTTCTGACAATCCTGTGGAACACACCATATGTCATCTTTTGAAAACTGAAGACAGTGTTCCTTCTGTCTTTGTTATGAACTTAATAAGGTTAGAGAAATGTCCTCTGTCTTTTACAAGACACAAGGGTAGAAGGCCTTGCTTTGAAAAATACCAATCAACAATGTATCTTTAGTGAGAAAACAAATTGAATTATGCTGCTGCTTCTGTTCCTATGGTGCCTCTCAATAAAAGTTTCATCACAAAATGATTTAATTTTAATTGCTTATAAAAACCACAATTTGCTACAAGCCAGGGTGGAATCCAGGAGGGATAACTGATTGCTCCTTTTGACTTCTCTTACAGTATTTTAGGATATCTAAGCCTGATAAGATAGATTAATAGCTATTAGAAAGTTCTAGGAGCTCTCAGCTGCATTTTTTTCTGGGTGAGGATCACTAGAGGAATGATCCACAACCTTCCTCTGACTGAAAGTACTGGCATGCTCTGAAGCCAGCATCTCCCAGGCCAATTACAGTGTGATGATGTTTTCTTTCTTTTGCTGCTCCAGATGTAATGAATGTTGCTGGTATGACAGAGGAATGGTCTTTAACATGAGAGAAGAGGCTGGAAATAAATAGTGCAACCACCTGCTTTGCTGGCTGTGTTTTTTGCTATCTGAAACAACAACTTGTTAGAAGACCCTGAAAACTGAATCTTTAGGTTTTGACTGGTGTTCTTATGTAGTTATTCTGTGCATCAAATTGGAGTTCAATGTTTGTATTTTGTGTCTATCTTTAGCAAGTTACAGTTGAGACATAGCTGTAGAGATTTTCTTTCTATCTTTTAATAAAAATTCCTCATTTTAAACAAAAAGTCCATGCTTGCTGCTCTCCATTTGATCTCTCCTTTTTTAGCCAAATCTAAATTTTGAAATATAGGATTTATGGGTGATACTAGCTGCTTCTTTTTAATTTAAAACTCAAACAATGAAAGTAAAGGAGACCTCATCATGTATTTTTTTCTGTCACTGTTGGAAGTATTTCAAGCAACTGAAATGAGAAATATTTTATAAATAAAACCAAGATGATGTTAGAAATAAAAGACTTTTGAGACTGTCTAGGATTTAAATCAAGAGATTGGAAGTTTTTTTGACTTTGCAATTGATTTTCTAGGTGATGGTGTTTAGCTCCTGTGTATGTTTTTGTAGTTGCTCTTAGCTGGGAAGATTTTCATGTACTTTGCATCTGTATTTTTTTATTAACTGAGGTGTGGAGGGAGGGGAAAAGCAAATGATGCACAAAGGGAGACCCTGACTCCTTACTTATCCAAATGCTGTTGAACTACAAGAAGTCTTACTTTCTGGAAAGAGTAACAGCCTGCAGAATACAACATTGATAAATATAAATGGATTGAAGTCTGCATATATTTAAGATGAATGATCAAAAGAGCCAAGTGGCACAAACCACAAATGGGGATGAGAAACAAAAGTAATAATGAAGGCAATTAGTTTACTTTCTCTGAGAGAGCAGGATGCTTGCTGCCAGCTGAATATCAAATTGCTTGGCAGCTGGGGACGATGCACGAGGGGCCAGGAGCAGAGTGGTGAATTGGCAGCAGTTATCCTTCCCTCAGTTTCCAAAGAGGTTCTTGGCCTGCAGCAGATGGGATAAGACCATCCCTTTCTGGACAAGCAGGACTGACCTACCTCCCAGGACAGAGAGGACCTGTGCTGGAGAGCTGAAATGTGCTGCATGTGGGTCTTCTCAGGGGTATCTCCTGGAACTGCTGCCAGCACAGCCCCCAGGGGTGAATTAGTGCTTCCTTAAAAGCCAGAATATCAGGATGCCTTTAAGTCTGATGAGATGATTTTCTGACAAGTTGTATGAGGTGGGGGAGTGTTTGGTAAGTAAACATGGACATCTTCCAGAACATGAGATTTGGATGTTTTTCTGCACTGAAAATGTAACTCAGGGTAAGTCTGCCTGAAAAACAGTGATGTACCTGCTGAGCTGAGGGAAAACAGGGGGCTAGAAATGGTGCCTTGTGCTTGTTGGCCTGTAGGAATGGACTACTAGTAGCTGGATATTAATGGAATTTAAATTCTGGGATTAAACTCTCCTTGGACAGCTTTGTAGGAAATACATTTGGTTTTCAAAAGGCAACTAAACTAAGAATAAGTTGTCTTCTCATAAGTTGTCTTCTACTCGAGAGAGTAGACTGTGATGGAAACTCTTTTCATTGAGGAAAGCTACTATGAGCAGCTTTGTGTTTTTGCTGATAATGCTGCTGGCATTAAAGTATGAGTGCAAGGGGGTTTTTTTTGTGGCTTTTTTGTCTGGTTTTTATTGTTTGTTTGGGTTTTTTTATTTTTATTTAAAAAATAAATTACATAACATATCTTTATGGTGAATTCACTCATAAATTACAAAGTTCTGAGCCTTCCTAGCCTGGTTTTAGGAATTTCAAGTAAATGAAGTGTGTGTGACCTACTCCTGCTTAACAAAAATCTTTTTTTATGTGGAATTATTATCTAAATTAAAAGTACTCCATACTATATTTTGTATAGAAAAAGCAGGAACAGAGAAATGAGCCTTTGCTTTCACAGCATGCATACGATTTATCAGGCACTGCTTTCTTTCCCTCAGGGAAGGTAGGTCAGCTAAAGCATGCAGTGGGGGACGTAAGGTTTTAGAGGTTTATTTTTGCTTCCTTTCTGTTACCTTCAAGAAATGTTTTGTACACCTGTGTCAGGATAGGTTTTGTTAAGACTTCTTTATAATTAGCACTATTAAAAGCAAACTATTGGATTTAAAATTTCTGTGTTGGTAGGATGTGTTCTCTGTTGTAGTAAAAAATTATAAATTCTTTTCACAGAAAAGACAAGTGCATGAAAACACTCGTTACTGTGAGAGACGACGGTTCCATGGTATTATATTTCCTAAAGCTGCCAAAAAATTACTGTATGAATAACTAGAAATGCTCTGAAATGTTTAGTGCTGCGCCTGCAAATTGCTCCTTGGCATGAAATGTGTTTTGCAGCTGTTATAAAGGTACATCAAAGCCTGGGCTGGGGCAAAATTCAAACTGTCGGGCAGAGAAAAAAGTTCTGGGTGCAATGAGTTGATCTGCCTAGAGTGAGATGAAGCCAAATATTGTTTGCTCTGCATTGTTTGTCAGAAGAGTTGAGCAAAAAGTACACGCAGGCCAAATTCACTGCTTGCATAAACAAGATGAATGTCACTGAAGTCAGCTGTTTGCATCAACAGTGAATTTGCCTTCCAGCTTTTAAATGATTCTTACATCCTTTAATGTCAGAACATAAAACAACCATCATTACAGGGTCTAAATTATCTAATCATGCAAGTTTCCTATCTCTTGCTGTAGAGGTAGAGGAAAAGCTCCTTGGTCTATTGAGGGGCTTCCTATCCTGGTCTGCATTGCTTGGAGCTGGCAGAGGGAAGTTTTCTGTGGAGCCACTGATGGGGAGATCACAATCACAAACTGGTTTGGGTTGGAAGGGACCTTAAAGATCTGGCTCCAACCCCCACTGCATGGGCAGGGACACCTTCCACAAAAAAAGACCTGAATTTCAAGCAAAATAATGGCTTAGCTACTCAACATTCTTGCTTGTGCCTAGTTCCATCTTTCTTTCCACTGATCATCAACCAGAGCTCCAGCTACCTCCAGGAAAATTCTGCTACTGCCATGTCTTGCAAGTTTAGTAACTCCTTCAAAGGAGTCAGATGCTCCCAGTGCCACACGTGGCAGGGCAGAGGTGGGCATCCCCAGGGACTAAAGCAGGGCAAATGGGTCTTGATAGATATAAAGGGTAGGTAGGGGATCCTTGCCTGAGTGCAAGGAGGTACCACGGGCAAGAAGGTCCATGGAGGGTCAAACTGGAGAACATAAATGAGCCACGAAGCTGCAGCAGGTAAGGAAGTGTTCTGGTTCCCTCTCTCTTGGCTGGGTCATACTTGGGTCGCTTGAGTGCTTCTTTTCACTGCTTCTGTGCTTGTTACTCTGCACTCTCTATTCAGATCTGTCCTTGAAGTGTTTTAGATTGACTGTTCTAAGGACTGCCCTAATTTTGCTGATCTTTCAGCCTTGTCGTGGGTGGGTGCTTAGCTAGGGGCACACCAGGAGCAGCATCTCTGCTGCCTACAGCACATTCTTCTCCCTCCCCTTCTCCCTTTGCACTCTCCTTAGAGCAGTGGACAAACCTGTGGAAATCATTTGTAAGTGGTCAATACTCTTCAGGATGCATTTTTATACAACGGACTCAGTCTCATCAGATATAGAAATATGTTGGTAATTGAAATCTGTTTATTATTCAAATCCCTAAGTATTGATACTGACACATTAACTTAATTTGCAAGTAAAGAGAATAGTTTTGCTTGATAAAAATGGTGTAATGTACTATTCACATCTGCCAGTAAAGTCCTCTGGGAGCTTCTCTCTATTTAACTCCCTTTCTGAAATCTTCTTGCACTCACTGCTGATGGTTTTTATTTGATTGCCCATTTCCAACAAGAGCAGAATTTTTCTTTTCTCTTTTACTGGTTTAGTTTTAAGTGACTTGACATTCTTGAAGGGCAAAATCTTTAAAATAAAGTAAATTAAAAAAACCCCAAACAACCACTTCCCTCCCTAAAACGAGACTATTTAGGATGGACTAATTGCATTAAAATGCTTGTTGGTTTGTTTTCCATCTGGCAGTCTGCAGAAGGACAATGTGATTTCTTGCTACTTTTTGAACATGGTCAACTTTCTACAGAGACTTAACTTATACAATTTTGTATTTTGCACAGGCAAAATGAAACATTTTGATTCAGAAAAAGATTTCATAGTTGAAATGGTTTGGATGATTCCACTTAATTTTGTTCTCCTCAGCTGCCTCATGGGAACTAGCCGTGGCTCATGAGCTGGATTGTCTTGTTTTGCTCTGCCCTCCATGTTGCCAAGTCCTCCACGAGGGAAAACTAAGAAAAAAAAGACAGTAGAAATACCTATGATGCTGAAACACCTATTTTTCTGATTAGCTTGACAGTTTCTTAACCTTTTATTATTATTGATGTTGCTGATTATTGGTGTTCTCTGTGCTTTACAAAGTGTATGATAAAGATTGCTTACTGTGTGGCTCTTATAAAATATCTGACTGGAAAAGGAGAACGAATGAAGCTCAGTTAAAGTTCACCCACTGAGTCCTCTGCAATCACATGTTTAAGCAAGCTGGGATTTTAGGAAGGATTTGAATGAGAAGAGTTTGATAGCTCTGGAATGCTCTCGAGAGGAACAGCAGGTTTTGATTTGCCTGATAACAAAAATTTAGGCTCCTGAGTGAAAACTTGGCATCAAGGCAGAAATCATCACTTATTTGGAACTCATTCTGTATATAGCTAGTATGTTTGTTCTAAGTATTTAGCTCCAGTAGAAGGCATAAATCACTGGCAGATGAGAAGATTTTGTCACAATAAATATCTCAGGTTCTTGTCTATACTCTGCTTTCCTCTGACCTGTTAGAAGAGCCACTTCAGGTCCTCTGATTAATGTGCCAAAGTGTATTCCCATGTCAGTGCTGCCCTAGACACAACAAAAGCTGCTTGTGGAACCTAGAGTAGGACTTTGAGGAATGAGTGATTATCTTCTGATTTGGGATGAATCCCTATCCAGAGTCACTCTGGAGCATGCTGGTGCCCAAGGCCTGAACTGAAGCTTTGCTGGAGGAAGCTGTGGCTTTTAAACTGGTACAAAGATAAATATCACAGCAATGCCTGAGTAAGCAAAAGACTTAAGAGGTAGAGATAAAAAAGCTGGTTCTAGGAATTCAGTGTTTCAGTTTAGTAACTTCCCTTACTGCCACGGAATATCTGTTGGTAAGCAAATTTCAGGGCCCCTAACTTCTTTCTGTATATAAAGGAAGATTAAAGTGCTTCCATACCTTGAAAACAGGTACAGAGAGGAAAACTACTTGCAAGACTGAGATGGTCCATTTAAGTTGTAAGTGTTGTATATTAAAAATGACTCTTGGTGAACACAGCCATTAGAAAAAAGACCCTAACCCTCTCCCCCTCTCACGTACCACTCTGTTTCTGCATGTTTTATAATTTTTGCATACAAACCAGTCATGTAGGCAGTCATTCTACTGGTTTCTAAGTGGCACTTTTTATTCCATATGTGTAGACTTCCATGCTTGGGTGTCTGAACCAAAGCATACTAATACCAATGGAAAGACTTCTGTTGAGTTTGAAATAATTTGGATCATGCTCTAAATGTTATCTGCTCTAAGTAGATAATAAACTAGGTGGAAAAACAAGATTTTGAAAAACCTGTTGTCTGGCAGCAGGTCACTTCTTGAGTTGTGTCTCTTGATTTTCAGAACACTACAATCCATGTGTTTATTTTTCTAGAGGTTCTCATAAAAACACCTGTATTTCCCAACTGTTTGCTGCAAAGTGATATTGAGAAAACTTTTTTTCATTGGAAAAGGGTGCAGGACTTCAGGAAGGCAACCAACAGAATTTCACATACAAAATATCAAATTAATTAGATAATTAACAAAAAACTCTTAGACTTTTATCACTCCATTTTCTGAATATAATCTCAGTGGAGCACATTCATTTTACTTGACTGTAGTTTAAAAGTAACACTCCAAATTTGAGGAGAAACTGGAGCTGTGGCTACAAGATTAATGGTATTTTCAGGGGAAGTAGCATTCCCTTTAATATATGGAGCTGGATTTTTCTAAACCAGTTCAGTCTAAATACCTTGTAGATCTAGGTCTTAAAGTTTCATTTCCATCTGCAGTGACTGCTTTAGTAGATCTTTGGATAAATGTCTAAAGAGCTTGGGAGGTGAAATAAGTATTTGATCCACTGAAATCTTCAGATATCTCTCAGAGAAAGATCAAGTTATGATATGTTATGATATAAAATACTATTTTTACTGCTGCTTTCACATGTACAAAAATTACTGAAAAGACATCTATAATAATGTTCAAGGAGAATGGGTGTCACATCTATTATGCAAGTATTATAATGTTTCTAAACCAGATAAAAATAATGTACTCAATAAACACTACAAAATGAACTCCAGTATAATTGCTTTCAAGACTGTATTATCTCACTCCCATTTGCACCTTGTTAATGGTTTCAAATGTTCAAACAAGCCATTTTTAAACTGATCAAAGTCTATTGCAGTTCTAATGCTGATTCATTTCACCATCTAATCAGGTTTCTGACAAATTCCTAAGTACTCATTTCCTTGGAAGTAATTTGCAAGTGGTGCTACTCAGTATTATGAATTGGTGCAATACCCAGTGCCTTGTTAAGACACATCATGAAGCCTGTGTTTAGAATAGCATAAAGGATGAGGTCACTTGGTTAAATATGTTCTTCATGTTATGGCAATACATCAGACTTTGCCTGTATGTGGCTTTGTGCCTGCTTCTTTGTGGCTTTTGCAGATGTACAGTTGGTACAGTGTGTGAGTGCCTTGGCCATTCTTGCTCTTTGAATTGATTGATGACACTGAGGCTTCCCTGGGCAGGGCTTGTTGAGTCGAGGGTTGTGATGAGGAAAGCATTTCTTTGGGGCTGTTCTGTTCACATGTATTAAGAACATACATAAAAGAATAGATCTACAGGACAAGAAGCCTTTTCTGTTTTTGAGTATTTCCAAACCTTCTCTGAGTATTGCTAACTAAAGTTCTCTTGGGCTTCCACCATTCCTTGTACCCAAACAAACTCCCATTTACTTTTCCAAATACTGCATTTATCTTGAAGACTTGCTTCCCACCCTGCCTAATGGTTGTGCTCTGCCTGTCTCTTACAGAGCAGCATCTTGGACAAAGCTTTGTTTTTTGTAACACATTTCTATTTGCTCCCTCATTTGGGTGGGCCATCTTAACAACTGGCTAGTAGTTGCCATGGGTCACACAACTGTATCTTAACATAAATGAAGCATTAGTTTCTACTAACGACCACAAAGGTAACCTGCAAGGATCTGGTAGTCTGCTAATTATGCATGCTGAGGAATTTGCAATATTAAGGTGGACCATGTTGTACAGATTAATGAATTTCCAAGAATTTGATATTTTTGTTTTCCAAGGAAACTTAAAGCACACTTTTATTTTTGTTTACATTTCTTCATTGTAATATTTAAAGTTGGAAATAATTGCTTTTCATATCCCTTTTGCTGACTTTATTTGACAATGCAATCTCCAAAATTTTAATTAATGGATCCAAAATAAAAATTTGCTCATGGTACTTACCCATCCTTTTTAAGTTTGCAGTAGGGACTTTACTGCTACAAGAGCTGAGCTGACATCTGTGAAGTCATGTTTGCTAGCCTGCCACTTGTGGAAATGCTAATCCATTAGACTAGAACCACTTAGCATGCTTATGTGCAAAAATTCTTGCTGCTCTTCATCACTTGTTAATTTAAACAGCAAAATTCTAGCTGAAGGGAAGTGTAGCTACCGTGCAAGCTAATGACTTGTATGCATTGACTGTAGCATTGCAGAATTTTTCCCTTAGTGTTCTTTTTAAAACACTTTCAATTGAGAAGAGATTGCTAACTAGATAATAATGGTCTTTAAACATCAAATTAAGTCCAAATACATCACATCGCTTAATTTGATTTAGGAATGCTTTAGACATCAAGCTTTGTAAAATAACACACCTCAAAGCTGAAGACCTCAAAGAACTTTGTAGATACAAATGATTCAGATAGAAAGAAACTTCACTGGGGCAGGATCTAGATTGTGAAATGCCTTTAAAAAGGAAACAAAGAAACTACCAAAAACCTGGAAATTTACTTTAGTTTTACTATTTTAGTTGACAAGCTGATTAATATGTCTTACAAAGAAAACTGCACAGAAAGCCAGTGGAAATGCAGGGATTTTGCATCTCTAAGGACCACTGCTTATCTTCGACCTGGTTCCCACATCATACACAGGTTGGTGAGTGTTTGAGACTTCCCTCATATGGGGCACCATCCAGGGAAGAGACTTCCATGAAGATCTTGTCATCTTTATCCTGTAGAATCAGAGAGGGCACCACTCCTCTGCTACTTTTTTGGGCCTTAGATCTAACAGGAAGATGTCTGCTGTCAGTAAGGGTTTCTAAGTCTTGCTGCACCAAAACTGGGAGCAGCATGGCTCTAAGGGGCTTCAAGGGGCTGAGCCAGAGGAATAACATTTTGTTGTCAATGCGGATGGATTGTGAGGTCCTGAGGTTTTTGAGGTCCTGTTTCTGACCTGGTTAAAAGAAGGTTTTAAGATGTTCTGCAGAGCAAAAAACTTGGTGCTGTCTGCATTTAGATTTGTCCTGTGGAGAAAAGGGTTACTGTCTCCTTCAGGAAAGAAAATTCTGAAGCTTTTGGTTTAGTCTTTTATCTTCCCTGCAAGCTGAAGATGTGTAGAAGACCTGAGTTTTGCATTTGCCCAGCACTTTGCTCCGACATGCTCCAAATAGCAGGCTAGGTTGGATGCACACATTTTCCCTTGCACTGAGGAACTGTGAATCAGTACCTTTCAAAGACAGCGTAAGTTCATTAAAAAATTATTAGAGCTCAAAACATCTGAAATATATTTTGAGGATTCTTTCAAGCCCCACACTTAGACATCAGGTTCCACCTTAGCTTTGTACAAAACACTTGCAAAAGTAGGCTAAGGGGAAACTTATATTTAATAATAGAGTACATGAAAATGTCTGTTTTGTGAAATGGAGCTCCAAAAAATATTTGAGCCCCAAACTGAGGACTAGGTTTACAATTTTACACACAGGATTTTTGGAGATTTCACAATCGTTCACCATAGCTGCAGTGCTTTCTCAAAGAATAGGAAAAGATACCTGAAAGAGAGCTGTTATATAGTGCAGGCCTAATAACATTTAATTTTAAAATATAAAAAAGGAAGAACTACCAATTTGGTTTGGAAGAACTGACAAGATGACTGAAAACAGCTACAAATGCACATGTGTATTGAAATACTATTTTCTGTTATAAGCACAGGGAAACACTGAAGCATTTGATGAGCACTGATATGGTAAATAGTGATTATTATTTTATCTTTTTAAAGAGATGAATCCAATGCCACACTGAGTGATAAGTGATGTGATTACTAACATTTTCTGTAGTCTGACTTTTCTAGCTATGAAATCTCAAAATATTTTGAATTATATTTACACTTTAAATGAAACAGGTTTGACTCTTAGCAACAGAGAGGCTGCATGGATGAGAAATAGTATGCTCACAGTAGCTCTGGTCACAACATGGGTTTGTGGACAAGCTACCCTAAGCCTATTATGAGAAGAGCTACAGCAAGTTGTTATGGTAACTGGAGCTGTACAGTAACAGGGTAGGATTAAATAGTTGATTTTTTTTTTTTTCCCCCTGTGTGGACTTTTGCAAAGCATTGTTTTTCACATACATAGAGGCAAAAACATTTCAGGAAATTAATGAGGAAATAGCCCAGTCGAATGTTTGTGTAAATTGGCTGTTGTACTTTGATGAAAGGCCTTGCCCTGCATAAACGATAGGCCTTGCCCCTTCCAGGCAGAGATGAATATATTTACTGCACTGAAAGTCAATGTTTGTTTCGGTTGGATGTTTTTAATACACTATGACTTTTTTTTTGTTTTGGTTTTCTGTTTTGTAGTTTATTTATTTATTTCTGATATAGCGACTCTTTTATTTTTTTTTCCATAGTTTTTGCTTAGAGGATGTTTGCATCCTGACACTTTGTGCTTCTGGGAAAATGGTCTTATGTTATGTTACTATTGCAACAGGTTGTCTGGACATCAGGAGGAATTGGAGGAGTGGTGGGGTTGACCATGGGGACACTAGGTACTACCCCTGTCCTTACAGTGCCTGTGGCAACTGTGCAACACTCCACATATTCTGAATCCTCCTTGATAATGATACCTTTCCTTCTTAGCCAGAAGTTTGCTTCAACCACGGTCAACAGTGTGATATATTTTTCTGTGACCATTTTCAGTACAAGTTACTTGCTCAACAACTGCTTCTGTATGTAAGACTACTTCTTGTCCCTGTTGCCTCTCTTTCATGTGTGTTTATGCATTATTTTTGGAGTAGATGTAATTCTTTAATATAACAATTATAATTTATTACCTAATAATTTATGAAGACAGGCTGAAGGAGTTGGGGTTGTTCAACCTAGAGAAGAGGAGGCTCCAAGGTCACCTTATAGTAACTTTCCAATATCTGAAGGGGGCCTACAAGAAAGGTGCGGTAGGGCCTTTTCCATGAGTGTATAGTGAGAAGACAAGGGGAAGTGGTTTCAAAGTTGAGGGAAGATTTAGGTTAGACATGAGGAAAAAATTATTTCCTCTGAGAGTGGTGAGACACTGGCACAGGTTGCCCAAGGAAGTTGTGGCTGCCTCATCCCTGGAAGCGTTCAAGGCCAGGTTGGATGGGGCCTTGAGCACCCTGGGCTGGTGGGAGGTGTCCCTGCCCATGCAGGGGGGTTAGAACTGCATGATGTTTGAGGCCCCTTCCAACCCAAACCATTAGATGATTTTTCAACAATATATCACGACCTCTGATGAACTCGTAGTATGTCCTTGGTCTTGTGAGAGTTGAGGTTGTTATCATTTCATGAAACGTCTAATTTTTAAAATTAGTTTTGCAGAAATATGCTGACTAGCTGTACACCACTCCTATCTCAGCACTCCCATCATAGCCTTGTCTACCCAAGGCTCTTTTGCATTTAAAATGATTTCTAGTATGTTGCTACAAATGCTGAAGTATTAGAGTTTGTGTTGCTGAGCAAGCTCCACAATTTGCCTTGAACCCATTGGTTACTGACTCTGTGGGATACCAACTGGTCAATTTTATTATGGGAATTTTTCTCTAAAGCACTTTACTCTTCACATTTGCAGTCCACTTGAATTATAGCACTGCTCCAAAGGAAGTGTTAAACTTCATTATCAAAGCAATCCTCCAGTAACTTAGAAGACTCTCACCTCTTTGCAGTTCAAAGCTGCAGCTGTACAAAACACTACAAATCAAAGGTGGAGTCAATGCCTTGCAAAAATAAAGGGGGTCTCCAGTATATTAGTATTTCTCGTATTCATTTCATGTCATAAATTCCTCTCTTCAGATGCATAAAATTAAGCATGTGCCACTTAGAAGTTTAGACTCGGAGATTAGGAAACATAAAGCAGATTGTGTGTCTAATATGCCAAGAAACAAGAAAAGAATAACAATGTAGATTACAAGATCTCATCCTGATAAAGAGTGATAAAATATGCATGGTTCAGATGACAATAATGCAAATAAAATGCAACATTTTACAGAAGAAAACCACAGCTCCCGACATAGCTTGGCATCAGCGTGTGAGTGGTGATTATTCAAATGTCTCTATGATTAATTCAGTTCGTATGGATGCAAATAATCCTAGAGGAGACCTGTGAGGGCTAATGCATTTTGGTTCTGTGGCTTTACACTGATAGCACAAAACAGGAAAGAGGAAAGTAATTTTCATGATATTAATAATGGGATTACAGAATCAGGTCATTTTAAAAGAATGGTG
Source organism: Florisuga fusca (assembly GCA_038090715.1). NCBI lineage: Eukaryota > Metazoa > Chordata > Aves > Apodiformes > Trochilidae > Florisuga > Florisuga fusca. The sequence goes on along the minus strand of JAAWXA010000001.1, from coordinate 5,817,245 downwards.
CTGACTCAGCTGTAATAGTGCAGGGTTGAACACAAAGATTAATTCTTGAGTATGCTACAAAAAAATCTACTGCTGGATATATCATTGCACTAAGGAGTATTTCCTCCTTTGTAGGAAATATTTAAAATGACGGCAATTGATTTGATTGATGCCTTCTTCCCTGCTGTTAGGAATTCTTTTGTAACATCAGAGCTCTTTCTGTTGGAGTATTTACCTTTCCCCCTCCCTCCTTTCCAGGAGCTGAAATCCTTTCCTCCTTTTATAATTCCCTGAAGGTCAATGGAAGTCTGAGGGGATCATAACTGCTCTGCATGAACAGCTGTCTCAGCCAATGAATTGTTTTAAAATCAGTGATGAAAGGGAACAAACATTTTCTTTTTGTGAAAGGACATCTTCATGGATGTCACTGAAGGCAGGCTCCTGGCTGGCTCTTGCTTCCTTAGGCAGTTCTAGTGTCAGACATCTGTGCTTCTAGTTTCCTTTATTTTCTAGGACCATTCCAATAAGCTTAACAGATATACTGAAAGGTGATTCTTCCACAAGTTCCTTTGTGAGGGAGAAAAGAAAAGATATGTTGCTATTAATTTTTAATTTTTTTAAGGTGCAAGTTACAAATGCACCACTTGACAATTTTGTTCCCTCTGTTTAAAAAGACAACAAGGAAAAAAAGGGGTGTTAAACACAATGCTGAAAAGGAAAAAAGAGGAGCTTTGGTTTTGTGTGTGGTGGGTTTTTTTTTAAATTTTATATATATGTTTTTTTATTTCTAGTGGAATCCTTGAAGGCAGGCTTAAAGAAATAGGGAAATAATTTTTGTACCTGTGGACTGTGTAGTTTCTGCATTAGTGATATTTTCTGTTGCTGTGATGGCAAAAGCATGAGAAATCTATTTTGCTTTTATGAGATTAAAAAAATTAAAAGTGAGTTGAAAGTTAAACACACATTTGTCTCTTTATTATTTCCTTCGACTATTGCATTTGCTGTTTAATTTATGTTATGTTTATGTTTAAGTAATATGTTATGTTAAGTAATATGTTTATGTTTAAGTAATATATTACTTATTTCCAGAGTAAATAAGAAAGTAATGTAACATAATCTAAACAAATAATAATAAAAAAGGTGTATTAAATGGGGTCATTTAATGAGATTTGTACTCTGAGCTTGCTAATGACCACCAAAAAATGAGAGGAGAGTGTTAGTGAGAGGCATTAGGAACATCGTCTGGTAATTAGAGGCATGAATATTTTTGAGATTCTGTAACAATGCTGGAAGCTGAGAGACTTATTTTCCTCCTTAGCTCCTTGAGTGGTAAGTAATTGGGCTACTTTGGCCTGCCTGCACTTGAAAGTAAAGCTCATATTTTCTTGCTGAGAGTTGTTTCCATACTTTGTGTTTTAAAATAGGTCAGATGTGTGCCATCCCCTTTGGCTCTGTATTAAGTCATATCACATAGCTGCAAACTTTACAGTCTTCTCTGAGAAAGTTTCAGTTTGCTGTCTGGGATGACAAGCTTTGGCTGGGAGCATTAATTCTTCCTGAGAGTGCAGCATGATAGTCTTGCTCCCACAAGGACTTGTTCCGCATGTATCATGTTAAATTTCCTTCCCAAAGGCTAATTTTTTTTTTTTTTTTTTTTTAAGGAGTTGGATGTTTGTGTGTGTGATAAAGCCTCTGGTGTTGATTCAAATAATTTTCCTCTTTCATTTACCCTTTCCAGGTGTGACTTTGGTGCATTGCCATGCATGGCCTCTGCTGTCCTGCTGGTGCCTGGATCATGGTGACCCCAAATCTTCTCCATCCAGCACAACGATGTCAGCCTGCACGAGGCTTCTGCTGAACTGAGTGGGGGTTGTGGACTTTGGACTGCTGAGATGTGTGAGATCTGGCTGTATCTAGGACAGTTATCATAGCTGTCTGTGCAGAGGGACTGGAAACTGATGTATTGCTGCAAAGTTTGCACAGGTGAGAGAATGACATGGAAGAGTGAGTCATGTCAATTTGAAATGGGAAAGGGGGCTGCAAGGCATGGTTTTAAGGTTTGTTTTTCCTGTTGGTGTGACTCCATTTTAACCACTATTATTCTCTCTAGTTTTTTTTTTGCAAAGACATTTGCCAAGGATTAGGGGGTTTTTTGGGTTGCAAATATTGTATGGCAGCTGGAAGCCTTTCTATGTGGCTTTCAAAAGAGGAGAAACTGGTTGTCAGGGTGTGAAAAGTTCTTTGCTGGTACTGTAAACTGCCTTTCATTAGGATGTTGTATATTTAATGATTGCTAGCCCAGTGGGGCGTGTAGAACTTCCTGCTGTAGCCTTCTGTACAAATTTATTGGAGAAAGACATTGGAAAATGTTGCTGATGTGCAACAGTGCATGGAAAACATTCACATTTGTGTAAAAGTGATGGAAATCCTCAGGAACAGTTGCTAGATTAAAACAAAGCCAAAAGCTTTGTGATTCTAGATGAGTTATCTGTGCACAAATATTGGCAGGTGTAGGGTAGATGTAAGGTTTTATCACTGCCTCTGGGCAGCCAGAAAACTTTCAAATCCAGGATTAAACTGTTGTTCTTTTGGAAGAGAAAAGTAAAATATTTTTTTCTCATTTGTTTGCATGCATGTGCAAAATTATGGAACAGCAACTGTAAATTGGTCCATACAACTTACAAGTAGAAGTTCATCTTTCAACTTTCACATGAAATGCTGAGATGTGCTGTCATAAATCTTATCCCAATTTTTCACTGTTTTGAGAAGTTTGCTACTTGTCAGAGCCTGTGATTTTTTTTTTTTTTTTTTTTTTTTTTTTTTTTTTTTTTTTTTTTTTTTTTTTTTTTTTTTTTTCTGAATGCAGATGTCACAGAAACCAGTGATCTCAATGCATTGGATCAAATAGTCTGACTGAGGAAAATATGATACAGCTCAGGCTAGAAGGGAGCTGACACAGCTCTAAACTAAAACCCCTTGAGTGGTTTTCTGAAGTCAAAATGTCCAGGGATAAAAAGGTAATTTTTGGACCAGTGTCTGGAAAGGGAAGTGACTGACATAAGAGCTGCAAAAAGGAGATCCTGTGTTAGCCCCAGCTTTTGGTGCTATTCAAGGGCCACTTTGTAGACCATACACAGCTGCTCTCATTGTAAGGTAGATTACAAACAGTAAAACATATATTATAATACATTCTACCTTATAATATCTAGGATTTCAGTTTGGTACTGAAATTTTGTCTGCTGCTATTCTGTTGATGGGTCCACTTTAGATTTTAGTTGTAAATCCAGCACTGATCTATATTTGCTCCAAGGCAGTATCATGAGCACTATGCTTCTGCTAACTCATCTCTTGTGTGGCTCAGTCCTCTCAAGAGGATCAGTCCTCTTCCAGACCTGCTTAAAGTTTACACAGGGATATTGCTTGACATAGTGCCATGTTCAGTTGCGTAGGGTTATGTGACTCCCATAAAAATGATCCAGAGGCAGGTGCTGAAAGCACAACTATAGCTGAATGTGAACATGACACCTGCAAGAAGACCCCAAATTTGCTTGGAGATATTTTCAGCCACAGTACAGTGTTCTCTGGAGAGAGGAATCTGTGTAAATTCTTGCTTATTAGCATCTGAAAGACCCTTTGCCATTTCTTGTACTGTCCTGTCTAGCAGATGAGGACTTAGCAGCAGCTTTGGAGTCTACAGTGATACAGCATGTTTGAACATGATACCCAGTGACTTAGGAAGCTTTAACTCAGAATGCAGCTATGGTTTAATCAAGCAAAAACATAATTTAATTATTGAGAGGGTCTGTCAGTGGGACAGCAGAATGGGAGCACAAGACACATACCCGTTGAGAGAGCTGGGCTTGCCTACAGCCATGTAGAGGCTAAGGGCTGATTTAGTAGACATCTACAACTACTTTAAATGTGGCAGTTGTGAAAATGAGAGTACCAAACATTCCTCAGAAAGCCCAGATGAGATAACAAGGGGCAATGGCCACAGTTTCTGCATGGGGAGGATAAGGTTAGCCATCCTTATTTCGCAGGAGTATCAGGCAGCACCCTTGCAGGTGACCATCTTTGAGGGTTTTCTACAGATGAGGTGATTTAGTCCTGCTGATATTCCCCCTTGGAGGATAAGGCTGGACTGGAGAGCTCCAGCAATGTCTTAAAAACAACATTTCAGTGATTCTGAACCCAATCTACTTGACCCAGTTTGAACCCCCCAAGACTTTGAAGGTGCCCAAAGGCTGGGTCCATTCAGCACTCCACCAAATACAACTTTCAGAGGAAGGCCTTCAGACATAGCCCAGCTCTCTGACTAAGTGCTGCTCTTCAGTCTGAAAATAAGATCTTTTTCAACAGAGGTTGCTTAATAGTCTTCTGTAGGAACCACAGTGGGAGTTGCTGCTTCAAATGGAAAGTCTACTTTTTTTGACCTTGACTTCTCTAATATAAGCACACAGCAGCATGTATATATTTATGCAGGGAAAAACAATCCTACCAGACCCTACTTTGCATATGTAATTTGGTTACAGGGAAGAGAATGAGAGAACAAGCTGCTTGTGGCAAATGTAAATAAATTAATTCATTACTGCATAGCACTTCTTGCTGTGGCATGATAGGATGTTTTCAAATCTTGTAGTACAGAGTCCTATTGTCTTGGTTTGACCAGATGGACTAATGACCTTTTGGGTCCTATTAGCTATGATCCAATGACACTTAAAAATATTTGGAATCTGCACTAGACAAATTTTAAATATCCCACTTTAAGAAGTGTGTAAGAATGTGGTTGGTTACTCTCTCTGCAGGTTTTTAGGTTTTTTTTTTCTGATTAGAACCGTATGAATGTAGAAGAAGTGATTCCTGATAAATTTCTGGGAAGATGGTGTTGATGTAGAAACTCAAGCAGAGACACAAAGCCTCTTGTCATGGACCACACAGCAAGTAAAATGCTTCTTTCTCTTCATTAATTCCAATGATAAAATGGATGTGAAATCAGTTCTTACACTGATCTGGAACAGCTGTTGAAGATCTTTTAACAGGACCCAAGTAGGAATAATGTCAAGCCAAAATAGCTCTCTAAGTAATTAGACACAAATTAATAAAACCACAAAATGCAGAGTCATAATATGAACTCTGATTTAATCCCAAAGAGAAGAGAAATCAGAGAGAAATGAAAATACTCTTGATATGTACGTGCAGTGCCTTCTGTCTGGGAGTTTGTATTCCTCTCATCAGTATAAATGCTAAATATCTAAACAGGCAAGACTGAAGTGATATCTGTGGGGGAGGGATGAGGAAAGCAGTTAGAAATCATGTCACATATGATGTTGTCCTAATTATAGTGGTGCCTCGCCAATAAGATTTGCCAACTGGGTACATTTATTGATCCTCAGTTTTGGGGGGGTTTCTAGGTGGTAGTGGTGACTGAAGGACTGTTGGGGTTTTTTTTGTGTGTGGTTTTTTTTTTTTGGTTTTTTGGTTTTTTTTTGTTTGTTTTTTTTTTGTTTTGTTTTGTTTCTGTGCAGCTGAGAATGTTGTAACAGTTTATTTCCATTTGACTTCCACACTGCAGCATAATTTCTTTCTAAGAAAGCTCTGCAGAGGAAATTAGCTTCTCACAACTTCTCACAACAGACAAGTAGATCCCTATCCGTTAGGAGTAATACTGAAGCATCTGAGAAACAAGCTCTTTTGTACCACTGCAGCATTAAGATTATCAGGGAGAGAAAAGCAGAGCTCATGTCAGACAAACCCTGTTTTGGAAGGGAGGGAGAAGTCTGTGGTTCACACATAAATCAAGCAATGAAAAACTCAGGTAAATTGAGATTTTTCGTTTAATTCTTGGCAGGCTTTTTAGTAAGTCGTATCTCTTTATTTTAATCATAAAAAAGGGGTGATTTCTCTTCCTTTCACTGTGCCACAGAACACTGGTGAGTTGTTCACCCTTAGGAAAAACACATAGAATGATGTGAAATGCCATGACTGCAAGTGGTTAAATAACTGCAGTTTTCAGCAACATCTCTTGCTGTAGCTGCTTGCTCTGTTGCAGCCAGCTGGATAACTCTGTGGATGGCCACCAGGCACTGACACTCCGTTCCAAAGCCCCTAAAGAGGTAAATCTATTCCTGAAGTTTTCTTTCCTGAGATCTAAACCGAGTCCTAGGGGCTCCTCTGTTCTTGCTGAGTAGGGAAGGGCTGGAATCCGGACGTCCTCTGCAGGGCTGATGTCCCCTGGGCAGGGGTCAGGCTGTCCTGTGGGGCTGGTGGCACTGCAGGAGCCGGGCTGGTGCCGAGACCTGCTCCCGGTGCGCTTCAGCCTCCTGAAGAAGAGATGCTCGGGCACAGCAGAGCAAGTCAGAAGGTTAGCAAGAACTCGTACTGCTTCTCAGATTGCATCAGTCTAGGACTTTACGGCATTCACTTTTACCAATGCAAATTTTCATAGACACAGAATCCGTTTCAGCCACTAAAATTTGCTGAAATCGGCTGGAGGGAGATAATGAAATGTTTTCACATGAAATAAAATCTGTCAGGATACTCTGTGCTCGCCCCTGGCTCTGCTTTGTTCGCTGGGCTCTTGCCTTCAACATGCACGAGGGGGCACTTTAAGACTGATGAAGGGAAGCAGAAAACTTTTGCAACACTAATTCCACCTCATCATGAGCAGAGTAAACAGTCTGGTGCAAAACAAAATATGAAAAAAACATAAGCAATTAAATATGTATTTAGCAGCAAGTGTGATTTGATTCCTGTTTTTCCCCCAGCAACTGCATTTGCTGAAAGTGGACATGCAACTGAAAATTACATTCTTGTTCTAAACAGATTGTATCACTGCCGTCTTGTTCTTCTAAATAAATGGACTTTGCTTTTCAGCAAACACAGAATCAGATGCTACATTTTCTAGTTAATCACCCTCTGTCTCTACAGCTATCTGTGATGGTAGGTTTGCAAATTTTTCCTTTCTTCATAGGGACTGTTGAAATTTCTGTTCTCCAGTGTCCTTGTTTTTTATCCCTTTCCACTGGTTTTATCTGACTTAAGTCCACCCAAAACTAGTTCTTTTCCAGGATAGCCCTCTAGAGTGTCTCCTAAGCATGAGAAACTGCTTTTTCTGCCATGATAATGTCTGTTCCCCTGCCAGGAATGTACATTTGCCAAAGTTCTGTAGTGATTTGTCTTGTTAAGCACATTAGAAGGACATAATAATAGTAACAACTCCTAATTCTAAGAGATTTTTCCTTCCAAATAGTTTTGGAAAGCTTAGGAATAGTCATATTAATCTGATAAATGCAGATGAAGTAAAAGAATCATAGCTTTGCTGTGCCTTTCTTTCCACAAAATGGCAGACCATCCTTTTGCTAAAAAATTGATTTCATACTATCAATAAGCAATATAAACTGTGAAAAGGTGGATAAGAATGACCCATTCAATTAGCTGCAGCAGAAAAATGCACAGTACATAGCTGAGATGACTCGATGTCTTGGACCAACTGTAGGTTTATACTGGCTAGCATATAAAATAACCAGACATTAAAGACAATCTTTTTTTTTTGAGTTTCATTTGTAGGGTCCATTGTCACTCTGCTTTTTCCCCTGCTCCTCCTATGCACATGGCTGCAGTTCACTTTTTCTGCTACCAATGCTTATTTAAAGAACTCTTTGGGGGCTGCTTTCAGCTGCAGTATCTGCATAGGCAGATGCTTGCATTCATCCTGAAGCATCCAGACCTGTTCAATGTGCTGTTATACCTGCAATAAACTGTCCTCTTCCTTGGCTGGATATTTAGACAGCCCCAGAGCTAAGGGGGCTGCTGAGTGCTGAGCTGGAGTGGGCTCACAGCCTGGCAGAAGTGGGGCCCGTGCTTGGCTGCTTTCTCTGAGCAGAGGGGAAGCATATCTTTACTGTAAGCAAGAGCACTGTGTGACTGGAAATCGATAGGTTGAACTTAGCAGATGAGAAATGAGGTCTAATTGGTGATTAAACAACACGGGTGGTTGAAACAATTAGATGTTGGTCTGTTTGCCTCTTGCCTTTCTGGAGGGAAGCTAAATTGAGGAGCTTGAATTTCACAGCTCCTGCGCACATCCTGGAATCCCTGAAGATATTTCTGGGCTTTGTTTAACCTGATCTTCAGGGACAGACTGACCAGACAGTGTTGGATTAAGAAGTGATCCTAGAGGATGCTTTGGCTGATGGGTCTTGGTTGTCTGAAACCAATGCCACCCTGACCCCTGCAATGACCACTTCTGAGCCAGGTAAGACTGTGTCATCTGAAACATTGTGATATGAACCTTCAAACAAAGATGCAGATAGACATTTCTCAGATGGTACCAGTGGTATGGGATTAGTCAGCTCTATAGTCCATTCCCTTTTTTTTCTTCTTGTTTCTGTCCTGTCCATGGTGGACTAATGTTGGTATTGAATGACTACACTTTGTGACAATATATGAAGTTAATCTTAAATTTTCTGTATCAAATGTAGTTATTAGCGTAGGTGTTTGTTATTTCACATACTAGACAGACATTTTTGTTCATCCCTGGTCCTAGTGAATATGTTTTCAGTCTTTCTAATTCTTTTGTTAGCAAGTACACTCTTGTATGCAATCAGAGTGGAAAAGGATGAAAAATGCTGCAAAAATATTGCAGCACAGAAAACCTTCCTGGGGAATTTCCTAATTTCTGCTGATATGTTATGAACTCATTAGATTTTTTTTGGTGAGGTTTGAAATCTTCAGTGGCAAATTACTGTAAATCAAAGTAATTCTTCCAGTGTGTTCCACTTCCAGCAAATATAGCTTTGAATCCATAGCTAATTATAATGCGTTTATTATCACTTCGGCTTTTTAACTAAAAGATTCTGCTCTGTCAGCAGTTCCCAACATTTCTGGCATAGTGGGGCATCTGTGTTCCTACAGTACCCCAGGGCTTAAAGGTCACGATCCTCTTTTGTTATGGAAGTGAATGTGCTCTTGTACCTTTGCTAAAACAGCTGAGTGTTCCCATGACGTGTCCACAAGTGTACACATGACATGATGAAAGGTCCCTGCACCTTGGTCACATGTTTGGAAAGGTGACCAAACTGATCACAGATCCCCTTCTAAACAAAGAGTTGCACTCCAGGCGTCTCTCTAGTACCTGCTGAAGGGCTGCTTGACACTTCCTTATCTTCTGATTAGGTCTTGAACACCCTTTGATGAAGAACAGGTGCCAGATCTTGTTAGAAGCTGTTAAAGCTTGGTAGAAGCTGCAGCTTCCTGCAGCTCTCCTTTCCTGGCAGCAGCAGGAACCTTGGAGCTCCACAAAGAATTTCCAGGGTCTTCCAGCAGTCCTAGGAGGTCGGGAAGATCCAGAAGCAGAGCCTAGAAACTGCTGTGTGCAAACTGCTGCATCTGCACTTCATGCTGAAGGGGTCAGCTAGGAGCAGGCTGTAATTGCCTCTTTAAGGCATTCATTTCCCCTCCTCCCTGTGCCTTAGCTGTCCCTGAATGAAAAACAGCAAGTGGAGAGGCAGATGAATTGTACTTGTATACTGCCTCGGAATCAAGGCTGTAGGTTGACTGCCTCTTTTCCATTTATTGTATACAAAAGGTTAGGACATAGAATGAAAGCCTTCATTGAATTTTGTCCTCAGCTGACTAGGGTTTTTTAAAAATCTTTTCTGCATGTTTCAAGTTGCTCAGAAGCAGCCTACTCTGGATTTAAGAAAAACAGCTATATACCTAATATTGTAGATGGCAGCAGACTCTGCCTACTGCTGACACTTTGTACTGTTTTGTCATTGTAAGTACAATGGAAGAGCACTCTTGTTGTTAAAACTTTTTTTTCCATCTGCTCATTCTGACTTTAAGCATAAGCCTGCTTAACACAAAGGAAAGACATCCTATCTGGCAAGGAGAGGTTCAGGAGGGTTCACTGTAAACAAACTGATGAGATGACTGTAAACAGGAGCAGTGTGTTCTACTACAGATGGCCACCCCTCCCTTTTGCCTTATAATTCCCATGTTCATAATGAAATATTTTCATGCCTTAGGATTCTATAGTGAAATTTGAGGTAGCAAGAAATGGATTTTGTTAAAGAATTAAGTCCTGAATTCTTCATGTTCTGCCAGTGGTAAATGGATGACAGAAGAATTAAAGCCCTGACTTCATGGCTGACCTTGTTTTGGTCAGGAGGCTGGTCGAGATTACCTCACTCCAACCAACCTGAATTGTCTTGTGATTTTGTGGGTTATATTCCACATGAGATTCTACAGCAGTATTTTTAAATATAGCAGTTTTGTATTTGACTGCACCAGCACAGATCGTTGCACTGCTATAATAAAACTATATCTTCATTTCTAAGCCTTCTCTTCTGCGAGCTGTTTCTGGATGAATGATTTGTGGTGTACTCTTTTTTTATCTAGAAGCTTATGTTCAGTTGCTTTAAAGATGGTGAGGGGTCTGAAGCACTTGACCTGTGAGGAGACACTGAGGCAACTAAGCTCTTTCAGCCTGGAGAAGTGATGGCTTTGCAGACACCTAACAGCAGCTTCCAGTACCTGAGAGGAGGATGTCAAGAAGATGGATCCATGCTCCAGGAATCTGACTTCTGAATGAGCCCTGTTGTGATAAAGAACTTGGACTGGAGACTTGCTGATGTTCTTTCCTGAATTATCCTGTGATTCTCACATAACAGGCCAGCATGTGTTCAGAAGGTCATAACTCTCATTATGAATCCTCTAATCTTAGCACACTCCTTGGTAAGGATATATACGAGGCTCAGGACTCACAATTATTTTTTGTGCCAGTAATACAAACTTTGTTCACCTTAAGTCCTTGGGTATTGTGTTTCTTGCTCTCCATGTTGTGAGAGGACACTTGACCATTGTAATCTATGCAGTGATGTCTTCAGGAGTTTGTGGAGTGCATCCAGTGGAAGACAAACTTGCTGGTGGTAAATTCAAGAGAGAAAAAGATTTGTACCACTTTTTTTAGGCCTCTCTTCCCTGCCTCTATCTTTTCTTTTTATTTCATATGTCAGGCTGTAGTGAGGAGAGAAGGACAATAACTTGAAACTGGTATCACTCACACAAGGAGTTATTAGTAGCATAGCTTTTAATTTCTGATCTCTGGACTTCTTACTTGCTTTTTGAACTTGCTTTGAACAGCTTAAAGAATTGTTCTGTGGCTGTGATATCTAGAGATGCATTTTTTCTTCACCCCTCATCCCTTTCCCCTCTCCCAAGATGAAATTCTGTAGAATTAGAAGAAAGCTTCAAAAATGTGCAGGTTCCATGCATGATGTGCATGCTCAAGGATTTTGCATAATTTAAACTCCTACTCTGCTTTGCTTACCCTTACTACTGAACACCTATTCCCCTTGTTATAAATCAGCAAAACACTGAAGTTTCACACTGATAGTGCTGATGTCAACTTGGAGAGACAGTAAATACTCAGACTGCTGGAAAGCTGATGGAATCACTTTCAGCTGATATTTTGATTTTAGATCCCTTTCTGGGGTAAGTGATTCCAAGGAATCTGAGCTGCTGCTTTTCAGAGGAGAAGGGTTAGTATAAAGCTACCAGTTCCCCTCTCTGTTCTCTGCTGTGATCCATATGTCTACTTGGTGTAAATGTTATCTAACATCTGATGTGCAGGGTTGAGGAGAAGCCATTGCTTTTGTGGATAGGGGAAATATCTTGTGCTCCAAACTGTATTTCCTCGCTCCATCCAAGCCCAGATGGTGAGATGACTGGCAGAGCTGCAGTCCTGTCTGCTCATATATATCACTGAAGTCCTGGCTATTGATTTTGCAGTGTTGGAACTGCCCACATTTGTTTGGAGACACAACTGGGGCTTTATAATTATCATGGTGCCTTCTCATCTTAATGATGTCTGTAGTGTTGAAGTGAAAAGGAACAGAAAGCTTGTTCTCTATTGAGATTCTTCAAAAGATGGGACATCAGACTGGATATTAGCAACTATATGTCCTTTTGATTTAAAGGTTTACTTATTGGATTGCAATGTGCAGGTTTTGCAAACAAAAATGCATATTAAAGTGCATAGTGCTCCCTTCAGATGAGTTCTGGGACATCTCTCTGTTGTGTCTTTGTCTGAGAGGAGCCTGTCAGCTGCCCTGAATTTCTCAAAGCCAAGCTGGTTACATTGTTCTCTGGGTCCTCAGTGGCTTCAACTTCCAGTTACTAAAAACTGCAATACAATAAAGAAAGTCTAAATCACATTTATTCTTAAATCTAAAGTGAAGTGTTGCAAGCTGAAGATTTGTATTTATTCTTTCACATTTATAATTAAAGTTGCCTGTTTCTAGCTCTAGGAACTTATAAAAATTAACATATGCTTGATAAAAGAAAGAACGTTTTAAAATGGATGAAATGCCTCAACATATCAATATTCTCTCTCCGTCATTCCAAAAAAGTCATTGCCTATTGTACTCACTCTGAAGAGCTTTGCAGATATTTTCTGTAACTCTTTTATTGAAGCCTGGATTCACTTTGAAATGGTACCAAGAAGTTGACTGAATGGAGACAAAGCAAAGATTTAATGAACAGTCTATTGCAGTAGATGTCAGAAATATTATACAATCATACAGTATTTTGTCCCTTTAATATGTGTATAAATATATGTGTTCCTCACCACCATTTCCACTGGCTTGTCTAAAAATTCTTCATCCTGGATTGCAACAATCCATGTTTCTTTCCTTTTCCTCATGTACTCAGGAATTTTTCCTCACAGGCTGATAGACCCAGCTCTCTCTCTCTCCCTTGTCCTTTTTTCCGATTGCTTCAAAATATTAGTAAACTTTTAGAGCGAAGGAAAACATTTCAGGACTAAGAGAGGTGGATAAGGTAGAGAGGGATAGGATTAAATGACATTTTCCTGGGAAACTTCCCAGCATAATCAGCCTGAGAGCTACTCCCTAAAGGTCTAACTACAAAGTGAAATGTAGGTGTGATTGTAGTGCACTAAAGATAAAATGAATAGACTTATAACTTTCCAGCTACATATGCAACAACATGGGGGCTAACAACTAAAAATCAGTCTCTCTGGGGGTTGAAAGTGGATCTCTCCCTGCATCTGCATTGCTGTATTAAGGTGGATACTGAAGCTAGCACAGAGAGAGCTGTGTACATTTCATTCTGTGATGTAAACTCTCCTGTAAACTGGAGACCTTGGCCTGACTTCTCCTTGCTGCCAGCTTAATGGTAAAGGATCTGATATTCCAGTAGTTAAACTCTCCACTCATTCTGTTCTGTAAATGGGAATTTACCCTTGCTGATAATCCTTGGGAATCTGAATGTTGGTCTGACTGGCTTCACCAAATTGTTTTGGAAATGCTCAACATGTGCTGGTCCCCTGATACCAATTTGCTGCACGCTTTGGAGAGTCCCCCTCTAAGACTCTCTGGGGCCAATTTGCCATATGTACATTCTTCAGCCCATGGCATATATTTAGAAACCTTTTTAATCTTATGAACAACTCCTTTGGAAAATGTTTGTGACCATTTTGGAACATCTTCAGAATTTTGAGAATTTCTGAACAGCATTTGAATTCGTTGTTTTGACTTAAGTATATTTTTGAACCTTTTTGCATAGTGAATACATTGTTAGCATAATAACTCATGGAATTGCTGAGTATCAATTAAAAGTAAACATTACAATTAAAGCTAGTTAGGCAGAAATCAGCTAGAAGATCAAAAACAATAATTAGCTTACCAAATTAAACTATAGAATATTGCATCTGGCAAGATAAGTTAGATTGCTTTATTTTTGAACAAGATATACTTTCTACAAAATGTCTCTTGTATATTTTACAATTTTTATTTTTAACCTTTCCCCAAGAGGCTGACTTCAGGTTTATTGTACTGTGTTTTCTAGTGCAGTCATAATGTCAGATCATTCAGATTGGAAAACAGTTTATTTTCACTATTTTTTATATTGCTGTCTCAGAGAGCTCTTCCTATCTTTTGACTTCTTTGTTAATTACATTGTCACCTCTTTAAAACTATTTGAGAATTTTGAGAGATTAAGCTTTAGTTCAATAACAAAGAATTCAAGTCTTAAATTCAGATTGGAACTAGTCATGTGTATATAAAAAGCTTGAGATGGTGTTTAGGTTCCCTGCCCTTTTCTGTCTTTCAAGAGAATAACTCAAACTTGCATTATGACAAGTTGTGTGAATCTAATATGTTTATTTGGGATTACATTTACTGCAAATATTAACACTTTTTAAAACTCAGTGCAATCACTCAATTCAGTGATTTAATTTTTACTGATACCTATAGTCGTTACATATCTATATAAATATATATATATATATCCTTTAAAATTACTTTTTCTGTTCAAAATACCCTCTAAACAGAGTTGAAATATTTTCATTTGTACCAGCAGGTATCATGGTTAGTCCTACCTGGACAGAAAGGGAGGAAGAGCAGCAATACCACCGAAATAACCCTGTGCAAAACAATCTGAATAAATGCTAGAGTAAATGTAGCCTACATGTGTGCCCCATTCATACTGTTTTTTTAAAGCTATATATCTTAGTAACTAAGAGACAGAAGAAAATTTTTCAGATAAATTATAAGGCATTTTTAAAAGATACTTAAGGAACTATGGGCTATACTTTAATCTTAATAGCATGGATGTAAACAGGTTATGGTAGAGAGAACACACTGGGGTTTTTCAAAGTGTATTTTTGCTTTATTATAATGGAAAGACATTACTTGTAAAACATTATGGCTAGCATATTTTTTTGTTTTATTTTTTTAGGTCCTTTTTCTGCAGTTGTTTTCTTCATGTCATAACTGAGAGATTTGTTTTTTTAGCAAGCTCCAACACCCACTGATAGTTTCCTAATTTTGTTGAAGTCCATCAAATGATTAGTTAATATATAATTTTAGAGCTTTTAGACTTTTTTTTTTTTAATTCACTTTCCATTTTGTAACTATAATAGAGATTTAATATACTTTGTACAGTTCTTCTGATCTGCCAAACAGGGATGATGCATTTCTGACAATCCTCTTTGGACCCATGCTGTGATGGTAAGTGCTAGTAGGTTGCAGGACACTTTTGTGGCTAAGCTCTGCAAAGCAGGACTGCTTTTTACAAATGCATTAAACATTAATGCAGACAAATGTGAAGTTTTACAGTGCAGAAGCTTTATTTGTTTGGACATGTATTTATTTTTTATTAATAATTTTTACCATACTACACATTTCTCTTTAGGATTTGAACTCTGAAAATTATTCCTTGGGCTCAGTAAATGTTGTTTCATTTTAGACCAAGGGAACAACAACAAAAAAATCTCTCAGATTTACATTTCAGTGAAATCTCATAAGTAATGCATGAACTGTGTTTCAGGACTGACTTGTTCAGGGCCTTAAGTACCTTTTGGCACTCATCACCTTCCAGGAAGGAAACAGCACAGAAGATTAATTCTTCTCCCTTTCTTCCTAAACCACAGAAAATCTGGAAGAACAATGACGGAGGCAATAATCGATCAGAAAATTTCCAAAATACTTATTTTTAATTGTCAGGAAATGCCCTGATTTAGTTAGTTGTTACTAACTATGGCACATCACATACTTATCTTCTTGATGCATGAAGTGCAAAAGTCACTGTGAGGACTTTTCAAAATGAGTTTAATATGAGTGGATAGAAGAAACCTGCTGACGGAAAAAAACCGCACCAGCTCAGAGCCCTTATGAAAGCTTCTTTCTAAAGTTTGTCAGCTATTTTACTTTGCTCTGTGAGGATTTGGGATTCTGACTCCAGTTTTGAAGTGATTGTGTCACCTGATATGAAAATATTTTTTCCAATAAGCTGCTGTAACTCTCTTCCTATTGCTATCTGAAACTTATTCACAATGCGTGAACTGCTTTTTTTAAACATTCTTTTGCATGTTAACACAATAGTGTGTATCACAGATGACCCTTATTATATTCTATAATCCTGCTGAATAGGATCTTAAGTGACTTGAATACTTTTCATTCCAATGTAACCCCTCTCTTGTATAACATATTCTAGGTTACAAGTTTGCATGTGCATAAATACACTGCAAGGTTATAAAAACCTAGAAGAAATGACAAATCATAATAAGTGAACAATATGTGCACATAGTTGTGGTATGAAGAGGAGAGAAATTAAAGATTTCAATGACAACTCTAAGCAGCTACTGTTGACATTAGAAATTCAAGGATTAAAATGATATCTGCATTGAAATGCTAACAAGTATGATGATTTAGACAGAGTGCCCTGTTTCTAATTACTATGCATAGCTTGCATACAACATAAGTAGTTGTAACCTTTGTGTGAAGAACAAAGTCAGGAAACGTTAATCCATGGGGAAACCATTAGCTCTCTCCAACTTCCACATAGAAACTCTAGCTCAAATGATTGCTCTTGTTCTCTAGTCCAGGGGAAAAAGCAGCCTCTTTGCAGTTAAATATCCCCTTTTATGCTATGAGTGCATTAGTCAAATTGATTTCCATGAGAGTTCTCCAGGCTGAGTTGTATAACACTATCATTTAGTACATCTGCAAAGGGAGCTGAAAGAGAACAAAATGAGAAATGGCAGAAAAAAGACCCTATAAAATCTGAAAGTAGAAACTTTATTGAAGGTGGTTAGACTTGAGATTGAAGAGCCAATATATAGCTTGACTAGAAAGTAAGCATCTGCTGGGAAGGCCAGACATTGGATTTATTCTTCACTTGGAGCTCTGTTCTTCCTTCTCTTCTACAGATGGGCTAGTCACCTGGCTGAGGCTTGTTGTTGGGCTCAGGGAGACTTGGTGAGGAAGAAAGCAGAAGGGCATGCTATCTGGATCCCCAAAAGTTTTGTAAGGCTACTTTTGGTGAAGATCTGTCCGTAATCCTTATGCACAGACCCTGCCTTCTCAAGGTCTATTCTGGCCACCTTTTGAATGACTCTGTGGCAGTCATTCCTCCACACTTCCCTATGATGAGTTATATGCAGTGATTTCATCTGAAGAGAAACAAGTTCTGTCAACTTGTTGGAGTGCTAGGATTAGAAACTGTTAAGGAGAGAAACAGCATGTGACTGATCTCAGAGTGCAAGCAAATCCACTCACAATTTGATAGTCTGCTCATGATCCTCAAGCTGTTCTGCTTGTCTTGCTCACAGCTTCATGGTTACTCCGCCAAGTGAGTAGCTGGTTTTATTTGAAAGGGTTTAGTCAGCTTCAAGTGAGTAGCTGGTTCTTGCCCTGATTTTCATGTGATTTATTTATTAATTTATTTTTAATGAACATCAATGCATTCTGTTGCCATCACAAATTTTTTGCAGTTGAATAATTTCTTCTGACTTGGGTCTGTCCTAAAAACGCCTGTTTTAAGTTTTGAACTGCTTTGGCCTCTCAGTCGTCTTTATTCAACAAAGCCAGGGAATGTTAAAGAATAAGATACATTTAGAGAATTCCATGTTGTTTAATATTCTCTTATGTTCAATGTGACGTGTATTTTATACATACATTCTTCAATGAGTGGTCTATCTACAGTTGTAAAATGCAGAGGGTTTAGCAATGATAAACAGCTAGCAAATAGTATCCTCACACTTGAAGTCAGTAAGGTTCCTAAAGAACAAGATTTTGATTACTGAGCTGTATTCAGTGCTTGCCTTCCAAATTCTGCTCCATATTCTCTCTCCTGAAAAAATGCAAGGCAGTTGTTAAGTCTGAGTTTCAAATTTGTGTGTTCATCCAATTCCTGTCCAGTTCCCCAGTTTTGGCTCTGCTACAGAACTTTATGATTTTGCTTCTGAGAAAAAGCATAGTTTATGTTTGGGTGCTGACCATTCCTAGAGCCTTACAGCAGAAAGAATTGTCTACAATTCCCTAGAACAGCCCGCAGTGAAAACTTAGACTGCAGCAGGAAACCTCATTTATATTCAAGAAAGTAAAATGTGTACAGCAGCAATAACAAAGAAAAATCAATGGAAATAAAAGTGAACACCAAAGCTCCGCAGTACAGGTGCAGATATAGAAAGAACTGTGTCTATTTTAGTCATATCAGGTATGATCTGAGCAAACAAAAGGCCTCTTGAGAACTAACCTCAAAAACTATAAGCACTATAAGAGGGTGAAGGCTTTGATCCCTGCCCAGTACTTGGGATTTAAGCTGGACACGATGGCTATGGGGGTGAGCTAAATCTGTGGTATGGAAATGTTCAGCTTTGGAGAAGGAGTGTGTTTCAGGAGGAGAAACTGTTTTATGGCTGAGCTTACATGGCAGTGTATCCCGGATTTTAAAATCATATCAATAACTCAAGGATTGAATCTGTAGCTGTATTAGCAAAATCAATTCTGTGTCCTCAAATAGAACAGAATGAAAATTAGGCCTCTACGAGGCAGAAAAAATTATCGGATGTTGAAGAAATTTAGGATCTTGGCAGCTTCCCTCAGGTTTTATTCCTATTAGTTACTTTGACTCTTCATAAATGATTTTCTGAAATTATATTTTAATTGTTCGTTATGTTTTTCCAACTGACACCTTCAAATCTAGCTCTGTTTCTGGATTGTTTTTCTTAAAACCGTTTTATTAGTGGGGTTTATTCTTGCCTTTTTTTTCTTTTTTTTTTTTTTTTTTCTTCCCATTTGCATTGTACATTGAACACCAAAGAGTTCATTTACCATATTTATATATACGTTCTCAATCTCAAAACATGCAGATGCTTGTCTCCTTTAAAAAGAAAAATAAATTGCTCCTGGGGTGGACTTGATACGTTAAATTTCATCTTGTAGTAAATTTTTACGGTTGAGTTATAAACCTTTGGGAGATAGTGGGGTTATCACAGAAATGCTAATACAACTCTAACTCCAGCAGTGATGTAGTCTAAACATCATTAAGTTTCCATTCTCATGGAACTCTTGGTGTACAGAATATTTACATTTATAGTACTATAGTGTATCTTACACTATCCCTCCAGGTAACAGCAAAATGATAGTTTCATGAGGAAAATTATGTGACATTATTTTAATATACCCATGCTGATTTAAGCTCAGAGAAGCTCAGGAGCAGGATTGTCATAATGCTTCCCTATATTAGCCTAGAAAGCGTTCAGCCCCTTTTAGCTGTTAGTTTAGTAGTCACTCGGAGAATGGTGAGAATTTGGAGAACTTTTTTATCCCTCTGGCTGCAAGAGTAATTATATTATACCGGATAGGGTTTTTTTGTTAAAATAAATCTAATATTCAGACTTGCTTTGTGTGAGGTTCAAATACGAAACAGGGGTTTTCAGTGCTTTTTGCTTCCTGTCTTCCTGTTTGTATATTTACTGATTTACTTATGCAGGTTTTATACTAGGTGTCACTTGCCCTCAAATTCCAGTGGATAATTGCTTTGTATTCAAACCATTGACAGAAAAATTTAAAGAGGTAGCAATTACTCTGTTTGAAAGGAGATAATTAGTGCTACTTTTTTTTTTTTTTTTTTTTTTTTTTTTTTTTTTTTTTTTTTTTTTTTTTTTTTTTTTGGTGTGTGTGTCTTCTTTTAAGAATGGCAATCAAGAGAGGAAAAAACAAAAATCTTTGTCAAAGAGTTTGTGATCTTTTGTCACTGAGGATGAACATTAAGAAGGAAAGAGCCATTAATGAGGGTGAAGGAAGACTCAGGCTTATCAAAGCCAGTAAGGGGCAATGACACTGTGTGAAGTCACTTGCAGTGTTTGAGCTTGGTGAGCTACTCTCTAGAACTTATGTCCTTACCGACCAGCCCAGCTCTGTTATTTCTTTTTTGAAGACACATTTACGGTTTTGAAAATATAAAGCAGGTTGTCTGAACAGATTAAGAGACAAACTTTATATACGTTAATGAATGCCTTTCAGGTATTTTGAATGTAGACATTATTTCTGGGTCTGATTTTCAAGGAACTGATCCTACAAAACTGCACAATAGAATGTGTGTGTGCATGTGCTGTTTACATGATGCAGGTTAACTAAGCAAGCAGGAATTATTTGTACCAGCTTACTATTAAATAAATGTTACATATGTGTATCTTAGTTATAAATGGTCTGAAAGAAAGCATTTTCACCAAGGTGTGATGCATGTCTACTAAAAGGTAGCATCTTTTGTCCTCAGAATGCACATTGAAAGGCAAATACAAATTGCCTTTAATGGTGAAGGAAGGGCCATGGTGAATCTTTTGCTCTGAAAATGCGTTATGGCTAAGATTTTTCCCAGAAAATATATCAAAAGCTATTCTTTAGCATTCCACTGCAACAGTAATTTTCTGGAGTTATGATTGTATCCCTGCAGAGCTTTGTTTGATCCAAAACACACAGCAGCTACCAAGTACTCTTCTGTAGAGTGCATGCAGCTATAAGAGAATGACATTTGAGTTAATTAATCTGTGCAAATATTGTTAGAAAGAAAGAAACTAATGCTGAGGACTTGAGAGATTCTACTTGCTTTCATGACAAAGATTCCAGCAACAGGCATCAGTACCAGCAAACACCTTCCTAATCTGTTCCGTTGTGTTTCTCTGCATTTGAAGAGCAGCCACTTGTTTGCTGTTGGAATGACTCTCATCTTACGTTAAGCCCAACAAAATAAGAATTCCTTCAGAGAGAGAAAATGCAGTTGTTTTTAATTCATAGTCTCCACTGATATGAGATTAAAATGGCTGCTGGTCTCTGTGGACTGCTCCAGCTTTTTAGAAGCTTAGCTCGTGACAAGAGCCATAGCATGTATAGGTATCTAATTGCAGTTATGTGTACTGTTGTGTATAGATATTTTCCACTTTAATGAGATTTTCTCTAACGCTGGCATCCATGATTTCATCCTTGTGAGGTACCAAAATTTGAGACTGTTTCTTTAACTTTGCCCTGGTGCTCTGTGGGCACTACACCTTTCAGGGAAGACTATCAGTGTCAGGTCAACAACCAGGATTTCACTCTGGAGAATGTAGAGTGTTAGAGTTATGTGAGGTGAAGGCTCCTCCTGAGTATTTGGTGGGGATGGGAAATTCCAGTCACTAGGATAATCTCAGAGCTCAGACCTTGCCCTTAGATGTTGAGATTGTCATCTACCTGTCAAAAATGGCTGAATAAAGTATCAAAGCAAAAACAGCTAAACTGAGATATAATAGGACAAGGGGCAACATGTGCAAGCTGGAACACAGGAGGTTTCACATAAATATAAGGGAAAACTTCTTTATTGTGTGGGTGACAGAGCACTGGCACAGGCTGCCCAGGGTGGTTGTGGAGTCTCCTTCTCTGGAGACATTCAGACCCCACCTGGACACGTTCCTATGTGACCTCCTGTAGATGACCCTGCTCTGGCAAGGGTGTTGGACTCGATGATCTTTCAAGGTCCATTCCAGCCCCTAACTTCTATGATTCTAATGACACTGCTCAGTTACTTATTTGATCATGATTAAGTTTTGTAACTTAAAAATACAGAATGAAATGGTGTTTCTTTCCACCTATACACACATTTAAGTTGCATGATCCTTTGTAACTATCAATTTCCTACAGTCTAAGTCAACCAGAGACATGGTGCTGGTAAACACTTGTAATTTTAACAGTTTTTGAAAAGAAGTTTGATTCCTGTAGGGCAGGTAAGTATGAGATCTTTAGTGGAAAGAAAAGCGTTAAAAGTCAGAAACATGTAGAACCTCAAGCAATTATCTATGATAGAGGAACTTTCTGGACAAATTAACAAAGTAGGTGTGATAATACCTGAAAACATAGCCACTGTCATGGATTTTTTTAATGTTACTTATGATGTGTCCTGTGCATATGGAGAGGCTATCTTTTGATCTTATTTTGGAAAAAGGAAGAACTGGTCTTGGGCAGGGAAGAAATTTGAGACAATTCAGCATAGTCAATGAGGCTCCCTAGAGGTGGATTTTTAAAGGTACCTGCCCCTGCTAATAAAATAAAATCCATCATTAGAAGTTGGATTTCCATCCAAAGGCCAACAGAACATGCAGCTCACCCTCAGAAAATTTTAGGCATTAGATGGTTAAGAAGTAGGGAGAGAATTGTGATTCTGACTACTAATCTGATGGCCACAAATGGGGCCTGTGAGAGCACTATTTGTCATATTTTGGGAAGCAGTCTTGTCAGCAGTAAAGGACTAATTCTGAATGGCAATATTACATATTCAGGATCAATGAGCCTTGACTGGATCTTTCTCTTTCTCTGTGTAATTAAGTATTCTGCACTTATCATGTAGGTTGGTGCATATTTTGGACTCCCATAAAAGAGAGACTGTGTTCTGAAGCCGAGTAAAAAAAGGCACTGGATCTTGGATGGGCCAGGAATGCATCCGTAGGGCTTCCTTGTGGTGATAATCACTGAGTGCCCCTTTATAAGGCTGCTCCTGAATTAACTGGGCTCTTTGGAAGTCACTATCTTGCCAGTTGTTTATTTCCCCCCTCATAAATAACAAACAAAATCAAACAGAATTTTTGTATCTGAGACTTAATTTCCTTCCTTTTCTCACTCCTTTCTGTGTTGTGCTGACTTTTCTGTCTCTTTGAGAGGTGCTCACAGCAATACCATCCTCCTTTTTCCTTCCTTGTCTTACTGTCCACCAGCCTTCACCAAATACATTTGTGAACTAAGAGGTTTTGTGAAAAGATTTTGGTTGCTAACATAGAATCTCTTATCAGGCCACTCTGTGTTCTGTCTTTCTCTTGCTGGAGAAATTTCTCAAGGGGAGGGGATGGGGCAGTAAGAATATTTGGTCACAGTTTCCAGTGCCCAGCACATGAAAGCTGAGACAACTACTTAGTTCTTCATATGAAATCTATTAACTGCACTGATCTTTTCAAAGTCATTAAGTTGTATTATGTTAAAGCCAATTACAATTACAATTTGTGGTAGCTATTTTCTGGAAGGTTTGGTTTTAGTTTTCCCTAAGACATTATTTTTCCTTAGCTGGTGGAGTGTTGGCTGTTTGAGTACAGGTTTATAATTATTATTTTTTTATTATTTAAAAAATAAAAATATATAATAAAGAGTTTGGAATAACTAGAGAATATAAATGAATCTGAGCTGAAAAAAATATCTTGAACATTTCAGTGTGAGAATTTTCACTGAAGATCTGAAAGACTGGAATAAATGTCTTTCTGTGGTGTACTCATGCTACCAATCACTGATTTCCATTTGCTTACACCTCTGAATAGCAGTGGAACTTTGTATTACTCTGCATGGGTAAGAATTCATTGTAATGACTGTTTCTCAGAAACTTTTATGAGAAGTTTAACATTTTGATGGGGTAACCTCTTGCACTTTAGTATTCTAATGTTATCTTGGCAGATTTGGAAAACTACTGATCCTAAAACCAAAACAAATCTTAACAGGAGAGGATAGGACTCCATAGGAAATGGATTCAAGTTCCTCTGCTGTGTTCTTCCTGTTTATAATTTGTTATGTCTTTCATAACAAAGGCAAAGTTGATACTTTTCTCAAGTTTGGGAAGGCATTTGCTATTCTGGAGACAATTTGAAATCTTTGGAATGACTTTGGAAAGCAGAGTATTTGAGTATGAAAATTAACTGTGTACCTTACTTCTTAAACAAATTCTTCTAAACTACTTATTATGTCTCTGTCAACAAAATGCTGGCACGTGAGCTAAACTCTGTGGTCTAAAGTATAGCTGGTGTTATGCAGAGGCATGCCAGACGGAAAAGAGAGAGAACAGAGGTGTAAGCCTTGTAAAAAATATCAACAGGAAGTTATCTCAGGTTTGAAATGGAGCTGGAGGGGGGAGGTGAAAGGCGTTTGTCACAGAATGGTTATCTGCCTAGTGAAAAGGGCACTGACCTTTGGGACTGAGGATCCTTCTCCAAACTCTAGCCCTTGACAGGTTAGTAAGCTGTATTTTGGGACTGAGTAGTTTTATTTTTCTATAATAGAAATTCTTTTAGAATATAAATTCTTTTTTATTTTTCTAACAACAGACGTTGTTGAGATTCTTAAAACGTTACTGGAAAATTGTGTACAGATGAATTACCAAATCTGGACTTTGTGGATCACCTCAACCAATTGAAAAAGTATTGCAGTGGGTGCAAGGCTGTGCCCTCAAATGAGGAGTATAGCAGCTGGTCAGGTATAACCTGCAGAAGCATTTTCTTTGTGTATGGCAGAGGTGTCTGCGATCCTTCTACCTATTTTCACTAGAACACTGTAAATACCACCTGGGTAAAATACCAGGTTTTTAGATTCTCCATTTTATCTGTGCATCTGTGAGGCTCTATTCCCCACACCCCAGGCCCCTGGAAGGTTTCATAAGCTCCTCTACACTAGTATTCCTGTTTCTTCCATTTCCAACCGGCACTTCATCACAAATGGCATTCAATATACTATGTTTTGAGCACTGTGAAGACTAATATCAGAGAAGACCATGGATTTTATAGCCAGCAGCAGTGTTCTCTGTTATTATGGTGGTAGAGACATGTACAATACATTTCTAAGTACTTCAGAGACTAAAGCTGACCCTTTCTGGGATAACTTGCCGAAAGGTCTCTTTGGTGTCAGATTGTCAGCATAGTTTTCTTACTGAAACCTGTAATTTAGAATGGGGAAAAAAAGTGCATTTTTCAGGCACTCCTATAGAAACACAAGTACCGAGCTGAAGAAATCAGTGAGCAAGGTTGCAATTGCTAGTGGAAGATGAGTTAAGAATAAATTGATTTTAAAACCAGTAGGTTTATAGCTCCCGTCCTCAAGATAATAAAGACTTGGTGCAGGTTCCAAAAATTCTATCATCATGGCAATAAAAGCATTATAAAAATATCTGAAAACATTTTATTTTTATAGAAATATAGCTGTGTAAAATCTAGTACCAAGTGAAACATCTAGTGCTAGTTAAACATAACATCCAGCTGCCACTGGTTTCAGTGCAGTGCACATTCCCTCAGCAGGTTCATATTTTGGATCTGTGCATAGTTTTAATTAGATCAAACTCCCAGTTTCATACCCAGGTGGGCAAATAGGTATTGCCTTGCAGTCAGCTGGCATTTTTGTATATTTTGGGGAACTATTGTTATCTGTATGATACCCTTACTCTTGTGTTCTCTTTCACATTTGTTGATAAAATGTGTTCAGTGTGGGTTTTGTGTATAAAGTAATACATGTAGAGTGGAATCATCCATTACTCCTGCTTACAGTTTACTGGGGATGGAGGAAACTCAGATTCAAGTGCTTGCTCTGGACTTCCAGCAACACCCTGAATCTGTCTCCATTTCCCATATCATAGGCAAGTACTCTAAGACCAAATCTCCTAGTTTCTTTGGGATGGAAATGTATTTTTGTCTACATGATTATGATCCAAAATGTTATTCCAGATTTGAAAACTATTTCTTTTTTCTTGCTGGGCTTTGGAGGGGCAATGGGGGAGAATGTTCTCTGTGAAGAACAGAAAACTGTTTCTGTTTTCAATCAAGTTTAGGTTCTGCTGAGATGCAGAGATCAGTCAGTATGCTAGGAATGTTGAGATTTTTGTTTGTCCACTTGCTTGTTAACTTCAGAAATAACATTTTAGTAACCAAGTGTCAGCTGTGTTCTGCATATATCTCAGCACTCAGCAAACCTTAGCAAACTTCACCACCCCCTATTACACAATATATTTTTACAAGCATTTTACATCCTCCCTGCCCAAAGGAGACAGAGTCTAAAATTAGACTCCTGAATTGCTACGGAGGTTGGGATTTTCAGAACCTTCAAGTGACTCATAATCAATTCTTATTAAATTAGTTCAGACTTCTACATTTTTAATACAGGTGAGAACACTTTCAAACACTGGGCAATAAGCCAATAAATAACACCACTGCTTATGGATGTTTTTGTGGTAGAAGGAAGACTACTAAGAGCACAGCACATTATTAACTTATGAAAAATAGGAAAAAATGTTAGGGGAAGATAAGACAAAATGCCCTCTCCTACTAGCTATTATGTTCAGTGTCAATAATATAACTATAATATAAACATATAGGTGTTAGGTGTTAAAATAAAGTGGATTTTCATGGAAAAGTGAATACCCAGTTCTACCTTGCACCTTCAAAAAAAATCTCCAACACTGTTATCAGATACAAAACCTCTTCGGTGGAATAAATGGAAAATAAATTATATTGCCTTTTTTTTTCTATTGTAAGACTCATGTAAGAGCTATGGAAATGTCACCATTAGTTCAGAACATAATGTGTTCCTCCGAATCCCACCATTTCATGCTGAGCTTAGTTAGTTATAAGGCAGCAGCAGACTACTTAGTTGCTCTACTTTAGTGTTACTATTTTGGTTTTCTTTACTCAAGGGGTTTTTCATGTCTCTGATAATAAATGGACCTTTTCCATACTTTCTCAAGGGAATGGATGCTTTCTGCGCTTTGCTGATATTGTGGAAATGTAGATGCAAGATAGCCATTTAGTAGGATTTGCTCATCATAAGTTTTGGCACCGTGTTAGGTGAAACAGCAAATCTTTAAGCAATAAGAGGTGCTTTTTGTTTGTTTGTTTGTTTGTTTGTTTTTTCCCCACCCCAAGGATGAGAAAAATTCATCCTTGGTACCTGATGTTTGTTTTTATATTAGGTGGCCACTTAAGCAGAAGGCATTTGACTACTACATGAAAATTATTCAAGTGTAATTAGTTCAATTTTACAGTGACACTCCAGCTATGGTGGTGATGTGTTTTCTCTATTCTTCAACCCTTAAATTTTAGAAGAGATTCATTTGCACCTCCAGTTTTGCTGAAGAGGCTAATATTGTATAACTGAAGCCATCCTCTGTACTTTCTATTGTATTTAGCTTATCTTTTCAGAATGCTAGGATGGTCATGCTCACAGTTCAGTAGGCAGACGCTTTCTGGAGGTGACTGGGTGTTTCTGAGCACAGAAAATGAATTGAAGAAACTTTAATCCATGAGCTGTTGCTTGAATTTCTGTAGCAAGTGGATAGCTGTAGAAGCTGTCTTTCATGCACTGCGAACCATGTAGAAGAACCCTTGGAGTAAGTTAACTTGTGTATAAGTGATTGCCTACAGTACAGCTACTTAGCAGAGGGCCAAGGTTTTTATGTTTCATTTTACTGAGAAACTGCAGGATTCCTTTCCAGTCTATTTCATCACTTCTAGAAAAACTTGTCAGCATTTTAGGAAAAAACAGATGCATATGAACTCTAAGTTGATTTTGATTTCAGCATGACGAAAAGTGGGCAGAAGCTTGCCCTTAAAAACTGGATTAACCTGTATCAAGGTTCTTGGTATAAAGTAGTACAAGAGAAATACCCGCAAGAGGTCAAGTTGGCCTTGGAGTGAAATTAGGATCTGAAAACTATCTGTTCTCAAATAGCTGCTTGAATTCCTGTCAATTGTTTTGCTCTCAGACCATTTGCCAGTTGATGTGTATCACTGGCACAAAAGGCATTGTCAGAATTGATTGTAATTGCCCCTTGTTAACAGTCTCAATGAAAAGACAGTCGATGATTGTGCCTTAGGATCAGGTAGCTCTTTCCACCAAAGGTGACCATCTCAGTAGATGCTGAAGAGTAATAATTTGCTGATTATGTGTGTGCTGATGTGATGAACAGAATGCCCCAGGCTGCATCTCCACCAAATGGTAAAACTGGCTTTTGAGTGGAGAGCAACAAATAAAAAATTGCTCAAATGCAAAGTACAGAAATAGTATAAGCTCACTATGCTGTCTCAGCAGTTCTTGCTTGGTCATTTAGCATCTGTCCTCCCACAAGAGGCACAGATTTGGCATTAGCATTGTGTTGCTTTCTGTGTGGGTCACTGGAGAAATATGTAATTGTGTGCTTGCATTTGATCCACACCACATTTGGGTCAGACAGTATATATATATTAACTATCAATGAATGTTGAACCATGGCTTCAAATGTCTAAGACTCCAAAGTACTAAATTTAAAGTTTAGTAGTTTTTTTCCTTTGTATGAAATATCAGGAGCTATTTTGAACTCAGTAGTTAACTTCTTTTGCTATATATCTTTCTGTTACAGAAGGCTGGTACAGTTTTAACTAAAAATTGTAGAAGAAAAATGGAATTATGGCTGTTTAATTTTTTAGAGTTTTTTCAACAGTTATTTTTTCACAACTTTCTAATACTAAAGGAACAAATTAAAATGGAAGGATTCTTCTTTTTCTCTGCTTGCACAGATGAGATAGAGCATTCAGGACACCTCCCCCCCCAACACTTAACATGCTTTCGATCCAAAGCCATTTCCACCAGAAGTAAGTATTCTTTTAAAAAGTTTCAGTAAAACAGTTTTATTTATAAGCTCTAATTCTTGTGTCCTCTCATATGTTTCAAGCACACATTTGGTAATATGTGTTTATTTAGAACGAGCAATTCCTGAGCCCAAAGCCAATGCTGTGGTCTATCAAGACCAATGGTGAAGGAATGAGATGGAATACCCTGGTACAATTTAGGACCTAACCATTTTTTGAGAAATTCAGGCCAATAGACCTTAGGTCAAGGGAAATGAAGTAGTGTATATGAACCTTGCTTGCATAAAGGCTGCTATTTTGCTTACATAGCCAATAAGCTATTCTTGTTTCTTCAGTCTATAAACACCTTTGACAAATGGCTGCTTGTGCTGCGCTGTTCCCTTTAGTAGTTTCAAGATCAGTTTTCAGTCCTGGGAGAGTATATAAATGAATAAAAACCAAAACAACAAATCAAACTTAACCATATTTACAGTGTTGGATTTTATTTTTAGCATTTCCTGGGATGATAGAGATTGAAACTTGCCCCTGGTGCTTGAGTTTTCATTTTTCACTCTTGCTCTGATCTCCTTTCTTCAAAGTGACTCAACATCATCAAAAATACAGTGACAACAATTTCTTGATATGGGGAGAGACATGATTAATATATACAATAGCAAAAGGTTACTAGGATAGTACCATGTAACCTACTTTATTTGCTTTATTAAGTACATTGATCACATGAAAAAGGTATTGCTCCCTAATTAATATTTAAAATGTAGAAAGTATCTAGTGGTATTTAAAAAACAGTCAAATGGAGCATACAATATAAAGTTATTCAGATTTTAAAGGCAAAACCAGTCTCCTTCCAGACTGTCTTGATGTAACAGGCCAATTAATTTGATAAAATGGTGCATCATTTGTAAGGTGAGATACTGAGGCTGAGGCAGTTTTGCCAATGGAAAAATTGCAGTTACAGGGAGCTATGCACAAATGCTGTTTCAGCATATCCCTAATTAGCATGCTACCCCAGGCTGTCCCAAATTAATGTCTTCTGCTGTGTGTACTGTATAGAGCTAGTAATCATGATTGATTACTGAATACAATTGTTGCAGAACCACTGAAACCGTATGATAAACTTGCTGGAACAGGATGGATAATTTTTCTGTTCATGTTATGCTATCAGCATAGTAAAGAAAAGTCTGGTCTGGAGTTAGGGCAGACTTTAGTGAGTAATGGAGCTTGATTACAAGCTGTAGCATTTTCTTTAATTGTTTTGTGTGTATAAGGTGTGAGCTGTCAAATTTACCCACTGAAAAAGCAGCAAGAGCCACATGTGTACACGCTAATAGGAAATGCTCAAAATTTAGAGCATACACTAAATGGCGCTATGTGAATTCGTCTCAATTCATTCTAATTACAGACTTGAACTTTAGTCATCCGAGTGCCTTTCCTGTCATGTACTGTTTCCAGGGATACATTTCCCTTGTTGGGGCTGTTCCATTTTGAATAACTAATCAAACTTCTATTGAACAAGTACTCTAACATCAGTTTCTTGCATCTTAGCGCTCTAATCACTGTCATACAAAGTCAGGCTGCCTCTTGATGTAGTTAAATGAATTTTTAATTTTATAGAGCAGAACATATCCAAAAAAGAGTTAGAGAGATCTACCTCAAAGTAGCTAATGGCCTGTTTGGCAAAGGCAATAATCTTGTGTAAGAAACACTGGTTTGAAATCCCAGTCTGAAGAGAATATATAAAAGCAATGCAAGAATGGCCAAGCATTTTTCTAGCCACTGATTAAATTAGAGATGGATTTTTCAAGAAGCAGTTCCTTCTGGGAAAGAAATAGCATTACAGGATTAAAATTTTGTTCAGTGTTTTAGAACACACCATAAATCCTATTAAATTCACTCCATATTTCTTTTGCTCTCCCACCCAAAACCAACTGAAAAACTTTTCACAGGAATCTTCCCATACAATCCTAAAACAGATACTTCTGGTTTGGTTTTTTGTTTTTGTTTTAGTAGCTATCAGTTTTTTCAAAATTATATCAATAAAAACCCCTGTCCAACGAAACTGGAGCCATGACCCCATTTTATATATTATTTTGTATCAATAGCCATTCATATGCTAAGTTTTGACGTTAGCTCTGAGATACCAAGCAAAAATATGCCAAGGAATATAGGTATTTCTTGTACTTGCAACTCCTACTGTGTGCTTTCACAAAGGGCAAAAAGAACTTGTCCCTAATTGTTTGCCTGTGTTTTTGTTGCAGTATACTGTAGTTAGCCTTTTGTCTTTCTCTACTCTGCCTCTGTGGTAATAAGGCCCAGGAGGGATGCATAAATTAGCTTGTACAACATTATGTCATCCTAACGTATGAAATGGTTGAAACTTACCATTCTAAGCCTCTCTCCCACTACTCCATGAAGTGGGAAACTTCTACATTTTCTCACATGTCTGTGATGGTTCTGCTGTGCTTTATGTATAAATCAGGCTGATTTCTGTAGTGCCTTGCTGAAAGGAGTGAATACACTGGGGCATGCCAGAAGGATGAGCACGTCGTGGATAATGAGATGTGTTACATCTGTGGGTTGATTGTAGCACCACCCACCCTTTTCCTTCTGCCTTTGTGAAAGAGCATGTTTTCTCCTCTGGGGGAAAAAAAACCTGCTAGTTTGGCTTGTTCATCATGATGAATAATTAGAAATATACTGGGATATATTCAGTAGTTAGCCTCTGATAAGGAAGTTTTGACTCCAGGTACTCACTTTATATATTATTTGGGGAGAGAGTAAAACATGCTGTGACCAATAGTAGGAAGTGATCAGGCAGGAAAGCCAAAAAAAGCAAGAGCCAATTCAGGATGCTATACTAAATTGTTTCTGTAGAGATTCCTGTGTGAACAGGATGCTCCATATTTGCCTCTGACTTCTGTTTTGGCCACAGTGCTTTTCTTCAGTGGAAGCTCTTACCAGTACTTGCCATTTCCTCAGTGGCACTGATGGACTGAGTACTCGTGTTCCTGTGTTGTTTTCCCTCTCTCTCTGAAGATACCTGGGGAGCTGAAACAGTCCAAGAAAGAGACATCTGAGTGTGGACCCAGTTGAAATGGTGAGATGCAGGCCTACATCTCCTCTGTCCTGAGATTAGGTAGTGCTAGTGGGACGTCAGTTAATGGAAAAAAAGTTCTGTGGAGCCTCAAATGACCGTGATACAGCTTGGTTTAGAATGCAAGTTCAAGAGTGGGAGTAGGTAGTAGGAAAGGACAGAAGAAAGGAGTGTGCAGTATTAAGGAAAGCTCAAGTGTTAAGCAGTCATGGAGATTTGAAAAAAAGTCAAAAACTCGCACAGTACGTTGCAAACCAGCTCACAGGAAAGCTCCAGTCTCTTTACTGCTAAGAAAGCTGGGACAAAATCCTTGTGTCAAATATGCTTGCCTCACCCATGAGGCAATGTGGAACTGTGATGGGGGCTGTCACGACAGAACTTGACCACATATGGTAGAGTAGAAGGGTGTGTAGCCAGCTGGGAAGATTTTCTCCTTTTCTCCTTTAAATAAGATGTCCTTTTCTTGATTTTGTTTTCATTTTCTAAGTTAATTCACTCCTCACTCACCACTTCTGCAACTGTTTCTTGCCTGAATATTGATGAGTAATGTAGGAAACACATTATGCTTGCAGAAGAATACAGCTGACATTAAACTTTCAACAAGGAAAACTGTTCCACTTCAATGCTCTACACCATATTATGTGGCAGAGGAGCTATCTCAGCTCCCCAAAAAAGAACTGAGTAGAAGTTACTCCTCCTAGACAACGGGCCTATCATATGCCAGTAATTAGATTTGGTCTTCTGTATTTGTTATTTAGTCAAAGTTAGAAATATATGCTAATTTTGCTATAAATTGAGAACACTTCACTTTGGAATGTGCAAAATGATCTTACTCAATTAAAAAAATATTATTGCAAGCTTCTTAGGGTCTTAAAAAGGTGGATCTGTTCCTTAAAAATTAGATGACATTTGAAGAAATTTCAATACTTTTAGGGAACAGGATGAAGAACTTTTATTTTCTAAGTGTAAAAAATCACATAAAAGGAGAGGAAAAAAAAGACCTCATATGGCAACACAGTATGATCACCAGTGAATATCTTCAGACACTTGAATAAGAGGATGATGGCGAGGGGAGGCCAAGGTTCCAGTTGATGATACATTAAATGAGTAATACAGATACCAGCTCACAGCCTCAGCTATAAGTTAGTATCTAAATTCACAGAAATCATTGAGTGTTACGGGTTGGAAGGGACCTTGAGAGATCTTTGAGTCCAACTCCCCTGCCAGAGCAGGAACACCCAGTGTAGGTCACACAGGAACATGTCCAGGTGGGTTTTGGATGTCTCCAGAGAAGGAGACTCCACAACCTCCCAGGCCAGCCTGTGCCAGTGCTCTGTCACCCTCACAGTGAAAAATCTTTTTCTTATGTTTACATGGAACCTCCTATTCTCCAACTTGCTCTCATTAGCCCTTGTCTTATCATTGATCATCACTGAGAAGAGCCTGGCTCCGTCCTCCTGGCACTCACCCTTTACATAGTTGTAAATATTAATAAGGTCACCCCTCAGTCTCCTCTTCAAGCTCAAGAGATGCAGCTTCCACACCCTTTCCTCATAAGGGAGATGCTCTCTCTAAATTGTGAAGGAGAGGTGGAATTAGGAAATATGTCATGTGCTTTTCAAAGGTCTGGCAGTGTTCCAGAGCTTTGCTGACTTCTAGGGAAGATGCAAGTCTTAGAGGCAGGAAGATAGCATCCTGGTAATCCTTCATTTATCAATCAAAATGTTGTCTGGTCCTGAGGTACTTGCTTAATTAGAACAGATCTGGGACTTCAAAATCAAAACAAAGGATACTCCCTGTCCCCTGCTGTACTTGTAAAAAAAACCAACCCCAAATGCATGGACTGTATGGTAGTCAGAATGGACATGAGACAGGTAGTTCAGAACAGGAGGTTTGCCTAGGAGAAATCTTAGCTCAACAACATGATGACTGAATGACAGAATAATAGCCAGGGGAGTGTTTAGCAGCAGTAGAAAGCAATGTGGAGGTAACTAGAATTCTGGTGGCTTTGCTACCTGTTGCTCATTTAAGAACCTTCAAATGTCCATGTAAGCAGTACAATATTTTGTAAAGTATTTTTTAATAACTTTTTGTGTTTTTAAGTTACTCAGGTTTGTGGGAAGTGCACATGCCTGATAATTATGTAGAGCAGATGTAAAATGAGTACTTATTTTATCCAGAGTGAACAAAGCTGATATTTCTCTATCTAAGTATCTCTAGTTAACAGATAATGTCAATAGAATAGGATGTTATCACAGGATAATGGTCTCCTGCTGCTCGATAAGTGCTGAGTCGGAACCACAATGTTTATTTTCAAGGCAGGGGACATTGATCCTGTGACAACTTTCTATTTCAATGACATTCTTGCTATTACATTAGGTTAATGCACTTATGACCATTTTGTTTAATGGATATTAGTTTAGTAAAGCGACAGCTGCTTTTTGTGTGCCCATTCAATACATTAGCTACAGTCTGATTGACTTCAAGAAAAGAACTTCTGTGATAAGCATAAAATGTAAAGATTTTGTTTTTAAAAAGTGGACTCTATTCCTATGGAAGAGGTGCTAAGGTTTTTATTTTATTTTTTTTTCTTAATCTCTGTTACAGATAAGATTATTTACTTTTTCAGGATTGCCTTTTGATGTAGTTCTGCACAAAAAGAATTTCCTCTTGAAAAAAAGAAGATAAACTGAAAACGAACATTACTTTGGAAAACCTGATGCACTGAATATTTGAACCTTTCAGCTGTGAGCTTCTCCCAGGTGAAAACTGGTAATTTGTTCTTTGGAGAAAAAACAAATAACAAAAATGCTTTTAGTACTGGAATTACTATTTTACTACTGTGGAGTAGACTATATAGCACATTAAAAACCGAGAGTAGACTAATTCCCAAGAGCACAACAACCTTTTACTGTAGAAAACTTTTGCTGCAAACCATGGAGTAAAATTCTAGCATTCACTCTCTCTCGTTTTTACATTCTTGAATATTTTAGTGTCATTACCAAAGCTGAACTTTAGAATTTTTTTTGTACTATATTGTAAGAAGGCAAAAGGTGATTTTTCACTATACTGGATTTTAGGCCTTGGAAGAGGCTTTGCACAAAGTAACTTGTTTTTCTTTGCTGAAAGATTAAATCTAGTGAACAAAGATAATCTAGCCTTAAAAAAATCTTATTCGAATAGCAGCTATGGAAAGCCCTACTTAATTTTTTAAAATTGTCCATGCTTTCCTGTGAATGGCAGTGAAAACAAAAGAGGGAAGAAGACAGTGAAAGAATGTGATACATACTCTCACTGGAGAAAATGCCTTTCTGCAAATGTAGTATCAACCGTGTCCAGCACTAGTCCTATTGATTTGAATGGGTCAAAGTGTCTAAAAATACTTTATTACAGTGAAAATGGAGTGTAGGAACATAACCTGGATATTCTAGTGGTAAAGAAGTTGACTTAATTATTTCTATTTTCTTGTCAGTGCAGTAATTCTACACTGCACATTTATGAAAGCGTGGGAGAGAGTGCATGCATTTGTACATGTGTGGGAGAAAAATGAAGGAAAACTAATTAGGTGGAACCTCCCCACACAGAGTCAGGAAAAACAACATCATGTTACATTTTATTAAATTACTTCCTTTAGAAAACCATTGTCAAAATTTTAAGATAGCGTACTTTGGAAGGGTACTGTAATAAGCAAATTTTAAGAAATAGACATAGTCTGGACATGTGCCAACTGCAACGTCTCATGGTAATGAAAATACTTCTGATTCAAAACATGTAATAATGTGCTTGGTGATTTTTCTTTCAATCCAGATCAGACACTGGAACAAGACACTCTCGTTCCAGCATTTCTGCTTAGTTCAAAATCTTGAACCTTGAAATCTACAAAATGACACAGAAAATGTTTTGGAATCTGTAGAACAACTGAGTTTGGTGTGAAAGAGGGATGAAGGCTGGCTTAGGTAACATTCATACATAAATCATAAGCCAAATTTTCTACTGATAAAGCTATTTTTTATTTATATCTGCCTGGATTGCTTTTTCTCTTAGATGATCTCTTTTTTTCAGGTGTCTGTTATCTTCCATTTCTGTAGAATGTCCACCATATCCTTTCAATGATAAATCTTATGTTCATGGGCTGAACAATGATTGTCAAGGGCCGTTTACATGACTTCAGAAGGATTAAAATTGGGTATGCCTTTGGTTTGGTTTGAGCTGATGGTGACAGTAACATAAGAACACTGTAACGTGAAAAAAAATTATTAAAGAAAAGACTTTTCAACAACTTAAAAAAGATGTCTTGGATTTAAATACTTTTAGTCTGAGGATTATTCGAACTCTCTAATGTTGCCATTTATATATTAAGAATAGTGGTAAAAATATCTCAGGTGACAGGTGTGTGTATCAAGGCCTGATCAAACTGTGACTATAGGACAGTAGTCCTGAAAACTGAATTTTTAACTGGAAAGAGAAGTTTTATGGGGAAGATCAGGTTGGATGAGGCTTTCAGAAACCTTGTGTAGTTGAGAGGCACCCCTGCCCATAGCAGGGAGGTTGAAATAGATCTCTAGGGTCCCTTCCAACCTGAGCCATTCTGTTATTCTATGATTCTATGAAATAATTTCTGCAACATTTCTTACGATGAAAACAGGCCTTATCTCTGTTTTGTAGAACAAAGAAATGAAATGACAAAAAAATCTCTATCCATCATTGTTTCCTGCTGTGATGGGTTTATGGTCACAAGTCCCAGAAACTGTTTCAGCTGTGAAATGAGGAACCAAGTTTACTTACAGGTAAAACTGATGTCACCCAATGATGAGGATTAGGAACTGCATCTGTTTTCATCCATTTCGTATCCTTGTAATGAATGTGTCAGTTGAGAGAAAAGTCAAGTCATTAGTGCTCTGGCCCACCCTGATTCCAGTTGAGTGGCACTACAATTTGTGAAGGATGTTGCAATATGCAGAAACCCTGAGGTATGTGGTAAGATCCACAATTTGAAAGAAACTGAAAGGAATAAACCTTTATAAAGGTTTATAAATGATTTGGGCCTTACTCTCCTCATGGAAAACCATGAGTGGGGTAAGGAAGATTTTTAGCAACTGCAAGTATATACGTGTGAGATGGTTAACCCTGAGCAGAACTGGGAAGTCTTAGACAATGAAATACTGCATAAAGAACCATCTATCTAAGAAACAGTCTGCTTATCAGAGAGATTAATTCATTTACTACTATAAATTGACATATCCCTCTAACAAGATACTGTCAAAACTATCTCTCTGTTCACTTCCTTATCTGGAACAGGTACCATAACCCTATAGATAAAAAGAAAGACTTAAGAGAATAGTTGGATTTTTACCCACATGCTTTCATTTGCGTCCGCTGCTATCAAGTGATTGACAGCATAACATAAATCAAGATTTTCTTTTTTACTTATTAATATAATATGAACTGCAAAAAGATTAAAGTCTCATTTACATAACCTGGGATGAAAGGAGGTGAAATATTATAATTATCTTTTCAAGCTAAATTTGCACAGCCATTTAAAATTAACCTATGCAAATGACAGGTTGAACCTTTTACGCTAGCATTTCTATTAGTCACTTCTTTAAATACATACCAATACCATGAAATATTTTTTTCCTACTTTGTTTTGGTCTTGGCTTTTAACTCCCAAAAGATACTCAGTTTGTGAAGTATGCATCCTTACTTGCATTGATAGCACTCTAAATATTACAAGGACAATATATACAATAATGTGATATGTTGCTTAGCCTGAGAAAGGATAGCCAAGCCCAATCATGTTCACAAGTAAGCTGAGAATCTGTTTTTTACAGTTTATAGGTGCATGGGATGGCACTTTTAAGATTTACGTAAGAAAGAAGACAATACTTGAAAGGATCCCCCTCCTATTGTGAATCAGAGAAGAAAGGAGAATATATCTATATATATATGTATATTATTCAGCAGAATTGCAGGTTCAAGAACATATCAACTAAGGATCTTCATTACACCTTTGTTTATACATAGTCTTGAAAATATTTTTAAAAAAGAGAACCTATAGTCACATGCAGTTCCTCCCTGGTGTGGAAGAAATTTGAATACAGAAGCAGACACAGGCAACTGACTTAACTGATAGGGTGGACTGATATTTCTGATAGGGGGATCCAAGAAAATAGAATATCTCACATGAGCTATGAACTTGGCCTTAATCACAAGCCCTCAAGACAGATATTTCATACTTGGCAGTTGGTGACCTCCTGCATCATGGCCAGCCTCAATATTTTATTAAGGGTGAATAAAAAGATGGAAAATTCCATGTATACAGGCCAGTGCCTTAATCAGTACAGTTAGGGTTTCATGGGAAAGAGGACTGGACTGATCTGGAAGTTCATTGGTTTGTATGAGGGAGTACTGTGCTGGGACAGCAAATGATTTTCACTGCTTCTGCAGAGAAAGTAATCCACCAGGGGTTCTTTTCTCTCTTACCAGTAGTGTCTGCAGAAATTAAGCCAGAGCCAGAAACATCATTGTGAAGGGAAAGCTCCCAAATATCCCAACTGTTAATTGTTCATTTTTCAAAGTTTGTGGTGGGTGGAATTTGGAAGTTGTAAAAACAGCTGATTTTGGTTTGGCAGCCAATCTAAAACAAGTGCTACATGCAAAAGGGCGACAAAGGTCTGGTTTATGGTGGGTTCTTGTCTTATGTCTCCTATGACACCCTCCCATCCCATTGCAAGAACATCAAGCTCAACACTGAGGTATATCTAGATCTCTTCTATGTTGAAGAGAACAGTAGGAGGACCTGACACTGTTGTCAGTCCTCCTGAATCTCAGCCTGCTTGCTAGCTTACTCACTGGGTGGGAGACAGTGTACTTGCTGTGAATGGTCTGGGGCACAACATGTGCAAATTGACCAGAGACTAAATATGTGTTGACTCACCCAGCAGTGATGCTCAAATATTGAATTCTCTCTGCTTTTTCTTCAGAGGGAGTTCTAACGTGGTCTCTACCATTTTGTCAGAAACTGATTTTCACAAAACTGGAGTAGTAACTTTGAATTCTGACTGTCAGATTTTATAGAAATTAATCATCAAGAGAGAGAAGTGTCTGACATCCTATGCAGTCATGTCAGATGTTTCCTTGCCAGATTGTACTATAAAATTAAAGGGAGGGGAAGGGAAATAAAAAGGGAGAAAATCTTTAAAATAGTAATGAATGGAATATTTGTTGCTGAAATGAAAGACTGAAACTTTTCATTTAGTTTGACACAAAAGGTTCCATTCACCATGAAATAAAATATTTTCTTCTGAGGGACTTATGAGGAAGCAAAGAAAATGAGACTAGAGTCAAAAGCTGACAGAAAAATCTCACTACCACAAAACAAGCTCTAAGAGCTATCTCTACATAGCTTTAGAGATCTGAATTGTACTGCTTTGTTTGGAAGGGGGATTAAGTCCCATTTTCCACCTTATTTAGGTGATGTTCCACTATCCACATCTTTAAGCTATCTGAAAATCCTTTTCATGTAGTTTCATTTTTATAAGATGCTTTCCTGGTCACAACAGGTGCATATGGATATGCACATGTCGGAGAGAGAGAGAGATGTCTTTATAAACAAATTAAAACAGTATCTGCAGAAATGGAGAGGAAATGAGAGTATTTCTACCCACTAGAAATACTGTGTCAAACACCCAGGCTCTCCAGGAATAAGTATACATGTAGCTGTAGGGAGAAAACTTTCTTTGGCTTGATGCAGAGTTTAAGGTATCTGAGTGGAGTTTAAGGTATCTGAGGTTAAGGCCATCTGAGAATTTGTACGAGGTACTGAGCATTTATGGACAAGCATTTATGATTTAGGACTACAAACAACATAGTTCTTACTCTGATTATTTTTGACACTCGCTTATAAAAAATTTCTTTGCACTTCTGATCTTAAAACTTAGAAACAATCACCTGAGGTGTTATAGTACTGAGGTGTCATACTGATCTGCTGATACTTTTATATAAAGCATCTCAGGCCAGAGGTTACTGAGTTGCTGGTGGCTAGGTTTGAAGAGGTGGGAGGAATGCCCTTTGAATTTCTGCTTTAGCAGCCCTGGAATGCTGAAATGCTCCACCCTAACTCCAGGTCTTGGGAGGGTCAGGTGAAACTAGCTTTCCTTAGGAAAGTAAAAGATAAAGATGAAAAGATATAGTGGCTTGTATAGTTCATTTGCCCATGGGATGAAGCAAAGAAAGGGCAACTGCAGGTATTAGCCTTAAACTCCCAGCTGGCCACCATGGAGAATAAGGGAATAATTGCTTCTCCATACCATTACCCAGCAAGAAGGGAAGTCTCCTTAGAAGTTTTTACTATAGGGAGTCTTTGGAAGATCATATGAAATAATATCCTGCTGAAAGTGGGGTTTGTGTGCAAATGTCATTAAGAATTTTGCTGTAATTTATTTAAGAATTTCTGCGATATGTGGCCACTTTTACTGGTATCCTCTAGAAGGTCAAATGAGCCTACCCCAAAAATCTGTATTTTAATATTTCTTTTCTCAGGATATGTTCTGTTCTGAACTCAAACTATGGTTTTCTGGCCTTACAATAAGGTGAATTAAGTCGCTGCCAGATTGCTGAAATGTAAGTGAACTGTGCTGTTTTCAAAGTCTGGGTTCTGTATCTTATCACTGATCTCTGACTGATTTGATGAAATAATGTTTTATGTCATTACTTTTATCTCTCTTTTATTTTTTTCCCCTTATTCAATGATTGTTATGTTGAAGAACTTTCGGTGATATTAGATTTCATATGATGGCAAATTCAAAATTCATTCCACCCCAGATAACCTAGAACAAAAAAGGCTGGGTTTTGAACACTCCTAGAATGCCACATTTTTCAGTCAACCATCTTATTCTGTGTATCCATGACAAAAATGGCATGCAAGGTGCCCAAATTACCCCTCAATGTTTTGTCATATGACCCAAGAATTAAAGATGGGTAATATTCTGCTTTGGTAGTATCTTCTGCTGGTAATTGATAGTATCTGTACTTGCCAAAATCTTTTAGAAAGATTTTGAAAAGGCAAGGTACACCTTGGATATGAGTTATTTATGCTCTTTGAGTGTTTCACGTTTATATCCATTCCTTCCAGATTACAAGTGTCTTGATTATTAGCCAGACTGCATAGAGCAAGTGAAAAAAAAAAACATGGACATACTCAGTTTTACTGTGTATATAGCCACTGACTCCATTATATGTCGTATTTCCCAGTTTTTTCAAATTGAACTCCTGTTTAGAAAATTATAGCAAGTCTTCTACCTTTTAGAGACATACCAAAATGAGCAGCTGCTGAGCTGGTTTCTACATTTATGCTGTGTCTCTATCTTTTTTAATCTTTTCTAATTAGTAAAATTATCTACCCTCCAACAACATGCACTGTGCAGCTGATGCTTAAGTGTTATTGTTGCAGACTCCCTGCAAGCTTTGAGGTATCTCCATCATTCACACAAGTATGAGCTTTGGGCAGGAAATTTCCAGTTATACAGGGAATAGACTTTTTTCTCCAACAATATAAGAAAGGCTGGAGAAAACTGGAATACTTAATATTTGTCCTCATCATCTCTTACTAGCCTTTTTGGAAATGCTTTCCTTAGAGAGTACTGTCAGCAGACTCCTTTAGTTCTT
The DNA here is from genome assembly GCA_038090715.1 of Florisuga fusca. Classification (NCBI taxonomy): domain Eukaryota; kingdom Metazoa; phylum Chordata; class Aves; order Apodiformes; family Trochilidae; genus Florisuga; species Florisuga fusca. The sequence continues at coordinate 5,776,308 of JAAWXA010000001.1, read as the reverse complement.
TACAGTGTGCTTCTAAAGGTCTAAACCTCATGAAAATAATCAGAGTAAGGGAAAATGATCCTTACCAGCAGATGCTGCAGTAAATATTACAGAAAGTGCAAAAATTTTCCCCATAGTGAAAGAGATTACTTGTCAGCATTTTGTGAGGTCTCTGTGAAGCCAAATTTCATATATCTTGGAGTCAGCTGGAAAGGGTGATAGTGAAGCCACTGAAGAACTGACCAACTGGCATGATGGTTTAACCAGCTTTGTAATAGGCTGAAACACAATTTTCAATTATATTCAAAAATATAGGAATATTTATTAAGCAGCAAAATTACTTACAAATAGCATAGAATTTGACTTTCCATAGTGGCTTTTTTTGCTTGGGATTAATTTCTAAAGGTCTGCATCTAATTCCATCTGTAGTCTGAAAAATTTAAATTCTGAATGTATCTACAAGAATGATCACAGACCATCAGTAGGAAAGGAGAAATACGTTCTCTGGGTTATCATTTCAGCACTGTGTACACAACATGTCAGAGTCTGAAACTTTCAGATTAATTACTAGTCCTGGCAATGCTGTATGTGTTTTGTTGTCCTTCAAGCTTGCAATTAATATTCAGACAGTTGTGAAGGGAGGATAATGTGGTGATTTTCCATTTATTCTTCCAGGGAATAAACAAGAGAAGGGAATGTATATTTCTCTATTATTGCCACTTAGAATCAGTTGGTAAAGTTGTGTCTGCAGCTGTACACAACCAATGTCACAGTTGGCTCTGTGGAGAAGGACAAGTGAGTCCTGGTGGATAAGTTAACCATGAGCCACCAATGTGCTCTTATGGCCAAGGCCAGTGGCATCCTGGGATGCATTAAGAGTGTAGCCAGCAGGTGGAGGGAGGTCATCTTCCCCCTCTGCCCTGGCAAGGCCACATCTGGAATGCTGTGTCCAAGCTTTAGGCTCCCCACTTCAAGAAAAACAAGGAAATACTGGAGAGAGCAGTTGCCCTCTAGAAGAGGGCTACAAAAGTGACCAGGGGATTGGAGCACACCTCCTGTGAGGAAAGGCTGAGAGACCTGGGCCAGTGTAGCCTAGAGGAGAATGGCAGGGGATCCTATCAGTGCTTAAATTATCTAAAGGGAAGGGATGGGACCTTTTTAGGTCATTTTCAGTGGTGCCCGGCAGCAAGACAAGGGGCAATGGGCACAAACTGGAACATAAGAAGTTCCATCTGAGTATGAGCAAAAACTTTACTTTGAGAGTGACAGGGCACTGCAACAGACTGCCCAGAGAGGGTGTGGGGTGTCCAGACTCTGGAGATATTCAAAACATGTCTGGATGTGATCCTGTGAAACCTGCTCTAGGAGAAGCTGCTTTAGCAAGGGGATTTGACTAGATAATATCCAGAGGTCCCTTCCAACCCCTAACATTCTTTGATTCTGTAATGTCAGTTAGAGTACAACTTTATTAAAGTTTTTTTTAAATTTACATAACTTTCAGCACCATTACATATATAATTTATCATGACAATGCAGTATCGTTGTGGGGTATATATAAGCTTTGTGCAGTGGGGCAGAATTTCAAACTTGGTCCTTCATTAAATTTTAATTCAATAACTTAGCTAAACTAGGTGAGCACTGCTAGCAAGAACACCAAGAGCTTTACCAGACCTTTAAATAAAATTGCTCTCTGTGTTCAGTGTCTCTGCAACCCTGCGGGACAATATTTAACGTGCTCATGAAAATGTGTTTACTTTCAGCATGTTCATTAAGTTTTCCTTCCAAACATATTTACCAGGCTATGGTATGATGTTATGACCAAATGGATGCAGATTTGAAGTATTCCATTAAAAAATATTTTTTAAAAATCATGAGAAATTTGCCTGGAAAAAAAGATGGGATAAAAAACCCCTGAGCTTTCTCTATCTTTCCCATTTTTTCAGGTGGTATCACTTTGCTAGCTGTAGCTTAAATAGAGATCTAATTAAGGAAAACAATTTCTACTACTTCTAATCAAATAACAACAAAGAAAATTAATTTATGAGTTAAACATGGTTATGAAAATAACTTCACTAAAAGAATAGGTGGAGTGGGGCAATACTTGAAAAAACAATCCTGATCATGCAGTAAAATCCTTTGTGCAGGTTCATGTACTACTTACCAGCAAGGACATTAAAGGATTTTGAGATGCCCATTTTATTTAATGAACTAGTGGTAGATTATACTTCTCACCCACGGGTGATATGGGTCACCATGCCTGAGGGGTGATGTTCCAGCTTGGTTGGTGAATCCCTGTCTGACAAAAAGCAGCCTGCGTATCTCATCTGCATTTTGTTGCACGACTGCAGGTTGTCTCAATTAGCAGGCTCTGAGAGAAAAGCCATGAGGTCCTGCAGCAACAGTGCCAGGTTTTGAGTTTGAGCAGCATTCCAGTGATACAGGACACAGCTCTGCACATGATATCAAAGGAGGGCTTGGTGAGGCTAGGAATTCAGCCTTTACTTTCATTAGCTGAACCTATTAAAACCACTGCTGATTGAAAATTTGTGCTTATTTCTTCCCTGTTCTGACTTCTAAAACTATACTTCCTGTATTGTTTTGAGACCAGGGATGCTTTAGGGGGCTGGGCTTTGCTGTCTCTGTGGAAAAGATGATCTCTTGCAATGGTGTCTCAATATTGATGAGGATAAAGGGTTCATTATTGACATACACAGCATTGAAAACTGCTGAGAATGAGAGATAAATAACTATTCTCACACTATTGAAATAAAAAAGTCAATTTCTATTGATTTTGATGTGTCCTAGAAAAAGCTTCAAGATATATTCCATTCTGTTTTATGCCATTCTTTGTATTGCTAACTGGAAGTATTCTTTCTGGATTTTGTAGACTTCTTAATCTCCAGCAAAAGTGAATACTCTGTACCCTGTGACACTGTTCTCACTTACTAATATGCATAGTTTCTCACATAAATTACTCCAAGGTTATATGGGACTTTAAATACAAATAACGCTATTCTGAGATTGAAAGAAAATGGAAAAAAAAATATCCTTAAACCTCTCCCCTCTCCACCCTCAAACCTCCCTCTTCTATGCTAGAAATAGAAACTGTGATGAGAAGTGACATTGTGGCTTTGAGACTTTCTTTGGGCTGCAGACAGAAAAGAACAAAGTTAACCTTGTTATATTTTTCCTTCCATAGCCTGGAGAAGGCCACATGGCAGAGATTTCACTTCTCATTTCTACTTCCAGGGTATATTTTCTCATACCCTTTATAAAACAGTCGATTTTATAGCCACATGTCAATTCCACAGCTGTTTGGTTTTTGTTTATTTTTTATTTTAAATGAAAATGTTATCTGTTTATTATTCAGATACCAATTTTAAGCAGTTTTTCTCAGCAGATTTGAATTCAAAATGTTATTAAAGATGCAATGTTCCTCTGCTCCTTTGTCCCTCACTGCACTGACATTGAGTTTATCCATTTTAAATAGAAATACAATATTATATATCTGTTCAGTGTGATGTAATTTCCAGCATTGAATTACCAGTCATTGCACAGCCTGTTCACCTTCCTATCATGGAAATTTTGTATTCATGCACATTTTCCTCCGTGTTTACAAAATGCATTTTTGGTCTGATTATCTTGGAATTACTTTACAGCAACACTTTCCTTTTAAATCTAGAAAACTTATCCCTTTGCCTCCTACCATCTGATGGAAGTCATGAGAATTGCTGAGTTAAGATAAACACCCTCATTTTGTGGTAGAGAGGGGAGGGGGATGAGAAGCAAAATGTTAATTTGTTTTAAAGTTAAAAGTACTGACCCATGCACTGAAGATAAGCATATCTAATTTTAAATCTTCCATATCTATTGTAATGTCTAATTGCATAGTTAAATGAGCTGTAAAAGCAGAAATGCTGCTGTAACCTCTAAACAATTTTACACAGTTCTAGAACATTTGAGATAACAGAAGAATGCTTAAAGAAGCTTTCTCCTCTAGTAATACTAGTACTTTAGAGGACTGAGTTTATTGAACAAGAGAGGCGTTCTGCTTGTACAGCACTTTCCCCTTTCACTGGACACACTTTAGATTTAAGGAGGCAATTGAATGCATCATGTGGGCTATGAACACTCTGAAAAGGTCCAAAACCATTAGTGAATGTGTCACTCAGTGCTCAGCTCTCATCTCAGATTGATGTAACGCTGGAATAACTTGATTGGCTTCAGTAACTTTATTCTAAATTAACATAATTGCTATAATAATTATTTAGCCTACGGAAACATCTGGAGCCCCTAACTAGGTCAGGGCACAATTTTGATGGGCTCTCTGCATTACACATGCACATACACAGATTATTGTGTCAGAGAACTTTATAGATAGACTGTTTCTATCTGAATACTTCACTTGAGGCAAAAGAAGACAATAGAAAGACGAATCCACCATTCTGAGCACTGGCCCCTGTCACTGGCTTCACCTTAAGTCCCATAGACTTTCTATGCCTCTGTTCTCTTTCTAGAAAATGCTGACAGTAGTGCTTCTCTTGTTTTATGAGAATAAGAGCATTTGAGACTGTGAAGTGCTCTGGCACCATGGTAATGGGGATGTGTAAGTGTCTTGGATAGACAAGGTAATCTGCATCCCATTGTTCATGCTTTGTAGCCCTTAATGACACACTTCAGGGGAGTTGCTTGTATCCTGAAGATGAGCTGTACAAGAATATAAGATTTTTGGCTACTGAGGGATAAAGAAGAAAGTAACAAGTATCTGTAAAATACTACCTTTTCTACAGACTGTCAGAGAGTGTGTGTTTATTAGCAGCACTGGCAGTTTCTAAGGTTAAATGAAATCACAATACTGTCCTTGCAGAGTGAGAATCACATATGCACTGTGCAACACATCTCATGCTAACTTTAAATATAAGGTGTGACATTTTATTTCTGCTCAGAAGCTTGAGTCTAGTGAGGCTGTAGGCAATATAATAATTTCTCTAAAAGTGCATTATGTATTGTTCCTTAACTCTGCCTTATCTGAATTGTCATAAAAGTCCTAGAAAATGGAAAGTACTAGGGCAGGAGCTGAGTGGCACTTGTATCAAATTAATTTGGGATTTTGAAGTATCTTAATGTTCTTAGGGTGACTGGCTGCACTGGAGCTAGGATATAATTTCAATACATTTGAAGCTGACCTGATTAAACCTTCTTTTTATTTCCCAGACTCTCAAGAAAATTGTCAGAAAGAACTTCCCAGGTTTATGCTTTTGGGGACTGGCAATTTTTCCTAGAATGGACAGTGACTGAAAAATGAATTTACCTTTTTTCTTTTCAGAGAGCGTTTCAACAAGCTCTTCCAATAAAACATCTTAGTACTCTGCAAGGTAATGACACTTGTGTGACCATCACCAGAGTGACCAATTATCTTGTGATCATTCTTCTGGTACCCTGGTGAAGTATCTAAATTTTTTTGTCCGCTTTTTACTTATAGGGACTTAGAAAAAGTTCCTTAACAACTTTCTGTGGTAGTACTGTCCCACAAGGGATCTGTGCCCAAATAAATTTATTCTCTCTAGCAGACAGAAACCTTGTGCATTCTCACTGTGCAGTGGTGGGTTTTTTTTGCTGAAATTTTCTATCCTGATGTAAACATCTGCATTTGGAAGTTTGTAGAAAAATGTATGCCTAATACTTTGCATTATATCATTTAAAAAGATGCCTTAGGATTTATTTATATCTTTGAGGATACTCCTTTCTGACAAAACACAATACTTTGGCTGTGAATTTCCAAATATCATGACTTTCATGGAAAAGACTGTGAACTATCCATCTCTAACAAGCCATATGGTAAAAGATTAATGAATTACTTGTTTTGATAACAGTGGGAAGAAAGATAGGACTCTGATTTTAAATTTGTCATAAATCTAACTATGAAATTGAGTTCAAGTGTGAGAACACCTTCACTGCAATTGTTCCTTGGGAGCTGACTTGTCAAATGAGGGAGACATATGCATCTTACCTACAGAAAACCAAAGCATTGGCTCACTGCACCTTATAAATTGAGCATAAATGTTTTTGCATGATGTCAAGATGTTTGTGTCACTGGTTTTACTTATTCCACTGTTAGTAATGTACAATTGTTGTAGTCAGCCAGTGCTGGAAAAGACAAAATTGATGCTATTAATTCAGTTACAAGATTTGTGGATCTGTGAGCAATTGAGCAACATAACTAGGGGTCACTACCTGGATTAATGATGCCTCATGTCTTGGATTGATCATATCTAAATGTTAATCAATTCCAACTAAATGCCTGATGTTAGTTCTTTCGTTTTTTCAATTTGTTATTTGTCAGTAATATGAAATCAAACAAAGATATTAAGCTCCCATGTCAATTAAAATGCTGTTGCTAGCATAATTAGCAGCTGCTTCTTCTGATGACAAGCTTAATTAGAAATATCTATACTAGTTTTTACACAAATATGGCAACTTGTTCTTGATCAGTTAAACTAACTCTGCATTTCTCCTTTCTTTGCTTAGAGAGCATCTCAAGGCTTTAGTTCTCATCTTACCTGATGGACAAGGAAGCTGGGTAAGTGACTTAGATTTACCCACTGGTATAGAAGATTTTTGAGAATGAACCAGAGGATGACAATGTCAACTAAAGGTCTAATCCAATGCCATTCAGGTCAATAGGAAAATAACCTTATAGAAACTCCCACTGAAAATGCTTCCTTTGCACTTATTAAACCAGCTTTTTTTCTGATACTGAATGGGAATTGTTACAGACCAAGTACTCCTTTTGTGTGTGTGGTGCTTATTGGATAAGGGAGATTGATTTGCCTTTGTCCATGTCTTTACATTAAAATGACTTTTTTTTTTTTTTTTTCCCTTTCTTCTTTAATGTCTCTACCAGCACAAAATTTTGTCTGGTCTTGGGCAGAGCATTTAACCCCTTGGTACCTTCCTCATAGCTTTCTAAGTGTTCTTAGAGACAGAAAATTTTTGTCCAAAATATTTGAGTTTACAAAGTGACCTTATGCCCTGTTGTGTTAGCTATGAGTTATCTATGACTTTCATAGTCCTTGTTATATTCCAGCTGGAGTCAATGACACACAGAGTGCTAATAAAATTTATATGTAAGGATAATGATAAAGAATATTGGAACAGGGTTGAAAGAAACATTTCCAGGGAATCACTGCTCTCCCCTTTTCTACGAGTGACTACTACAGCATCTCTTTCCATTCTCTGTTTTTTGCTGAATATCTATTTATTCCTGTACATAATAATATGAGCAGGGATGAGCAATGCTGTAGGAAAGATTTTTTAATTTTTTTATTTTAAAAAAAATCTCAATCATGGGAGTCAGAGAGGACCTCTTTTTTGTTGTAGTTCTTCCTATTCTGGGTAATGTTTGTGCGATTATAATTTTCTTTTGTTACTTTCAGAGCATCTACACCAAAATAGCATATGAACACAAGGAGTATGGTAGAGAGTTAATATTTTATCATAGACCTGTGGTGTGACAGCAGTGTGAGAATCTCATTATAGAGGTTTGTGAGTGTTTTACCAGTAGGATTGTACTGATGACATCTGCTTTTGCATACAGTCAGATTTTTCTTCTGGTTGTTTGGATGAAACTGTTTGCTTTTATTACCTATATTCACCTCTCCTGAGAAGGACAGCTTCTTTGTATGAGAGACTGCTGAAAGCAAAGGCAGTCTATCACTACATTACTTTTCTGCACTTTTCTTTAGCTTCTATGGTTCTAATGAGGTACTAGAATGAAGTCCTAGTGACAGCAGCCATACAATATGTTGGTTTTACTTCCATTATGGAATCTCTGGTTGCAGTTACTCGGTATTGCTAGTGAAAGTAATGTGCTTGTGATCAAAAATAGATTTTGTCAGGAGACTCAGTAAAAAAAAAAGACAAGTTTGGCTTATTAAAAAATAAGACTAGGGCTTCTTGCCCTAGAACCTTGTTTTATGGTACTACAATATCCATAAACTTAATTGCAAGAAAAAATGTACAGATTGTACAGATGATCCAAGACAAGACAGAACTGTATGAGCTGTGTTTCTTGAGTGCATGAAGTCTAGTGAAACAGACAGAAAGACTTCTTTGCAAGTTTTTGTTTTGTTTTGTTTTTTTTGAGAGGGGAAGAGGATGGTTTTGTACTTCTTTTTTAATTTCAAGGGTTGTTTAACCTCCACTGGTTTTGTCTTTTGACTTCAGCTTCTTCTGCATAAAGTGAAATATTTTACCCTGCAATTTGAATACCACTCTAGGGTCTCCTTGCCCCCTCCCCCCCCCTTTCAAAACACTAAAACACTATCCCTGGATCTGAAGAGCTCATGATATTTTTTTTTCCCATAGTGTTTTAAGAAACTTTATTAAAATAACTTGCAAATGGCAAGTGATAACATTCTTCTGACTCTAAGAAGAATATTCAGAGTGGATTTTGCACTTAGTATTTTAGCATTTCAACTTCTAAGGCATACTTATCATTATCATACTAGGGCATATTACAGAGTTCAGTGACCAGAAGCTCCAAAAAGTAATTAAAAAAAATCTCAAATGATATCTAATTAAAAACTGTTTCAGGCAGAATGAATTAAACTTAGCCTTGAAGTTGCTTTTTGCATCCAACTTCCTGATGTCAGAGAGAGCTGAGCTGCAAAGGTGAATAAAAAGCCCTGCAGTAGCTAACTTCAGAAATAATCAACAATCATCTGGAATTACTGAATAATCAGGAGTGCTGAATTACATAATCAAATCTCTTGGTTTGGCAAGAAGTGTTTTAAAAAAATATTAATTGGCTACCAAATCCAGAGTGATACGTGGTTTTGTGGTGGATGCTGTTAGGTAGACCCTTGGGCAGGAGTCAATACAAGGTGTTAGGAGGAGGGCTAATACACTGGGATAATTTTTGCTGTAGCATTTGGAATGACTTGGTCTCTGTTCAGCAGAAAGCAGGGAGAACAGTAAGCAGAGAATTATAATAATCAATCTGTTATGCAATCAAGAGCAAAAACTGAGCTTTGTATGGGCAGAGTTGATTCAGTTCAGCATCACACCTTGGTGCTGTAAGAAAGATGCTGAGCAGAGAAGTCTCTAAGGGCTGATATTTTTAAGCCTGATTGATAATTTTTTTTTTAATTAAAAGAAGCTGAATAAAGTGATAGACACTTTATGCTCAGAGACTAGAATTTGGAACTTATTCATACCTGGTTTTTCCATTTTTACATCAATTAAAACAATCAAGAACCCAGCACAGAGTACTGAAAGTAGACTGCAATTTTCCAGCACAACAGTGTATTGAAAAGTTGCATTTCTGGAACTAGAATGGTTCATTTCTCCCTGATCTGATGTTAAGACATTATAACATCAGATCAGAACCATAGCTTATACAGATCTCTGGCTTGCTATTTTTGGTTCAGGACCTTTAAGCTTCTAGAGATATCACTCTTTCTATCAGATGCAAAAAATAGCTATGAGGTTAAAAATTCTGAGTTTTCATATTCTTTGTCTGTTTCACTGTCTTTCCATCCTAAACATCAGACTGAGATGAGCTAGGAATGGGAAGAAGACTTGAACTGTCTGGAAAAAAATTGCTGGAAGCTACAGATTATTCATTTGTGGACTGTTAAGCCATCTTGATATCTCAGAGGCAACACTGATTCTCTTTGCTGCAGTATTAGTGTGGTCCGATCAAGTCTTTTTGTCCTATGACATCCTAATATGTCTTCCAGCTTGAAAATCTATTTACTTCTCTTCCCTTCATCCCATATCAGTAACCCTTTCTTTCTGGATGATTCTCCACTCCTCATGTGACTTTCAAGCAATGTGTCTATTAAATAGCTATTACGAAAAACTATCAATCCAAACTCTCATCCACTCCTGCAGCAACATCTGGTGTCTGTAATACTACTGCAAACACAGTTCAAAGTCACTGAGTTTAAATCTCTAAAACAAAATTTAGGGACAACAAAAAGGATACATAACTAGCTGGTTTGGCAAAATTGGTGCCCACAGACTTAAATGTATAAAAAAGCAGTGGTTTTGTTGTCTAGATTGTTAGGTATGCAGTAGTTCATAATAATGATAATGGGGTTTATATCTGCTTAAATTATGTATATGCAAATAAGAATATCCAATATTTACAATTTTATGTTCCTCTCAAAAGATTATTTATTTTTTGTAAATATCAGTAATTTACTATCCTGAAATGTATGGACAAATTACACATTCTGGTTACTGAACAAAGAATGTGGCTCAGCTCCATTTCTAAACACCATTGATTTGATAGTTTATATATAAACACAATGAATGCAAAATGATTAAACTCTTATGAGATAGAAAATAATAGTAAAAAGTACAATATATTCAGTGACTCACTACCAAGAAATTCTTCTACTGCTGTGTCCAAGAATTGCCATCTATGATTTCATATGCTGCACAATACACTCTGTACTCTAATTTTAAAATTTTGTTTTTTATCAATCTTTAGTGAACACTTTTAGGATGCTGCTGTTTAATTAACTGCTGCAGCAAATTCCTTGATACTTAAACACCATGGCCAAGAGCAGTATGCAGACTTCAGGAGCCTGGGGACAAAAATGAGCCTAGCAGCAAAGCCCTCTGCACTGAAGACATATAAATTAAAAAGATTAGAACTGACTGCTCTGGGCAGTGTAGAGTAATGATTTTTAGGCCAACACTAGATTCCAGATGCTCCAGGAGAATCCCATGATGAGCAATGTCAACTGATGTCAAATGCTACTGAAAGATCTAAGCTAATAAATGTAGCAATGCCAGTTGGTGTTGAAAGCAAGTGGTTAGGCATGATCCACAGGGCAATCTTTATGCTGTGAAAAATTCTAAAATTGGAAGGAAATATGATTTAGGAAACCCAAACCCATAACCAAAATTTATTTTTCTTCCAGTGCCTCTGAAACAGCAAAATAATTTTTGTTTCTAGTACTGAAGGAAAAAGAAATGCCTTTGTAACAGAAACGTGTATGTTAAACTTTACACTGTATAAACATGTATTAAATTATATGGCAACAACTTCTATGTAGCAAGTTTTTATTATATTAAATATTGTTTTCTCAATCTTACTGTGTGCATTAGTGAATGCATCAGGTTTCGTGATTTTTCAAAGCACAAATTAGCATCAAGAAGTTGCTATGGAACATGTGACTAGGGAGAACTGGTTGTAAAACAGATGCAGATAGAAGCAGTTAAGAAGATTGAAGTTTTAATGAGAATTTTAACTTATGTCATATCCATTATATGAAGTGACAGCAACACATCTGGAGGAATTTAAGTAGATCCAACACAGGTCTACTGTCTATTTCAATATGTGAATTAACAAAAAAAGAAAACGCCAGCCCTCATTAGTAAATATTGCATGGTGGAAACCATGCAGATACAAAGGATTCCAAAAGATTGTGGTTATCATATATCATCAAACTTCAAACAAAGTAACTTATTAGTAATTAACAGAATGAAAACTCTGAGACAGTGTAAAACATTCTGAGCCAATGCAACAGAAAGGGGGAAAAAGGCAGCATCTAGTAGTTTTGCATGATGTCTAATGGGCTGCTAAGATTTGGGTTGCTCTTGAGTAAGACGGATCAGGATCCACTACAGTCTTTTTTTTTTTTCTTTCTTTTTTTCTTTTTCTCTTTTCAAATTGGCAGATTTGGTATGGTAGGTTTGAGGACATGTTATGCTGTATCTAAGCATCAAAGAGCAGAAAAAAGTTTTTATTTGTTTGGGTTTTTTTTCTTATTTCTTTCAGGTGACAGTGGATATCAGACAGGTGAACTGTCAGCACGGTGTGCTGGGGTGAGTGGTGCAGGCATAGCAAAGCTGGCTAGTACATGCTCAGGTCTTGAAGACCTCTGATCCTCTGATACAGCTAACCAGCTAGACCACTGTATTTTACTGTTTTTCAGCAATCCAGGCATTTTATTTTCAACACATTTCTCAGTGGAAAACTGACAGATAATAAAAGTCTGTGGAAAAGTCCTATAACTCTTAGTTGTTGCTCATGGGTCATACATAATGAGCATCAAAACTGGTTTCCCCTCCCCTGTATCCTCTAATATATTTTCTATGTAATTTTAAAAATTATTTTTGTAAGAGAGGAACAACCTAATCTGAATACACTTTGAATTTTAAAACAGAATATTTTCAGTAAGTGTCAAAACCAAATCTTATCTCAGTCATAATATGAGTCAAGATGTGAGTCAGTTTGCTTACTCTACCCAGGACCTGGCTCTTTAAGAAGGTCCTATAATTTAATATGCTACATTTTTAGAACAGTCTTTCCTGTGTTATTTTTTGCTTATCTCTCAAATACCACTTTATTAGACAGTTTTGCCTAATTACTTTTCTGCAATCAGAAACTGCTGGCTAAGAAAAAAAGAATTGTCATAGCTTGAGATATGATGCCCAAGGAGGTCCATATCATTCTTATAGGATTATATTAAGAGTGGATTAATTGAATGAGTCTCTTATTCTTGTTCCAATCTCTCCTTATAAGAATGGATTAATTTATCACATTTTTTACTCCTCTTCAGTCTCTGACATGAGAATGAATTATCACACTTGCTAATTGTTGTGGGTTTTTTTGTGGATTTTTTTTTTCCACTGGTATTTTTCCAACTGGCTGATGGTTCCTTTGCTTCTCAGCCTGTTCAGAAAACAGAGAAAGCATTAGTAATTCATTGCAATGAAATTGTACGTGTTGAAAGATGAAGGGATATGGAGACTTCTGTTTTACAGGGATGTGGAGTGAGAACTCTGTGCTCCAGAAGATGGTGAGGACCTGTCAGCTTTTCTGTCACTGGGATTCAAGGAAAGATTCAAGGCCAAACTTGGAGTTTAATTGAATGCACCCTCCCTTGTAGTTCCATTTTTACTGTGGTAGACTTATTTGCAGTTGGAATATTAATTTTCACCTGAATTTTTGGCTGCTGATTGACTTTCAGTATCTTCCTCCTGAGTGTAGCATATTTCATAGGATCAGTCAGTTGTCATGTTCATATACATTATGGCAAGTATACCATGCTGATGTGGCTTCTCATGCAGTTGTTTTTTAAATAGTAAGACCTAATTTGTCTTGATGAAATGAAGATGCCATTGTGGAAAAGGACTTTGAATGTAATATATATACGTATTACATATATACATACATACATATATATATATATATCTTGTATATTTTTAAAGTGCAGATCAAATGCGATCTTACAAGTATGTTTAGAGAAACAATCTGAGCTTGCAGGTACATGAGTATGGTACCTCTGGGCCTTGCTATGTCTTCAATGTGACTGGGAAAGCTACATCTGACTCGTTTCCTTAGTACAAATGCTGATATATATTGTGATGGACACTGGACAATCAATGCAATCAGACTCCTTTCCAGAAGGGCTAAATGTTAGCACCTTCAAGCCTATAAATAGAGCTAGAGAAGTCATTCTGTGACCTTATAGAAACATGGACTGTCATTCACAGGGTAAAACAAATCTGCTTTTAGACCTGCGTGTAATGGTTACAGCCATTAAGGTAAACACCAAAAGTTAGAAGCATGAGGAATATGTTAATACTACCATATTTTACGGTGTTAAAATATGAATAGTATTTTGTCTGATGTGTTCTTTTTCTCAAGCAGACTCAATATGGAAGTCATACTTTTCTTGAATGGCTCAGTCATTACAACTCCAGCAGATGAGTGCAGTCTGGGCACTGCCCGGGCACTGGAGATGCCCTAAATTACAGAGCTGAATTTTCTGTTCCAGTTTAGGAATGCAGAGATTTCTACTCCAAAATAGGTTGTGTGAGTAACTTTTTGTAGCTTTTCCTCTGACAATAGTCTGTATATTTTATGTGCTTCAGAGGTGGTAAGTCACATCTCATGCACAGCCATCTACACTCCTATATATTATATTTAGTTTGTATACCAAGGGGAAGAGGAAGAATAATTTCTTTCTTATTTCAGCTAGTTATTAGTTTGTTCTATAAACATGAGGTGTGATGGCCTTTGTAATTTATTTAATCTTACCAAGCTATTTCTTTTAGTAGTATCTTACAGGGCTGAGGCAGTTATGGTAATTATATGGTGCATAAAATCTATTCTCCTCCATGCACATAAAATTTACTTTCTTTTACTTTCGTCTGGTGTCTCCCCATGCTTGTATTACAAAGCTATGTGAATAGAATGGTCTTCAGAATACAATTAAATATATATACAATTATTGTCTAAGTCTAGTGCCTTCCACAGAAACAAAAGAAAATTGCAGGTGCTTTAATTCTTGTTAAGGAAATCCTTCAGACTTTTTTCTTTTTGGGTTGTTTTGGCTTTTGAAAATGATCCTGATTTTGCTTTATTTTCTAAATCAGTTATAATTCTACGCTTTTCAATTAGATGACAGTCAATCAGCTTTGCATAGTATCTGCCTCCTCACAAAACACTCCTGGATGCTTGACAGACGATCTTTCTAGTACCTGATGTCTAGGAGCTTGAGAGGCCCAATGATGCTTCAATCTCTTTGATTATTTCTTCAACTCCTTTTTGTAATATTTAGAGTGGGGGAGGAAAGCTCAGAAGCCAGCCATTGCAATTAAGTATATTGACTGCTTAAGTATGTGCACACATTAAATGGCCAATATGAATTATGGCTCTGGTGCCATAAAAATGGTCATTATTTCCTATTAAGGGCTTTTAAGTGGTATAATTTCCAGACCTTAGCCCAAATGTTTGGAGCTCTAGGTGCAATGGCTGTGCCTCCAATGACACTTCACTAATTGGTTTGGCATGTAACATTAATCATATTTAGTTTAGGAAGTCTCCTGAATTGAAGCACACTTTGTGTGTGATGTATGTAACATGCCCTGTTTTTTGAGGAATTTTGTGGAACAATTCCTTATTGTGTGCCCTTTTTAACTTAAATAGTTTCTCTGAGATGAAGGAAGGTATAGTTTTTGTTAATTGAGGACCCATAGAGGCATACTGTACTGTGGATTATACTGCTTAATTTTTCTTTAGGAGAAACTTGTGTGTTACAGAAATTCAATTAGGGGGGAAAAATGTTTCATTTAAATTCTTTCCCTTTTTAGAGGCATTTAGAAATATATATTGAAGTTTGAGACTTTTTGGACTAAACCATTCTGAACCAATGTTCTAGTTATCTCAACTCCTCTCATCTAATCCCATGATCAGACATAGGACCTGCTTTTCTCCTTGTTATCAGTGTAAATCGTAACATGCTCATTAAAATCAATGGATAACTTTAAATCACAACTAAAATTAAGGCCTATATGTTTTTCTTTCTTTGTTAAATCTCAGCTTAACACTCAGAGACAATTTCTTTCCCACCGCTTGCTTTTTAGACTCCACAAGAATATTTTTTTCCATTGGCATCTCCTACCAATTTTGTGTACACACTTTGATAAGAAATTTGTAGCTATAGAGAGATTTTAATGGGAATCATTACTAGCATGAGGGACAAAAGCAAAAAAGTACCTCTCAAGTCCCTTGAAAAATACTCAAAATACTCCCTGATTCCCGAAAAAACACAGGATTTTTTTTACAGTGCTAGAAACTTTACTATTAGTTTTGACAATGTAATTTGGAAGCCTATCTTTCAGTGAGATCCCAGGATCTGTCAATAGTATCTGTATCAATAGTTTCTAAATGGGAAATCATTCCAGTTTGCCAGCTGTTCAGAAATTATCTGACCAAGCAGACAAAACAAATCCAACTCCAGTTAGCAGATAATGTTTGGTTGAGGTTGTGGACCCTTAGGAACATGAGGAACCATTCTGTCCTTTGGTTTGAACTCTGTGATTTTTATCTTTATAGTTGAAACAAATAACTGTGCAGTTTGGGTCTGTTGACCTTAATCTAGAAATCAAGCTACTATTAGCAGCCATCTGCATGATGGTGTACCAATTAAAATTAGGAGAGTCAAGACTAATGTTCCAGTTTGCACACAAACAGCAATTTGCATAGCTCTTCAAAGTGAGACACTCAGATGTTTTGGGAACTCAGTGCCATTAATCCTTGAGACAACTGGGAAAGCATCACAAAGGGCTGAAAGGCAATGGTAGCTTCAATTTTATTTCTTTGTAGTAAATGTGGAGTGATGTTGCAACTTATATATCAGATACCTGTGATTTCTCTGAAGTTAGCCAACTTGTGACATGATTATTTTGCTTTCAGCTATGGTGTACAGAGGATAGAGAGGTATATGGTGATTATGGCAATTTGGAAGCAGATAAAGGTGAGAAATAAAGCAAATAATTGCAGTTATTGGATGAAAGGATGATTAAAATAATAGGTTACCAAAGTGGAAAAAAAAAAACCCAAAACCTAAAAAAACCCTGTTAATATTGGTTCCAGCTCACAGAAAATGTAGGGGAAATTAATACTAGTGAAAATGTGAAGTAACAAATTAGCCTAAAAGGATCTAGGATGGCAGGACCTTGTGTGAACGGGATCTCATCTGGCAGAGCATTGAGACTGTTCTAAAAAAGGGCTAAGAAATCTTCTGGGCAGTCTTGCAGCCAGTAGACCTATATGTGGTACTTTTGTCCCCACAGATATTTGTAAGTGTCCCTACACCTCTTTGAAAATTATCATGAGGTCCCTGGAACTCTTGGAGTTCTGGTGTGCTTCCCTCCCCAGAATATTTATTCTTTTATCTCACTGAGCTTATTTTCAGCCTTGCTCTTGTGTCAGAAGCAGCAGTACAAATATATGGGGAGTGAGCTTGGGTCTACAGGACAGGGACAAGGCACAAGGCTGCGGGTATTCCTGGGCTGGCTTTGTTGGCAAGGTGTGTGTGCATTTCACTGTACGGTGTCTCCAACCGTTGAAGATGGAGAATCTTGAAGGGGTTCACATCTTTTTCTTTAGTTGCCAGTTTTCCATGCTTTTGAACTTCAAGCTTTTGGGCATTATCTGTTAACATGCAAGGAGAGGATGAATCAATGAACTCCATCACAGAGCCTTCTAAGCACTACTGTATTGTAGAGTCTTCTGGTTGCCATCTTTCATCACTTTTCTTTTTTTTTCTAAAGTGTTGTCATGGCAGGGTACAGTTTTTTATGAGGATGAAATTCAACACTTAATAGGGTTTGTGTTTTTGCTACCGAAATTTTCCAATAGTTCTCAAGTGAAACCTAAATTGTGTGTTACTAAAGTGTGAATATCCACTGCAATGGACATATTTTTCTTACAGTATTCTTGACTCAGCGATGGCAAAGATCTACATAGACTTTTAACTACACAGAAAAATAGTGTAGTTGTGGTCTTACTTCAGGCCTGTGAGTCGTGAACTTGCAATCTTTTTCTAGAGGAAGGAGGCCCTGGAGCTATTTGTCTTTCTTAGTTTCTCTTTACCTCAATTCTCTCATCTGTGAACTGGTAATAATACTTGCTGTGTGACGGGAAGCTCTACTTCATTAGTGTCAATGATTGCCAAACAGTAGGCTGGAAAGAATGGTGTATGAATGTCTCAGTTTATTGTATTAGAGATTACATGTAACTATCTAAATAAAACGACACAACTTCATATTCTGAAATAATTTTCTCTAAATAACTATGAGAACATAATTTTCAACAGGAGGTGCTTATGATTTGGACAGTTAGAAATATTAGTGTCTGGAACAAATGAAAGAATCATCTAAAGACAAGCTTTTTTATTACTAGTAATGAATAAATATATTTAAAATATATTTCATGCATAATTGCTCCACAGACTCATTTCCTGGGCTTCACTTTTAACACAGCACCTGACTAGACAGCAGTTCAATGTATTGTGCCTGAGCGCAGTCAATGAATTTGTTCTACACAACAAAAAGTAGAAAACTGTAAAAACAGAGGCAAGGAGAGATCTAATCTTGAAGGTGCAATATGCTTTGCCATATGTCTTTAAATGCAGCATTAAAGCTTTATATTTTACTGTGAACAATGGGATTCTACAGATACTCCAGGAAGTTTCCTGATCCAGTGCAACACTGGAAAAAAGAGCTAGGTACAGGGACAGTTTTTGATACTGCATAACTTTTCCTTTTTTAAGGAAAAAAGATGGCATGTTAGACCTCTGAAGAAATTTCCAGAGAAGGCTGAGAGACAGCTTGTCTGTAAGGTCTTCAGAGTAGGAAATACTTTTTTTTACCATGTAGATCCTACCACAATGATTATTTGACCAGTGCTACCAGGAAAAAATACAATATAATTATTTAGTAATAATAGTAATAATAATACTTAGAGGTTAAAATTAGTTGCTTGGCACAGGGAATATTGTTTTACTAGGTTTTGAGTTGTTTTGAGTATTCTGAGTATCTATGCACATCCATACACATGCTAATGAAATGCATACCAAAACCCCAAAGTTTCTTTGGGATCTTAAAATCAAGCTTTGTTATACAAAACCACAAGTAAAATATCCTTGGTTGGACACAAGAGACATGAAAAATGGGCAAAATCAGAAGGGAGTAAAAGAGGAAGATACATCATATCTGAAGGGAACAGAGAGACAATTTTTCCTTGTGCATGGAACCATTGATGATTGGGCAGGTGAAGTGAAATAACATGGCTTTGAAGAAAATAACAAGAGAATATAACTTTTAATACTCAAAAGAACATGCACAAATGTATATGTAATTCTGTTAACTTCAGTGAAGCTGCATTGGTGTTGCTGTCACTCTTTATTCAGGGCAGCACTGAGTAAAAGGTTGGTGGAGGGACAGCAAGAGTGAATAGGTCATTTTGACAACTTCACTTTTCAATAATTTGTTCATTCTGCTCACCACTGTAATCATCATTCATCAGTGACTGTATGATGTCTCTTGTGTAACATTTTGGGCATTAGATGTATGCTAATGTGCTTTTGTAGCTAGGTTAATCAGTTCTATTTATTGGAATTATGACTTTATACTTAGTGGGAAAAATACCAAAAAAAGCAATGCTTGTAAAATATTTTCTTTCAGCTTGCTATAACCAGATTTAATGTGTAATGCTAATGCTCTAGTTTTGAATTTAGCACATCCTCTTAGTACAGTAAGCCAATTTTGATGTGTTCAATATTTTTCATTGCCAGTAATATCCTTCAACGCATTTAGTGGGAATACTTTTATAAACAGTTTGACCTGGGTGTCTCTGGATAATCCAGGGAAAACAATGAAGCTGTTGAAAATGTTACTAAAATGCAGAATGATGATGAAGAAGAGGACACATATCATGATAACTGCAAAATCAGACTGACTTTAATTTAGGCATGATGGATGCTTTCACAAAGGTACAAATCATGCTTGAGTGTTAAATTTTGTTATTTTTACCCAGTAAAATCTTCTTTAGTTTGATCAGAAAGCCTGAGTATATTCAGAATAAGAAATTTCCAGTTATTTATGGCTTTCTTTTTTTTCAGTGTTCATGGCTGGCTCTTTGTATCTCTCCCTTCTTCGCATAATTTTTGGGTGATTGCAATCAGAAAATGGTCTTTTTTCTCTGAAACAAATTAGTAACATCGATTCTTTTCTTCTTTATTTCTTCTGTATATTTTTATTTATTTTCAAGTTCAGGCTCAAATATTTCTATTGCTTTGAAATGTAAAAACATTCATAGGTTTGAATTGTTTTAACATTCTCTGTTTCCTTAAAAATTACTGCCCCCTAAAGTATTATTATGAAAGGTGAAATAACTGGTGTTAGAATTAAGAAGAATTTTTTCACCAAATGCATTATTAGGCATGGGTACAGGCTGCCGAGGGCAGTGGTGGAGTCACCACCCCTGGAGGTATTTAAGAGTTGTATAGATATAGTACTTAGAGATATGGTTTAGTTAAGGACTTATTGGTGTTAGCTTAATGGTGGGACTTGATGATCCTGGAGGTCTTTTCCAACCAAGGTAGTTGCATGATGCTGTGTAATGTCCTTTACCTTTGTGACAAGCTCTCCTAGGTCATATGGAGGTGTGAAGGCAATGTCCTGAAGGTCAACTACTGACTCAGTTCAAATCTTGGTCATTTTAAATCTGTGAAAACTAAAATTGTGTTTGGGGGTTTACAAGTCTTGAAAGAAATTTTGTTGACTAGTCATCTCAGAATGGCTGAGCCTCTTTGTTGTTCTTAGTGGAATGTTGAGTAGTGACCATCCAAAAATAAATATTCTGCTGGAGGTTTTAAATGTAGATAATTTACAATTTTCATTAACGTATAATAGGTATTTTACCTTTTAGAATTGATTTACAGTTATTTTCTTGGGTCTAGGTAATAAAAGATTTCTGTGAACCGAGTCTAAACAAAAATCTTTGTTTTTTATAATACTGTTTTGTTCACTACAGAAAAAAAGGAAAAAGGAAGACTTTTTCTATAGCTTAATGATCAGAAAGCACATGGGATCTGGGAGGCCAGAGTTCATGAGCAATAAATTCTTCAAACAGAACGGACTCAGACCAGCAAGACAAAGTGAATTGCCTCAGACAGGGAGTTGCAGGAAACAGGGGTGAATTCCTTACCCAGACATGACACTCCCAGCTTATGGCTTCTCTATGGGGGGTACCTCTACCTCACATCAGAAAATTTAGCCTGGACTCAAAAACTTCCACCATTCAAAACTGGTGTGAAAGTGTCCTGCCATTTTTAAAATTTTTAAATTATTATTATTTAATGCTGTAGTAGAAACTATTTTTCTGAAAATTTTCCATATATAATCAGATCACTTTTGTTATCTCAAGGTTTGGACGCTCCAAATTGGAGTTGGCTAAAACAGACCTCTATCCAAAATTAAAATTGTTAGCATAATAGTGTACAATTTTTCACAGTCTAGTTAATATAGCCTTCAAAAAATAATCCAGACCACAAGATTTAAAAAATTTTTTTACATTGCAACTATTGTTTCCAGACCAAAGTAACCAGTTCCTGGATCAGAACCCTCAGATAATCTCAGTTTAGAGACTGACAATAAAATGAATTGAAAGACTTTATAGAACACACATTATCCTAAGAATAATGTCTTTGTTGTCTACAACATAGGAATATTCAAAAGCACTTCGACAGTCTGTCCTTCTGCATTATGTGCTGTTGTTTTTATCTACAATGTGTTCAGAAAATCTTTCAAAAATTTTTCGCTATTTCTGGCTCAGAAAAATGATAAAATCGTTTAATGATTGTAAATGATGGATTTTTTCCCAGTTGTTGCAGAATTACTGCTGATACTATGCGGTCCAATCAGGAACATACTGTCCTACAAAGATTAACTAGTGACGATTCCTTCATTTATTCAGTGGCAGTAGTCCCAGGTTTAAGTACGTAGCTCACTGTTGATCCTAGCAATTATTGTCCAAACTATATCTACACACAAAATCTCATTTAATCAGAGCTACATTAAGGAGTCAATAAAACTCTGATGAATCTGGCTCTGTGTTCCTCTTTACAATTTTCTTGAAATTTGAGCTACAACCAATAGACCAAAGAAGGTTGATTTTTGCTTTGGGTAATTTTTTGTTTGGTTTGTTTACAGTCTTTCAGATATTTCAGACTTCCAGTGCAGAAAGGTAGGATTCCTTAGATTTAGTATTTTAAGAATAATACAGAGTTTTATCATACTCAATAAACTTCAGATGGCACATATATTGCTTATGGTACTGTATCAAGTGTTACTTAGTGTCTAGGGCAAGCAATTATGTCCACTCCTAATTTGTCCAGTAGAGGATTTAGCCAATTTTTATGTGCATACAGCAGAAGCATGCACTCATATTGGGTGTCCCATTATTATTAAATTGGTGGCAGTATAAAATTGTGGGCATCTTCTCCTGCCCTAGCTCTGTTCAGTGTCTTTCTTTTCATGACTTTAATCTTTGGGTTTAAACAAAGGGAGTATTTCTATGTTTCTGACCTGACATAAGAAAAAATTCTCTGCTTTGCTATCACTGGTGCCAATACTTAGTAATAACACAAAATGGAAACACTGAGATTTCATTTCAACATAATACATGCTTGATTCTATTTATTTCTCATGTAATTTCTGAGCTGTTAAAGGATGATTTTCCCCCTCAGCTGTGCTGGTTAGTCACGAGCAATATTTTTTTCAAGAAAAGCTAAGATTCTTATTGATTCAAGCAACTTTGGGGATTTAAGAAAAGGCAGAAATATGCAATAAAATTTTATGAAAGGCTGACAAGGATTTTTGAAATGGCAGTTAGTGAGGCTGAACTCCATAGATTTATTATGATCTCAATACTTTGAACATCTTCCAACTTCTAATGAATTTTTGTTAAAGAAATACATACCTGGTTGCACATGGAACGTGATGCATGGAGCACTGAATTAATCACAATTCTACAAAATGCAGCTTAGTTGGAGAAGAATAATTTCATTCAAGCATTCTGTGCTTGAGCTAATAAAAGAATTATTATTTTTTTTCATTTATAGGAAAAAAGAAAACATTATGGTCGGACTCGATCATCTTGAAGGTCTTTTCCAACCTTAATGATTCTCTGATTTCCACTGAAATTTTTTTTTTTACAAATTAACTAGCTAACTAGAATATAGCCCAATGGTTTTAGATGATAATTGGCTCCTACAACACCAACTAGAATTGGTCCTTCTGCACCATGATGTGAGGGTCTGTCCAAGAACTGTGCAAACCTGAGATCTGTTACAATAAGGAACATTTTCAGTAGCTTTAAAAATTTGGTATTAGTTAGAATGGCTTCATTCCCCATGTATTCTTGGCAGTCCTGTGTTCTTCAAACACTTGCTCTGTAGCATCACCCGTTATCTCTGTAACAGTGTCTCAGCTTTCAGTGCCTAGTTTCTATAAGGTAAGAAGTTATTGAGTCAAAAGATGGTGTGGAAACTTTGTGATTTTTAATCTGAGACTTATATATGGAATTGTATGGGCTCCTTCAATGCTGCTGTAAACTATTGTGTTGTAGAATGGTTGCTGGTGAAGAATCTGATTTGCTAACATTTTTTTTCCTCAGAATTTAACATACAGCTAAGCAAAAAAGTATTTCTCTCTCTTTATTGAGATTTTTCTGTGAAGAATACAAGAAATCATTCTCATTTGTAATAAAAAGTAAAACGTTTCCTCTGAACTGAGAATGAACCAGTTAGAATAATGCATTATGGGAGGAAATCAAAATGGCTTTTTAAAACAAATTAAAAAACACATCAAGACATTCTAAAGTGGTCATTTTATACAAGTGGAAAAACACAATGTTTCATTTTGTAAAATCATTTTGATTTTCAGCATGTGTTTTCAGACATTTGAAAAATGAAAATGAAAACCTGCTTTTTTTTTGATAAACTTGTGACATGTTTTCAGAACAGTTAGTGTGAATCCATATTCATTGCTGGGGAAAAAAGAGGGCTTAGGAAAAGTCACTGCTCCCTGGTGAGCTAAGGGTGACAAAGGAGTAGATGTCTTGATGTTGATTCCTTGTTATAACAGCACCAAGGCAGAACTAGTGCTTTCCTTCCTGCAAAAAGGCTGTGGAACATTCAAAACACCTAGTCCAATTCAGACAGCCTAACTTGGCTTCCTCTCAGCAGCCTATTTGGAGCATTCTAATGTTGTTTTCTTGTTCATCTTTTAAAAAACAGATCACAGTGGCAAATTACTAACCTGTAAAGCTGAACTGCCCATTAATCTGCAATTAAGAAAAAAATGTTAAAAGGGCGACTAATTTGTGGGTACTTTTGTTTGTGCAGCACCCATGATGTAAATTGTGCAGTGGGTAGTTAATTTATGATTGTTCTCATAACGAAAACACCTTTTTTTCTCCAATCTCTTCAATTAGTGATGCTGGCACTTTGCCTAAACTTAAATGTGTTGTTGTTTTTTTTTCCTGAACAAATTGTCCCTTACTCTTTGCTCATATGTTTACCTACCAGATGACATGGGACTGATTCTATCTGTCACTTTTGGAGCGTTGTTTGGTATCACCAGTAAAATTTAACAGAAACACTGTTCTGCAGGTGCACTGTGTTGTCACCTTGGCTTTACATGAGCTGTTCATGAATCCCGTGTTTTCAAGTAAGTACTGAGATATGAAAGAATGATGTAGGAAAACTTTCTACAGTCTGAGAATGAGAGGTAGAGGTAAATGTTATCTTTCACATGAAAACTCAGCTGTGTAAACCTCAGCAGAATTCAGCTTGGCATTGTAATAATATTAAACCAAAAGAGTGCTTTAGGTTAGGGATTGCTTTTCTATGTTGTGCAGTCTTCTCAGCATGATTCTGTCATAGGATACAAGCTTCAGAGAATGTATTCCCCTTAAAAGTATGTGATTAGACAGCACTTCTGTGGTTGGTTGCCCTTGGCCTTCTGACTCTCTCACTTCCCCTTGTCAACAGGACACAGGGAGAAAAAAGGATGAAAAAGCTAATGGGTTGAGATAAGGACAGAGATCACAGAAAGGTTTGCGTTGGAGAGGACCTTGAAGATCATCCAGTTCCAACCCCCTTGCATAGGCAGGGACATCTCCCACTAGATCAGGTTGCTCAAGGCCCCATCCAACCTGGCCTTGAACACTTCCAGGGAGGGGGCAGCCACAACTTCCCTGGGCAGTCAGGGATGTCAGTTACCAATTACCATCAGAGACAAAGCAGACTTGACCAGGGAAAAATGAATATAATTTATTGCTACTTAAAATAGAGTTGGACAGTGAGAAAAAAAATTAAACCTCCCTTCCCATTCCCAAGCCTTCACCCCTTTTTTTATAGGCTAAACTTCACTCCTTCTCTCCAAACTTTTCTGCTTTCCCCCCACCACTGATCTGTCCAGGGGAATGGGGGCTGCAGTCAGTCCATAGTACTTCACCACTGTTGTTTCCTCATCATGCTTTTCTCTTGCTCCAGTGTGGGTTCCTCCCATGGGATGTCACTCCTCTCAGAATCTTCTTCATCAGCTCTCCACAGGCTGTAGCTCCTTTAGGGAATGTCCAGCTGTGCTTGGATGGGGTCTCCTGGGGTGCAGTGTGGACATCTGCTCTAGCATGTTCTTCTCCACTGCCTATAGGGAAATATCTGCTCCACCATGGTCTCCTCCACAGGTTGTAAGGGAACTCCTGATCCAGCACCTGGAGCACCTTCTCCCCCTCATTTTGCTTGGGTGCTCACAAGACTCTTTCTCACACTTTTTTCTGTAACCTGCTCTCCTCTCCTGGGCAGCTTTTTGCCCTTTTTTAAATACACATCCATGGCTGAAGGGCTCAGCTATGTGCTGGGGTGGGTCCATGGAACTGGCTGGAACCAGGAGGAACCAGCAGGAACTGTCTCTGCTTGGCATGGGGCACCCCTGGCCTCTCCTCACAGAGGCTGCCCCCACTGCCAGCACCTGGGCACCTGCAGTCAATACAACCTTTCTTCACCTCAGGGAAATTTCCTAACTTTTTCTGGGTTCTAATGTTTCAAATCTTTCTGAAGAAAGGTGCAAACAGTTACAGTCTGTGCTGCTTGATTCATGCTGCGTATATTATTTTAATGTGAGTTTCAACTGGAAGAACACACTGAAATTAACATTTGATGTCTTATTCTTTGATATCTGGCATTTTTCACTGGCACACTATAATAAAGAAGTCAGTTATTGCTATTAGACATATTTTAGAAGAATTCTTTTTTGATGCGTATCTCCACTTGGATTATTAAATTTAAATCACTGCTGCTATCAGTGTGAATACTAATGATACATTCTGCCAGATGGAAGCCTTTAATAAATTTCCACTTTTCCCTAACAGTCAGCTGTAAATC
Source organism: Florisuga fusca (assembly GCA_038090715.1). Taxonomy (NCBI): domain Eukaryota; kingdom Metazoa; phylum Chordata; class Aves; order Apodiformes; family Trochilidae; genus Florisuga; species Florisuga fusca. The sequence continues at coordinate 5,750,563 of JAAWXA010000001.1, read as the reverse complement.
TTAAATAAGAGACTTTTCTTTGGGTGATGCCAGCTTTAATGCCTTGTGTCCACACTGATTTCAATGTCATTAGTACCTGGCAGGCAAGAAATTCTTTAATTAAATGCCATTCTTTTTATTAAGATGCAGGGTGGCACAAATTCCCCTACTTTGTTTCCCTTTCACTGTAGCAGAGTCAAGGCTTTTTTTGGTGTATTATGTATAGTTTCTGAACTCCCAGTCACTTTTCTGCTATACTCATGTTGCCTACCTGAGAGAGTCCTTGATTGTCTTTCAGTTGATAGCTATATTCAATAGATTCACACTTTTGAGCTCTTTTCTGTTGCTGTGTGTGAAGTTCCAAGTACTGGAGCTTGTGAAAGAGGAGGGGGCAAAGGCACAGGTTCCCACTTAACTAGTAGAAATATTTCCTCCAGTGGCACAAGCCTCCCCTGATTGCAGGTGATTTGTACACTTCGGAGGGTACCAGCATCCTTCCCGGTACCAGGGCTGCTGTTACAACCCAGCACCTCAGGTGCAGGATGAATGAAACTTAATAAGCAAGTATGTCTCTTTTATCAGCACATTTGATAGCCTCTTTTCATCAGCCAGTGATATTTTCCTCCGGAGTAATCTTCTCCATTCACTTTTAGACTTCTGAATTTTTGCACAGGGGGCATACAGTAGCGAAAATATATCCTGTTGTGGGGAATTCAACTCTGTATAGCTTAACCTTTTCTCCTCTGCATTCTACCTAGCCGGGAATGGCTCCTTCAGGGAAAAAATTATGTCCATCACTCTGCTAAAAGAAGAGGTAAGCTGGAAATCCTGGCTGTGGTGGGGAGGGGAGAATAAACACTAGGTAGCAGAAGAGAAAATGAAATCACAGCTAACTTTCTGTACCTTGGGGGAAAGAGAGAACTAAAATACTTATGTGAGTCAATAACTATTCCCAGCAGAATCCTTGGAAAAACCTACAGGTAGAGAATATTTTTTGGTTATTGAGTTATTTTCTCACCAGTCTGTTTCACTTATAGATTTGTTTTGTCATTAAACCTAAAAGCCACACAGTTAAATATGTTTCATCCAAGCACCAAACTCTCCAAATAATTCTATTATCTAAATTATTATCTCGAGTGCCAATTACAAGAAAGAAATTAACGTTATCATAATGTGAAGAACAGGTTTTGTTGAGCTTTGTGGTGGTGCTTTGTTCATTGTTTTTCTGTTTTGTTCTCTCTCTGCTTCAAAGTTAGTAAGAAAAAAAGCCCATTGAAACAGCTCTGTCATGGAACAAAAGATGTCAATTATGGAAAAGCACTGGCACCAACAAAATATTTCAAATAATTTAAAGAAATATTCTGACATAGCACTGGCAATTAGTACGCTTCAGTTTCAACAACTGTAATTAAAACTGACCTTTAAGTTAATTATGTCTTGACATTTGTTATTTTAAACTAGCTTTCCCTGTGGTGATGATGTGTTACATACAGATGCTAGTAAGTAGTTTCTGTAGTGTGAGCAAGCAGATTTCAGGTGTGCCTACACTGCAGTTCAGAGAATGGCATCATCCACATGCCTGGGTCTTCAGGCCCTGATACCTGCATTTTCAGTTCAGGCTGTTCCTAGACTCTGTAATGGCAGCCTGCTATTGCAGTTTACACAACAATGATCAGGGACACAATTTTGAAAGGAGCTTAATGAGCAGTAATACATGTTGTTATTGCTACAGTTCTGTATTTCTGTGAAGCCATTAAGTTCGTACAGAAATCTAGAGGAAAATAAGCCCATCTCTTGTAAAGGCTGCAGCATAATAACAATGAAATAACCATAGGAGTTGGAAATGGAGGGTATAGGAAAGAATAAAAGCTGAGAACTGTTCTTGCTCACATATAGCATGAAGTTGAGCTAGGTTAAATATGAACATAAAGGTGAGATTATGTGCTAGAAGAAAAATATAGTATAGATTTGATAGTGGTAGAAGATTTTAAGGTGTAAGAAGTATTTCTGAACAGCGGAGAACTTTGCAAAAAGGCATAGCCAAGGTTTTTGATAGAAATAACAACAGCTGTATTTATACAAATAAAGCTCACACTGGTATGTTACAGAGGTATATCCTGCATAAAGTTCAGTAGTCTTCAGGAAAGTTCCTGACTCTTTTGAAAGTTCAAGGGAGTCTGGTTATTTGTTTAGAAGGGGTTGGAACTTTGTCTCCAAATATGTGTTATATGTCTACCAAACACTAGATTTCATGGCCCTAGTGTTAATCCTGTGCCTTCAGAATTGAACTCGCAGTTTGACAGAAAAAAAATAGCTGCTCCCTTTAAGTTTAAAAGCACAATAATATATGTAGTGTGTTTAGAGTTCTGATCCATATGTTCATCTACCATGTATATGTCTTATGTTGAGAGATCTCTGCTGTCTTCCTTCCAGTTGCATAACTTCAAATTCATGTGGACTTTTTGTATATTATAAACATATTTTTAAGTGGGATCAAGCCAAACTTCAAAATATTCTGTCTGTACGTGGGAAGCTAAGTGGGCTAAAGAATACATCCATGCCATTTACTAGTTTCAGTGGCTCTAAGCCTTCAAAATATATCTGATTTTTAACACAGGGTGCACAAAAATGTTTCTCCAAAGCCAACAACCAACAGAGTGCCCATGTGCATCGGGAAATCAGGAATCCTATTAGAAACCATTTCTTTTCTTTCCTGTGCTAACATTTCCTCAACAAATTCTCTCAAGCTGTTTGCTTATTTGGATAAGTCATAGTTTTTTTGGGTTTTTTGGTTTTTTTCTTTTTTTTTTGTTTGGCACAAAATGTAGACATGTTTTTATGGTGGGTCACTTATGATGAGGAAAAGGTCATCAGAAAGTTTTACAGACTGAAAGGCCTACTCTTGCTTAGAATATCTGGACCCTGGCTGCCTGACCTATTCATTGACTGTGTTTTCTAATTGGGCCGTCATTGCTGCCCAACCAGCAGTGTAATGCTGCTAACTGCTGCTTTAGCCAGAACATAAAAATCAATCTTCCAGTAAAGGGCATAGCAAGCCCCATGCCTATAGAGTATTGTATGTTTGGCCTTGGCATTCAAAAGATGCTTTTTTATTTGTGCTAGTATGGATTTATTTCCAAACTAACTGACTTGCAGAGACTGCTGCTATCTTTTAAATGTCTTTTTGCATTGAATTAAGAAGTGTTTTTTTGATGTAAGACAAAGTGCAGAACACACACATTTAAGAAATATGTGACACAATAATGCCATACTCCTTGAGTTGTGGTGCAAAGAATTGCTGCCCAGAGTATCCTGACATCTTTTGCCATAATTACTGCAGTTTTTCCTCTCTGAAATAAAGCTTTTGAGAGCATGGGATCTGCCAGAACTCTTAGAACACTTGAAAAAAGAAAGTGACATGGTGCAATAAGTACAGAAGCAACAACTCATTCTTTTTCTGCATAAGTTTCCTCCTAGCTATGCTTTTTTTGGCATTTTAGAAAAATAAAACAATTGATCTGATCTGAAAACTGCATGAAAAGCAAGAAAGCTTTCATCAAAGTGAAAATGAAAAAATAAGCCCTTGACTTTCCTATGCTTAAGTTTGTCAGATCCAAAGGAAATGAGGCAAACATGTACTTGGATTGGAACTTGATTATAGAAATAGCTTGGAACTTAGCCTGGAAAAGGTGATAAGCCACCCCATCCCCATCGTTTTGTTTTTCATACTGCTTACATCCTATGGCCTGATGAAAAGGTGAAAGGTGTTTGTACTTTCTTTTTTATTTATGTTCTTCAGGTAGTAAATATCAGATGCTTATTTTATTAGAATTAAAAGTAGGGTAATCACAGTGCTTGTGTCATTGTTTTGAAATTTGACACCTGAATTGAATGTAACACATACTGTTATAAATTAAAGATATATTCAAGATATATTTATTACCACAGATATGATATAGAATATTAAAAGTATCTCAAGGGTTGGTGGTTGCGTTTCAGCACAAAGGGAAATTAATCATATGCTTATTGTACTGTGTACCATTTACTTCTTTTGAAAATGAAAAGGCCACTGATGTCAGTGAAGCTCCAATGTCTTTAAAATAATTTGTAAATCTTTGCCTAAACAGCTGGGAAACATTTTTTTTTTTTTTTTTTTTTTTTTTTTTTTTTTTAAATATTGAGCTCAAGGGGGTATCACATAGGACTAAGGGGACAGTACAAGACAGGCAAAAAGAAGGCATTGCATTGTGAAGCACATAGACAAGCTCCAGGACTCCTTTGCTAAGGGGAGCTATGGATGCCAGATGTTTACAGAAGTGCTGAAAGCAATTGGACAAATCCTTGTGAGGGGGCAATGGGTTTTATGCACATGACAGAGTGCCAAGTTTAGGCTGTCCCTGATCCATACATTGCTGGAGGCAGCTCACTGAATATCCACTGTTAATCACAGCCAAAAATGGGTTGCCTGACCAAATAATCCTTTGGCATGAGCCACGAAATCCACTCAGAAGTTCTTCAGTAGCCATAAGCATCACAATATGTGAATCTGTTTTTCTGTAGGTGTGTGACATGTATTTGATCCCAGCAAATGAAATGTGAGCTCTGAACAGTGTTCTTCCCACAGATTTGAGCTGTAAATAGTGTGCCTATCCCTAGTGTTATATCTCAAAAGCATTAAGCATCCACTGCAGCTTTTTTTCCTCAGGGAAGTAAAGCTTTCAACCCACCTATTTTCATGAGGCTTGATAGGTATTTATTATCTCTGAGGTCAGTACCATTTTGTGGGAATGTAAATGGATCTTAACTTGGGCTGGGGGGGTTCTGAAATTTTCACAGTACAAACACACATGGAGATATACCCAGCCTTGATCATAAAAGTCTTGTTTAGAAAGCTGTCTGAAAACAAGATGTCAAATAGTTTTTCTGTGACAAGCATAATAAAGCATAGGACAAGATTTAGTTTTATTACTAAGGTAAGTACTATACAGTCACAGTGTTATAATACAAACAGTTAGACAAGGTCCACACCCTAGAAACCTCGTGATCTAATTAGGATGCTTTCAGTACAAACAATTAGAAGCCTGACAGTAGGAGCAAGAAGGGTCACAGGAGTTCTATGAATAAAGGCTATGTGGAAAAAAATAGCTTGTATGAAGCATGCCGAAAAGACAAATGATGTGAAATTTCCTTCCAGCAGCATACTGTGAGGACACTTATCTTCTGATAAGAATTAGGCAGCTGGGATTTTCCTTATTCTTATGACCTTATTTTTTTTATGAGGAGTTAGTCTCCTAAAAATTGTGCCCTATAGTCTCAGGTTCATCTGTCTTTCACAGGAAAATTCCTTTGAAATCTTGGGTTCATTCAGTTGAACAAAGTGGGCCATCTTTTCCTTCATGTGTACCAGCCTATTACACATAATTGTAATGTAGCTCATGGTCATCAGCCATTGAGGAAACATACAGCTGCCATTAAGAGTGTGGGTTTATATCAAGTAGGGGGGGAGTTTTTCCCAAAGACATTGGTGCAAAGACTAATGTTTAAGAGGAGAACTATGGAACATTGACTTTCAGATATAGTAGAGCAGATTTCAAAGATACATCATAGTGTGTGCTCCATACTTTGACATCTTAAGGATGGTTTGACATCACCAGAATTCTTACTAGTGACCAAAACCAATGAAGAATTGTACCACAAATACTTAGACCTGAAGAACTCAAGTTTTAATAGCAAGTTTCCCTCTGTGAGTGGAAAGAAAGGATATTAACACTTCAGCTAAGTCTGCATTAGACTAATACCAATTTGTCATTTTACCTTTATTTGATGATTTATTTATGAAGATGATTTAATTTCAAGACCTATACTATTTTCTGAGCTGTTACCATTTTAAATACTTCTATACCTCATGCTGTTAAGCCTTTGAACCTACACATGATATACTTCTCTTACATCTAGCTTTCTTACGTTATAGCAGAAAGCAAACATTTTTAATTTATCAAAGAATGTCTTTCATTTCTTGCCTGCATTTTGTTTCCTTTATAAATAATTTTCATGTACAGTTTTAAAAATATAAACAAATCCTCCATGACGTTCTTTCTGATCATTAACGCTCACATTCTCTCAGATCAAAAGTTTTGCTGGGTTTCTTTGAGAACATGAAAAGTCCCAATCCACACACTCAGCACCACTGCATTAGAATTCTTTTCTTTCCATTGTTTCTGGTTTGTCTTAATAGATCTGAAAGTTAAGTGACAAATAATACTGTTCTGTTCAGATAACCTTTGCACTTAATGGACACACAGAGTTTAAAAGAAGTTGAACCAAGTTATGTATGACTGAAAGCAGATGCTGGATGAATTTTTCTTTACCCAAAGTGAAAGGTAATCAGCTGTTTTCTAAGCTTTTGTAACAACAGATTTGAAGTTCGGGGTTTTTTTTTTGTTTGTTTGTTTTGGGGTTTTTTGTTTATTTTGTTTAATTTCACACAATTTCAGGTTTTCTTAATTTTGCATTAAAAATGGAATATCCATTAAAATTCAGATATTCACCTTGATATTGTAAAAGTTGCTCTTGCTACATAAAGTTAATTTTGCAGAAAAGTACAATTCAGTTACCATAATGATAAAAATTGGTAACAAAATAAATGGGGTACTTCAGGGAATTGACTTTTCAGTCTGCCTGCAATCTTTTTTAATCTTCAGATTAAAAGCTGAACTAAACCTAATGCAATTAGAAAAAATGGCTGCATAAGATGTCTTTCTTAATTGTTAGCTAGTGAATAAATAGGATTGTATTGAAAGTGTGGGAAGAATGAGGATGCCTGTGCTTTCTCTCTCCCCTGCATTTGGTGCCTTCAAAATGAATTGTCGCTAGACTTCACAGCATAGGAAGCATTGTGAAAAAAATGGTATTTTTTATTGCTGTTATATCCTTATTACCTGCCATTTTCTCAAAGCCGATTCACACATTCCCTTTATTTTCTTCTGCTTATAACCCTGCTGCCCCTGGCTTTCTGTACCTCAAAATTTCATGTTCCTCCCATCCATCGGTATTTAAGAGAATTCCCTGGGTAACAATTTCACCCACTGAACTCTGAAATTTTCCCCTTTGCCAAAGAACAAGCCTCATTTTTATTTTCATTTCATGAATGTAGTGTCAAATTTAAATGACTCCAGTCTTGTACTCTCCCATAACAGACTGCACTGACCAACTTTGCTGAGTCTGTAATTCCAAAGTAGGAGAGAGGAGAGACCACTTTGCTGCCTCTGTGTTAAAAGGAGGCTCTAAATAAGCATGCAGATGGACACATGGTTGCATTTTTTGTGCCTTAGGAAACCAAATACATTCACTCAGTGATTCAACATGTGGGTATGTGACAGCTCACTGGCAACTCATGTGTGAGGATGTAGAAAAAATTGGTACCTGGAACCTGACTGTAGATTGCATCTTTTTCCATGAGATCCATCACAGCCATACAGGTTAAAGCATGAGCATAATTACTGTTTGGGGCAGAGCAGAAACTCTACAAAAGACTTTCTGAAATCATCAGTACAACAAAGTCTTAATTCTGTTCCTAGACTGAGTCTATGGATTGCATGTCTAGTATTTTCAACTCCTCTAAGTGCCTTCCAGAGGCCCATTTATATTGAGCTTGACAAAGGTATCTCCAGAGAGTGTTTATGGGAGATTTTATGATGGGTGTCTATCTTCTTCTGTTGATGATAGAAGGATCTTTGATTGAACAGCTGTACTGATGAACTGTGTAATTTCTGTTTGAAAGATAAAGCTGGATCTTGCAGGTGAGGCTGAGTCCATTTAGTCTTTCAAGTCGAGTGATTCTTCACAATGTTAGGTACAGATGGATATGTTTTCAAAGATGCCTAGACGTAACAAATAGGATTTACAAGATCACTAAAGCTGACTGGACATCTAACTTCAGTTTAGTTAAGGTAGGTAATTATTACTATTTGCCTATATCTATTTTCTTTCATAATCCCTCTCAACACTTTTCACAATCTTGCCCACAGGTCTAATTTCATTTCCAATGAATGCATTCGATTTACATTTATTGTAGTAGACTATATCCAGGCAAAATATATTAAATCTTAATTTAGATCATAAGCAAAAGAGTTTTCATTTAACACTTGTACAAGGTCATCAGTTTTGCCGTGTAGTCTGTGGGGCTGTCATGTGGAGTCATCACTTTTGCAAAGAACCACTGGTACTTTTGTACTTCAGCTGTCATTTTTTTGCAGTTGTTGCAACTGAAAATCCATAGTTGAAAAATGCCATGCTCTTTGAATCAGGATAATAATTTTCCATATAGTGGAGCATAGCATTTTAAATGTAGTGGGCAGCAAAATACTACGTCTGGCTGGATCAGTGGTATGAAGCAGTGCCATTTGTTCTTTGTAGTTATTCCCATGACAATAAGACTTCATTCAGGAACGTTTTCTGAATGAAATTTCTGCTGGTGCTAATGGGATGAACACACAGACAGCACACATTCAGTCTCATTCCTACTTTGCTCTCACTAGTTTCTTTAACCAGATCAGCATTTATTTAAAATAATGACTACCTGATTTATTCCCCTGTCCCAGTTTTCACTTTGCTCTCATTATGCCAGTCTGGACTGACAAGAATTTTTCTACTTGTCTTAACTTTCTTTGGACAATAGATGTTATTTTAAAAAGCATGTTATTTTAAAATGGATTAGTTTTTAAAAAACTCTCTGTGAATAAAGCACATGTACTTGACATAATATGAAACAATTTTTGTCAAGTCCTAGATAGACGTACCTGCTCTTTGAGAATTAATACAAATTTAAAGCCTCAGTTCCTTACGGGCCTTTTTTCAGTGTTGTTTTGATTATCTTATAGTTTACCATTTGCAAGGAGTAGGTGGAGCAACATCAATTAATTAGTGGCAACACATATGAAAAATCAGAAGGACTGTTAGATTGCCTTGTGTAGCAAGTCACTGTCAGCACAGTGTGCTATGCTTCAGAGCAGCCCTCAGCTCCTGCCTCCCTCCATTCTGCTGCTGCAGAGTAGGTCAGGCAGTTCCATGTGCCTATGGTCTGGGATCCTTGTGCCCATGTCAGTAACAACCAAAATATGTAACTCTAGATGAAGGAAAAAAAAAAAAAGATATGATGATGTTATAATGGCACAATGTGCACTGCTAGGAAATTATCTGCTCTGGAAGGATCACCTAGGAACTGTGTACATTGAACACACACTATTAAAGCCTGTGTCTGATTCCATTAGCACATGAGAGAGACCCAAATCACTTCTAAAGGCATTTGCAGGCAGCTGCTGCCGCAACAAAGATAATATTGGCACAGCTTTTCAATTGTGTAAAGAATAGGCAGCATTATTTTAAACTTCCATCTTTCATTTGTGCCTTATAGACAAAGTGCTGACTAGAGTAATTTTTAAAGCTAATTATGTAACAGGGATTTCACAAAATAGCTCTGAACTACTTAAAATGGATATTAAAAAAATTCAAAATCCTGATACGACAGCTGCAGTAATAATACCTATTGTTAAGTTTTGCTAGACTTTCCTCTGTCATATAAGCTCAAAAATGCCTGCCTTGTTTTTCAAATAACTTCTCCCTTTCATGACCTAGGAACAACACTTATTTATTACATGCTCTTAATATTGAATAGCTATGCAATAAAACCACATACCCTCAAGTACATATTTTGTATGCATAGTTTAATGAAATTATTTCCTACAGAGTGAGTTAAACAGCATTTATTTTTCTTTATCTTAACTGGACTACGATTTCCTGAATGAAACTGTGTCAAATTAAAGCTGACCTTTTCTAATGGGGTTTCAATCAGTTGGGAACTGTGGCAAATAGCTATACAGGTGCTTTTTCCACAGACTTGAAGTTTCGTGCCCTTCAGCAGATTTCTAAGGATTATTTTCATCACAGGATACTGGTGTGGCTAAAGAGAACTTGGGGACAGTCCAAATTCTCTGATTGTTGTGCTTTGTCTTAATATTAGACACCAGTGTGGTGCCTTTCTGCAATTAAATTTTTCTCCATGTCTAAAGATCTACCTGTAATCTTTTGCTTATGTGTGTAGGATTTACACAAGTAACTGTTAACATTTATACATTGTGTTAAAAATAACTAGCTTTTCTTATAATATCTGTTGTTGAGAACAGCATTCTCTAGCAAGTCCCATATATGTCTTGTTAAATTACATATGAGTGAAATCATTACAGGCTCTAATTTGACAGTCTTAGAGATAACACGAGCTTTATGCCTATCATGAAACACAAATTCAAGACCCAGTTGCAAAGTGAGCATTTACTTTATTTTTTCTGTTCTTATGGGAACTCTTTCTTTGAGATGTAATGATCACATTCTGATATCACGTGCATTGACAATGCTAAGAGAAAGATTAGAGCTACATATTGGAAGATGCTGAAGGAAGAAAGCCATTCAACATCTAGTGTGCTGTGTACTTTGCCCATTAAAAGCCTCTACAAAGGTGCATAGAATACACTGGTCTTCAAAAATGCTAAGTAAATGCTGCAGTCCACCTGAACAGTTCTCTATTTAGTCACTAAAATGTACTTCATGAGAAAAGACTGACACCTGAAAATTGGAAACCTGAGTCTTGATTGCCCTGCTAGTTTTCTGAAAAGAAAATGTTTGGCTGAGAGTCAGTACAGGAGCCTAACATCTGGATTATACAATCCAATAAGACTCTAGTCAGTTTTGAGATAAATATAGGCAAGATACTGCCTCGGTCTGAAGTTCACCATCACTTAATGATGATGCTTGTGTATAATGATTGTTTTATAGTTTGAATTTGATGATGGATTTGTTCTGTTCGCAGTGGAATCTTGAAAGAATTGGCTCAGTGCAAGTAGGAGCAAGCCCAAACCCCCCTGATGCAGAAATAATAGTGCTGCAGGTACTGCAGGCAGATTAAGATGAGTGAAACAGGAAAAATTTGGTTAATTGATCTTTTGCAAACACGTTCAGTAAAATCAGGCCTTCAGTTGAAGCAAAGTGTAGCTTAAGCATTACCTTCAGAGAAGAAAGTGTTTTATCTGGTGCCATAATGTCAGTCCATGAGGAAGATAGAGAGAACCAGATTATATATGTTCCCCTTATAGGTTTAAGTGTGATTTCTAGCTGTAATGGCAAATTTTAACAATGCCACGACAGTTGATTCAGTTGGATTTCAGCTAGAACATGGATCTATAAAACCACAAGTAGTAGATCAGAAAGGAAACACAGGGACACAAAAGCATTTTTCCTAGCATCTTGGGACAGAGCTCAGCTCTAAGAAATTTTGATGCTTCTGCATCAAGATCACATTGTCCTAGGTGTATGAACAAAGACTAGGGTCTGACTTTAATTTGAAAGAGGATATGGAGAAAATGATTTAGCTAAAGATTTACCTAACCTCCCAAATTATCTTGAGGCAGCTGAGGCAGTCTGGAATTTTCCTTTTGTTTCACCTAACTCCTATTTCTCATATTTATGCTGCAGTAACTTTTTTTCACTGTGCACATTTGTATTACGTCAGCAAATTAGAAAATAATGTAAACAACACAGTCCCTTGTCAGATTGCTATTTGACCTCTGTGGAGAATCGTTATATAAAAAATGGCACACATTTGAAAAGCAAAAGAAAAACTGAATTTAAACTGATGGCACAGAGTTCCTATTTTCACTCAAAGTGTACATTTTGTCCCTGCAAAGGCAAATGTAATTCTTGAAAGTGAAACCCTTTGTTTTTGTATAAATTGGAAAATCAATGTGTATTTTGGTGGTGTGTTCTGAGAAACTTTGGGGCTTGTTCTTTATAATGGATGCTTTACTTCAATTTATTATGATTCAGAGTAATGTTGAGTGATTACTTTCATGGAAACCAATTCAAAAGGGCCATTCTTGTATTAGAGACAGTGACATTTCTATCCTCATAAAATTACAGAATAGAGATAAACACTCAGTTTCCAGGGAAATATTATCTTTACTATTTTATAATGTACTGTAATTAAAAACTAAAATGCTTGCAACTACATATTTCTCATTGAATGAATAAACTGAGACAAAGTCTGTTTTTTCACTGAAAAAACCCTTATCACCAAGTCTGAGCTGTAATTCTGCAAACTTTTCTCTGCTTGAGTAATCTATGAAACTCAATGGGACTACACAAATGCAGAGTTAATCGCATAATTGAAAACATAGTTTTAAGTATAGCTGAGCATTTAATGCACAAAGAAAACACATTGTCAGACAAAATTAAAAAGTTAAACCTTTGTTTCAAATCTGCAATGAATTTTTCAGAATGGCACACTTAGAGTATTTCTATTGTTACTGTCATGTCTTTCACAAGAGGCATACAGGTCATTGTCCTCCATACAGAACATAGAACAAATATCCAGTTATATGGGCTGCTTTTTCCTATGTATGCTCTAAGATTCCATGCTTTAAGCAACTTCAGTGTTTGAGATGTGGAAAACAGAGTCCATTTTACTCAACAGAATGTGGCATAGCTGAGGCAAATAACTCCGTATACTTTCTGAAAATGTACTTTTAATCTGGTAGGTACTAATATTACCTAATATAAGTGTAATGTAAGTGTAATAATTTTGGGGTATAAATGGTGCAATATATATAGGCAGAGATATTATGTTTTTTAAAATCTTCTCATATATTTGGAAAAATGCAAAAAGGTTAGGACAAGAGCTTTTCATCAGATTTTGTAATTTGAAGAATTTTCAAGCACAGCTGCTTGAAAAAATTGGAACATACCCCATTTCACTCAGTTTGTTTGAACTTGAACCTGTGGAAATAATCTTCTGACATCAGTCAGGTTCAACTCCTACCTATTCAGTCCTTGATTTCCCTATTTGCATTTTTACTAATGTGGTGACTAATTACATGGCAGTATTTCTCAGTATTACAAGAAAAGAAAGAGGCTGTTGATTGATTTCACACTGTAAGTGTGATTGCTCTGGGTAAAGAGCTTTCAGACAGTGCTGTCCAGGACTAGCTGGCAAATGTAGAAGTGAAAACCTCTATAAACATACAGGATTCCTCTGGTGTTAACACCTTTGCATTTACTCTGTTTCTGAAATGTTTTTTCCCCAGCTGTGCTGCAATGCTGCTTTTTGTATTTGAAAAAAATACACAAAAAGGAAACTAAATACAAAAAACCCAATTGTGACTAATTTTCAGTGTTGAGCTTCTTGTGTTTTAGTATAGCAAGATTTTATTTTCCTTTCCATGAAATTTTAATAAATCAATGAGCAGATGAAACTCATAGCTTGCAAATTTCTGCCTGTAGGTTTTATGATTGAATACTTTTTAGTGATTGTAATTTGATTAATACTTGCAGAAAACTCATAATTTACAGGAAGGAAGAAACAACATAAACATCTCAGTGATCTAATGGAGGCAGGTAAATGCTAAGTTTTTGCCTGTGTTGTCCACAGAAATTAATATTTTTTAAAAATTATGCTGATGATCCAACTAAATAAAAAGAAAACTGGAGTCTGGGAAAACTAACATGCTTACTGAAAAACTGACCAGTGAGGTCTACCCAGTTTCTCCTAGGGTCATAGTGAATTTCACAGTTAACTTCTCTCTGTTTCAAATATAATTTGGGAGAAAAAGAATTGATTAAAATACAAGAGTCCAAAATTCACATTAAAATGGAAATAATTCATGGAGAAGAAAGGCTTTTCATAGAGAATCAGTTCTGTATGTAGTTCTATTGTCCATTTTCTCTAATTCTTTAAGCTCACACATTTTTATTGACATTGATTAAACCTGTGGTAGAGAAGTTTCTTTGTGTACCAGCTATATAATACAGAAGAATAAGTAGTAGAAGGGTATTCAAAGGCAGGTATATTATTTTGAATATGTTCTCATTTGAACTTTAAATAAAAATCCTTAAAGTGTCAGAGAAAAGGTTAAGGACATATATTCTTTTCAAGTTTGTTGGCAAGTGGTAGCTGGTAAAAATATTTGGGAAGAACATTATTATTTTTTTTAATGTAAAGAGTAATGACATCAACACCCACCAAAACACTGAATAGCTCACAAATTTTCAACTCATAAACTGCATTACACTTGCAGCTGTATTAAGTTCTTTAATGAAACTAGGCACTAGTGGCAGGATTCATATAGCCAAGTAAATGATGACTGAAATGTCCGCTAGCTTTTTTTCATTAAACTGTGATTTCAGTTTTAATTTTTTAAGACTTATTATATGGAAGATTAAAGCACATTTTTCGGTGTACCATTTAAATCAGTCATGAATAAGTTGATACCAGTGGGCAATGTGTTTGAATATTTCATCACAAAGTGATGGAGCGTCTTATCTTATCTTGTTAGAGTACTTTTACTCACCAGTCCATTCTGCTCTTTTATGTGACATGACCTGAATAAAGAATGACCAAAAAGGTCAGCAAGGACAGAATAAAAAAAGTGTCAATAGAAAAAAAAATATTTCAAATGCTGGTTGCTGTAATTTAGTCAGTGCTATAAAAATAAATTTCTGAGTTATTCGAAGCCACATAATGATGTTTGACTTGCACAAATATAATTTACTAAAGCAAAGTAAATATTTCTGTTTGTAAACAGAAATGAAATATAGTTTAATTGATTTTTTTTCCTATAAATTATGAACCTGGGTCTTCAATTGAAAAATATTCTTATTTGGACTCCAATTCACATTTCTTTCCACAACAAGAGAAGCCCGTCTAATCTCTTGTCAAATTAGGAAAGAAACTAAGAATTGAAAGAGAAATTGTTGCTCCTAGAAACAGTTCCCTATCTTCATGATTCTCTTGAGACCAGGAACTCTTTGGAAAACCTTAGGGAGACTCAGAAATGTAAGGGTTTTTTTCTCAAAGTACTGTAAATCAGATAGAACACAATTTTATCTAGGCGTATTACGAACGATACAACGTTACTCTCTGAGAACCATACTGAAGTGTTTAGACAGTATTCCTTGGGATAGCCTCAACAGGCTGTAATTATTCATTGACAGTGCATCCTCTGCCTGAAATGATTTCTTCACTGGCATGCTATTCTTTCCAAAAGACCTTGATGTTCTCTTTGTGAGGCTCCAAAATCCTACTCAGATTAATTTGAAAATGGCTTTTATCACACCAATGAAAACTATGCAGGACTGAGATTTTTCTTTCAACTTTCGTTTCTGCAGGACAGAAAAAATCATACAAAATTCTCAGTGGTTTGCCAATACGTGCCAATAGACAGGAGCTTTTTGGATGTAGCAATGACAACTGAGAACCCAAGAGAGGATCCCCAGCTGTGGCTGGGACTGCCTGTACTGTCTGCAACTGCTACTATCAAATCTGAATTTCCTTCGTCTGTCCCATATGTCTGGAGAGTGGCTTGTATTGTAAGTTCTGTAAGAAGATTAAGAGATTCTAAATCGAACAGAAAGTCAATGTAATTGCTCAGTTGGGACTTTGTGACCTGTTGTTTAGATGTCAGTGGAGATGGTATCCAGGGTAACTTCCCTGTTGTCCTGCATCAATGTCACCATGTTGACTCACTTTGGTGAGCAAGGGGGAGATGTAGCCTAACACATCACCCTCAGCAGCCATACAGAAACAGAGTAGATGCTGAAATGTTTGACTGCCTTATGTTGTCACAGTCTGTGATCAGCAGATTTTGCTCTCTTAACTGGTGATGTTGTATTCATATATTGCCTAGAAGACACAAAGCAAGAAGTGGTGAATATGTTTTTTGTCAGCCTGCAATTCGTCTGTATTGGCTCTTCACC
Organism: Florisuga fusca; assembly: GCA_038090715.1. NCBI lineage: Eukaryota > Metazoa > Chordata > Aves > Apodiformes > Trochilidae > Florisuga > Florisuga fusca. Next base: position 5,734,786 of record JAAWXA010000001.1, on the reverse strand, counting down.
ATAGATCTTTCATCAGATGTATTCAGTTTGGGAAACACTAATTTGTCTTTGTGATTGTTCACTAAATATGTAATAATAGTGTGCCACAATTTTATGCTTATACTTGCATTTATTGCTTGCATTATTATGAACAGCATAGCATATTCATTCTAGTAAAGAATATTCAGCATAAACCAGCATTTGGACCATACAACAAGAACAACTTAGTTCAGTAAGTAGTGGCAATAAAGAGGCCTGACTCTTGTGGACCTATGTTTTGTGAGTGGGGACCTCTGTGGAGGTGAGTACATACTATAAGAGTTACAAAATATAGGTATAAGGGGATATCCTCTGGTGATCAAAAGTATTCATGCATGTGGCTTCAGATTTTTATTCAGTGGGGAAATAGAAACTCTTCTTTGTCTTCCTTATTATTTTCATAGAAGTTAGGTGGAAGATAAAACTCTGACACCTCTCTTTCTTTGTCATACTTGTTGAGCTGGCCAACAGTTAAAGAAATATCAAAGAAAACAAACAGACTGATAAACATGCACTCAATAGCATTGCATAGGTATTATTAGCATTCTTCAAAAATTATTAGAGTTTTTCAAAAGGGTTATGAGGGAAACTAGATGTATAAAAGCAAGATATTGCAGTGGTGGAGATCAAGGATTGTTTAAATAACTCAGAAAATAGTTAAAATTAGTAATTTTCTGCAAACAGAACATTTCAGAATTCACCTGACTCTTCAAGAGGACTTTAAAGTGGTAATTAAGCGTTCAAGAGGATCCGTAATACTTGGGGGATTATCCTGCACATGGAGAGTGTCATATTTACTCTGCATCAGTCAAATAGGCATCATTTTGAAGTTTAAGGACACTACCTGAGAAAGGTGGTGGTTGCCACATCTCCTCAACATTCCATCATGAGAAATATTTGAAATCATTTGTAATATCATTTAGTCCTAGAGGAAAGTAATTATACAGAGGAGTGGCATCTGCTCAAGCAGAGGAAAGATTGGCTTTGCAATGTAACAAATAAAAGTGTCCAAAATTATCAATGCCATTAGTTCCTGAAGTCTCCTTCCAGACTGTGCTTGTATGGCACAACATAGCACTGCACAAAGATTCTGAGGTTAGGATTTAGCTGACTCTCAAGGATGCTGAAAGCAGTACAGGTGTTGCTGTGGCACTGTCAAGGTTAATGAGTGCTCCTCAGCAAGCAATGGAAGTTAGGTGAGTGCAGTAACAAACACAGTAGTTCTGTGTTTGGTGTCTGTGCTAGCCAAGTATTTTTGGAAGGCCCTGCACTGAGTTCTGCAGATCTGCACCGTAGAGAGACACATGCAGTGTCCTCAACAGTGAATGGCTGCTGTTGCGTGGGTTATATATAGCACCTCTAGGTGGATTGCACCTATTTGTTTGTAACATATAAACATAAATAAATCTGTGTATTTTTAGCATTTGCAGCCAGCATTTCAAGCTAATACAAAGAAGTATATTCTACTTTCAGTGGTTTCATGGGAAATTGAATATACCCTGTATTCTGTGAATGTTCTGTCCCACTATAAATGCAGCGGTATGAAAAGCTCCAGAAGCCTTTTCTAATGACACATTTTTTTAAAATTTATAGTCTGTTTACACATAACCTTGATTTCTAAGTGTTTTGATTATTCTGTTTGTACGTGTGACTTTATATATGTGCAGTTGTACAGAAAAAAATGAATGTCTAGAATTTTTACACAGGACACAAACATGTCTGAATCTCTGCTGCTCATGATGTAAATTGGTTATGCAAAGTACGTGAGGAGAAAGGAGATGGTGCTAAATGAAATTGAACCTGACTTTTTGATTGAAAAATGCTGTGTTTCCCTCATCTCCCTGCTGTTCCTTTCTCAGGCAGCAGCTCAGATTTGACAGCCACAATTATGAAACTGGCATACCAAAGAAAATCTTTTTGTTTTGAAGACCTACATTAGTGCATGTCTGTCCACAAAGAAAACTTATTGGAAAAAAAACAATGAAAAAGTTCTGTTCAAAATATTTCCAATAACTTATTTCTTATGGCTTTTGTATATTTAAACAGTTTCTAAGAAGCACATGAAGAGTGTTTTTTTTGCTGTGCAGGTTTGTTACATAGGAAAAGGACTTTAGACTAATTCAACAGACAATGAGAATTTGTACAGCATATCTGGATTTATCTTCCACAGAGCAAACAGACACTGAGATTTCCAAAACACTAAGTTGCACAAAATAACATAAAATATAAAGAATGTGTAGATCGAAATTTAAGTCAGCTACAAATTTATTGCAGGATAGATCTGACAAGTTCTTTGGTTAACAACATGTAGTTGGATGCTGAGTGCATGATTGTGGAAATAAACCATGTTTAGTCATCTATCTGGGCCTAATTAGGGGATGAATAGCTGAGAAAGAAGAAAAAAAAGTAGTCTGGCATGCAATTATATGGGAAATTTAATCTTATGTCTGACCACAAAGCTTTGTGTGTTTGTATGCAATTGGGAGGATTAAAGTTGAAAGAGAAATACTCCTGTATTCTTTATCCTTTATGCATCCTTGTTAATCTTTTTTTTTCTTTCCTTTTTTTTTTTTTTCTTTCTTTTTCTCAGCTGTTATATGACAAAGTTGTTCTTCAAAATGGAGTTGGATTTAACCCTCAGTATCTACCTCTTGCCTTTTGCATTTTGGAAGGCAACCAGGTATGAATTTCTCTTTGAAATTTCTCTTTGTTGATTCATTGGCTGGAATTTTGCGTCGTAGTTTTCACTGATATGCATATTAATTATTATGAAAAAAGTTAAATATTTATCAGCACAAGCTACCAAGATGAAGCAGTAAATTTTCCCTAGTTTTCCTTTCACATACAGAAGGAACTTTATTTGCATTACTGACTGGTACCTCAGAAGTTAACTTTAATCAGGCAGTGCTAGTCTCAGGGTGTCTCAGGTAACCTTTCATCCTCCACAGAAATACAGAGGGAAACTGTTTGGTAGTCATAGCCCTAGCACTTAGATAACCTAACAACATGATGTCTTCCAGTGCTCTGGAATGTTTTTCTAATTAAGTAAATATGACTCTATATTGTTATTGGATGATGGTATTATATTTAGATTTATTATTTCTTTTCCCTGAGCTACTGCATGTTACCTTTTTGTTGTATAATACCACCTAAATGACATCATTGTCTTTAGAAATCAAAGTAGGCCTAATAAATATGCAAGCAGCATTTGGTTGAGTGGGAGTGCTCATGTGTTGCCAGAAGAATGGGTGACTTTTCATGCCTCCAAAAGTGAGGGGTCTCATAGGTGAATTCAGGGAGACAAGAAGCCAATTCCCTTTCTTTTCCTTCCTTGTTGCTTTTTTATTTTATTTATTTTTTTTTCAACCTGTGAAGTTGTTTTAGCTCTTAGCAGGTGGTGGAGGGAAATCGGAAGCCTGCTGAATAAAAAATAAAATTAGAACTTGGAATCAGAAATCAGCAAAGCTATAGCAATGAAAAGGGGGAAAAACATGAGCCAGGGGCATTTAATAAAGAGAATGACAGTGTTTAGGTCAATGTCTCTAAACTCTCTCTCAATCTGAAAGTAAATCTTACGTCAGTTTAGAAAATAATATATATTTTTTGATGCTTACAGTTAGGCAGATGCTGATTGTCATTCTGTGCCAACATTGGGGAAAAAAGTTGAAAAAAATTAAAACCTTCCACTTACATTAAGGATTCTGACATCATCTAAGCCAGGTCATGCTAGAACTAAGTCTACTGAAATAAATATCATAAGATATTTTGAAAGAGATGCAGTTTCATCAGCATAAGAATTTCTGTTCTTTATTCTCTTTGCTGTGCTTGTAAGATGGCTTTGAACATTGGCATTGGATTCATGGCATTAAGATCATATAAATTATATTAGACTCAATGATGGCAAATAGATGATTCCAATGGGTGTTCTGTATGGTGGTGACTGAAACTACTGTAACTCAAGCAAAGCAAAAATGGTTAGGTTATTCTTCTGTATGCATGGGGGCCCCACATAAATCAGTTTGATCACATAAGACATCATTTCAGTTGTGAGGCAATTAATCTATTTGCATTCAGATGGAATAAAATTATCACCCTAACTAAAATAGAACTTCTCTAAAAATATCATCATACCCGCAGTCCTCTTGTTTCATACAACTGGAGTTTATGTTTTAACATACATAGTATTATAAAGCAAAACAGAAATTAAAACTTAATTAAATTAAGGGGATAAAGCCAACACAAAATCCTCATCCTCATAAAAAGCTGAAAAAATTAAGCAGAGGAAGTTAGGGAAATTTAGTGTACACACAGAGGTTGCTGGTAACAGTTTATGGCCTCCCTATAACATATAAGGTTGAGTACAATAGCTTTTGTGATGAGTTGCTAGCACTGCATTCATTCTGATGAAAGAGAGAGAAAATTTAATGGCATTTAGTCTTTGACTTGCACTGGACCCTGGAATAGATCCATCTTTATTAAGTCTACATTGCCTATGCTTGCAAGCTGAGAAAAATACAGCAGCAGACTAAAATCACAACAAATAACTTGATTAAAGTGTCCTCTCAGTGCAATATAGCATCAATGCCAATGTGATTATTATGTATACTGTTCTCAGTCCTGCCTTCCTTTTCCTATTTTTTTTTTCTTACTCTTTCTTCTTCTTTCTTCTAAAATATGAAATTATCCATTTGACAGCTTCTCAATTTCCCAGTGGGAACTCCACATCTCTATCACGGTTGCTTTTAAATATTTGGAAATTGGCATGGTTTGTCATTGGTGAAAAGAACCAAAATCTACCAAAGCCCTGTGAATCTGACCTATGGGCCTAAGACACTTCTGAAATGGGAGTAAGTTCTAAATCCCATAAGCTCCCACCACAGGACCCTAAATATTTTAACATACGTGGGCTCTGAACACTTTAGAAAATATTAGCAGAATGTGGAAAAAGATTAACGCTCAAGGAATCTGAATCTTTAATCCATCTTCAAGATTAATAGGAGCAACAAACAACTTGCTTTACTAGGAATATTTATTTGACTAAAACTGGGCACACTGGGGAAAGCTGTATTATAGATGAAGTTGCAATTTACATGTGGAACCCATTACAGTGGCATAATACTTATTTACTGGTGGAGGTCATCACACATTTCTCAAAAACAAAGCAATATAAATAAAATCTGTTGAGCTGAATGGATAATGTAACTTCTAATGTACTGACTTTTGTCACATGGTGCTACAATAAATCATTACATTTCAATTTAATTTAGTGAGAACACAGAAGAAATCCATTTATGAGCACTTAAGCTGTGTAAGGACATTGGCTGTACTTTCTTGGTGATTTCCTTAGGATTTACGACAATGACCTGAGTTGTAGAAATACTATTTTAAGTTAACAGAAAAACTGACCTGGGTTCAAGCTGAAAACAAATGTTCTGACAACTTGAGTTTAACTCATCTGTCAGTATCCCACAGTTCTTTGCAAGAAACAAAGACTGTATTTTTTAATGTTATGTTAGTTCTTTATCTTGGATAGGTACATATGTATTTGGGGTAAGAGAAAGAAGCTAGAGGAAGAACAGTGGAAAAAACCCTAAACGAGAGTAGCAAAATGGAAGCTGAAGTTTAACTTTGAGTAATGGAAACAGGCAGCTTGCTGAATGAGAATTTTATATCTAAAAACAGTGCTGTCTACCTGGAAATCAAAATGCTGTTGACAATAGTGGCTTCATATTTTAAGTATGATAGGAGAGGTATAGTAAGCAATTACTGCTATTTGGATTAGATAAGAAATAGCAAATTTACTTTAAGGAAATTGTCTCAAGGTCTGGTGCAGTTAGAATCTGTTATGTAGTAAATCAAATAGGAAAAGATGACAGGTGGTTTGCTATGGCTGAGAAACATAAGAAATATCTGCCCTTTGCACTGCACATATGAGTAGATTACAAAAAGCAATTTAATTCAGAATGGTAACTAGGGGAGGGTGCACAACCAGCATTCCTTGCAGGAAAAGACATCTGTCTTATCCATCACACACTGGGAACGAAGAGTGTTTTGTCACATTGCATAGGATCAGTACCCCTTCTTTTTCCAAAACTAGGAAAACTTCCTGAGGCTTTCTGTTGACTCTAGACTTAATAATGTATCCTACCAACATTACTTGTTATCTCAGACATGCTGCATAAACATTAACTAATTAGTTCTTCACATAAATTTGTGAAATAGAGAATTTTTAATGTTGCCAGCACTGTTGTTTTTACAGAGGGTAAAACTGAAAATTAGAGTTTTTTAAAGGCAAGAATTAATTTTTTTATTCTTTATACTTACCATTACATCTTCAGTTATTTCCTGTGGACTAGTTTGTTTTAAACAGGAGAGGTAAAATGCCTGTCTCTCCTAGAAGAGGTTTGCCAGTGATAAGGATAATCTGAGACCAAAGAGCACACAGAGACCCTATTTCACACCCCCCAAAGGCTCCTGGCAGGCTATTATTTTATAAAAGAGGGCATTGCTTGTGTCAGAGGCAGTGCTTAGTAACAGGCAGTCACAGCTGACATTTATTATCAAGGAGGTCATAGCTAGCTTTTGGAAATGAAGCCCAGAAAACTCCTTGGGACACTGAGAATTTGTTACCAAGACTCCCTAAAGCTGCATTAAAAGTTCCACTGAGTCCTTTTTGAGCACGGTACTTGCATTTTAAGCCTCAGCTTTTTGTTCACTGATACTAGAAGTCTAATGGTCAAGGCTAGTACCATCTGGCAAACTTAAAAGGAAAGACCCTTTGCAAAAGGCAAATGCTGAAACCATAATTGGAATTATAGGGACCAAAAAGTTGTAGTTGAAGATCTGTAGCTCATTGAGAGATCAGATAACAAGCGGTCGATTCTGTGTCCAATCAAATGATTGTGCACTATCTAAATTTTAAATTTCCTTGTTTGGTTGGGGGGATTTCATGGGAACTGCTAACAGAAAATATTCATGGAGGAATTTCTATAAATAATCAATAATCAATAAAATTACTTTTTGGGGGCAATTCTTACAAAGGAAACTGCCCCAATGCATTGAATGGTGCATTCTAAACTGTTTATTTTCTTAGTTTAATTGCAAAGAGGAGTAAATATTTTGGTTGTCAGTAGCTGTGAAACAGAAATGAAAGATGAAAAAGACCTACAGGTCACCTTGAGGACAAATTCATAGCTGCTGGAAGATGGTATAATTCCACTGATGTCAATTCCCATTCTTTTCATGTGGTGCTGTGGACACACAGCACCCTGAAATCACTGACACCCTGTATTCAGATTGTTCCTTTTATTTTTTCATAGTTTTTAGTGCAGAGTCCCCTACATTTTGGCTTATTAATGTGCTGATATATTGACAACGTAAAAACGTAAATTTTCTTATTCCTCTACTACTGCACAATTTCACCTCTAGCAAATTTACCAGATTTAGTCTTTCACAACTAAATGCAAGAAGAATTATACTTGTGCCTTTTATATCAGAAAGGCAGCCAGCAAACTAGCAGTCTGCTAATGTATTTACAAAGGTATGAATTACCAAGATGGCTTCAATTCTGGACTATTTTGGTTAAGAGTGAATTAAATGAAAATGTGGCACAAAATAAGCATGCTTTGCAGGGAACATAAGCAATGATTTTTTTACAGAACTTTTCAAATCCTTCGGGATCCATTTCTACCAAGATGTACTTCAAAAAATAAGAATTCTCCTAAGAATAAAATTTAAGAGTGTTAACATTTTTATATGTTATACATGGAAAATATGATTTATATATAATTTATATATGATATATGTGATATATTTGCCATTTTTAAAAAATCATTCAACTTTTTTCCTTTCTCTGAGTTCTCCTCTACTGGATTTATTAAAGAATGCAAAGTCAGAGGAGCATAGCATAGAATTAAGCACTCATAAAGAAACATTTTGAAAATTGTTAAATATATTTTAAATAACTACCAACTGGGTTAGGTTTCTGGATTAGAGTTATTGCTTAGAATCATAGCACAACAGTAAATTGGATGGTGAGGTGAAGAAATCGCTTACACATGTATCTACTCTGAGTTCCAAGGAAAAATACGGTTACTATAGCAACTGCCATATTACACTCATGTAGTCTCTGGAATAGATTAAATTGCTGAAAACCTGCAAGGTTTGTTTGACTCTGTTCAGAACTGCAGCTAAATGTGCTGAAGTTACTTAATCAAAGGCATGTCAGTGTGCATATTCTTATATATTACTGACTGAAATCTTGGCTTGCTTGCTGCTTTAGCTTGGTTTTTCTGTGAGAAATACTAATTCAAAATAACTTTGTCATATTCATTTACTGCTGAGGTGGAATCCATTTGGTCATATGTATATGTTAAAGTCGACACTAAATGTATGAAATGCACTACAGAAAATTTATTTCTTTTTATTCTTTTAAACAGTGCATGACAGCCAAGGGATTTAGAAAACCAAGATGTTCTTCCCTTTCTGTAGGAAGTTTGTTTGGAGGCCATTCTAAAATTTTGTAAAAAAATATTAATCATTATATCACTATGGCAGCAGAAAGCAATTTGGTTTTCTGTAGAAATTCCACTCTTTGGGCTTGATGCAGCTGTTCAGCAACTGCAGGTAAGTTCATCTAACATTCCTCCATTGTTTGAACAGAAAAAATTTCATGTTTTATGTTAGAAGTGCTAAAATGCAGTGTTTCTGAGGAATGGTGATTTATTCCTTATGATGTGTTTAAAGACTTCAAAAATTTAACTACCTAAGATGTAGGGAAATTTTGCTGCAGTTGTTTTTTGGACGGTATTCGTGATGAACAAAATAAACATAGGATGCAGCTATAGAAAGCAAAACTTCTGTTTGAACAGCTGACATGCCAGATTCTCATACTGAGACAAGAAAACTGCAGATAATTCTGAGTTGTAGGTCTTTTGGACCTCTGCAAGCTGTGACTTCCTACAAAATGTGTATTGCAGTAGATGTATCTAGAAGAATTTAAAACTGAAGTCCTGGGATTGTGTGCATTTTTGTGTTGCAGCAGGTGTTTTGGCTGTAATTTTAGACCTTTTCATCTATTCTAGAGAGTTAATTTTTAGCACTGTGTTTGCTGTTGATTCTTTTCAGTGCTTAATGAACAATTTTCTTTCCTTCTGCTGACTGTTCTGGGCTTTTCCTGCTGGGGCAAGTGCAAAGCACTTTGCAGAGTCAGGGCTCTTGGCTGCTTTGGTAGTGCTTTTTTTCTAATGTGTCAAGGAACCCCAGCCTACATGTGACATTTTCTTATTTCTCCCTCTGGGTTAGGTTTCCCAGAGTCTTAAGTATGTGGAAGCCCCTCCAGAAAGCAACTGGGTGGAGTCCTTCTGAAGGTCTGATTCTTTAACTTCACCTCCTAAGTGCCATGAACTTATCAGAACTGTTCTCCTACTCCTCTTTCTGAATTTAACACTTTCTTTCAAGTTCAGCTTCATGTTTGCCCTGACAAATCCTGACAGCAGCTGAGGCTGTAGTTTGTTCAGATGTTCTGTCTTTATTGGATGCTTTTCAGACAGTGCTTCTTAAATATTTGATCTGGTTTATTTGTTTGGTGATTATTTGATGACATGATTGGGTAGTACTCTATTTTCTGCTTATTACTCAAAGGTTTACACTAGATTAGTGCTTTCTTCCACCCCTTAAATTACTTTGTATTTTTTCTGAGAGGGCACAGCTGTCTGGTTTCTGCTGAAATATTAGGAAGTCTTTTGTAATGAGTGACAGTTATTTCATTTGCTTTCTGTACCTAATACAATAACTGACCACTTCTTTCAACGTTATTTGGTAGTTTTCATAGAAAATTTAGATAATTTTCTTTGTAACATCCTTACTTGTAGCATCAACAGCACCAGGTTATCTAGGATTGCAGTTATTAGCTCTATGTGTTTATGAAATTCATTATCATAAATATTAATGATTTTTTGTGTTTATTTGATATCACTTTGCAATGTTAATCCTATCTCAGGACCAGCTCATCATAACAAGTACAAGAAATATATTCTTCTTGCTTACTTTGTGAGCTTCATAAATTAAAAATTTTGAAACTCACAGTGTGATTTGCCTTGCTTTGTCCCCTGTGGCATTTTTCTCAATACTGTGTCATTAAGGTTCTCTAGAAGCTACATATTTTTTCCCATCAGGTAACTTTGGTTCTGTCTTCTTTGTCTTAAACTGCCACTTTATTCTTTTTGTTACCCATTTCATGGTGTCATCTTGGAAAGCAAGCTCTTGGGCTACCACTTCCCTAGTAAAGCACATCCTTGTGTTGTGTTGGAGATGGTTAGAGTCAGGCTGTGACTGTTTGGAACATTGTTCTTCTTATGAGTGCAAAGGAAGTTAAAAGCAGAAGCAAATGGCCTCTAGACAGAAAGAGGCTATCTTCAACACTTTTCACAATAGAAGCAGCTGGAAGCAAAGAATTTATAAAACTGCATTGCAATGCTGGACAAAAAAAGCTACTGAAACCATTTCAGTCTTCCATGTACGTTTCATTCACCTGTTTGAGTATTTTTTTTCTTATTTTAGTTAGGCTGTTTGCTCTTAGTAAATTAAAAATTAAACTTAGTAAATCTGAAATTCTGAAATCTGTTTCTGGCCATAATGAAAATTTAATATTTTTTAATAATGTGTGAGTAAACCATGTCCAGTTTAATTTTATCAAGATGACTTTCAGAGTAGATACAGATATATAGTAGAGAATTATGAACAATTAGCTTGAGGATTTCTGCTCAATTTTCTTGATTAGGGGCATCAAATGTATTTTTATCTGTACTTCCAGTAAATTAACTTTTTGCTCAGTTCTCACACCCAGATAATTTTGAAATGAAGGATAAACGTTAATGCATAAAATACTTGCAGAAAAATTGCTGCTTACTGCTCCCATATTGAGGATACATTTCAGTACCAAATAACGACATTTTACCAGGAAATCTTTTCTACATTTCTGCATACCCCAGATTTCATTCACTCTTTGCAAGATTCACGCTTATCAGGACCTGTCTAATATTTAACTATTTCCTTTCCTTGTGTCTTAGTTACAGTAAAAAATTCAGCTCGTTGTTTATCCTGTAGCTGTCTCATTTTCCTCCCCTGTATTGCTGAAATCTCCAAGTTTTGGTTGCTAACATTGTTCCACTTCTAAGTACTTCCATGAAGCAGGAGATGAGAAAGCCATTTGATGTTCCAAGTGACTTCAGAAAGAGTCTGGGGTATAAACAGGGCAAACCAACTCTTGCTTTATTTTTCACAGTATATTGGCGAGGTTTAGTACCAGGGGCAAATGGAGATGGGGTTTGGGGGTGGCTGCTCTGTGAGAAGGGGCTGGGGCTGCTTGTGTTCAGTGCAGTCAGTTTCAGCTGGCTCCAAAATGGACCCACTGCTGATCCGAGATGATCCCACCAGTAAAGCTGATAGTGCCTCTGTGAAAACATATTTAAGAAAGTAGTCTGTTGTTTTTGGTACTTGTCGTACATCGGATCTCATTTAAAATTAAATTTTAGAGTTAGTGAATTTTTAAAGGATCTTTTACAGGGTTATTCACACTTTACAGGAAAAAAATGGTGTAACAGGCAGACAGGTAGGGAGATTTCTGCTAGAAAAAGGACTAGGGAAAGGCAACCATCTGTAGTGAACTTGACTAAGGAAAACCTTCATGCAGCACTGAGTGCCAAAACCAATGAGGAAGAATCTCAGTGAAATTCAAAAAGTTAGTCACTCAGAGTAAAAGCCAGAGCATTATTAGCAAGCAATAGCAAAGTGTGTATGTGACTTTGGAACAAGCTGCATTGTAAGATATATGGGCACCTTAAATGTGACACAGCTCATGATTGCTTTTTGGAATTGCATTCCAGCTTTCTGTGTAGGACATAATCCATGTCCTGTGTGATGACAATGAGCTCCCACTGCTCTTTCCTTATTCACATGGTGATCTCTTGCAGCCTCATTGTATCTTCCCATTGGTTGGAGTTTTTAAACACAAAGATGAACACCTGTTCTGCCAGTATGAACAGCTCATGTCCTATGAGCTCATACTGAGTTTTAATGAGCTCTGACTTGGAAAATCATTCCGGCTGCAGTTTTTTTCTTCACATTTGTGCTTACTGAAAGTGCTAAATACTTCATCGCACATTCAGGGAAGGAACTTGAAAATGCTGGACTGTCTCACTGACAGCACTGCTGTCCTACAATCATTTAATGTCTTTCTTAGTATCAATATGAATATACAATAATAACTTCAACTGACCATGATCTTTGAATAAGAAGAAATTGCAGATTTTCACATATGGAGGTGCCAACCTGCTTCAGTGTCTGTAGTGATTTTTCTTCCATCTTTTGCTGAGAATGTGTAGCAAGGAAAACTGAATCAAAGACTGATTGATCTGCCAGGCCTCTCTTCACAGAGCTCCTGCATGATCCCTCCATCTGGATGCTAAATGACAGTTAAAGAACCTCCTTCCATTTGTTTGCATTTATTTTTATGAGTACAGATCAGATGAATGTTAGGATGTCCTAATTAATCACCCAGGGAGCAAAGGGAGGTGGTAGTTATTTACATCACCCAGACTCCTAAGGATAAATACACTCTCTCCCCCTGCTTTCCTAAGTCTGCACTTTCATTTGCTGTCCCTTGTCCCACTCCCGTTCTCATTGAATTCAAAAATTTATGGCAGAATTTTGTCCCTCTCAAAGTAAATGGGAACCTTTGAAAATAACCAGTTTCCCTTTCTGCAGCCACTAGACTGATAAAAGCATGCATTGGACCCAAATCATCCCTAGTATAACTCTGTTGCCATTCACTGGGTCATGTATGTAAGCTGTCATGTTGCAGTGTTCTGTGTGTGTCTTTCCTGGGGTGTAAACTACAGCTTTGCTCAGTTTATAATGTATAATGTTTTCAGCATGGATTTTTGCATATTTTTTTCCTCTATGATTTTTTAAATGAATGTATTTCAATAAAGCCTTTTATAGGTAAAATATTGTAACAACTATTTGCAGACATTATATATATGATATATATAATACATTTCTAAGTAAAACTATAATTTCAAATAGACTATCAGTCTTGAAAAAGGTTCATGACTTTGCAAGAGGAAACATTTCCCTTCTTGGTATCCCTTTCTATGGATTATTTTTTAGGTTTTTTTCCTTTTCATATTAAGGAGCTATACTAGTTCTATTTGTATTAGTACCATGTGATGGTACTAATGTTCTGTGATATTCTGTGATTACTGTTGAAAAGAGATGAATCTGTCATGTTACACAGAAGATAAACAAATGTAAGAGTATAAAACCTTAAAATATCAAAACATTTCACCAGAGACATAGTTCACATGTGAAATTGCTTTTTTTTTTTGTGAGATTTACCAAGATGATTAAGGGAGTGCAAAATCTCCCTGATGAGGGAATGATGAGTGAACTGGGTCTCTTCAGCTTGGAGAAGAGGAGAGTGAGGGGAGACCTCATAAATGTTTATAAATACGTAAGGGGCAAGTGCCAGGAGGACAGAGTAAAGCTTTTCTCAGGGGTGACCAACAACAGGACAAGGGACAATGGTTATAAACTGGAGCATAGGCAATTCCATATAAATATTAAGAAGAATTTTTTCACTGTGGGGGTGACAGAGCACTGGTACAGGCTGGCCTGGGAGGTTGTGGAGTCTCCTTCTTTGGAGACATTCAAAACCCACCTGGATATGTTCCTGTGTGACCTGCTATAGGTGACCCTGAACTGGCAGGGAGGGTTGGACTAGATGATCTTTCAAGGCCTCTCCAACCCTAACATGATTCTGTGATTCTATGCTTTTTAGGTCAGCATCACAACTCGGTTTTGGAGGAGTTTTTGAAATAGTTGCTGCAAGAATGGAAAAACAAGCCTTTTGTCCTTTTTTCCATAACAGTGCCTAAACTGATTTTGTTCGAGTTGGTTTTGTTTCTACATTTTAGCTTTATAGAGAAATGATGGATACAGTTCTGGTCTGATTGAAGACAATGGTTATTAACCGATTAGTTTTAGTAGAGCAAGGATAAAGTATCAGGGTTTCTTTTTATATTGAAACTTCCAAAAACTTTGTGTAAAAAAAATTAGTTTTCAATTGAGTGACCTCAACAGCTTAATGTTGTTTTCACTTGCATTCATGAAAAGCAAGTCATAAAATCAGAGGAGGGAATGATGGAGAGAAAAATGAGAAATGTTATGTTTGAGGGTAAAAGCAATTAGTGTGAGCATTATAATTTGAGAAGAAATTAAATGATGCTATAATCAGACCATGCCAAAACATTTCAGGAGAATGGTTTTTAAAACCACAACACATATTGATTTATTATCTTAACGCAGATGATAAATAGCTTCAGGAAAAAAAAAAAAAAAAAAGCAAACAACATGATTCAGCAAAACAAACATATTTCATTCCCTCTCCCAAAATTAGAAAAATAAGACATTTAGCTTTACCCCAAATGAAATTTTGAGATTAAACTTCCCCAATTAAAAAAAAAAACATTTTATTTTAATTGATCAAAATGTTTAGGTTAAACAAATGCCATCACAGGAAGGCAAACTGAAGAGATGTATAAATTCTTTATACAGAACTGAAGATATATCCAGAGGTGAGATTTGGTAATTTGTGACATTTATACATTTTTTTCTTCCCAGTCATTGATGCTTCTGGGTTTACACTGGAAATAATGAAAGAAGAATCCATAAGTATGGGAAGTATGTGAAAAAAATCCTATTAGGTCAGAATGTGTAGGGAAAATGAGAGAATTTATTTATTATTGTGGTGATGTAGCTATTTTTATTAAAAGTATTTCAAGGCACAGTCAGACATAGGTAGATCAGAGTTCTTTTGTTGAGATTAGTACTAAACTGCATGGCCTCTGAAATACCCTTTCCCATAAACTTCTTTTCATGCAATTTTAAAGTGTTATGGGAAATATAAGTTCTTTGTCTGTATGAAAGCTAGTACTTTATACAAAAGGTTATGAAAATCGTGATTACATATTACTAGGATGTGAAGTGTTGACAGTTTAGTCAGAAATGTTTTCTCTGTCTAAAGCAAGTGATTACATTTAGAAGATGAATCATGCTTCTATGGATCCTAGAAGTATAAGAATATGAATAAGAAAAGAAGTGGATGGCCAACAGATCATTTTATTTCTTAGAAGAAATATTTCTTCTTAGAAGAAATAAAAAGACTAGATATGTAATTCAGCACTGGACTCAAATTTACTGCTGCTCTGATTCAGCTATTTTAAAAAAACCCCAAACCAACAAACCAATATCCATATTATCAGGTCACCTTGTAATGGATTTATAATATTCTGTGCTACCATCATGTTACCAAGTTTGGGATACTTTGAGTTTGAGTTAGTGCTGAATACAGGAGATGTATCCTTAGTACCATGTATAGTGTTTCTGTTGCTGTATTTTCAAGAGCAAACTGTTTATAACAAGAAGGATTTAACATCTGACTGCATTTCCTGGCAACTACTCTTATTCTCTTGTTGACAGAGAACTGAGATGTTTACCCAAAAGCTATTATTTAAGCCCATCTCTTGACCAGATCTTGACTGTTCTGTCATCCTAGTCATAATACTCTGGCCTGCCAAGTAGATCTAGTTGTTCCAAATGCCTCTTTAATCCCTGACAAGGGAAATTTGCTTGACCAGTGAAAATACAAGAAAATTTCAGACTTAAAAAAGCTAAGTGAGTAACAAAACAGCAAATGAAACTCAGTGTTAATAAGTACAAGGCAATTCATACTGAAGTTAAAAATTAAAGCTACTTGTGCACTTTACAGTATTCTGAGCCAAAAATATTGCTTAAGGAAAGGAAGAAAAATAATTATAAGCAGTTCAGTGCACAGCTACAGTCAGGAAAGTGAGCGTGAGACTGGGATGCATAAGAAGTAGGATGAAGAATAATAACAGAGATTATTATAATGCTTCTCTGAGTCACTAAGAGGGGTTCTTGTACAGTACTGTGCACAAGGCTGATCACCCCATCTCAGAGAGATATTAAAGACCTGTAAAAAGATTCAGAAAAGGACAATAGCAATTATAGAGAATCTAGAATAGCTCTCATGTAAGAAAAATTAAAGGGTTTTCCTTGGAAAGGAGATGAGTAGAGTGGGAGATGTAATAAATGTATGCAGAATACTGAATACTATAGAGAGATTAAGAGTATTTTTTCCTCCTATTTTATAATACAAGAACAAAAAGGTTTTTAATGAAAATATTTATGTTATTTACTTAGATTTAAAATAATAGAGATGTCTATCCTTCCTTATGCTTCTATGCATAATTACACAAGTAACTTTACATAAAATATGAGCAGCGTTGGTGTGACCTGTTCCACAAGGACTCAGGCAGTCGTCTCTATTCCATAAACAGTTCAGATGCATCTGCAATAAAGACAGTAAATTGAAAGTTGATATTTCCCTCTGCCCAAAAAGTAATTAAATGGCAGAACTATGGTGCAAGAGAAAGTGATGAGAGCAAAAAATTAGCAAAACTAAAAAGGAGTTGCATGTTTATAATGATAAGCAAGACATAGAGTCATTACAAATATTTTTAAAAACTTTGTAAACCATATTATATCTCACATTCCAGAGTTTAAACTAGTTTAAACTAGTGATGTGAGATCAGAGTGAAAACTTGGTGTAGATTGTAGAATTTCCAGTCTGTAATGGTTTTACACTAGCATGTGAAACAATTGCATTGGATACTCACTAAGACTTGATGGACCTAGGTGTGATATAATATTTTGATTCTTACAGGTCTATATTAGTAAATATGTTGTCATCCATCTCTAGGAGAGAAGAACTATTATGAGGCATGATGATAAGAAGCAGTGATTATTAAGCTTGCATCATTAGAGAGCCAAATTGCCTCACACAGGCATTCCTGATGGTAAGGGATTTTAGCCAGGTGCACTGTTGACTTGTGTGTAGGGCAGTGAGTTGGGCTGCTTGGAGAGAGATTCTAGTTAAAGAGCTCAAAATGTTAGCCAACATATTTTGTTGGTAGTCAGATTGGCTCTAAAATATGTTTCAGGAAGAGACAATTTTTACTAACATCCATTTCAGTGAAAAGTAAACTGAATTTTAGCTTTGCTTCTTATTTTACTGGTTAGCTTTAAAGTACCTTGATAAGTGTATGCAGGAGTATATCAGGCCAGACTCTAGTATCCATTATATGTAATTCCCCCTCTCAAAGAAGTGGGATGAATTTATGTGAGATGCTCTGGAGCCCCATTAATACTGTAGCATGCATCCCTGTGGATGAAAAACTCTTGTACAGAGCCACTCAGAAAGACATAAAGGCATTTATTAAGAAACACAATATAGAACTGGTTTCAGTTTTGCCTTTCTACTTGCTGAAGGATGTGGACAAATTAGTGCTGGGTAAGCTGGGGTGTGCACTAAGAAAGTGCTATAGCTTGTGTGCTATGTGTCCATTTACCTACCCCACTTTACCTACAAAGGGATGCTTCTTTTTTATAAGGTTTTTTCAGTCAGGAGATGTACTTAGCCAGATAATTCCACTGGAATAATTGACATGCTGCAAGTTCAAATACGAGAATTTTTCAAAAACTTTTTTTGCTTGTACATAGGTTTAATTTGGGGTCATTGGGGATAGAAACTACATCTTGGAAAACAAAATACAGAAGATAATGCATCTATTTTAGCTTTGTCAGCCTATAGAGAAAATACCCTGGGCACAGTAAGATTATTCGTGACATCAAGAATATTCCAGTTGCTGTGATACACATGCTAAAGTGGAACAAAACAAGATGCTGTTTTAAGGAAAACTGGATGCAATTTCATCAATATTTCTGAGAACACTGAAACTTGCATAATTGTGAATAAAAAACTCTTTTGCTTTCCAGCTGGCAACTTATCGATTTAAGAACTGTTCACTAATGAGCTAACTAGACCAAGCCAAAGTCAAAAAAGCTTTTAGACCCAAATATGCTGACACTGTTTAACAATGAGCATGTTTGCACAGGAACACCAGAACTTTTCTGGTTGAGGGAAAATGGCTTTGTCTTTTCTTTATTTATTCCTTAGCCCATTCTAATACCTTATTTGGCCTTAGTCTTTAATCAGACTCAGTTATATTGTCTCAATGGAGTAGCGGTATTTCAGAGAGTGTGCATGCTGCCTCTGCAGGTAGTTGAACGTATCTTTGCTAGGCTGAGTGAATATGGGACACTACACAGTTTGTGAGCAATTAATTTCAGTAGCAATACAGACAAATTTGAGCAGCACTGAAGCCACTAATATATAGTTATGCTTTATACTGTCTTTGGTTATCTATGAATATCTTACCTTGACACATGTTCTTTCCTTCACTGCCATGCCTTTGTTGGGTTTCACATGGACTATGACATCTTGAACAGAAAACTTTGGAAATCCAGTGAGCTTACAGTGCTCTTTAAATCTACCTGTTTTCTTAAAAATTCTTCTCTTCTCTTCTCTTCTCTTCTCTTCTCTTCTCTTCTCTTCTCGTCTCGTCTCGTCTCGTCTCGTCTCGTCTCGTCTCGTCTCGTCTCGTCTCTGTGTAGACTTCCCACTGAACACTGATGAAAAGAGACTTTAGGCTCGCATGTAGGCAGATGTATTCAGGGGCTGTCCTTTAGCTCTTGATTGTCCAAATTGGGACCAGGACAGATTATACTGACAATTTCTTTTGGCTGATACAGATGTGTTCTTTTTATGGGAAATAGGGAGCAAGCATCTGGGGCACTCGTGTGCCTCAATCTGACCAGAGTGTGTTCCAGGACTCAGAGCTAAGAAATGCTACTGGGTGCTGCAGTTTAGCCCATCCCAAATCACCTGAAGCTCCAGGATGAAGATGCTTGATGGAGTATGTTAGATAAGTTCACTCTGACACAATGAAACTTTCCATGATAATGTTCAGCTTATCTGTTCAGAAGCCTGAGCTTGTACCTGTGGCATGATTTTCCTGTATGGATCACAAAAAGATCCATCATCTCTCAGCTGGCATGCAGCTGGACAGCAATGATACAGCTGTGCAGCTGCAGCTGTGCAGTCTCTCTGCAAAGTGTACACTGTACTGATTAATTTATCTTTGCTCTAAGTGGACCCTATATTTCTGTGGTCTTCCCTCCCAGAAATAAATAGATGGCAATATGCTTATATTTATACTCCAAAAGTACTTTAAGAATCTTATTAATGCACTCATGTACATTGTCTCTTCTGACAAGAGAATACATGTTAATCAGGTCACTTAATGCACTGCAATGAAAAGCATGAAAAAAAATGTCTAAGCAGATTTTCCCTATGAATTACATAGAACAGGGTAAAGGGCACAGCATTTATGTCCAAGGATATGTGGGAGCAAAGATAAAATGCTTGAGGAACTTTGTTTTCATTTTCTGTGGAAGAGATGAAACATTTTATTTTCCTTCCCATACATCAGTGTTTCATTCTATGATAAATACTACAATGGGAAGATAATTATTCTAAAGGGGTTAGTTTTAAAGAGGCGTTTTGAGTTAGAGGGAGAAGGTTTTTTTCCGTCATTTATAGGAGATTTGAATTGTGCAACGAAAAGCTAGAAAAGCTTTGTTCTTGATTTGAGTGTGCTCATGAGCTTGGATTAATGTTCTCTGGTATCTCTTTTGTGCTTGCTGATGTAGACAAACATGCAGTAGTTCTAAATTTACACAGCATGTACTGGAATCAAGCTTGCCTTTTTATTTAAGTGCTTTTATGAATAGGAGGCATTTTTTATATCTAGTCGTTACAAAGATGGCACACAGTGATGGGTGAGACTAGAAAAATAACAAGATAAATAAGAAGATCCTTAGCCATAGTCTATCTATAGCAATATTAAACATAATTCCTGTTCTTTGAGACCAAGTAGAGTTAAGTTTTGTGAATTAGATACAGGAGACTTTTTTTTTGATGGGTCTGTATGTCTGGATGCAGACATATATAGATTTGTGTATGTGACATCGTGACAAGGCACTTTGACTATTTCTTTTGCTGCGGGAGTTTACAGAATCTGCATTCAGAAGATTAAAAGGGATTGTTTACAGAAAGATATACAAACACTGGCAGAAACAGATATGCCACAAAGCTGTGGTGATAATGCTGTTTTAAAATGTGTACTAGTGGAGACACAGAGCTAATTACCATAACTACTGCAGCATCTCATGCCTCCAAGAGGAACTGTTGTGGCATATAAAGTGGAGGCTGCTTATTAAGTGTTTTGGTGACAAGAAGGGAATATTTTATATAAGATATAGAAAGGAAGATTCTGGAAGTGTGGTTAGGGTACAGTTTTTCTTCTCATTTTAGTAATTTAGATTATGCAAAAAAAAAAACCCCACCAAAACACCAAAAAAGCAGAACAACCATCCCAAAACACCCCAAACTTTGGACACAAGTACTATCTTTCAATAAGTCATGAGAGCATAGAGAATCCTATAACTTTACACAGAGTTTCTTAGATCATGGCAGTTCTTTGTCATCATGCAGAGGAAATTCTTTGGGACTATTTTAAGAGCGATATTCAAAATGTCTGTTCCATTTTAATAAGGCAGAAGACAGAAATAAATCCGTCCCACGTTCTTAGTCTTCAGAATACAAAATAAGTTTAACTAAGTTTAAATCCAGAAGAACTGGTACTTCTCCTGTTGAAATGCTTATAGCATAGGTAGCCACCCTACCATTCTTGCTATGCAAGAAAGAGGGGCTGTGAAATCAATTATAACATCAGAAGTAGCCAGGCAAGAATCTGTTAAATGCAGAAAGGAAAATTCAGGGGAAATAGATAGGGTGCAGTTACTTAAGTTTGTGTAGATTACTTGTTAAAATCTTTTTCTGAGCCTTATTTGGAGTCAACTGTTACACAAGCAGCTGCTTACCTAACTCTTGCCTCATGATCTCATGGCCTGGTTAACTGTCTTCACATGGCCATTTGGCTGCCTTGTAAAGCAGCTCTTAGCATGGCAAGGTGAGCTTCCTTCCTGCTTTGACAGTCCAGGACTCAATGATCTTTCACATATATTCTAGACAGAATTTTAAGGAGGCTGATGGGTTTTGGTAGATGTCAGCATGTTTATATTGCACATATTAATGAAAAGATATGGTGCTGTCATTTGGTAGCTGACAGATCGATTGCTTTAAGGATATCATGTTGGCCCAAGTGGCTGTTCTATGAAAGTTATGATTACAAAAAAAGAATTTGGAGGACTTACATGGAAGGTGGATATATATAAAGGAGATATATTTTAATTATAATATGTTTCAGTTGCACTAAACTGCATCCAAATTGTAACAGAAGATTATATCTTGTAGTGTCTTGAAAGAACAGATAATGGCTGAAATATTATTTCTTTCATAACACAAGAAGCTGTAGAGTCCATTGTAGTTCAGTTATGTTTGTATTAGGACAGTATATTCAAGACAAGTGAGTTTTGAGAGTGATCTGACCAGTGCTGAGAGCTGGTATCTTTGAAGCATGAATTTCAGAGTGACTGCTTCAGATTAGTACTAGTCTGGCTCAGTGGACTGAATGCCTATTTGTGTTTGGAGTGTGTGAGCTGAGCTCCTGAAGCACTTCTTCCAGTTTCATCCAAAACACATTCAGATTTTGCACTCCAATATTCATCTGTGATTTGAGCCAAAGTGCAGTAAGTAATCCTTAGGATGCTTGTGAATTAAAGCACTAATGTAGATGCTTTCTTTATGTCCCCAGGTCCCCCAGTCAATACAGTAACTCTATTCAGGCCAACATTAAAAAAAATACTTACATGTGACCAATGTCTGTTTAGACACATTTCAGCTGGCTTCATGTCCCCTGATTTGGGTACCAAAACAGACTAACTTGCTTACACAACATACCAGAATACGTTGCACTGAGGGAATCTTGCTCTATTGAAGTCAGTGTCTCCATGTCTTTACAGCTATGGGTACCCAGAGAAATATCTGTGTGAAGTTCAATGAAACCTCTGCAGAGTTAAAACATGTGTAAGAAGCAGTAGTATATGGTTTAACTCCAAAAATAAAAAATTACACATGTGCTTCTCTAACCTTTGTGAATTAGGGGCTACAAGCAGAAATGGAGATGACTTCTCTTTGAAACTGCATTGCAATCAGCTATGGAATTCATACCTTGCACCACATAAAATGAAAAATCCTAGGGATCCTAGAAACTAGCTGTGAGATGAGCTCTCTCGGGAGCAGATAATCACCTCATTGGCACAACTGAGCTGCATTAATATGCACCAAAATTGATGCCAGCAGTTTCTGGAGCCCAAATTATGGTGTCTCTTTCTTTCACAACCTGCAGGATTCTCTTCATTGACAAATAAAGTGGACCTCATTAAGCTGAGACATACCTCTGTGAACTAGACTTACTGTAGCAGCCATTCTGCACATATTTCTATTTCCTTATGGGGAATATAAAAAAAATTAGAGTTATATATATTTTTTAGAGTTTATTTTATGTACTTTTTTTTTTTCTACTGTTGAGTAAAACTAAACTTGAGGTGAAACTAAACATCCATATTTCTTCTAGCCTTCCTGCATCCTACAGGGACAGACTGTAGGATAAGCTGCTTACCTTTAACTAGTCAACAGGTTTTAAAGGAAATGGCTTATTATAAGTATATGTATAAAAATACATTTCTCACTCGCATTTCTACTTAGGAAGTCTTTTGATCACCTTTGCATGTTTACAGAAGGAAACAATCATCTTCACTGGGAAACCCTGCATTTTCCAGGTGTTCAACTCAACAAAATGGTGGCTGTTTTTTAGGGCATATTTTAAAGATGGCAAGGTTAAATGCAGAGAAAGCAGATGTGTTATAGTGGTGTGGCTTGGTCCTCACGGGGACTGAGCTTTGATTTATTGCTGCTTCCTTTCTGTCAACCACTTTTACATTGCTGGTGTGATATACCTTCGTATTTTGCCATTTTTCTATTGGCTCTTGAGCTGAGTTGAGGCTGAGATCAAACTAAATGGAAGATCTGGCACAAAGGCACTGCTGTAGAAGTATGGAGACAAAGCACAAAGCACAGAGGTCTGGTTAGAGAAGGAAAATTAACTATGTAAATGGCTTAGGAAACTGTTATTTTGTTGTAAATTTTGTAGGGAAGAGACATAACTGGGCATATCACTATTTTTAGGATGAAAAGATGTCAAAAAGTCAATATGTGGCTTTCCTCAAGTGTGTAGTGTGCAATGTGCAGAGCTCAGTTGACAGTCACGAGAGGAAGGCCACACATACTTCCATAAGCCTATGATAAAATCAAACTAATGAAGATGAGGTGCAATACTATGCACAGTTTAGACCCTGTCACAAGTCTAGGAAGCTAGGAAAATTAGGAAAAGAAGAGAGGTTCTCTCTCTGTGTTAGAGACCTCTCCCATGAACCTGAAAATGTTTTTGTCAAGACCTTGTGATGAATGGTGTTGGGGATATTGTGCTGGGGACATGTTACAGGCCACCTGACCAAGAGGAGATAAAAGATTTCTAAGAACAAATAGCAAGAGGTTGATGCTTTTACATCCTCATCTTTGTGTGGGATTTTAACCATCCAGACATTTTCTGGAAGGGCAGCAATTTGCAAGAGATCCAAGCTGCTACACTGCATGTTGGATGCTTCCCAATGCAGATAGAGGGGGGGTCAAGCAGTGCAATGATGTACATGACCTGCTGTTCAGAGATGACTGGGGTCAGGGTCTTAAGGAAAGCTGGAAAGATACACAGCAGTGAGGACTCAGGCCTGTGGGAAAGCAGATTTCAATCTGTTTAGGCGATTTCTCTGACAAAATTTCAATTTGTTAGGCAGAATTCCCTCTGGAAACTACTATGAGGAGAAAAAAAGTGCATAAGCACACTGGTTGTTTTTCAAAGAAAACTTACTGAGAATACAAAGATAATCTCTCACTTGCGCAGGGAGATGAGAAATTTTGGCAGTACAGTTCCTTGGCTAGGCAGGGTGCTTCTGGATTAACTGAAACACAAGAACACACAAGAAGTGGAAACTAGGCAACAAAGGAAGGATACAAATAGAACTGCTTGAGCATTTGGAGCAAAATCAGAAAGACCATACCCCAGCTGCAGATAAAAGTCCTGAGGAACATAAGGGATAATGAAAGAATATGTTAGAATCAGTGGGGTGTTCAGGGAGAATGTGGGTCCATTGATGAGTGTAGGAGAAACAGATGGTAAAGAAAAGGCTGAATGACTCCATGCCTTTTTGCCTCTTTCTCCACAAGGGAAGTTTTCTGTACCAGCACAGCTGGGGATGGATAGGAGCAACAGGGGATAGGGGAAAAACTGGTTAGGGACGGCTCAGAGAAACTGAATGTATTTAAAATCTTCAACCAGATTAGATTCACCTGAAGGTGCTACAGGGGTTGACTG
The DNA here is from genome assembly GCA_038090715.1 of Florisuga fusca. Classification (NCBI taxonomy): domain Eukaryota; kingdom Metazoa; phylum Chordata; class Aves; order Apodiformes; family Trochilidae; genus Florisuga; species Florisuga fusca. The sequence goes on along the minus strand of JAAWXA010000001.1, from coordinate 5,710,331 downwards.
AGGTGATGCAATTAGATGAGGTTGCTGAATTTAGTCCTGCTAATGATTTTCTGGGTGTAGTGGTATTGCCAGGAATGCTTGGATTGACATTTACAGCCAGGGACAAGGCTAATAGTCAGCACCAGAATAAATGGCCAATGACAAAATATTAGGCAAGCTGCATAACTTAGGTGAGAGGTTTCCAGAGAAGAAATAAGTGCATATTGCAAAATGCAAGAAGTAAGTGTATCCTGAGAAGTCATATTTACAGCCAGAAAAAAGGGTTTGTTTGTGCCTATCCTATTAAATCTGAAGGATGTTCTTTGTGCTGAGTATTCTCAGGAGGCATGTAGCTGGATGCTCTCACATTAACTATCTCTCCATGAATAAAGTCTTAGAAATTTCTATCCTGGCCTTTCTGTAGATCAGCAAAAACACTCTGCCCTAAATAAATACTCATGAGAGATGATTCTTTTCTGTGTAAGAGAAATAGAAGTATTCTTTATCACAGAAAACATAAGCCTTTGTTTTCATTAAATCACCACTGAATCTTGGTCTAAAAACCTATCCAGTCAAAGATTGAACCTAAAGTACTTTTGACTCCTGTCTTCATATTGGCATCTTTGAGTTGTGTTTGAAAATCTAGATTATTATGCTAATGCACCAATCAACTTCAATGGTGCAGAGTACATATCTTGTTTGTTTTCTGGATTATCCAATCCTGTCTGACATTCATCTTGTCAGGACTGTGGAAATACCTCCAACAGTGTGTTCATGAATTCTAAGTGAATGACTTGCCATGAGCTGTTTGGTTTGATCACATCCCTAAAGCTCTTTCATAGTTGTTGGTCTAAGTTAGAGCTAAAGGATTTTCATTGTATAAAAAACTGGGAGTTTCTCATATTTGGACTAGAAGAAGAACAATTATGCATGAAGAAAAAGAACTACTGTTCACTATTCATTTAATCAGTCAGACAACATGAGAAACTAAAGAAAATGAGGTAGTTGGCCAGTCACACACTGGAGATAGGTTGAAATTTGATTTACTTGATTGAAGAGGAAGTTGTGCAATCTAAATAATTAGTAACACTCTAAGAGTATTTGCTAGAAAGGATGTATTTGTCTGTTAGGCTCTATTTGCTAGATTTTGGTTGGGGAGGGGGGGAATTGCTATTTCTTCCTTTCTCGGTAATAAAGAAAATATAAATTTGCTTTTAGGAGTTCAGAGAATGTTCCATATCAGTAATAATTTAACTGTAGATGAAACACAAATGTAAAACTCCTTGAGCAACTTTCTGAAGCAAACCTCTCTATTTTTCTAATTTTTCTAAATATTTTTCTGAAAGTGAGTCCATGCTGATATTGAATACCATTGCGTCTGTAGAGCTTTCCCTGTCTTGTGCTGAAAGGAATGGAGAGACAACAGCAGGTTTACTAGAGAGTAGCAAGCAGAGCCAAAGTAACAAAGCAGAAAAAGCTTCTGAAGGCAAGTATCAGAGTATAAAAATGCAGAGCATCATATAGGTGATAGGTGCCATTTTCCTCTGCCCTTTTCTCACTCTCACTTTATTTTCTTCATGTTTCAGTTTGTCCTTCATATTCCCATGCATTCTTGCTGCTTCACTTTTTCTTCCTGCTACCTACTTTCATTTGCTGCCTGGGGTGCACTGTATAAAGCACAGCCTGCACCCTAGGACATAACATTCATTTTATTCCTAAACTCCCACAGGGCTCACCAATTAGATAGGTGTCATACTGCACTCAAAAAAAGGTATACCAGGTCCAAAAACAAAGTAGAAGGAGTTAGCACATGTTACAACATAACAGCTAGTATTTCCCCTCTAAAGTTGGGGTTCAAATTCACATTGCTTCCATTCTAAGACAGTTCCATGACCATCAGAGAATCCCCACACTGTTTTCATGGTTGTGTTGGTACAGCTGCTTTTGCCCAGTGGCCATAAGTGGGGAACTCACCCATCTAGCAAGCAGCCCAGGATGTGGAGTATTTAGAAGTTCTCCTTGACTCAGACATTGCTGTACAGCTCCATGGTTCAGTTAAAAAACAAACAAACAAAAAAGAATATATGGGAATGGGAGCATGATGGTATGGATGAGGGATTCAGACTTCATGTTAACATCTGGCTATGATTTCAGCCCTTCTGGATTCAGTCTTTCTCTGTTTGTTACATTTTAGCCATATCATAAATCTGTGTCTACCAGCAGCACTCTGAATGCAATATAGTATCAGTCAAGTATTGTTGTAGCGTTAAAAAAACAACAACATGCAAATGACTGATCTTGCACAGATTAAGTGAGCATCTTGAAGAACTGTTGGCATCTGTGCAGATATTTTGTGCAGTTTATAGGACATTTCAATTGTTGGTGAAATGAGGGTAGGTCCTCTAGTTTAGGGGAGAGTCAGTATATCTGAAATTCACAGTATCTGATAGGTTTTAATTTTAGTTTGTTTTATTAAGTTTGTGACAAGTACAATTAATGGCTTAATAACTCGACATAGAATAATATGTAATGTATAGTAATATGTAATAGTAATAATGTAGATTATAGTAATAGTAATAATGTAGAATAATATGTAATATAATGTATACATTATGCTTTTAGAATTTACTTTTTTCTTTTCTTGCCTTTCTAAAGGACCAATGTCATAGGTTCCTATGGTGCAAATTCCTTTTTGAGATTTACTCATCATAAATAGAGCACCAGGTAGGTAATCTGGTCTAAGGTCAGGGAACAGCTTTATTAACTTGCACATACCTGACTGAGAAAAATGACTGTAGAAATAAGATCACTTAGCTTATTTAGTTTGGGGTACTAATGGTATATTTTATCTTCAGCTATCAAGGACAGCATAAGCCTGTTCAGAAGATATTTTTGTGCCATTTATTCCTTTTGTACCTTTACTCCTTTTTTATAGTAAGGCAATCTTGTTTTTTTAGACATAGCATGAAATGAAGTTACAGCAGCTCATTTGCCTAGGATGGAAATTAAATAGGATCTGACCGACCACACACACTTGCACATAATTATGTTTTGATATGGACATGCCTCTGTTTAGTGTATAAGTTTTTACAGCCCATCATATAAGACATTTTTCTGTGTGACTAACAAGAGACACCTCTGTGAAGGTTAAAAGGGAACACAATATTGAGGAGGGATTTTAAAGAATCAAACAGCTAAAATGAGGAGGGGTGTGAATGGATGAACTGGAAAAACAGACTTGGGCAAAAAGAGAGAATGAGGAAACAAAGGAGTCAACAGACAATAAAAGTAAAATCACTTGAGGAACACAGTTACTGCTTCAACATTTCTGCAATAGAGGAAAATAGATGGAAGGTAAAGAGCTTGAAAAGAGAACAATGGAGATTTTTTTTTCTCAGATGGCTGGTGTTCCCTAGAATATGTTATTAACCTCTGTATTGATTCAAGTGATATAGTCTATTTCATTTATTGTTTCCTCTTCCTTGTGTAATGACTCCCAAGTGAGCAGAATTCATTGAAATTGAATTGATGAGCAACTGTGAGAGATGAGAACTTCCAGGGAGTCTGCATGTACCACACCCAGGGAGTGCTGAAAGGGAGGCTGCATACCTCTGAAATAACTGATCACTTGTCATGGATATGCAGTTGTATATCACAGATCTTAGCCCTGGCAAGATTCTGTATAACTGGCCTGCAGCTGGCCCCAGCCATAGGCTCCCTCTCTTGCTTCTCATTCAGCTTAGTAGCAACCATGACATGCAGGGTCTCATGTGTGAGCACTGTTATCCTTGGTATCATGCCAGCTGGATGATGCCAGTCCTGGGTATTATGACGATGCAGCATGAAACAGAGAAGCAGGGGTTGTTTTGAAGAATAGTGCACAGATGGAATGCTGCAGAGAATTGGCATACAGGCTTGTATAAAGAGTTAAATATGTGTAGGACTGCCAGGCAATGAGAAATGCTTGAAATGCTACACTTCCTCTGAAAGAAAAGTCACAAAAGCAATGTTTAATTTAAGTGCTGCTGAACTCAACAAATAGATGTTCTACATACCACTTACCATGCTTCCAGGTCTCTTATTCACTGGTGGTTTCTGTACTCTCTTGACCTGTTGTAATAATGACTGCTTCACCTATCTAAGTGTCTGACTTGCATCATGAGGGAGAAAACCAAGGAGCAGAAGTCCTAAGCTATGCTGCTCAAAATGGGATTATGCATTCAGAATTTTTCAACCAAATTTGACCAAATTTCGACCAAATGTTTTTCAGCAAATTTACACTTGTGTTTCTAATTGTTGTATTAGGTTAGGATTAAATCAGTTACTTCTAGAGAAATAAATTCAGAGAAATACAACTTCACTAATTCTCTCTTGCTGGTTGTCCTCTAAGTTGTAGCAAAAGGATTAGATGACAAGTCTCACCAGCATTATTGATGATGCGAAGAGATTGCTAATAATGTTACAGAAGTCTCAGTAAGCTCGCAGATGGCACTAAGTTGGATGGGAGAGTTCATCTTCCTGAGTGCAGGAATCCTGCAGAGGGATCTGGAAAGGCTGGATTGATGGGCTGAGGCCAGTTGTATGAGATTAAACATGGCTAAGTGTCAGGTCCTGCACTTGGGTCAGAACAACACCATGCAATGCTACAGGCTTGGGAAAGAGTGGCTGGAAAGATGCCCATCAGAAAAGCACCTGAAGGTGTTGGTCAACACTGACTGAATGTGAGCCAAGTGTACCCAGGTGGCCAAGAAGACCAACAGCATTCTGTCCTGCTTCAGAAATAATATGGCCAGCAGGACTAGGTGTCATGTCAGACTGGGCAACCCAAGGAGGTTCAGATTGTGCCCTCTTGCTTTCCAAACTCCTTCTCAAAGAGAATCCTAGGTGTGGCTGGATCCAATCTTAGTCTCAGACCTGGTCTTTCAAAGGAGAGTAGTTAATATGTTACAGTCTGAGGAAATGCTTGACTGTCAGATACTCCTTGACTGGAGTAAGGTGAAATGACAGTCAAGGTCTGTATTTGAACACTGGCTTTAATTAGAACGGTAGAAGGAGTGTTGATACTTTGATTATTATATAAGTTTAGGCTGCATGTTCATAAAGGCTGATAAAGTCAAGAAACATGTATGGTCAAGCTGTGTGACCTGGGGAAATTGTTGTAGGCCTTGCTTTACTTAGTGATTTTAGGAAAGAAGGGAAAGAGAGAAGGGAAGAAACATTTGAGAGACAGATAACAGAAAATCACCTGTCCTGGATCCAGTATTGGTCTGGCCAAGGGAGGAGGGTTGGTGTCAGTGAAGCTCCCAAAGCTCACCATCACAGCTCCTCCTTTTATAGGCCAGTTTTGATAAAACAATCATTTTGCAAGTATGAGTAAGTATGATTGAGCCATATTGGGTCTGAGCAAGTGGAATGAACCTTTAACTCCTCCACTCCTCAGTCTATTCCTGTCTCCATGGATAGGCATTCATCTCCACTGTTATTTCCACAAACAATGTTGTTTGGATCACTTCCCACATTAGGCTCTGAAAGTGAAGCCCTCACACTAGGGATGTGATTGTCCCCCTGTACTCAGCACTGGTGAAGCTGCACTGTGAAGAATATGTTCAATTTTGGACCCCTCACTACCAGAAAGACATTGACTAGAGTGTGTCCAAAGATGGGCAATCAAGCTGGTAAAGGGTCTGGAGTACAAGCCTTCTAACAACATGCTGAGGGAACTGGGGTTGCTCAGTCTGGAGAAAAGGATGATGATGGGAGACCTTATTGCTGTCTACAACTATCTGAATGGAGGTTGTAGTGAGGTGGGTGTTGGTCCCTTCAAAGTAACAAGTGATAGAACAAGAGAGAGTTTCCTCAAGTTGTGTCAGGAGAGGTTTAGCTTGGGTATTAGGAAAAATTTCTTCACTGAAAGAGTTATCAAGCATTGGAAAAGGCTTCTCAGGGAAGTGGCCATCATCCCTAGAGGTATTGAAAAGACATGTAGATATGGTGCCTGAAGACATGGGTTAGTGGTAGGCTTGATGTTGCTGGATTAATGGTTGGACTTGGTGATCTTAAAGGTCTTTTGCAACCAGAACAATTCTATGATTCTGTGATAAGTCTGGGCTGTGAATATCACACGAGGAAGGTTGAACTGTGAACCTGCTTTTTTGTACCCTGACAACATAATTACAAATGCTTCTTGCTCCTTATACATGTCAGCTCTTTGCTTCTGCTGCTAGTTTATTAGATACTGTAGTATGCTACACAAATCTGTCGTGGTTCTTCTTGACCTAAAAAAGTCTGACTGGATGATCTAAAGGCATGTAAAATCAGTGTGTTTTCTTCCAAAGGGATGTTGACAGACTTTGGGTGAAACTAAAAAAAAAAATTAAAAAATTTTTTAAAAATTAGGATTATTTTTTTCTGAAATAAGCAAGCAAAAGAATTATTTGAAATTAAAGCACAGCAGTGGGCAGCAGGACACTTATTTTCTATTCCAGCCCCTACCATGAGAATTCTTGTTGCCTATAGTGCAATTTAATGGTTGGGGAAATCGTTATAGATACTTGATGTTAGATGAAGTACAACTCTAAAGTAGTTTTATTATGTTTTTTCTCATTGCTCTCTGAATACTGTTTGATAGTTTTATTTGTTCTGTTTGGTAGAAACAAGAAATCACGCAAAAGCATAACAGCTTTTATATGAAGTTTTGCTAGCTTGCCATTTTGTTTTAAAAATAACTTTGATGTTTTTTTTCTAGTTTTATCATTCATTTAATATGATCCATTCTAGTCTCTGCACTTGGAGTTTCTTGCCTGATTAATTCTATAATATTAAAAATGCGATGAAATGCAAACTTTAAAAAATTGACGGATAATTATGTTTCTTATTTTAGTCAGCGAAACGAATGATGAAAAAAACCACACTGTGGCCTGATCAAAACCATTAAATAATTAAAAATGAGGCCTTCAGAATCAGGTTGGAAGAATTATATTGAAAATAATTGTTATCTTACTTTATAAGCTTTCTGATGTGTCCTATCTCTTTCAGGGGTTTTCTCTTGAAGAATGTTAAGCACGTATTTATAGTTAATTTGCTGATACTATGTGCACGAGTTATTACTTTTTCTTAAGTTCAAATTGTGCAGTTCATTCTTTTCATTCCTAAAAGGATAAAGGCTGGGATTTTCCAAAGAAGCTTAGAGAATTTATGGCTAAATTTTAAAGGGTTCCTCAAGATTCAGATAGATGCCAAGGGGGATTTTTCAGAAGCATTCAGTTTTGTGTTAGAAGAAATAGAGGTGGGTACTGAAATTTTTGAAAATCATACTGATCTTGTGTCAGTTGCCCTTAAGTTCCTACAGGTATTAAAACTGTCTTTTTTGACTATGTCTATTTTAGTAAGTAGTGCAATACAAAAGGAGCAGATTTGTAAAGACAAATGATGATGGGAAGCTGACACTCACATTATTTAATTTGGGGAGTTTGTCATTGGAAGAGATCTGATGCTGTCCCATAGAATAAATTCCATTAACAGCTGGAGAGCATTAAATATGTCACAGGATCATAGAAGTATTATTTGGAAGAAATTCCTGGAAGTCCTCTGGTCCGATCTCCAGCTCAGTGAAGGACTATTGTCAGCAGCCTCAGCAATGGAGATTATTTAGCTAAATATCCAAATCTGCTAGAAGTGGAGGCTTCATGACCTTCCTAGGGAGTGAGTGCTGAACTACCTCCTCCTCCCCCAGTGAAATGTGGTTTAGAAGTTTGGTCTGAGCCTCCCAGGCTGTGCCTTCTGGCTGTTGCATCTTGAGTGAGTGTTTGCCTCTATCAAGAAAACTTTGTTTCTATATCTTGATTCTTACCCAAGCTGAGCACTAGTATGGAAGCACATGAAGCAGGAATGTGCCTTTGCATCTTCTCCCATGCAGACTTTCTTCATATGTGCTGTTTCTAACTTATAGATGTAGATCCCTTAGTTCAAAGCTCTCATTAGGTCACCATGTCTCTGTCTCCTAGTGCATCCTGAAGAAAGAAAATAAAGCCTGACTGGTGACTCAGGTATGCATCCAGCAGTTTTTCTGCCTAATATGCCTATCCCTCTCTAAGTCGTTCCTCTTGACCAGAAGGGTGGAAGAGAATACCACTTTTGGCTGCTGTCTACAGTTCCTCTGCACCACTATTCCAGGCACTATGGGGCATCAGTTTTGATGAGTCTCCAGGAGAGTTACCAATCAGAAGTGATGCCTTGTGTTGTCTGTGAATTCCTGACATTTTGATTGCCCCTGAAGCAGTACAGATTAAACCTGTCAGAAATCTTGTTGACAGAAAAATCTGTTAGGAAAATGTTGATTGAAAAAATAAATGAACAAGCTTAAAATGAATGTTCTATGTGGATGTTAGTGAACTGTGATATATTCTCGGGCATAGCTTTTGCCTTGATGCTTCTGTAGTCAGGAGAAGAGAATTTAGTGGATGTGTCTAAATTGCCTCCACAACTGTGGTCCCTTGGTTGTCTGTCAAAACCATGCTCTGCCTTTATTCCCTGGCATCTTTTAAAATCATTCCCTGCTCAGTCAATCTAGATCCCTGTGCTGTCTTATAGTTTCTATAGGAACACACTGGACTATTTGGCCAATTTAGAAAATTTGACTGTTGGTATAGAGCTGTAAAGAAAAGTAAAACATACAGTTGTTACTAGTAATCTGGAGACCCAGGTACTATTTCCAAACAGACACTGACTTATATTGACATTAGGCCAGACATATAACTCTGCCCTACCCTCATCCCCTGTACAGGGGAAAAAACACCATAATGTATATCTCATGACTGTATCCATACAGGGATGTTATAGCTGTTGCATAATGTTATAAATATCTTAACTATCAACTTTGTCACACAAAGTATAACTCAGAATCACCTTAAGTTCCAACTTCAGTATGGATGTCAGATTCTGGGCACACAATCCAGTTAAGATGAAGTATGGAAAGATCAAATTTTCCAGTCTGTCATCTTACTGCTTGATTGCAATATTTTACCTTATACTACTATGAAGTATAGTGGAAGTAGCCCTTTCCATAGATTAGTTGCCTTTTTTGCAAGTTCCGCTCTGAGTTTGGCACACAAAATCTTGAGTCTCCATCACCTCAAGGAAATATATCAAGGCAGAAAAAAGTGCCTTTTGCTTCTGGAAGCTTTGCTGTTTTTTCCCTCATGAAGCTTTACTTTTGTTTTGTATGGTTTTGTCCTTAATTAGGCTCTTAATTACTTTTCCTGAAACCACAGTGAGTCTCATTGCTTTGTAATTCCCCTGATGTCCTGTGACTTCTTATTTTAAATATAGATGGTGTTTTATGTGAACAGATTGTTATTCTCAGAAATAATTGCTGTTATAAAGCCTGTATTTTGCATCCTTGTATATATCAGCACTGCTTCAAACTTTATTTCATTCAAAGTTTCTGAGCCAGATTAGGTCCTGTCCCCTGGAGAATCTCAAACATATAGACTGGTTTTCTGGTTTTGTGCTATGTTCTTCACAGTTGTTCTGTACTTACTGGAGTAATAAAAAAAAAAAGTAATTTCCTCTTCCATTAACACTACTCCATCTATGGTCATCACTGGTTTAAAGAAAACAATAAAATATGAGTAAATTATGAAAGTAGTTAAGTAGTTCCACAAAGAAAGTGAGGAGAAAAGGCAGGTGGGACAGCAATATCAGCTATCATGGGGATCTGCTATGCCTTTTCACAGGGGGAGAGAATCTGCAAGGGTGTGTGGAAGGAGAGTGTCTGCTGCTTTCAGGGTATCTGGTTGAAGACCTTTCCAAGGGGCACAGGATAATCAGAAAAGTAGCAAGCCAAAAACAACAACATAGAGGGACACAAGCCTGGCCAACAAGTCATAAGGGTCAAAGTAATGGGAACCAAGGCTGGTCAGTCACACTAATTGATGGGAGTCTCTGAGGGTGTGAGAATGTTTATTTCAATAAGGTTATCTTTGGACCTTGTCAGTTAGGAATCTGAGGGAAAAGGGAGAAGCCAGGAACCAAAATATACCATGACACAGACCTGAAAAAAGCAAACATGGAGACTATGACAAGAAACAAACCTTGCCACTCACACTAATTGATGAGCTATCAAGAAATCACAGATGCCACTTCCAGGAAGAGCTACCTGGACTTTGCAGAAGATAAAACTGTTAACCAGGGGGACAATGGGCCAGGAGTTGTGCAGGAATGGCTACATCTGTACAGACCTGCGGGGGACTTGTAGGGGAAGGGGAATGGGAATAAGGAGGAAAAAAAAGGTTGGGTAGGCAGAACAGGGTATAAAAGGGAGAGGTCACTGGTTGGTCAGTAGGCCTCAGATCTGGGTTAGGGTATTAGATGATCAGAGGGTCTGTGCTGGATGCCCAGAGGTACTTGCCCATGTGGAGTACATGAGCGATGAGGATGTGAGTGTGTGTTTACTAGTGAGAGTCAAGCTGGAGTAGCTGGTGAGTAGAGGACCTGGGTAGCAGACAAGTGTTGTTGGGATATGGGTAGGGGTATGGGATGGACAGAGGGGGTGTGCTGGTGCTTGAGGGATCTGTGAATGGGTGTGTATTTGTGGATCTAGAGACTGTCATACCTGTGCCTGCACTTGTGACCTCCTGTCTCTACCAGCCAAAAAGAAGGAAGGGACTTGTTTGTCTGGGCTTGTGTTTTATAAGTTCTGTATGTAGGTGCTGTTGAAGGCAAGCCCTTACCTGTGGCAGTCTGTGTGTCCATGTCAGTGTCCTGTGCATGCCTCTGTATGTCTGTTTGTGTCTGTGTGTCTCTGGGATGTGTCTACAGCTTTCCTGGTAGCTGAACCTGCAATAGAAAAAGTAAAAAGTAAAGTAAAAAAGAAAAAGTAAAAAGAAAAAGAAAAAGTAAAAGCCATTCCCTCAGCCTGGGCAGAGACCCTGGTTGTCCTGGCACTGGGTACTGGGCAGCAGGGTCCTGGGCTGGAGCTGCTGAGAGAGGTGGCAGTGGTTCTATCATCATTTAACAGAATCAAACTTTCAGAGATGGCATCATGCCTTATAAATCCCTTTTAGAGCACTGTGGGCTAAGTACAGCTAGTAGAATGACCTCCAACAGGAATATGCCACTGGACCCTTCTGCCTCTCCTTTCATTAAGTTATGGTATACCTGTTGATCTGTATCGGATACGACCCCAATAAATTGCTCTTTGTCAAAAGATGTATAATAGTAGCCTGGCTCCACCACCTGCTCTCTTTTGTGCTCTCAAGTGTTAAGGCAGTGTTGTGCCTTGTCCTTCCAATATGGAGCACAGGATAGAGGCCTTGGAAGGTACTGAGTGCAGCCCTGGGTTGGTGGAATGTGGTAAAAAGTGTGGAGAAGAAGGCACAGGAACATGGTCTAGAGAGGTGAGAATGGGGGAATGTGGGGGATTATTTATGATATAGAGTGGGTGACTGGAGGATATAGAGGATAATGCATCTAGATGACCATCTGCAGTGAGAATGAGGGAGCTGGGGGTAGTCAGCTGAAAGTGAAAGCTACATTCAGGATCTAAGGCTGACAACTGCCTGAAATAGCTCCAAATAAAATAAAAGGCACACCTAAAGCCATTGTATATGTATTAATAAGAGGACACTGCAGGTACTTTTCAGATCTTATCCTTATGAACAAATAATTCTCAGCACATATTTTAAAATGGTTAATGCACGTGTTTTCTAGATAGAACGTCAAAATATGATGTTTGGAGATTGAAAAGGAAAGTAATGATCCTGTATCTCATCCTGATGGTTGGAAACCGATTCGTTACTGGGATTATAAAAAAATGCATGATCATGGGAGTGTGTGTCCACATTCTCTACCTGTAAAAATTATTCAGTAATTTCAATGCTGTTTTGGTAGCTGATCTCTGTTGATGATCCAGAGATATCTCTTTTATATGTTGGTATGAACTAATAACCATTTCAGTGGTCTAAGTAGGATAATAGTTCTCTTGGTTTTTATAGACTCTGATTTTTCTCTGTGTATCTCTTTTAAACGACAACTTATTTAATTTGTGAACTTGTTATAGTGGGTTTCTTTCAGAACAAAGAACACAAATGTGATCAAAGAGCTTATAGATCATAGTAGCTACCAATGTAATACAAAATCAATAATTTACAATGACAGTGATGCATTGGAAATTACTATGTAATGGCATCTGGTTCAGGAAACTTAAGATTACTAAAATCTGAATAAGGTTGAGTACTGAAGAAAGTACCAGTAGCTCTCCTGTTTTATTTCAGTTTCCCATAATTTTATGCAATAACATGTCTAATCTTTTTATAAATGACTTCAGTGCACACATATCCCATATATTTCCTGGTAACTGAACTAAGGCTAGAAATTTTTTCTAAAGCCTGTTTCAGAGCATGACACTGATTTTATTTGGGATATTTTTTTCAAGATTGCTTTTGTGAATTATTGGGCTATAAAGCAGAAGTATAGCACAATAGATCTTTTCCTATTTATGGATTCTACAGATACGACACTATATGTGTGACCTTGTCCAAATATTCCTATTGTAACAGGAAAAGTGATCCGAAACACTAGATATACATAAAAAATTACCCTGACAGTCATAGATGATTTCTTAGTGTTTATTGTTTCTTTATCAGATGAGCACTTTATTCCAAGTTTTAATTCCCCTAGATGGCACTACAGAATGCAGTATTTAGATGTTTCACACAGTGTTGTTAAATAGACAATGTTAAATAATTTTGCTCTTGAAAAATAAACATTAATTAGTTGTTTAACAAAATCAAATAAAAGGCAAAGATTTTGTTTAATACATGCAGATAAGTTGCATGCTTGGTATTTTGGCATATCCTAATGCACAAAATTTGCAAGGGCATGCTAGACATGTGCCAGATCACATACAACCCTTTCTGCTAGTGTGGTCCAGATGGTAGCTGTCAGTTTCAAATCCAGACTTGAGCCTCCAGGTCTGAATTGGAAAATAAGTGTGTTCAATCCAAAGGGATTAAAAATCAGGAAAGAAAACAAGTGCTGTTGTTTTGTATTAAAAACATACTCGGTAATTGAAAGTGCTAAAAATGTATATTGCAAAGAGTTGTTGTTTGAGACCAGGTAAAAGGTTTTAACATTTTAATTGGCATTTGAATTTCATGCTTTACTTGCTGGTACCTCACATGCTGGACCTCCTGGGAATCCTGGTAGTTTGTATTACCCCTGAGCATTTCTTTCGCAGTTGGTGTATCATTGTCTGCAGATCACTGCAGTAAATACTGTACTGTACTGCTGAAAAGAGAGAAAAACATTGCCATCTGCAACTACAGCTTGCAAATTGCAGCTTGCAATCGTCTGCTATTAAATAAAGACACTTTAACAATATTTTGGGTTTTAAATTAGCAATTTACATCACAAGATGCTGAAAATACTAGTCTTTTAATACGGCAATTTTCTTCCCTTTTAACCAGGCATCAACATGTATTGAGTAAAAAAAATAGAAAGGAATACAAACCAATGTTTACTTAAACAATAGCCACTGACAGCAAGAGACACCCAGATGGAAATCTGATAGCTTCTATCTCAGTGGGAGGTTTCATTTGAGGACCTTGATGGGGATGTGATTGGACTGCAGCACTCTAATTTATGTCATGGAGAATCTATCATGATGCCTTTTTTACTGCACTGCTATGCCAAGCTAGGTCCCCTATGAGGAACTGGACTCAAACAGGGACCAGGAAGGAAAGGCTTTAGTTTGAAGGAGAGGAAAAAGAAGCAGAGTTTCAGATACTGAAAATACAGGCCTACTTGTAATAGTCTGCTGTTCTATGAACACAAGCAGTGGCAAGACCATGCCTCTGGTGTCTTTTGAAGAGTGATAGAAAGGACAGTAGAGAATCTATAGGGCATATTTGGTGTGCAGAACATATGGCCCTATAGGTTAACGAAGCCTTGCATAGTGTCTTGTCAGTAAATGGCCCAAAATGTCCTTTTTTAGTGTCACTGCTTAATTTCCAGTGATAGAATGAAAGAATGGAGAGAAGCTGCCCATCCTAATGAGCACAGAGCTCGTTCTTTCATACAGGGAAGCCTAGTGTCAGCAAAATGTGTGGCAAAATCCTTGACAGAAAAAGCCCTAGATGTAATGGAGAATGCCACCAAAGAATTCTATGATGCAAGCATAATTTTCTGTTAAATTCCACCAGATGGTCCGCAAAGGCCTATAAAAGTGCTTTCCTGCTATAAATCTTACAGAAATTTTTCTCCCAGGGCTAATCTTATAATCACTAATCAGCTAAAGCTCCATGTGCTCCCTTTGCCTTTGCATACACACAAAAGTGTTTTTTCTTATAGTCTGCCTGGCCTTTTGGGGAAAACAAATTAGTTATTATTGATCAGGAGGTAAATCTATAAAGGGAGCCAGCATAACATTCCTTGTGAAGTGCATCCAGAGCCTGCTTGGGCATCTGGTAACACAGTGATTTCGGAGATCCTTTGCTTCTATGCACTTCCATGACATTCCTAAACTGCATGTGGATTTTCTTCACGGTCAGTTTTCACAACATAAAACTGCACAGTCTTCTGGCCAGAAGCTGGAAGTCCTTGGTTTTCTTCCAGAATCATTGAATCATAGAATGGTTTGGGTTGCAAGGGACCTTAAAGATATCTAGTTCCAGCCCCTACGCATGGGACACCTGAAGCAGGGACACCTCCCACTAGACCAGGCTGCTCCAGGCCCCATCCAACCTGGCACTGAACACTTCCAGGGAGGGGGCAGCCACCACTTCCCTGGGCAACCTGTGCCAGTTTCTCACTGTCCTCATAGTGAAGAATTTCTTACTAATTTCTGACCTAAATCTATCGCTTTGTGGCTTAAAGGCATTAGCCCTTGTCCCATCGCTATGTGGCCTTCATAAAAAGAATGATCTCTAACATTTTTCTGGTGTTGAACACAGCTACGTTTGAGCTGTGGGTGGGTACTGTGGCACTTGGCAGGGTCCTGATATCTTGGATCTCAGGCAGTGTGGTGTGGCAGGAGTCCCCAAAGTACCTCAATACAGGTGACAGTGAGAACAGAATCCTTATTTCCTTTTTTATTATTATTTTTTAAAAATTTATTTTCTCTATATATATCTCAAGTAACTCATCCTAGATAACCTAGAATCCTGGAATCCATTTTAAGACCCTGCTTTAGGCAGCAGCATACGATTTAAACCCTCTGTAATATTCTTTATATAATGTCAGCAGCAGTATTGAAATCTCTAGTAGGAACTTAGTAACTGCCAGACTTACTGTGGTTCCTGATACCTCTATTTTTTCTGTAAACTCTTAGGGTCAGGTCTATATCTCACCATCTGTATATTTAAGGTTTAGCATAATCTCAGCTGGGCAGTGTAGGTACAATTGTGATTCAAATACATCTAAAACTGGATCATTATTGGAAATGCAATTTTTTTTCCTAATCTTTTTTTTTTTTCTTTTTCTTTTTTTTTTTTTTTTTCCCCCTCTCTAGTAAAAAGAACTATGTTGCGACAGTAGAATATACATATTTTCAGAGTAGGGGAGAAAAAGGAGAAAAAAGCCGCTTAATAAAAATTTAATTTTTCTGATATGTAGCCAGTAACATTCAAGGCACATAACAGTCAAAAAATATTGTTATTTATCAAAAGTTTTATGAAGTAAAGTTCCTTCATTGTCTATCATTCTTTTGCTCCATGCTGAGTAGCTAGCAAACTTCAGTCACAATTTTAGCAAAATCACCAGTCTGGTAAGACCTGCTTAGATTCTTACAGTGATTTACTAGCAAAAAACTCTCATGCAATTGCTAACTTTTCTGCAAATTTTAGTCTGATTACTCATCTCTCTGATCTTGTTTATTACTCTGTATTATTTCATTTAAGAATTGATGTCATACGTTCTGTTTCAGCATTAAACTTGTTTGAGTTTACTCTTATGAGCACTATTTAGATGGTTTCTGTATCAAACTCAACTCTTTTTGCTGTTTCAGAAGCAGGAGGCCAGAAAGTACTGTTGGCCTTTTATTAGGTAATATTTATAGTGCCTTTTTGGTGATAAGAATCAGTGGATAGTGGATGGATTTTCATTTCTGTACTGATTATGGACACTTTTATTTAATTTTAAAAGGTTTAAAAGGGGTTTTTTTAAGTGACCTGTCACCAGAGTATATATCACTGAACTCACCCTAATTTCTTATAACAAAATGCACACAAATACCTGTAATGCATGTGAGGCTTTAAAAGATTGAGGAATACCATAAAACTACTGCTAGTGTTTGGAACATAAATGTAACTGATTATACCCTTGTAAATGAATATTCATTATCTTCAGAAACTACTTCTGTATGAAAACTATGTATATGTTTCTTAAACTGTGGAATAACTATAATTTTTGTATATGCTAGTTAGGAAGCTGTGCTTAATGCTGAAAACTTCACATAGTGCTCAAGCTGAGTTGAATATATAATTCTCCTTTTCAAGTCCTGGCTATTATTAAGTCCTATTAGTAATATGAATATTACCCATGGACTGCTGACAGAAGGGGAATAAAATGTGAATGTTTACATTTGCACACATATAGTACTTACTACACAGCTTTTGATAAGAATTCCTCGGGCTGGCTGGAGGCCAGTTTATTTCCTAACCTGTCATAAAACAGCTGAAGGCCATGTGTAACTGCAAACTTGCCAAATCCAACATTTTTGGCTTGTGAGAATTTGGATCAGAGAATGTGGCAGCCCAAGACTACTTCATAGTTTTCAACAAGCTGAAGAAAATCTTGTTTGAAAGTATTATCTTAATGATGAACTTAGTTTATTAGAATTTTCCCAAATCTCCAGTTTTGATTCAGAGAATAACACCGAGAAAAAAAAAAAGAAAAAAAAAGAATTTTTAAGAGGTTTAAAAGTTCAATACAAACACATACATATTCTGGAAAAGGACAGATTATCATTTTTAGATCTATGATGAAGCAAAGATTTTGCTGATGCTAAACTTGAAACTAGTGGGCAGAAAACTGGATGTTCTCATCCCTGGTGACTCAGAAGATCTGAACATGATTCTTATTTTAAAAATCTTGGTTTTAATTAGATTGAATGTCTCTGTACAGGCAGTAATAAGATGAAGTAATGTCTTCCTCCTCTTGACTTGTGCTGTGTGGAGTCTATTCCATGCAAACTTTCAAAATGTGACCTTTTTAAGTGTATGCTACAATTTAGAATGTAGTAGAAAATGTAATTTTTAAAATAGTTTTTGAAAGGCATTGCTTTGGGAGTTCAGATTCTTGGCAAACTTCAGCGCTTAGATACCAGTGTTATATACACTAAAGAAATAATAATAATAATACATCTAGATTACACAGATATTGGCCCAAAGGGCTGGGTGTTACTGCCAAAATCTAAAGCGAGAACAGGGCTGTACAGATTCCCCATGCAGCTTGTGTTTAATTTTACAGGAGACATTGTTTTAATTTTTCTAATGATCCCCAGTATAGAAATTATATTCTAATCAGTGCAGAAGTCCAAGAAATTTTGTTTACATGCCAGCAAAATGATCTTATAAATATGACATAGTTTAACTCAGCAGTATAAATATCTACTGGAGACTGATTAGAAGATAGTGTTGAGGGGTGTATGGTAAGTTTTCACTACGGATTTTTACTACTGATAACCTCTAAGAAACATCCAGTTGTCCCACAACTATTTTTTGTTTGAAGATAATCTTCTCAAGTAACCTTTTGTTTTTACCTGTACACTTTCCTCAGAGTCAGGAAATTGGCTCCCTGGACAGTATTCACAGGCCTGCACCAGGCAGTCCTCCTTTTTCCATGCTACATGCTTCAGGTTAAAACCTAAGTGCAGGAACATTTGTGAGATTGGAGCACTCTCCAGGGCCCACCTAACCACAACTGCAAGGTTGGCAAGATCTCTGCAACTTCAGGGCGTCCAACCTCTTCTTGAGTACTGGTAAGCTGCCCACAGTGACCAGAGCTTGATTTTTTTCCCCTTTAAAACAATGCTGCTCTTTTCTTGATATAATAATTTATGTGGTGGAGCACACTGGTCACTTGGGGAGTAGGTCCAGATCAATGGATCATTTCACTGTCAGAAGACAAACCCTGTACTTTCCATCTTCCTCTGCAGACTACTTGGTGCTAAGGAACCTAGCCTGCTGAACCTGGTTACTCTGTGAAAAACGTTATATCTTTATGAAAGGAACATTTGGTGAAAAAAGCTTGAATCTGTTGCCTCAAATTGAGAAAATCCACCTGGGATGAGGTAGGCTTGAGATATTGTCCTTGACTATATATATGTTCATGTTTTTTAAACTAAATGGTTGTTGAATGAAAACCAAAAGCAGAATCATTGCTTCTCCATCACAATTTGAGTATGTTCTTTCTGCTCCCTTTGACTTATTTGTAAAATGACTTCAGAAAGGGAAACACAGTCCTGAGCTGTCAGCCTTGCTCTGTGGTGGAACAAAAAAGGTATTTTTCCCCCTTCCTGTGAGGCTTCCTGGAGCTTCCTCACATCACAAGAGTTTGCTATACCCTTGTGTCTGGAGGACCAAAGCTCTAGGCTACCCATCTCAGCCTCTGTGGCTCCTGATTCAGCAGTCACTTCTGGGCATGGCTGCCATCAATTTCCTCAAAGCAACTGCTTCACAGATCACATTTTCTAGACACCTTCTGCTCCTCTGGTTTGAGCACTTTCCATGCAACTTGAAATCCGTGAGAGCTAGGAATGTGACACCTGTTTAGTGACTTCAGTACTGCTCCTCCTCTACTCTGCAGCATCCTGGAAGTACCTCTGTTGGTTCAGAGAAGAAGGAAAAATGTATCCCTCTCTTAAGTACAGTTATCATAGTAGAATAATGTTTTTAGCTAACTGCTGTGAGGTATTATCCAAAGATCTCCAACTACTTCAGATATCAAAAGCAATAGAACTACAATAACATAATATTCAACACAGGATACAGACACTAGTTGCAAATAGACTTTTAGAGCTTTAGAGCTTTTAGAGCAGACTTGAGTGCATCTTCATATTATCACATAGTGCCACGTAGACCCACATTTAATGGAAAGTTATAAAAATAAATTCAACTCCTGCACATTTCATATTTGGCAATTAGCTTTTCTTTGCTATTACCTGAACTGCTGCTAAGGCAGATGGCACTGTCTAGTTCCTGTCATCAGCTGATGAACTTCAGCTGTCTCCAAAAGATGCTGTTTAAAGAGAGCTTCTGCAGGAAAAGAAAATGTGACCCTTTTGTGCCAGTGATAAAAATCACTGTATTGGCTAATTGTCAGACAGACTAGCAACCACACAATGATGATGGGCACCTGTGCATTACTGGAAGTTATCTACAGAATATGACAATTTGTCTTCTCATCCTAGAGGGAGGAAAATAAATATTCTGCTGTGTGTTTTTGTTCAGAGCACAAATGGCTTTATCTATTATCAGGTCTTAATTTAATGGGATTTTGTTCCTTTTGAAGAATTAGTCTCATGCTGATTTTATGAACAGATATTTCTTTTCTTCCAGAAAATGTTTTATTCCATGTTACTTTCAAATAAAAAGACAATATAAAAAAATTATCCAGCTACATCTTTGGGACTGACAGGGTCCCATGGCATGACAAGCAGAAAATAAGGTCATAAATTGCCTCCCCCTCCACTGGTTTTGTTGCTAGAATTGGTAGCTCTAATGTGGTGGAAAGAGAATTTTTGAAGGTCCACAATTTGGCCTTTCCACCAGAAAGAGAGTAAGAGGTGATCTGCAAAATTCAGAACATGCATGTGGCCCTTGAGACTGCCACTCTCCAGATGAGTACCTGATTTGTTTGTGCCAGTGAACAACTGAAAATCTATACCCTGTTTTACTTTATAAAAAGCTCTCGTTACCCATGGAGAATCTTACATTTTCAGAGAGAGGTGTACTGCCTACACATCAGTATGCCAAATGAGACAGAAATACTCCAAGGTAGTCACTGTCGATGCTTAATAAGAGATGACTGTAAGATCCTTCAGAATGCTTTGTGTCCCACAAATAAAAGTTTTTCAGAACACGTAATTAAAATCTGGATACTTACATGCCATAGACTGCATTCCTTAGAGTCAGAAAGCATTTGCAGACTTGAAAGACATTTCTCATTGGCATTATTGCTGTTTATATTAGTTACAGCCAGAAATCTTGGTCCTATCATACTAGGCATTGCAGGAAAAATATTGAACATATTTTTTCTGAAGGACTTTTACTCGTGAGCTGGTAAACCCTTTCTAAGAGATAGAAAAAATCGAATGTGTTCATTATAAGTATTTTCATGCAACAGAAGTTTTTTCCTCCTGCAGCTTAAAGACTGCAAGAGTGGAGGTCATAATCCTCTCATTTACACTTGCAGAATCTTCATGAATCTGTTTTATGTGCAAATATATTACCCTAGCTTATTTTACAAAATGCAAGAGGGTTATACCTTTGGCTAATGTGTCTATCTGCTAAACATTGTTAACATCATTTAACCAAGCTCTATATTTTATTATCATATTTAGTATTCTTTCTTTTGAACAGCACAGCTCAGCAAACATAAAGCTTGTATGAAACACAAGTATATGGTGTGGGACCAAAAAGACTTTATCTAAAAACTGTTTTATCACCTCTCCATCATTTATATTTCCATAGTGCCTTAGGCTTTATGTGGGCTGAGACCCACTGGATATGTATGTTCTGCTCATAAAGAGTTGTCCCTGAAGAAGTTTTGAATGCAGTGTGCTCTGTGTCCTGCTTGACTGCCATCCACATATCTGGAAAACAGACTTGAGTGCAGGCAATGTGCCTGGCAGCATGCAAAATTTTTTGGCACATTTCCATGATTTGTAAGGCACCAGCTTGCTGTACTTACAGGTTCCCTTTCCATTTGGGGCAAGTGCCTGGTTTTGAGGACAATTCTTAGGCCATTCCTGCCCCAAAGAGCAAATCAGAGCAGAAGCAACATGATTACAGCTGTTCAGGAGATTAAAACCTTGATTTTTTTAAACATAAATGGTAAAACTGAACATAAAAGAAAATTAAATTCTTATTCCTACTAAAGATTTGAAGAAAGATCGTTTATTAAGATGAAAATCTTCTTTGCTAAAGCAATTGATGTGACTTCATATGTGGAAGCTAAACACAAAGGGTGGTGGCAGGGGAATTTGCCTGAGCTGCCATGGGGTGTAGTTGTTTGGCATACTAGGACACTCCTTCTGACTGGGAGATAAAGATATTTGGAAACAGATTTCTAGAGCTGACTTCCTGCACCCCAAACTTCCAAACTTCTAACTTTCCATCAGCAGAGACAGAAGGACATGGTCTCTTGGACTGCAGGCAGATTATTGATTCTACTGGTAGCCATGACAATACCTTAAACCAGAACTGGTTATAGTGGAAAAGAGTGAGCTGTCTAAAAGCTGAGAGCTTTCTTCATGTACAATGCCAAACATTTTGGATTACTGATTTTGTCTTGACTAGGACCTAGGTGATTTGCATGGATATCTTGCCTCTGATTTTTGGTGGGATCCTTGATCAAGGATTTATTTCCCATTGCCTCAGTTCTTCAATAGGAACAAATTTAGTTACAAAAATACATGGTCTCAGTCTTGCAAGGCAGTTCTGAGGAGGGCTGCACAGCTAGTTGGACAGTAAATTATGAAGTTGTTTAGGAATGCTATTTATGACACTTCCTTCATTCAATGGCATGGAAAAAAAAATATGTTAAAGTTTTTTGCAGATTCTGTAAAAGAAACCACAAAGTGCAATACTCAGACAAAATGGAAAGGTGCTCAGCCCAGTATAAGCAGCTTTTCAAAGTTAATGAGAAATATCCACCTAAGAAGGATTTTAATAAGCATACTCTTGCTGAGTTCTACATTTTTGATTAATTTAAAATAAGTCGTTGAGGTTTAATGTATAAAAGACAGCTACATTCCAACAATGCTGTTGGATTTTTGCATGGAATCATGATTTTTGTTTAAATACATGCATTTGAACCTCAAGGTAATAATAGTTTTGTTGTAAGAATCTGGGGTTTTTTTTGGTTTTCTATAACAAAACATGCTGATGAGGTTTACATTTTCTGTACTTTTCTTTTTCTGTTTCACAATGGTTTGTGATTTAATTGCATAAAGTCTGTCAGATGTAATGGACTAGAGAAATGGCTATCATTGTTTAAGTAAAGACCTTAACTAACAGTTATATTAACTAGCTTAACTAACTTTTCCATCAGTATTAATAAATGAAAATGTTTTAAGTCTTTACGTCAGACTTTGGTAGACTGTAAAAATGAAGATTTTTTTTTTGCAACCAACAAATAAATTACAATCTACTTCTCCTAAGAAACAGAAATCTGTAGTCATAAGTATCTGAAAAGCAGGGATAAGTAAGCAGACTTTGGAGGCTTTATGCAACTCTATCCTGTGTTATTTGATGATAATTGGAGAGGTTGCTTTAACTTTACTTTCATCAGTAGGTTGTATTGTTGACAGAATGTAAAGCAACTGTACGACTTCTAATATTTCAAAATGGGCTGTTTCACAAGCAAAATAATCTTCTGGATAAAACCACCATTTAAGCTCCTGGTGTGTTGCTATTTCACTCCCTTGGAGAAGATAATATAGTAGGTTGAATTATCTGGTAGAAAATTGTCAAACATTATGTTCTGAATGAAAGCCACTGTGTTAGCACTCTGTGATGGATTTTGAAAGGCTGATGGACATTTTAGGGTGAGCAAGAACATTTTCTCAAAGTATAAACTAAAAAAAAAAAAAAAAGAATTGTGATTTTAAAAAAAGCTACCAGTAGTATGAAGAAACTATTGCTTAATTCTCTGTTCCTTGAGCTTAACGCCTGCTCTGGAATCATCCTATTTCCTCAGTAATAGCTAATCATACCAGAGGATTAAATTGTATGTGTCCCTTTACTTAAGTTTGTAGAACACATAGGCAATTATGGGAACTAAGAAAGGTTATATCGGCCATCAGTCATTCTAGTTTTATACTTTATTCACCCCGTGGTGTCTTGTAATTGTTTCTTAAATGACCTTATTATGTTTGTGCAACACAGAAAATAGCTTACTTCACTTGCTTAAAAATTATTCAGATTCTATGTGTTTCTATTCATTAATTTTTACATGCAGATTTCTTAAATTACCTATTATAAACTGTACTTCTGTGGGGTGCCTCCACTAATTGGTAAGGCAAATTACCCATACCAATTGTTTCTTGTGGCAGTGGTGCCATATAATTTATTTATGCCTATACATACCGTAGCACTTCAGGCATTTTGGAGCTTTAGGAAAAGGAAAGCAGTGCAGATCATGTTCATAGAGTCATAGAATCATAGAATGGTTTGGTTTGGAAGGGACCATAAAGATCATGTAGTCCCAATCCCCCTGCATGGGCAGTGACACCTCCCAATAGACCAGATTGCTCCAACACCCATTGGCCTTCAACTCTTCCAGGGAGAGGGCATCCACAACTTCCCTGGGCAACCAGTTCCAATGGCTCACCACCCTCATAACAAAGAATTTCTTCCTTCCTAACATCTGACCTAAATCTGACCAAACTGACCCTTTCAGTTTGAAACCATTACCACTTGTCCTATCACTGCTTGCCATTGTAAAAATTCTTTCCTCATATTTTCTGTAGGGCACATTCAGGTATGTAAAGGCTGCTATAAGGTCTCCTTGGAGCTTTTTACAGGCTGAGCAACCCTAACTGTCTTAGCCTCTCTACACAGAAGAGGTGCTCAAGCTCTCTGATCATCTTTGTGGCCTTCCTCTGGACTTGCTTCAAAGGCTCCATGACCTTCCTGTGTTGGGACCCCAGAACTGGACGCAGTATTCCAGGTTGGTTCTCATGAGTGTGGAGCAGAGGGTGAGAATCACCTCCCTTGACCCACTGGCCATGCACCTTTTGATGTAGCCCAGGATACAGATGGCTTTTTGGGCTGTAAGTGCACACTGTTGATTCATCTTGAGCTTCTCATCAACCAGCACCCCCAAGCCCTTTTTGTCAGGGCTGTTCTCAATCCATTCTCCACCCAACCTGCATCTATGCTTGGGATTTCCCCAGCCCAGGTACAGGATCTGCACTTGGCCTTGCTGAACTTCATGCAGTTTGCATGGGTTCACCTCTCAAGCCTGCCAAGGTCCCTCTGGGTGGCATCTCTTCCCCCCAGTGTGTCAGCCACACCACCCAGCTTGGTGTTGTTAGCAAACTTGTTGAGACTGCACTTATTGCCACTGTCCATATCACTGACAAAGATGTTAAGCAGCACTGATCCTTCCAATTCAGAGACCAGGATGTCACGTGGGCCAGTGTCAAACACTTTGCACAAGCCCAGGTAGATGATGTAAGTTGCTCTCCCCTTGTTCACCAATGTTGTGACCCCATTGCAAAAGGCCACCAAATTTCTCAGGCATGTTTTGTATATCTGACTTCAGTTTCTGCCTGTGTATTCTTTAGCACAGACATTCTCTTTTGCTCCTGTTTGCTCACGATAATAAATTTCTCATTTTTTTGAGGATAGGATATCCTTATTTTGATGAGGATAAATTGTTTCTCACAGGGACAGATGAATTCTGCCCCATAAAGGACTTAGTAGATTAAATTATGAGTGTGGGGCTTTTTTGACAATGAGGTATAGTACTTGTATTTCACTGTTGTTATTGTTTTTGTTAGTTTATCTGAGAAGATTATATCCAATAGCATCATTGTAATGTACTTTAAACATGTTTCTTGTGTTGCTTCAATAATGGTGAGAACGACTTTCCTGGAAGTGGTGGGTTCCATTTTAAGAACAGAGTTTGAAATCACCTGTGCATGTGACTTTATCTCCCCAGTGTCTTCCCAAAGTTTCTGACACTACTAGCTGATAGACAAAGCCACCCTTCCTTGAAAAAGATAAGCTGAAAACTGCTAATCACATTATGCCCTGTAACTTCAGGTAATTAAAGGTTGTACAGCTAAGTACAGTATCTTCAAGTCATATCTACCTCTTAAAATCACCAGGAGTAGGGAATAATCATCAGTTTTCAGAGTTAAATGATAGACATAGGGTGGACTTTTTTTTGTGTGTGTGAGGAAGGATTTATGTTGTGGAGGATAATTCTGTATCTCTTTTGTGGCTGAGAGCCTGGAGCTTCCTGCTGTCGATTTTCAAGTTAATCTTAACCTCTAGTAACAGAAAATATATTGCTTCTGGAATGCCTGATCAGTAAAGCAACCTTTGCCTTCCTTCTCTCCCCAGGAATGGGAGGTTGTAATGGCAAGAGCAAAATAATTTTTCTTTTTGTTACACCAGTCTTACCACTCAGAAAATTAGCACTAATTTGGCTTTGTGCATATTGCAGCTGTAACCATCCATAGTCTGTCACTGAAACCAGAGATTTTGCAACTGAAATATGATCATAGATTACAGCATGGTCTCTTTTTATTGAAGCTGTCCTGCTATGCAGACAGAGATGTGGGGTTTGTGGTACTGGAATCAGTGGTCTAACACTGTCAGTTCTCAGCTGGGAGGTTGAAAGCCTGCTTTTGGCTTCTGCATTTCTTTATAGAATTAATGAGGGTCTTTACAATTCATAAGACAGAGGCAGTTCTGAAAGGAGGAACCAGAACCCAGGAACAGTTTGCATAACTTCCACACAGGGTTTGCATTTTAAAAGAGAGAGAGACAAGGGAGTGAGGGGGAGAGGAAGAGGAGAGAAAAGTGAAAGAGAGACAGGGAAATGAGGATGAGGAAGAGGAAGAGACAGAGAGAGAGAGAGAGGAGAGAAAAAGAGTAAGAGAAAAAGAGAAAGAGAGGAATGGAGAGGAGAAGGAGAGGGAAAGGGAAATGGAAAAGGAGAAGGAGAAGGAAAAGGAAAAGGAAAAGAGGAAACTCTGCACCCAGTAAACTCTAGTGTCATGAAGAAGCACCAGACATATGTCACTGCTGATATAGATACTTATTACCAGAGAAGAAATAGGATTTTACA
This sequence comes from Florisuga fusca, assembly GCA_038090715.1. Classification (NCBI taxonomy): domain Eukaryota; kingdom Metazoa; phylum Chordata; class Aves; order Apodiformes; family Trochilidae; genus Florisuga; species Florisuga fusca. Next base: position 5,684,327 of record JAAWXA010000001.1, on the reverse strand, counting down.
AGCAAGTCTTTTTTTCTCATTCCAGTGTTTATCAGTTTTTTAACTTAACGTAACGGGTTTGTGGAGGAGTGCCATTGCCAAGTGCATTAGTTTCCAAGACAAAATGATAACTGAGCTGGGACTCCAAATTTTACACGCAGGATGGAGCATTCTAAGATCAGAGGGATGCTCAGTTCTTCCAGTGCAATGTTCTTTTCTAAATGTGAAACTTCCTTTTTTTTTTTTTTTTTTTTTTTTTTTTTTTGCGATGCTTAGGTTTTTTATGTGTATATTATATTTGATCATTCATATACATGTCTGAGAGGTATCATGAGAAGACATTCATGTCTGTAGGTACCATTGTGGTGGGATAAGGGAACCACATGAATGTGATGGTGAATTTTCTGGAATTATATAGAGAAATAAAAATGAGTAGGATGAACCTATTGTCCTTTTCATCCACATAACTGTACATTCTAATGTTCAGATTTGTGCATTTATTTCTTTACTGAGCAGCTGTTCCTAGAAAGGTACCTTGCAAATTGCTTCTAATACATATTTACAAATTGCTAACAGTGTTTTACTAAATTTGAAATAGCAGTTGTTTGAGTAATGATTTCATCTTTGCTTATGACCTGTGTTTTTTAATATATAATAGATTAGACTTGTAATATCTGTCCTGTTTTCTTTCTTTAAACATAATATTATTCTTACGTAAGATGATAAAGTAATATAACAGGTTAACACATTATATAATTATAGATATAAAGAATGATGATACAGAACTAAATATAATAAGATTTGCTTTTGGTATAATAAGATATCAAATAATATATCACAGATTTAACATTATCACTAGAAATATGACATACATCTCACTGTTGAAGCCAGGGGTAAGTAAACTAATGCATAATATTTTAATGTATTACAATGCTTTTAATGCATATTTTTTGTTTCAGATCACAAAAAGTACTTTGAGTTAAACAAGAACACAGAAAGTAGAGACTTCTTCCACAAGAAAGAAAACTTCAAAGGAAAGATGAGAAAACAGAAACTTACTTTCAAAAAAGGATAATATATTTTCTGAACAATATACAGTACCTTATCTTAATTGAATAGTTTTATCCTGCAACCATTTATGGAATAACAGAGTGCAGAATGAGGTAAAAACTTCACACATATTCAATTTTCTTGGTCTAATTTGCAAAGCTTAGCAAATTAGATTCTGCAAGAAACAGTCAACTTTGCCCTCTGCAGAGACTGTTTATTATTTTCATTTTGAGATGAAACTACAAAACCTTCATACTCTTATCTTCCTAGTCAAACTGTTGAAGAGTGATTTGTCTAGCATACAGCAAGAGAAGCAGTGAAAAAAATAAGAAAAATATAAATTTTATTTTCTCAGAAGCTAGAAAATAGAGTAAAGCTGTACTACAAACATCAGTTTAGAAGAAAGCACAATATTTCTTAATCTGTTCAGAATTTGGCAGACAGTGAGTAAATACCCAGAGAAAACAAGAACATAATTTCACAATGTTTTCTGTCCAAAAACCCTAGGATTTTTCTGGTGTCGCAGAAGAAGACTCAGGGACTCTGCTTACAACCCTGCCTGCAAGGCATTGGATGAAGATTACTTAAATTATAAGAACCCTTTTGTTCATCAGGCTGAAATACATTTATAGATATTTAGATTTAGTCCACAGTGAGGACAGGTTCCCCACAGTTTTGCTGTGGGAATTCTTCACAGTTCAGCATTGGTCCCTCTACCCATACTGTTGTCCAGTCTTCACTGCCAATTCATCATGAATAATAGTTATTATTCAGTGTGTTATTAACATTCTACTCCCACATCCCTTTCTATCCTTTTCCATCCCAAATCATTTTAATATTATGTTAAAACTAAAATTCTCCTTTGCAATCTAAACCAGACAATAATATATTGCAATTACTTACCATCAATGTTTCTGAGTATTTTTCCCCTAGGATTCTGTTAAAAAATCACAAATTCAATAGCTTGTGAGAAGATGCTCACACATTCACAAAGTATTCTGCACAGGCTAAAACAATTTTTTAAAAGTCTGAGAAAAGATCCAGCTCCCCAGTATTAATTGTCTTTTTATTCTTTTTATTCTGTGAATTATTCTTTATTTTCCCCTTTGTCCAGTTGTCAATGCATTTTCCAAGTGACAGAGCTTCTCATATTTCTCTTAGAGGAGTAACAAGGTGATTAATTCCCAAGTCAGGATTCTTCCCCCCCGCCCCCTCCAATATTTAGCAAAATAACCAAACCAAACACCCTCCTTAATTTTATCTCATTATTCTTCCTGGAGCTATGTCACTTTTTTTGGTCACTTGGAATAGTTCCTCTCCTCCTATAACGCTTTCCCATGAAAAATTTGTAGGATATTATTGTTCTCTTTAGCTGTTTCTTAGCTAAGTGATATATGGTTGACAGACTATAATTGAATGAGCCCCTGGGAAGTGAAACTGCCAAGCTGCACACAGCTCTATTTGGGATGTGCATTACAAGGTGTGTCAAATGCAGCCAAATGTAGTGTGTAAACAAGAGCAAAACCCCCACAAATTCTGCCTAAAAGAAGAGAGAGGGATACCTTTTTTTTTTGCAAATTTTTTTTTTTTTTTTTTTTTTTTTCCTAAATTCTTCTATATGTCACTAGTGAAAACACATGGGCATTGCTCTAGACTAAGAAGCACTTGTCCATTCACTACTCCCCTAGGTTCCTGCAGGGCCTCTCTGTTCATCCAACATCCCTACCCAGATCCTTGACCCTTTTACCCACCCCACAGGTCCCCTGAGGGCTCCCTGTTACTGTGTAAGGTTTACAAGTGAGTACAACCCTGTCCCCTTCCTCCACCCCCACTGTGATTTGGGGGAGTTGCAGACACTTCCTACTCCCAACAGCCTGCACTGGGTACCGGGGCTCTGATCCATAGCCTTTCTCCAGCTGCCAGTGCTGCATTCCTCACACTCCCCACCCTAGCCTGCCCCTCACACCCTTTTCAGGACACACACCATTCCCACCCAAGTGGGATGGGAGCTCCACTCACTCCAGTGGGTGGCACAGATTCAAGAGCTGACACCAGAGACCTTGGGTGCCCACATCCCTGGTGTGACTCCAGTTGCTGGCCACAAATACACTGAGCTGGCTCTCTCCAGAAGCTGGCCCCTAGTTTTCACAGCACTCACGTAACACAGGATAGAGACTGAGAGGACAGAGCGAGAGTGTTAAGGAAGGAGTTAGGAGATAGGACAGACCATGATAACCAGACACAGGGCTGGGTTAGACAAACACATTGACCAGACATGTTTTACATGCAGCCATTGTCTTTTATGCCTATTTCTGTCTATTTCCTTCTTTGTTCTTCCCTTATCCCTTTCTTTCCTTACTAAATTTCACATAGACCCACAGAAGTCTCTTAAATACTAATGTTTCACCCTTGTCAGTTAAAAAGTACAGGCTGATCCTTTTCAAAGCTGTGACTGGCATTTCTTAAGAGTCCAGCAATTAGAGACTTTTGCCTTCACTGCGTTCTCTATTACTCTTTGTCTACCATGTTTGTTCTGTGTTTTCCCTTCCCCTTTACTTATCTCCCCTTGCCTTGAAAAGGTCTTTGATCAGATAACCTTGTGAAGCAGATGTTCTTGCTTCCCACATACCCTTGCAGAAGTCAATACAGGGAATCTAAAAAAATGAAAAAAGCCCTGAAAAGTGAGTGAACTGAAAGGTGGGTGAAGTGAAAGACAAACTAAGTTTTGGGGAAAAGGAGAAATGTTAATTCTAAAGCAGGGTTTAAGTACCAGCTATAGGTGTTAAAAAATAAAAAGACAACAAAAAAGATCCTGGTCATCAAATGGATCAAAGAAATGATAGCTTGAAATGCTTGTACGTTGTGTTTTTAAATAATATATTTGGGCTTATTCTTATAACATACTAATGTTATACAATTAGAAGGCCATCCACATTAGATTTTACTTTCTGAACTTTTTCCTGCAAAGCCCAGAGGTGAAAAGGATTCATCTGACCAAATGTAGTCATCTACAGCTCAGCTATTCATCCTGGGCTTCCTCTGTATCAGTGGGGAGAAATAGGCACTTCTCAGGTACAGCATATCTCATCCTAAAATAGACTTCTAAAATACATCAGAGGAGCCATGCTTTAAAATTGCCTAATCCTCTTCATTGACTATAAAGTCAGCCTAGGGGGTTAGCTGAGGTGCAGATGTCTACATTCTGTGCATATTAAGTGAGGTGAGATGAATCCCACCCTTCATTTATTTTTCAAAGAATATAACTTGAGATTGTCACATAGCGATATGAATATGAGAGATGGGGCTTCAAGAAAAGCGTTAAATATTTAAAGAATGGTGATAAGATTGTGAGAACTGCTAATAACACTTATGCACAGTAGTTGCAACAGAGGTTGCTGGGGTCATACACATATAATTGTGTGCTATTGGAAATGAGCAAAGAACATGGGAAAAGTAATGTGGGGTATGTTATATATATAAAGAAATTTTTAATACAAGAGTGGAACAAAATATAACAGCAGAACTAGAGCAATAATCTTCTGATTTACCCTCTTTACTGATTCCTTCTTCACTGCTGCTTTGAAGCCCAAGCTTTTGTTCCCAGCATTTAAAGCTTGTGTAACCCCTCTTCCTTATCTCTGATTCAAATACAGCAGAAAAAGCTGGGAGAGATGCACTGAAGAACTGAAAAATTGGTCGTGTAAGGAAGTAATTCAAAGGACTAGAAGAAGAAAAGAAATGAGAGGATAAATAGGGAACGAAGAGAAGACAATGAAATCAAAACTATGGAAAGAACTGCCTAGGCAGTATTGTCTGTCCACATGTAAACCAGGTTTCTGGTGACTGTTCCTAGCTTGCTGAAGTTATCACTTGACTGCTTCACTGTCTTTTATCTTTTGCTTTGTCCTGCCCTTTATTTTTCTCTCCTCCATTCTCTTTCTGTCTATAATTCCTGTATGTTTTCTGACACTATAATAACCAAAAGCTTCTGTCAGTCTACAACCCTTTGCTGCCAATTGCTATTGTTGTTGCCTCACTCCATCTAAGGTCATTGAGTTGCTTTGGAAAGAGCTCAGCCTCCTATCCATACTTCTGGAGGCAGAGTGACAAAAGGGAGAGAACTGCAGAGAGAGGCAGCAGCCAGCAGCAAGGGAAGTCTGGGCCAATGGAAATGTCCAAAAACCTGTACCATATAAATGAGGAAGGCACTAGGCAGAGAAGAAGCAAAGCAATTCTTTTGTGATCTGCACAGAAGCCATGAGTAGCCTGCCAGTTATAACAATAAACTGGAAAAAAGAGTACTGACTGGAGGTTTGCTCTGTTAATTATTAGAATGGGAAGTGACATGAATAGCCAAAAGTGTGGAAAAAGGGGAAGCTGCAGTGTCTCAGACACTTGCTTTTCCTAATCCACTTTCATTTGGAAACAAACCCACTTCCTTTTCAGTCCAATGCATCACAACAAGTAGAAGCAGGTGACTGATTTGATGACTGAGACTAAATTTGGGTGCAATCATTCTCACAGAGGCTGTCATGAGAGCTGTTCTTTCCTTCAGATGCTGATTCTCTCTGTCATGTTTATGCCCCGTGGTGCACATGAAGTTTGGCTCCCCGTTGTACAATTCTTGGATAAAGAGAGACGAAGAAACAATCTCCATGCCAAAGAGCTTGCTCCAAGCAAGCCTACTGTGGGGCATAATTTTTCCATAATGAGCATGTGTGTCTTTGTGCTGCCCAGGTTTGTGTTAGGTTACTAAATCATTCTCTCAGTCCCTCACTTTCTCCATAGGTATCCGCATGGATTTTGGAAAGGAGCTTTGCCCTCCATCAAATTTATGCTACATCCGAAGCGTACCAGATCTCTCCTTAAATTTTAGGGATGAGTGTTTCTGCATCGAAGCAATAATGAGACTCAGCTGAGAGGCCAGCGAGTCAGAGGGTGATGATGATGGAGACCATCAGGCTTCAATGTCATCCTACATTATGACAGCAAACTGAAGTAATGGGGGATTAGGATGCAGATGAACAGAACTGAAGAGGTGAAAGCTAACAGATACCATACAAAATTAATAAGACATATCAGGGTAGAACCTGCTCAGATGAGAGAGTATGATGAAGAAAAACAATGAGGAGTTCTGAAAAGAAGGAATTAAGGATGAAAACAGAGAAATTCTTTTGGCAAGCGTAAATCTATTTAGAACAGGTTTATTAAGAAGTGATTGACAGAGAAGTGCACTTTTACTTTTTTCCCCCTCAGGTCTATTTTTGGTACTCAGGTGGGATAGAATTATCATCTGCTACTTGCTTTTTGTGTGTGAGAGAATAATTTGATATACCAGTATATGTTTTTATCTTCCTTTTCAAATCAACAGTAATTACTTGGGGAAGCTAAAAAAATGTCTTGACAAATGTATGAAATGGAATTTTACTTTTGTAGAGATCTGAGGCTCCAAGAGGTTGTTAGCATATATTCTGAGGTATTCAGAGATTTCTGAAGGCTACTGGAACAAATTACTGATGATATTTTTCTTCAGAATCCCTGTGAAAAACTTCTTCTTACCATTTTCAAGTGAAATATAAATAGTCTCCAAAGCTTATACCATTCAGAATTGTAATGGCATCTACTTTATATAAAAATATGAAAAAATATATAAAATAGTAAAATACTTAAAATTAAAAATACCTAAATGTAAGGTTATATCTAATACCTGCTATAAACCATTTACTTAATAACTCCTGTTAATATTTCTAAATTTTTCTGAGTGCGAGATTCACCCAATGTTTGAGATCAAGTTCAATGTACTCAAATAAGTGTAATAAAAGCAGTAGGACTTAGGTTTGCAAAAAAATCTTGGTGATGATTTTTTCAAAGCAATAGATTCTCTTCAATATATTACTACATAAGTAAGTTTCCATGCAGCTGCTTTGCATTAAAGCCAATGAGAAAAGCAAGCAGGTGAAAGCTGGAAACTGATAAATAAATTGCTGACATTAGGAACATTCCTTTTAGAAGGGGAAAAAAAAGAGTGTGCATTCACTTTCTGTAGTACAGGCTCAATCTGACTCCTTTCATGCTGTTATACCCAATTGTATGCCGTAAATCTGTGGAACAATAGTTGTAAAACAAATTGTGTTGTAGTAAGCCTGTATATTTCTTAGAAGAAATAACTGATTTAATGTAAAGGAAAAAAAAAAAAAAAAAAAAAATTTGCAGCTCTGCTTTGACTTAAAGGCCTGGGAAGGACCCCTCCATAATTTCCCAGTCCATTGCATGGTACGTACCTTATTCCCTGATTAAAAGTGAATTGAAGCCATTCTTTATTCATGGGTGATAAGGCATAGCTCCTGCCTCCTCTTTTCTCTGCCTTCCTCCTCCTTGCCCCATTTGCAGTCTCATATATAGAACTCTAATTCTAACCTAGAAATGAGATTTTCTTTTGACTAAGATACCCAGACTTCTTGCTTGTGCCTTATAGCTGGATCTGAATACCTCATGCAAAACAAAGCATTTTTGTATGGAGTCTTTTGCAGTATCACAGCTCATTCTGTATAGAAGCAGATGTAGGATCCCTGGATGTCAGTCAGGCTTTTCTCTTCTGTAGTGCAATTTGAGCTTATTAAACACCTGAATCCAAAAGGCACCAATCTGTAGACTTCTGCCTTATGAATAACATGGATACAGTAGTCTTCTGCTGACCCAGATTTCTCTTTCCCAGTTTGTATTTGCAGGCATGGGCTGTGGAAGTCTCTGTCTCTTCCCATCATTGGAGGGCTCCAGTTCTTTTGATAAGCCACTGCACCTCTGCACTTTTTGATAATCTATAACACTAGGCAGTGAGGTGGGCATTGATAAGACATTGCTCTGTGAACTCTGCATTAGCAAGCAGAAGATACTCTTTCTATAACCTCTGGCTAAGGCAGCATCTGTGGCAGTTTTGTTGGCTCTGTCATAAAAGAGAATGATTTGAAGGTTACCTCTGCCATATCTATCAAATCACTCACAATCTGCTTCAATTATCACAGCAATGCACAGTTGAGAGTTACTTTATCTTGCAATGAAGAAAAATGAGTACACAGGACCAATTGAAAGGAATAGGCATGACTTTCCCAAATGCAAAGCATATAGCTGAATATAAAATGGTAACTTCTGACGCATATTTAAACAGAAGAGATGAGTTCTTAAGTAGTACAGACATTTTTCCAGCATTAACTTTCCCCAACCCCAAATCAAGAAACACCAAGCAGACACTACTTTGTGCTCTTTCTTTGCATTTCCATATAGAATTAATTTATTTTTATTTTTGTTTTGTTTTCTTTTCCGTTAGATGCTAATAAATGTAGAGGAAAGACATTCTGTCTTTTTTCTTGAACCCTTCCCCACTGCCTCTTGTAATGCCAGGGAATCCAAGATCTGGCTATCTGTAAGATACAGAGTAGGACCAAGAGGCCATCTTAACTGTCAGGTGCATTTTCTTATCTTGTAAAAATAAACTCATTAAGCTCTAGAACTCTTTGTCATGATACACTGCAGCTATTAAATATTTACTAGAGAATAAGGGAAAATGAATACAATCATAAAAAACACGGTGGGGGCTACTAAATGCATGGAAAACACCTTTAGCATGAGATGGAGTCACAAGTTGAAGGTTGGAAATATTATGTTTGAGAATTATAATGTATGCTGCTCTGTTCTTGTACTTTCCCCTAGCTGTGCATATTGCTTTCTGTGAAAGACAGGAGACTGAGCAAGGTGTAGGAGGAAAATTCTGAAGTGATTTGCATTGGTTTTCTTATCCAAGATGTATGAATCTTTTAAACCCACAGAGACAATTCTCAGGTATTTAGAGCCATGAGTGGGTTAACTGCCCTACCAGCAAAGTTCCTTTGCTCAAAGGGGAATGAGGTAATTTTTTTAAAAAAAGGGATGTCTATTAACATACACGGGTACCTAAGATGTTACTGTAGAAAACATTTTAGTGGCAGTGAGGTTTTGGTTTAAATTGGTTTAGATTACCATATATCAAACTAAAATGAGACAAATCCATTTGGTTTCAAATGCAGAGAGTTGGTTCCAATCCCTCCATCTCTAAGGAATTTTTTATGGGCCACCTGCCACCTGGAAAGATTGAGACAGGAGAGAGAAAGTTTAAGAATGCAACTCCATTGTCTCTAAAGGGATCTGATTGCTGTGTATCGGATATAGGAACCTATGTCACATATGGGAAAGAGGAGTCCCTCCCCTCTGTGTTTTCACAGCCTTACATACATGAATAAAAAGGCAGTGAACAGAAACTTACTGTACTTCAAGCACACTATTTAACTCCTTCTGTGCAAAGCATGTCAGGCTTGTAAGATTTAAGCTTTCATTGATATTTTTTCTACAATTCTTTCTTTTCATTCTACTGTTGTATGTGCAACTAACTAGATTACTTTAGTCCTCCTGGCAAATATAGATTGTTCTGCTGCTGTATGTGCATTATTCACACAGCACAGGAACAAAGGGTGTGTGATTGCTAAGATGCAGAGTACACACTGAGTCCTGGCAGACTGCTAAAATTTGTATTTTTCAGTGGTCAGTACATTATTGCTACTAAGAAGAAAACCAAGTAGAATTCCTGTAAAGAGAACAAGAGAAGGCAGTTCTGTGGGAAATACTGTACATCCTAAAATGGTAAATGGTCCTCCTGGTGGTTCTTTTTCAGGATGGCCGTGGCTGAAGCATGTGTAGAGTGTATTCCCAGTGTTTGCCACCAATCCCAGAGGACAGAGGTATGTTTGTATGGCAGAACAAGATATACAACTTGCCTTATGGTTTTCTATTTTTCTGAGCAATAGTTACCATATATTCTGGTTGATGTCAGGATTAGAGGATCTGAGTCACTATTGTAAACCGACCTTTACCAGTTATATATCTAAGCATTTTGAAACAAAATTGATACAATAATTACCAGGAGAGGCTGCCTATTTCTTTCATCAGATCTCCTCGAAAGAGAATGTTGCAGTCATACACAAATATGCCTAAGCACAATCTGGGCTACCCTTTGGATATTAACTACATTTTGATATAGAACTGCCTGATTATTTTTCATTATTTGAAATTGTAGCAAATATGAAAAGTCTAAATCTTTTAGGTATCCAAATTTCTTAAAGTAAAAAAAAAAAAAAAATAAAAAAAAGAAAAAATATACTGACAGAAAGCTTTTAAAACTGATTATATGTCTTTTGTTGCAAAAAAGATTTCAAATGAAAAGATCAGAAGTGCTGGTTTTATTTCCTAAATGCATGAACTCTAATGGGTGTCAGTCTGATTTTACCAATTTCTTGTTATATAGTGGTAAAGTGAAGGGAAAAAGCAAGGTTAATTCCAAGTAGTACTGTGCTGAATTCTATTAATAATTTGCAAGATTAGGTTGTATGAGAGAAACCATGTCTTTTTAGAATATAGCTTTCTGTTAATTGCAAATGTATTCAAATTGTTCTCTAAAATAGAGCTGGATATAGAGCCTGAAATTACATTATGACCTGAAGCTGTCTTGGAAGTAAAGAAATTATCCATCCTTTTCAGCTACAAATAATTTCTATATTCAGTGCACCTGCGGCCTTCTTTTTCTCCTTTGAATCATGAAGGAATAACAAGTAATGATATGTAGTATGGGAGGAATTAGAAATGTCACTTCCCACTAATTCTAGATTACTATTTATTAATCTTTTCAACCCTATTCTTACTGTTCTGTTTCATATCTCAAAGCTTTTTTCAGCAAGAAAGCTGATTAAATCACAAGACACATTTCATTACTTTTTCTAGAACTAGAGTAATTTCTGCTGCACATTTTTAAGGAATATTGTGTGAATTTTTGCATCATGACTAGATGCCAGTTTTGTTGTTCAGTTCACTGTACAGTCATTAACAAAGACCATATACCAGTAAGCTCAAAACCAAACATACAGTATATAAATACATATATATTGGTTTCTCTATATAAATTTATATATATATATGAAAAAAAAACCCAAAAAACAACTCGCTTGACTTTAATTGACCAAAAGCTTTTTCTGTCGGGAGTAGGATTCTTAATATGTGTGTCCTGACATCCACTCCAGTTTACTATGTGGTACTGTGTGCTACAACTTCTTTGTGCCCTCAGGTGGTTGTCTTTCAGTAATAGAAGAATTGTACTGTTTTGATTTTTCTGAAATATTTTGAGTTTCTCTAAGATGGAAGATGCTATGCCAGTTTAAAGCACAGACTATTCATGCACAATTAAACTTCAGACCTGAATTTACCAGAAGAATCTAGGACTAAATCCTCCGTGATAAAGTCTCCATTAATCTTACAATAACAGAGATACATATGCCCTCCAATATCTTGATTCATTAGCATGATTTCCATAATGACATACCTGGAATGAAAAAGTTCACCTTTCTACTCAGTAAATGAGTTGGAACAAATGTAGAGAACATTGACCTTACAGAGAGGCTTCTGGGTGATTAAATTGTTGAAACCATGTCAGTAAGTGCATTAGCCACTATAGAAACTTCCCTGTGGTGCTAATGAAGGAGAGAGGATAAAGATCTCTGTAAACCAATTGTCCATGTGTTTCCATCTGGCTAAGACAGAATGGAAAAATTAAAAGGAGTTTATCTAATCAGAAGTCCTTACTTTTTTTTTCTCTACTCTGCTGCTGTGGAACAAAACCAAAAAACAGTGCTGAGATTGTGAACTGAAAGGCTTTTCAGTCTCACACAAACACTCAGATATACTTAATTCATCTTCTGCATTGATTTTTTTCAGAGACCTGATCAGTGGAAATTCCAAGGTGTTATGGTGAAGGGAACCATATAAAAGCTTGGCAGATAGATAGGACCAGTAGTTTTCAAGTCTTTGAAAAAACTTTACCTTTCAATACATCTGTACCACATATCATCCTGTAGATCTAGTAAAGGACAGAGGACTTTTAAGGGGGGGTTAAAGAACATAGAAAGCAGACCAGCTTTTCACTGGCACTTTCAATACATTATCCTTTTAGCTTCCTGTTTGCAGATCTACAGTTCTCTGCATATTTCAGTGCCCAGCAAGAAATTCTGCATGCCTGTGCACAGAATATTAAATTACAATCTAATACAAAAGGGAATCCATCCCAGTGCACATGAAGACTGGGGTGTTTTCTGAGCAATGCTGCTCTTTCTCAGCTTATAAGCCTACAAAAATCATACAAAGACATGGCAATAGCAAATTCACAGGTTCAGTCTTTTAAAAGCTCACAATAGATATAACAAAATGTTCATGAAAGAGTGCTAACAGAGGTTTTCCAAAATCAATTTTTTTTATTCTCTCTGACCACATCTCAGTCAGAACGATACCCTTGTGACCTACAAAATGTCTGAGAGAATAAAAATGCAGCAGCAGCTGAGCAAAGAGCAGAACTTTCCAAGTCAGAAAAAAAGGAAAAAAAAAAAAAAAAAAAGCAAGAGAGAGAAACAGGACAAAGCATTTAGCTTAATCATATTCTACAATGAAGCTTTCCTATGGTTGAAAACTTTCAGTCTTCCTAATGTGAACATTTCTTTTCTCCCACATGACTTGCACCACACCAAAAAATTCATCTTCTAGAAAATATATTCTCACATAAGACTTAGTTGCATGATGTAATTCACACAGTCCAAGATTATTTGCTACTCCATGAAAAGCTGAACTAATGGAGTCTTTTTTCTTATAATTTGTGTCTTTTGTCTCTAACCTTTTTCAGATGAATTCTCTTCTATGTCATCTATGATATCCCTTACAGGCAAGAGGCAGCAATGCTATACCTAGTCTGGAAGTATCCTCGTGCTGATCAGCCAGGATGCACTTGCTGACTCGCCAGAAAGCTGCTGCCAAGTGGAGTGTATATGAGCAGAAATCTGTTTGTCTTTCTCTCAGCAGGACAGTAGTTTATGCCCTACCCTTCCCTCTAACTGCTGATTTTCACAATACTGAAAGGAACATAATTATCTCCAATCATTCTCTTTCACTTATAGCTGAATACAGACAATAGGGTTCAAATATTTTGAAGGGCAGGGGAAGAAGAGGCAGTTAGCTAGACTCAATTAAACAGGATATATCACATTTGTTATGTTTGTATCCAATTTGTTTCCTTTAGGAAAATCAGAAAAAAACCCCACAAAACCAACCTGTAACTACTGGTAGAGGATAATAAACTACAGAGCAACTTAGGCTATGGAAATTATAGATTTCTACTCTGATAAAAGCATTTTCATCAGAAAAGAAAAAAAAAAAAAAAAAAAATGATTTGGTTTTATCAATCTGCTGAAGCTCCTCCTTTGTGCAGATCTGCTTCTTGGTTATCACAATAATGACTCCCTTTAATTTCTGAAAGCTGCCTTAATAAGGGACAATCAATCTGCATCTCTTGGAGACAGATGTTTTAGAAGTTGTCTTTAAGACCCTCTGATTCCTACCCCTGAACTGTTTCAAAATCAAACTGACTGCACTGGGATTGGAGTTACTGTTGAAATAGGAAAAAGCTGGGTTAATTTGTGCCAGATAGTTACTGATCCACTTGCTGCAGAATTCCAGAGCAGTTACTCCAGTACAAGTGGACCAAATGTCCAGAGTACCTTCCGTGCCATGCGGCAAGGGTGGAAAAAAGTGGTTGTGGCCGAAAGTCTTGCAATTAGCTTTCGCTGTACACAGAAATACCTCTGCAGAAGGTGTTTAAGTGGTATCATTTTGAAACTAATAATTTAATCATTCTGCACGGGTGAAATGAAAGGAAATTCACCTCTGTGTTTTGATTCGCTGTTTTAATAGACTTTACATTGCTGAGTGAATCCTGGAGTCTTTGCTCATGCTAAGAGACAATTAACTTTGTTGTTTATCTAATGGTACCTCCTGTCATTCACTAGTCATGTGATCATCCAAGCAGTGCTTTGCAGAAGAAACCCCATGATAAAGAAACCTGGTAAATAAAGCTCATGTCGCCTGAAGGAAAGCATGGAAAAAAAAAAAAATCAATATTTTCTGCATTTGGTCCTGTAATCGCAATATCCTATCAAGCGAGAAATTAATCATTATGGCCAAACGAGTAAAAATCAGTTCATTTAATGTTTTGTCACTTACCAATGCCAAACAGTAATATTTAGGAGCATGCATCTCAGTATGACTGTTCCTAGCTATAGGCTAAGAATTTTCTTTTACATAAAAGCTCCACACAATTTCTGATTCAGATGTTAACACAGATAAAGCCCACAGAAATGCTGCTGCAAGCATAAGTATCTGGTTTAGCAGGAAGCATCAGTGCAAACGAAAACTGCAAATAGAAGGCTTGGACTCACAGCACCAAAATCACATGCTGTGTCATTGTTCTGCAAATTGTGTCTCTGGATGGTCCATGTCAGTCACGGTGTGCAACAGTCAAGAAGTCAAATACATGTAGAAACAAAAAAAGGCATTGTTATTGGCACCAACATACTTTCTATTAGACAGTTTTGCACAAGTGAGGTGAAACAATTAATTGCATTCTCTCCCAGTGCCAGTATACCTATAGCAATACATTTCACATGAAGTAGCCAGGATAGAATAAACAGAGCTTATGTTTTGTATGTAAATGGTATTCTTTAGTCTAGCAGCAGTTTTGGAAGGGAAAAATATTTTTCAGGAAGAACAGCTGTATTCACTGTCCCTCACTAGATGCCTCAACTGGGTAGAGTGCTTTAGGAGGGAACATCTGCTGAGATAACAGAGGAACCACACAGTTCTAGCTCCTCGGAGACCTCTGCAGTTTCAGGCTGTACCTTCTGTCTGTCTATTCTATGTCAGGAATCATTTCTTTGAAATGCTTAATGTTGGAAAGATTTAAAAATATGTCTATCTCTGTTCCAGGGCTACCAGCTGTATGTTGAGCCTTTTTAAGATTCATTCAATGAGGCTACACAATTAAATGCCAGCAAACTTGCCTAAGGCTAATAAAATCCAGTTGTTGTTTTTCAGTATTTCCAAGTACGTTGTGTGCTTTAAGTGAACTATCGTTTCTCACGTAGAGAAAGGATTTTATGTTTCTGAATTGTGTAAAATCTAATAAATTTGATAGTCCTTATTAATAAATTTGCTTGTGGATAGCTAATGTATCCATGGAACTAGATAGCCAAGGCAACAGTAGTTCCCACTGAAAACATAGGACTTTCCAGTACAGAGTCAGAGCTTTTCTTAGATGGGCACACTGTGGTGACATTGCATGGCACAAGTGAATGCCTTTGTCTCTGAGAGAAACAAGAGAAAAGGTGGAGAAGTGGGGGAAAAAGTATTTGAGGACAGAGCAAGCACAAACATTGAGCATGAAAATATTATAAAACGAAGTTTTGGGCTAAGTGCTAGATAGAAAGAGTCTTGACCTCACGCGTAAAGGAGCTGTACCTCCTGCTGCTTGATTTCTGCTGTGTTCAGGGGAAAGAGACTTTGTGCATTCTTTGTAAATACACAGGATGACACTGAAGAAATAGATGACTATTATCACCTTCACCTTCCACCTGTAATAGCCCTTGGCCTAACCACTGCCTTCAAAAAGGGTCCTTTCCTCAAGAGTGCTTGAAACGAATTTGATTTCAGAAAGACTTTCATCAGTAATAACAGTTCCTATATGTCTGAATTCTTCCCTTGTAACACTTATGTATCTGCCTTACAGTGTGTGTTTCTCAGAAAGAAAGAACTTGGAGTGTTTGTGTTGTATATTCAAAGGTTCTCTGTTAAAAGAAATTGAGTACTGTATAGTTATGCAACCAACACATAACAAATGTAATAACTGTGGTTGTCTGAGCAGCATTAATTGCACATAGCAGTAGCATCACCAACTTTTCTGATCTACAGCTAAAAATTCACAAAGGAAAAATAACTTTAATTAAAAATATTTAACAATGTCATCTACAAGGTGTCTATAACTTCTAAATTTAGAAAAATATTGTATAGAAGCATTGTTCTGAAATTATTGCCTTGAAGTAACTTGGCTCATTTTGGCTTTACTGATCCTTATTCAAAACTTAATTGTTTGGCATTACATTCTAACATCTTTGTAGTGTACAGAAGTTTGTGATATTTCCATTTAATAATTTATAGTTATTTTGATAGAATTCTTCAAAGTAAAATGCTTCTCTTGCAAAATTTGACTCAAAGAAAAAAACAAAGAAATTTTTTAGAAAATTCAGATTTATTTGGAAGGGATGCCTGAAAAATGATAAACTGTTCAGCAAATTGCTAAACATTTAGTACTGATCAATGTTTGATCACTTTTAATATGGCTAATATCTGAACTGTTTTCTTTTGTAACCTTAGTGAAGCAGTTGCTTGAATTCCAGAACATGTAAGCTTGGCAAACTAGGGCTGAATATGCCACCAGGCTGCTTTGCCTCATTGTAATGATCTTCTGGAGTAAACATATACCATTTAAACAGGCATAACTTCAAAGCAAGAGACTGAGAAAGGCTTCTTGTCCTTCCTGTGCCTGCTCTGTACCTCTGCCCAGCCTTTTAGGAGTCTCTTGTGCTATCCTTAGTGGACTGAAGACTGCCATGGTGTTCAGAATCTTCCAGAAAGAAGAGGAGCAACAGGAGGTTTCTTGGCTTATCCTGCTGCATCCATGAACAGAATCGAAGAGCGTGTGAATTGTGCCCGACATTTCTGCTGCCTTGAGAGGAAGCCACTAGGTAAGAGTAAGCAATATTTTCTTAATATACTGCCAGTATTTCAAGAATATGACACTGTCTGACTAATGATAGTACAGGGATGTGTCAGTGATGCTGCAAATGGAAATTAGCTACTGGATATTGCACTGGTCTACAGTCAGAGTTACTCTTTTTTGTGTGGAAATATTTTTTCCTGTGTTTTTACAAAACAAAGAATATTTTTCTCTGATGAAATGTATATTATTTTTTTTTCAGAAGGAAACTCAGTGGTTGTTACTATGGAAAAAAAAGGCAATTAAAGGAAATAAAGGAAGACCTTTAAGAAAATTAAAGGAAGACCAGAGAAGGCATTTGGTCATCCCAGACATTATCAGTGAGTGTTCAGGTCAGTGTAGTTTGTTCAGTTTAAAAAGGATCCCTAACTTCTTTGAGCCAAGGTCTTGTAGAAGCCAGTACTTGAGTGAATATTACTTCACACCAACGAAATAACACAGATATAGTTTACCCTGCCTTGAAGCAACATAGTGGATAACAAAATGAACTTGGCCTCTTGAGCTTGAAGATCCAGGCTTCCATCCCTATGCACTTGTAGTCATGGAGCTATTCTTGCTCCCTTACAAATACAAGGAAAAAGCCAAGTGGCAGTATAATAGGTTCTAATATAATGCATTATTGCTTTTATGGATCAAAAACTTGCCTTTAACTTCTTAATGATCAGGAACTGAATTTCCCTTTTGCATAGTTGAAATTCATATTGTCTTTTATACTCTCCACTATAATTACAATATAAACAGAACTTGCAATGTTTTACACCCCCAAAGCTTTAGAAACTCTTAGTATCCTATGAGATTCTATTTCCTTATTCCTTTTTCTCTTTCCAGTAGAGTCAGCTCAATTTTTACTGAAGTGGCTGGAAAGTTTTCTGTTGATTTTAATGTGTATTGTATAAGGCCACTTAATAGTTTATTCTTGTGAACTTGTTCACCTCAGTCACTGGTCAGTGCTCACTATGTGTATTTGATGAGAATGAGGCAGTTGCAAGCATAGCAAGGTGCTCTTTTAGATGTAGTTGCATATAGTTGCAAACACAGCATCTCATAAAACCTGTACTAACCCATGTTTAGGGACTTTTAGGCAGTGAAGAATATAATTGAATTCCCTTTGAGGTTTCTTTAGGAGGAATTGGCAGCCCATCTTGCTTTGGGAAGATATTTGGCATGACAGTATATTGACCTTATAGACTTCCTTTCTCACATCCAGTGAGACACATTTTACCACTGAATGCTCAACATAATGACAATCCTTAAAGCACCAGATCAAAGTTCTTTTTGTAAAAAATTTCAGTGAACATAAGCCAATTAACCCTTTTCCTTAAATGAAATGTGTACATGGAATAAACTTGTTAAAGAGAAAGATCAAAATATTTCTTATTTAACTTGACAATATGATCACAGAATAGACTGCTGTATCTTAATAACATATAGGGTAATCATCTCCATAGGTAAGAAAATGTGTGCACAATTGTATCTATCATGCTGAAAACCTTTCTCTATAAAACACACTTCCTTAGAATTACTGAAGCAAGTCTTATTTAAATTGGCTTAAATTCCAACACTCTGCCTTTCGGGATCAGATTTAGGTAGCTAAAACATACTCCATCTGAAAGGCAAATTAATGAAGGGACAAAGGTACTTTTTCTCCAGAGTATAACTTTTAAAAACTAAGTTCAAAGGTAGATACCCCAGACTCTTACTTTAATCTATCTAGTCCTGCAGGTATTTAAATATCCACCAGGAAATTTTCCTGGACAGCAATATATCTGCCTCTGGCTTTATTAGAAATGCTAAGTGGAAGAAATAGTTGGGAGATTCTTGTTTTGTTTACCAGTTATTTACATTAGACACACAGAATCATAGAATATCTCCAGTCAGAAGTGACCCATTAGGATCATCAAATCCCTCTACCTGCTCCTTGCCAGACTACCTAAAACTAAACCCTGTGACTGAGACTGTTGTCCAGCTGCTCAAACCTAGTGAGCCAAGATATTTTTGTCCTGGGTGAACTGCATGATTCAATAGCTACAGAGTCATTTCCTGCAGGGTGGAACAGCTTGCTAAAGACAGACTGAAAGACCATTGCTTTGCCTTGTTCTTTCACTGCTGCATAAAGCCTGATATCTATACTCTTCTCATGGCAGGTGGGAATGTACTGTTAATATACCAGAAGGGAGAGTTACTGTCTGTCTCCCAGCTCTGGAAATGTGGTAACACATTCTTCTATGAAACTTCTATGTCTGGTGGGCCTAAAGTTTGTCCATGCAAAGAACTGTGACCCAAAGTAACTTATACAAACTGATTATTTTAAATCTCATGAGATTGTTTAGTTGGTTTTATTTCTCTGCTGATATTGGAAAACTGCTCTAGAAACACTGTCATCTGACAGGTAAGAATTTCTAATAATTCTTGTTCAGAATTTACTTCATGGTCACACCTTTTTATCTTTTGTGAATTTTGCCTGTTAGCTTAAACAGCTTGTGTATATGATGTTTAACTCTGTGATGTGTTTATACAGAGCAAATATATTTCCTCTTGGCCTTTCTTCTAAGAGATTCAGGAAGCCAAACTTTCTTTTAGTCTTCTCTGTAAAACAAGCTGTCCAAACTTTTGATCATACCCTTGCTTTCTCATCTACTTTCTCCAGAAGAGAGTGATTGTTCTTCAACATGAATGACCAGAATTGTGATAGAGTATTTAATAGAAAATTTTGAAATTATCTCATCTAAAAGTCATGAATACTTACTTACCAAAAATATTTCATATAATACCTTTCTAAGATGACTTTACCTTTCCATGTGGGCACGTTGTTATGTTGATTATTATTCATGACAAATTTATCTCCCCTCTTCTATTTCCACCTTAAAGGTTCTCAACGATAATACAAATTCATATAATATGAGTTCCTATATGTATAACCTTTCATTATAGCATTACTTATTTTCACCCAAAGATGAACTCACTGGTAGAGTTGTCAGGGTGTGCCACTGAGATTCTTCTTTCCGGTCTTTGGCAGGACCTACCTCAATCAAATTTCAGTAGTGAAATTTCAATAGGACAAGGTGAAACCTGTTTTAAACTACGCTGCACCCAATTAATGATTATGTTACTCTTTCTTTGAGTAACTTGTCTGAGTTCAGTTGAGTTATGGAAGTATTTGTTTGTATTAAGCACATAAAGTGGACCCTGCAATGTCCACCTCCCTAATTGCAAGTCTTGCTTATTTTCTCTTAAAAGTAAAATTTTTTGTGAAATAGAGAGAATATATTTATTATTTGAATAAGTAGCATCTAACACACTGAAATAAGGAGATTCTGCATTTTTCCAGAATTAAATCCTGTGTTTTTCCTGGTTACAGTATAGTTGACCTAAAGGATAATTTTTTTTTGTTTGTAGTCTAGGTTTAGCACAGAATAAGGGTCCTAACTATTCATAACGGCATTAAAACTATTTAATCAGTTTGGACTAATTTACTGAAAGTAAGAAGCCTGTGACAGTATGAAAATTTCCTGCTTTTTGCAATGACGATTTTAAGAAGGATGGTTTGAGTGGGAGCTTGTAAAAAGAAATGGCTGACCTTGTTGCTTATGAAAGAACATGGAATTGGTTAGTCAAAGGTTAATGTTAAAAATAAATTGCAATTAGAGATCTCTCAAACCATACCACAGAAAAAACCCCAACATTTCAAAAATATAATAATGATCTTAATATTACACAGATTTGAAATATTTTTCTGTCATGGAATTTTTAAACATCTCTAAGGATTTCAAAATGTCAGGTCATTCTAAAATGCTTCTGAGGTCCCAAGCTGCCTAGAGTACTAAGAACCTACCAGGCAGGTCCAGATGGAGTCTGGGGGCAGCAGCTTATACTTCTGAGACACCAAGAAATTATTTTGTGAGAAGTCTGCTGGTGTACATGCAGCAATAAAGTCAGTTATCATATGGTAATTTTTCTGTCTGGTCTCCATACCCTTTCTTGCTCTCATTGTACAGATTAGTTCTCGTGCCACTGTAAAGTCTTGTCAACAGTAGCAGTGTCTAGAGCCCTGCACATGCATTCACTGCAGATGGAATTCTCATACTAGTTACTATTCAAACGTATTGTTGTCTAGATTAAAACTTGGATGCAAATTTTTTAGCAAACACACAAATTTTTATAAGTGTAATTTTCAGACTTAGAATTTGTTGCGACAGAATTAGTTGTGCTGTGACAAATTCTGGACAAAAAACAACTAGCTTGCTTTAAAACAAAGTAAAATACTATTTAACCAAGTTATTGAGCTTAATAGTAATTTTCTTGTCTGTTAGCATTGAGAAAGTTCTTTATAGTCTTAGGTAGAAAGTCATACTGTAGTCTCTTCTGGAGTTTAAACCTTTGTTTTCATGTATTATGCCATTTATCTGACAATTAATAGGCCAATTTTAAGACAACCATCTGGGCACTGCTTAGCTTTGATCACATTCTCCAGTAAGGAAAACTGTAACTAACAGATTTTATCAGACCAGCTGGAGTAACAGTGATTGATAGAGAGTACCACACCTAATGTCTTCATTTAAATTGGGAGGACTGTGGTATTTTGCTTTATATAAGACAGCTACCATATGGAGTTAGAGATGGGCATTCTCAAAGATACTGGGGAGGGATCTGGTGGTCAGAAACAGTGTGAAAGCCCCGTGCAAATCTTTTTATTTCTGCTTATTCAAAGTCAAGTATTTCTAATGAACCAATGTATACTTCAGTGAAGTCTATAAGCATCTGGACCTATAACTCTACAGGTGTAACTTACGTAAAGTGTGATATGGTTTTCAAAACTTGTGTTGAGGTGAATGGCAAGAGAGTTTCACCAAAAATACCAAGGAGCAAACAGAATTACTGCAAAGACATTTACACAGTGTGCAATGGGACACAAGGCAAGAAGGCATTTTTACCTCCTGAGAAGGTAAGCAATCCTGGTGAGACAGCTTATTCCTGAATCTCATGCTGGAGGATGCTGGGTATGCTGTTTGGAAAACCCCCTTCATACTCCCACCCCTCCATGAAGAGTGTCTGCCACACAGTGGTCCCCACCAGCTCCACAGATGTCCCTGAGGAGAGTGGGTGCTCTCAGGATTCCTCTGCCAATGGTCCCTCTCATATTCTCTCACATTTTTTCTTTGATCTTCCCTAGAAGTAATTCCTTTTCCTCTCTTTCTGTTTCCTGTTGCACTTTGCTTTCCAAGAGGGCTTGAAGATTTATTTGGCTGGGGCTCGACTACTGCCCAGGACTCAAAGGGAAAAGGAGAAAAGTGCAATGGAGAGATTCCACTTATGCTAGGCATCTGAAACCCAGCCCAAAGCTAAATAACAAAATAACATGGAAAAAAAAAAAAAAAAAACAAACCCGCGTAATTTTTCTTTAGTTTTCTTCAATTATAATACTGAGGGGAAAGAAGGAGATTGTAGCAATAATAGCTGCCAATTTCATATGCAAAATCGATTTTGAGAATTACAGAATTCTTTTAAGAAATATATCAGTGTCCCATGTGAGCAGAGACAAATAATTCTCAGCATTCTACATGAAAACAGAGCCTTCCTTCCCCTTTTATGTTAAATTTAGAATAGAGCTTTTAAATAACTTGAAGGTGACAATTCAGAGGAAGAGCTACATTCAGAGACAGCAATCTCGAGTGAGATTCCCAAGCATCAGAAAAGATGCCTCTGGAAATATGCAGCTGTTTGGATATAGCACAAGAAGGAAAGTCCCGACTCCAGGAACACTTAATGCCAGTGCCTGCTGTGCAGCAGGCAGCAGGAAGCAATGAGGCCAGAGTTTCAATCACTTCATGGTAAACAGACATAGGTAGAAGAACTAGGGCTTCACTAGTCAAGGAAAGGCAGGTATTCTCTGTGGGGAAGATCACCACAGAGCTGGGAGAGTAAGAAAGAGGAACAGAGACAATCGAGCAGAAATCACTGCAAAATTAGCACTCTGATATAGAGCAATAAAATCACTTTAAGAAAGGTGATTGTTCGGAGTAAGTTCATCAGAAATTTCCACAGAAAATTCCTCAGAAAGGAAAAGAGAAATGTAATTTAACAAACTGAAATCTACTTTTTGTGCCTTGAGTCAATATGATTTTATATTTCTGTTCCTACATCCTCTAAAATGAATGTGTCTGTAAATATTAGATTTTCATATTATTGACAAGAACTGTCAAGGACTTTAAGAAAGCAGTTCAGCAGTAAATATGATTTGAAAATAATAATTCAAACTGATTATATCTGAGATAAGTCTCATGTAGCAGAAAGTATAAATAAACATTGCAAACTCAGTCATCATATCACCTGTCTGTATCAAAATATTTTCTCTCCAAAGAAGTGAATTATTTATTGCCTAAATATCAAGGTGAAATCCTGATCCTACCATCACCAACAAAATACTCCTTGGCTCCAAGGGAACAAAAGTAATGCATGAATTATCTCGATCAAGAAGATTCCAGAATTAAAACCATGACAGACTGACAATTGATTAAACAGTTTTTAGTCTAGTATTACTAGCCAAAACCAAGAATTTTGTCTGACAGACATCACACAGACAGTGGCACTATTTAGTTTTTGACATCCTTATACAGAAGAGACTTCATTACTTCAGTATTACTTTTCACAAGTGAGGGGAACCCTGTGGAACTGGAAGCCCTCCTGGACCACAGGCCAGTGTACCTCTGATAGAACTTAAGTTTCTGAGGATTATTCCTGAGTAGGCAATCACTGAAATTATCTAGTATCCTCTAAATCTTAGAGCTGCCCCTAGGAAGGCTGATATTCTGAAATCAACAGTCCTTAAAAAATGAGGGAACATAAGTCAAAATCTATCAAGTAATATAATTGTTTTTAGAAACCAAATTACATGTATACAACCTGCAGGATGATGCTCTGGTTTAGACTTCCTATTAGAAAAAAAAATTAATATATATTATTTTCATATATATTTTTATTTGTTAGGAGTGGTCCTAACTCTTTAACACTGTCTGTCTGTCAGTAGTTAGCATTACTGCTGCATGTGAATCCTTTGAATCTGCACACACAAAATCTTAAAATACTGTTAATTCTAACACCACAGATTGTCAAGCTAAGATGTTCTCAGGTTCCTCAGGATACTGTTCTTTCTTCATATGCACCTATAAATTTGATATGCAGGACTGATTTCATATCCTACAAAACTTCATAGACTGCTGAAAATAATTATTGCTCTATTAGGTCAAAGTGAAGATCCACCGAGACCAGCACTCTGTCACTGACAGTGACTGATATTGGATATATATAAAGAAAAAGTTTAAAAATGCACAGAAAACTAAATTCTTCCCATGCTTTCTTTCCCAGCTTATGTAAAAAAAAATAGAAGGCAATTTTTAAACCAGTATTGGACCAAAATCACTCTGATTACCAGCTATTGATGGGCCTTACTGCTATGAAATTTCTCCCATCCCCCTAGAAATCACTTTTAATTTAATGTTTCGCACCAATACGTGGCACTGTCCCAAAATTTATTAACATTTTAGTAATAATAATTGTAATAAGTGTTTATAATTGATTGTTATATTTATTGATATATATATAGTTCATTGCTATTGCTAATTGTTATAGTTAATGCCTATAGACTCTCTTTATATTATATTATATTTATATTACATTTATATAGACTTTCTTTATCTTATTCATGATTCAATGATCAGAGTAATAGGTACTGTTGTTGCAACTATTTATTCCTTACAAAATGGTCTTCCAAAACATCATAAATCATCCTTTCTTCAGGGACTCATTTCCAAGCTGAAAAATCTTAGTTTGTTTATTTTCTTTTCACACAGAAGGGTTCCCAACCCCTGGCCATCCATGGCAGCCTTTTTCCACTTTTACTTTCTGCTACAGTATGGCCAAAACTGGATCTATTGTTCAATTGGTCACATTCTATTTACATGGTGGTGTTTGGTTTTTGTTTTTGTTTTGTTTTGGTTTTACCTCTTTTTTTTTTTACCTTTTTGACTACTGCTAACTGTAGTGGTTTTATATTCAGAAAACTGCCTGCTGGAATGACTCCAGGATTTCTTTCTTGAATGGTAGCTGATTCAGAGACCATTATGTTATGGCACACTTAGGATTTTCTCTCCATGTACAATTCTTTTCACTTACTGTCAATTTTATCTGCCATATTCTGTCCATTCATTCAGTATCTTCAGATCTGACTCTGTAGTTTACTGTTATGAGTAATTTTCTGTAATTTGAAGACTTTGTTGCCTATTACTCATCCTTTTTTGCCATACCCTTTGTTTCATATTCATGTTGAACAGCATGCAACCCTGCATACATCTCTCTATACATCTCTATGCACTCTGTTGGTAACCTCCTTCAAAAATGTAGTTAATTTTGCTTATTGAGAAGTTGAAACAAGCACAGGTCACCCATGGCTCTTACAAGTAGAAGAAGAAAATCTAACACCAAATTTAATTTCAGATAGGACATTCCATTTCTGACTTGTTTTGAAATTTTGAAAGGAAAAAAAAAAAAAAAAGGATTTAAAAAGTCCAAGTTGATTATCCATATGAATTTCTATGGTTTTCACTGCTAAATCCAGGAAGCTGTTTATCACCTTGCCCTAATATTCAAACTTATCATCTTTTTTTTTTTTTTAACATGAATTTCTTGGCAGAAATTTCTATTCCTTATGTCACTCAGAGGAAACTGCTTAATCCATTTTACAGCTACATCTCCACCAGTGATAGATGATAAGTCTGTTGGTGCCATAAAAAATTCTCACTGCTTGTCCTTAATATCAGACATTCCTTAATATCAGACATGGGAGTCAGGGAAGAGCTACATGGAAAAAAGTTAGACCACATTTTCTCTGATGTTCTTTCCCTGTTAACTGTGGTTTGGACAATCAGGAAACAAATTCTGATTGACTTAAAATGCATGGTAGACTGGGCCCACAAGCACATCAGAAAAGTAAAGATGATGTGATTTCAAGGAGGTTCAGTGAAGCTGGTCTGGAAATATAAAACAGGAGAGTAATATTTCATAGTGAAGCTTCATATATTGGCAAAGTATTTGCATTAAAATATTCCCTTTTCTAACTAAGAATATTCCATGTTGGCATATGTTTAGAGGAACAGAAGTCCTAGAAAGTTCTAGAAAGAATATTGTGTGTTCCTTCCTGAAGCACTGCAGGGAAGGTGTGAAACTATTCCGTGGGCTTTCAAGATGTGTCCACAAGCCTTTCCCATAACTTGTGCTCTGTTTTAGATCATTTTGAAAAAGCTGTTAGTGTAATTTTATTAATTGTAGCTTTGTTTTTTCTTTCTGCATGGAATAAACAGATTCTTTAGTCATTTATTTAAAAATCAATATCATATAGAGAGCAAATTGCTTTTATGTCTTACTTTACGGTGCTATGGCTCCCACAGTATTATTGCAGTAAATGCAGAAATGTTAGCACTGTTTAAATCAAGAGTGAGAATTTTAAGTTGTTTATAGACAGCAAGCTCAGCAAACAGAAGTAGCATTATTGAAAGGAAAAACAAATTGATAAAGTACTTTGTCATCTAATAATTCTCTGCATTTATTCAATATTAGATTTAAAGATGTTGGCTAATAGGTGGAGAACATTTTTTTAGCACACATGATTTTAAATAATGTGTGTTCTCTGTCTCTTATATAAAAGCTGTTATCTGCCAGAGCAGCTAGAAACAGTGATGATGCCCAGTTCTCATTAAAAATAATAATACCCATCTATTCAAGATTGTTCCTTACACTTATTGCGGTTTGCAGAATTGGTTTTTATTGTTCTGAGTCAGTGACCACAGAATGCTTTCCAGGCTTTCCAAGAGTAATGGCTAGGCAAAACCAGCTCTCTAAATGTGACATATTAATACCTAAATGTATTTATGTTACATGCCTGCAACAAGTCACGTGGAATTTGATTACACTGCGAGTAAAGGGTAGCCCATAGATTTAACGCTTCAGCAACAAGGATTTAGTGAACACAGTGCACTGCTGATTCTAACTGGTTGTGAGAGGGATAGGAGGCAATGAAGGAAGGTGACCTTTCTCTGTGTATTGGCTGCACCTCTCCTTATTCCATGCACTTAATCCCCATGACATGTGGATTCAGCAGCCCCTCAAAGGCCAAGATCTGTCCAGAAAGAAAGATACAAATATTTTCGTAACAATTTATCCATCCACAACATATGCTTTAGGCCTTGATTATCAAAATCAAAATTCTACAGTCTCCTTAACTGGACAAGGACCTTTCTTACACCATTAATACTGCTCAGCATAGCAAAAGCACAGTGGGCTCTAATCCTCCCCTCCTCTGTCAGACAGCCAGATGGGTCCAGTCTGGCACAGGGCTTAAAACATCTGTCTGCTACAATGACATTAAGGTGTGCTGCAGAGCAGGGCAAGTATTTAGCTGTGTGCTAACACAGAACATAACTTTGTCTTTGCAACCAAGTGGACTTGACGTAACCATAAGGATGGGACTGATGTAACCATAAGGAGTAGATAGGGCATTAAGAGCTTAAGAATTCCAGTCAACCATTTGGCATGATTAGATCTGCACTACCTTGTGATTTCCATGCTTTCTCATAAAGTTAAGCCCATTTGCAGGATCCACCAGAAGTGCTTTCAGTGAAGTTTAACAGGGCTTGTAAAATGAAGCCATTGCTGTTCTGAGCATCAGTAAAAAAGGCTGGATTCACAAGGCATCATAGTGGAGGTAAAAGTTTGGCTGTCATAGACTGGAGTTATCTTTTAAAAATAGTGGTTATTAAATATTCTTGCATGTCCATTCATTTTGGAATGTCAAAATGAATAAGAGAAGCCATTGCACTGAACTATACTATCACCGTGCCTTGATGTACTTAAGCAGATGCCTTATCTTGCCACAGGACTCATACTGTTCACTTTAAAGGGACTAGGTTTGTTCTTAGCTTTGAGCACACTTCAGCTTTTTTGTCAGCTTTTTGCAGGGGGTTATATATCAAGAAAAATATCAGCCTTAGTGCATAAAATAAATGTTAAGATATCATATACTGTATAAACTACTCCAATCAATTAGCAAGAAAAAACAGTAAAAAAAGTGCGAAAAAAAGTGTATTATTAGATTATAGTTTTCTTGCTACAAAGAATCAAAAAAATATGTGTTAAATTATTTGTGAGTCTCATTTTATATTTCTGGGAAAGACTATGTCCAGTGGATTGTCATGGACATTGGCAAACTTCTTGCTCTACAACCAGACCTAGATTTTTCTGGAATGGCATGAACCACTTGTAGCTGAAGTAAAACACCATTGAGTTTGTATCAGGAATTCCAGTTATTCCCTTATGAAACTATTTCTTATTCTTTGTATGGACAAAGTCGAATTAGCATACTGTAAGATTTAAATTGTGTGTATTGTTATTGTGGAAAAAATAAGACAAATGAGAAAAACAATGATCAATAGACGAAAGTTGAATAGGGATCTCAGGAGGGAAGGATGACAAAATCAGAGAACTGGGAGAAGAAGATGGTAAGAGAGCACAGATGTAACACAGTGTAAATTTTGCAGCCTAGCAGTGAGAGCACTCATCTTCAAGTAGAACAAATCTGAATTAGATCTTACGGATCATGTTAGGTTTAGTGAGATGCCATTTTGGATAGTTCATTAAGTAATTGGTATTGACATTTGGTAAGTAATTAATGTCGAATTTCATATATAATGGTTTAAGTATTATGATTTTATTCTTATAGATAAGATGGCACAGTTAGGAAATGTTATCTCTGGTATTAATTCCTATGAGTTGGACTATCAGGGAAAAAAATGTGTTTTTTAGAAAATGGGGACAGGGATGTACTCAATTTTATATTTCCCATTCTTATATAATTCAGTTAAGGACTGAAAAAGGAGTTATCAGAGAATTCACTGGACTGGGATGGTTGCTTCTTGAAGACAACTGCACTGCAGCAGTGTAAGCTATATTGTAATGAAATGCCTTCTGTTGAAAAATAAGAAAAGAGAGAATTTTTAGCCATGATGAATAATTTCATGGTGAGTAGGAATTCTGAAACTGAATAGTTTCAAGGTGAGTAGGAACTGACAATTATCTCTCCTATTTATAATTGTTAAGCTTGCTCTTCATCTCCTTGTATCAAAAATAGTTCTGACTGCATGAGCAGGAATATGAGAAAAGTGTATTGTCACTAGTATTAAGTTGTGAGAAGTTAAGAGAAGTTAGTTATAGAAGATGTGTTTTCCAAGGTCCTAATCCAGAAAATCTTGTACATAAATAATAAGCATTAAGCATTTCCTTTATCTGCTTCCACTGCAGCCCTTCAGAAAAGCTGTGATGTGAATGAAATCCACATCCAGAAGTATCTACGAAGTTTTGAATGTTCCGTATTGCCAACCCCAGTTTGAAAAAAACAAACTCAGACCACAAATACGACTTTTGTCACTCAATTCCTCTTCCTTCCTCCATAAAGAAAAACAAGAAAAAAAAAACAAGAAAAAAAAAAATGTGAAGGTCACATTTGTTTCATTTCTGACCTTATCAGACTGGAAACACTGAAGCAGTTTGTATTATCAAAAAGCTACAGTCTCGATATGGGAGGAAGGGGCAAAGACTAAACTTGCTGACCTGAAGCTGTCTTCTTACGTCTATTTTTAGGTTGAGCCTGGGGTTGCTCTATACTCTTAGCAGAATCTGTAAAGCCAGTTGTTTTGTTTCAGTCAGGTCAGTAATTACCTAGGTTGCTAGCTTTAGCAAAATATAAAGTTTGTGGGTTATATTTTGCTTTCCTGTTGAGGCCTAAAAATAATTTCCAACTTTCATAATCCTTTTCTTTGCAGCACTTCTTCCAGTATTTAATTGAACTGCAGAGTTTAAACCTCAGGCATCTCCTTGCTGAACTTTGTAAATTGCTATAATTATCCCAGGTACGTTTCCTTATTTCCTGTAATATATTTGCCAAAACACCCTTATCTCATTCTTCTGTGATAATTTCTAAATCATCTGATATGCCTTGAGTCAAAAGCAATGAGGGATGTTCCTTCAGTGAAACAAGGCATTCAGGCTATTTGCAAGACTAGCAAGCTCCAAGGGTTTCTTTTTTTTTTCCCCACTTGAGATGTGGTACCTCCAAGAAAGACAAAACCTGGCAACATAACACTCCAGCATAAGATTTGCCATGAAATGAGGGCAGCAGCTCTATTTTCCAGTATCCCTATATTTCTTCATCAATTTATCATGTCATCAAAGCTCATACTTAAATTAGAAAAATTGATGGGGGAGATAAGGAAGAGATTATTCTTTAAGGTCTGTCCTCATTACACTACACCTAGTACAGTCCTCCTGTCATTAATGGAGAAGACATATGGAGAAGACATACATGAAGGAGATATCTCTTCAGTACGGTAGGTCTGGTGGATAACATTGAGAGCCACTGATACCCTCTCTCCATTGAGACCCACTCTGGAGCAGCTCCACTAGCATGTCCATTCTTTATTACTGGTGGAACATGGAGATTTTAAACCCCAAGTGGCTGTACATAACATGATTTGGGAGCAAAAACTTGCTTTCTTTCCTTTCTACAGCAGTGTTTCAAGTCTGTGATATCACAATTTTAATTTCCCATCCATCAAACATGGATAAAACCCTCATGGCAATGACCCTAATTTGATATGGAGAGGATGAATTTTTGACATGTGAAATGATTGCTGTAAGGAGAGAGACTTTGTTAGTCCTGAGACAGACTGACTGACCTGCTAAAATCTCAAAGATTAAAAGTATGTTTCCTCTCTGATACTAAAAATAAATACTTAAGTCCTCTGTGCCATGATTTGATTTTTAGATTTGAAAAACACACTTCTGAAAAGAATTGTATTTTCTTTAGGTTGGTACTGATGGTGACAATCTTCTGAAAGAATTCAGCAGTGTAGTTGGAATTTCTATCCTTTGTCTTTTATCCTTTGTTACCTACTCCATTATAGGTTTTGAAAAAGATGCTTTTGCCTGATTTAAAGTTCAGGTCTTTTTCTTTGTTCAGATTGGTTTTCTTCTTATTTTTACTAATATAATAGGGATTTTATTTTTCAGTCTTCTAAATTTGTATTTCATGCTGAGGTAAAATAATGCTCCTGAGTAAGAAGTAAACTATGTGTATTATAATATTCAAAATAGCAGATTTCAGTCTTCTTTAATTATCTTTAAAAAGAGTATCTTAATCTACAAGCTGTTTAAAAATCATATTTAACAAAAAAAGTTGTTTGACTGTTCTGGTATTCTTGTTACTCCATTGAATCCAACCTGTCTCATGCCTTATCCCTATTGTTTTCTGTCTGGAAAAGGGAGATTTCATTCTTTTATACCTACATGTTATTATAACATAAATAATAAATCATGTAAGAGCTTCAAGCATTTCTCTTATGAAAGGCTTTTTTTTTTCCTGGAAAAAAACAGAGAACAAGAGAAGAGAGAAAGAATTATATTATTTTTTATTAGTTTTACATGTCTTAAAACCATTTCAAAATATGAACGTAGCTAAATAACAAGAAATGCAACTACATGGCACATTAAGGATTTCAGGAGTTCATTAAAACAGTTAATTTTTCCTGAGTAAAAGTCAAAAGAGCTGGCAAAATATCAGAGCTGAGAATAACAGACTACTGCTGTGCCAGTTGCTGCACTTGCTACAACAGTCCTAAATGGTTTATTCTTAAGCCTCCACCATGAAAGTATATTTAGCATTTTAAAAATAATTTCTTTGGTTGTGAGGCAGTTTTGTAAGAAGTGCTATGGAAATCTAAGGCACAGAAAAATCTTTTAAATCATCAGTGCTTGAACATAAGTAATGAAAGCAGGCTTTAAAATGTCTCACAGACAAATGATATTTCCTGCTGAGCTGACCCATTCTATGACACTGTTTAAGTGGATTTTTTTCCTGTTTATGATCTCTTATTTGTTCTATCACACTTCAAAGATGTGTTCTATAATTTCAGACAGCTCCAGAAACTTTCATCTTCAGGACCTTGTATGCTTTACTTAATTAAGTGATGTACAGGTTTTTAGATCTGGAGTTTGGACATAAAGGATTATGTTAAATGACATAGAGCTGAGCTGATGTGAGGTGCTGTATGATCTGGTTATTCTTATTTTGATCTCAGCTAAACAATGATCATCTCCTAACTACCAAATGGACTTAATTTTTTCCAAGTTCTATTCACCTATGGGGAATTATTCCTTATTATGAAGGCAGCAATTTTACAGTAATTTATTTGAACTCTATGTAGTCTGATTATATTTAAAATGTTCTATGAATACACGATATATTACCTATTAATATATATGAATATATATTTGGAATATATAAAAGAATATTATCATAATGGAGAAAGAAAATAAATATTTTAAAAATATATTTGTTTAAACTTTCAAACAAAACCAGAAGTATGCTTGAAGAAAAGCCACCATAAAACCACAATATATGGGCAAACAAGCATCTGCTTTAAATATAATTCTTATCCATTTCAGATGCTAAGGTTATATAGATCCTCTTTTCAAGAGCTGCCTTCACAGAGGGCATATTACCTTTTAAAGAGTAGATTTCACAGAAAGTTATATGTAGGTAGAAGCTAATGTGATGTAGTATATTTAGTACTGAGTGCCTTATAAATATTATGTGATAAACATAAACCCCTTGTAAAGAATACTTATCTTTGTTCAACTCTTTATTGAATATTCATTACTGACAGTCTTCTTAAGAAAGTATGAAGAGTAGCATTTCATCTTAGCAATAACTTTCAGAAACTATCTGCCTGAATCTGTTGGTATGACACATAACAAATACAGACAGTGAACAGGAAGAAAAGGCAATCCCTGCCACAGTCTGTGTGCTGTGAGAAAGTTGTGCAGTCTCAATTTGTGTGCATCACTGAAATGATTCCTCTGATATCTGGCCCTAAAACATAAATCTTGATGGTAATCTTGATGGTGTGTATTAGACGAGCTTGTGAGCAGTCTCAAAAGATGGTTTGCAGAATGTCCCTTTGTTGTTCAGAAGACCATTTTAAAGCAAGAGTGCTAATGCTGCCTTAAAATAGATACTGCTATCCAGTGTGATATTAAAATCTGTTGACACTAAATTATATCCTGAATTTGGTTGAAAAGTAAGGAAAATGCTGAATTCAGAAAAAACGTGATTAGGAAATGTTAAAGTATCTCTACGCACTTAGTTGCAATATACAGGTGAATGCTATTTATACTTCAGAAGTGAGGAGATTTATTTTTGCCTGTCAAAAATCATCAAAACAATATATTCAGCTGGCTTTGATGTGAAACTCAATCTCCCTGCACTGTCTCATAGGAGCTGTGGATCAAGTGGCTCACTGTATAGGCTTGCCTTCTCAGCTGGATTGCCTCTAAGGCTCCACTGAGTAAAAATTGCTCACCTTGTGTATAAACCACAGCACAAAGGCTTGAAATAAACTTCCCTAAGCGAGACCTCACATTTATAAGCTGGGCAAAGAGATGCCTCCTTGTTGGTTCTGATCATGCTTAGGAACTGCAAAGTTAGTGAACATCTCATGCTTATTAAGAACAGTGGGATTTTAGGATATTTAAATGTACTTGAGGCATTGGGAATTTTAAAGATTTTTTAAAAAAATTAAATAAAATAAATGTAAGGTCAGACTTTCAAATTGCCAGGGTGGCTAGTGTTTTTTTAAGGATCTAAGGATGTTGCATGGTATAGCTTTGGAGACTTTGAAATTTATCATATGCATCTAGTTCTTTCTGCAAATGGCCCTAAATTCCCTATGTGGGCCAGATTTTAGTTTGGCCACCAAATAATTACTTGCCTAACCCTGTAAGGATCACCAGTTCTGTAAGTAAGTTTTTAGAATCTTGAGTCCTAGAGGTAATTCAGAGGCAAAAGTTATTTTTCTCTTTCTTCATTATTTCATCCTTTGGATGGGGCCAGCAATGACTGCCAGTGGCAGAGAGTTATTGGAAAGACTACTCAATAATTATAAAGTGTTTGGAATGCATGATAAATTAATTTCCCAGGCATTGTTTAGGCAGCAGATGGAATGAGCAGGTACATTGATTTAAGATGTCATATGAAGACTACTAAGTGTAACATTTAATATACTTACATTTATGTAGGGAAAAATACTCATGTAGAAGAAATACTACTGCTTTCTCAGATGGAAAGCTGTTTATTCTCCTCCTGTAATTGAAAATAATAGAAGGCAGAGAGATGGTTGCATTGAGGAAACAATTGCCAAGCAATTACAGAAGTTAAAAAGAATCAGATAGAAAATATACATTAGATGTTAAATTCAATCCAGTATCGATGCTTGTTGAAACTGGTACAGGGTTAGGGAGAAGTTTCCAGCCAGCCACTGGCAACACTACCTACCCCAACCTTACTGGAGGACTGCTCTCTGATGGGTAGGTGAGCTGAGATCAAGAGGCTGAAAGGAGTTCAATTTGTAACCAGGCTGCTAGAAAGTCAAGTTCAACCAGGTTGTGTGTGTGTGCATGTACAGAACAGGAGAAGAAATTTTTTTTCTTTCATTATATAGTGAAAGGCAAATGATTAATGATTTAGGATTCTTTTCACACTGCAGTAAAAATTAATTAAAGATGTGCTGCCTTTAGGCAATTCTATGCTCACAATGATAAATATGGAAATGTGCTTCGTTTTCCAGAATAAAACCCATTGTCTTTACAACACATAGAAATTAATTGTATCCACATCAAGTTTTATGTAAACACTCTGAAATTCAATTGGTAAGGGTTCAGCTGAATGTCTCTCTATGATTAAAGAAAAGCAATACTAGTGGTAGCATCTTCAATAGCAATTACGTTTTCTCACTTAAAGAATTGAAAAGAAAAGATTTTTTTCATCTGCGGACATAAGGGTAAATGAGGGGGAGGTAAGGGATCAACTAATGCTTTCAGAAGCTAAATATATTACAATTATGCTGAATGTGTGGCAAGGTATTTTGGTATTGTTTATTAAACTTAATACGTTAGATGTGAGTTCTGAATCTATGATCTCAAATAGGCCTCCAATCCCTTACCCCTTCTGTTATAAAATGAAGCTACCAGAGTAATCTTCCTTCCTATTGACACAGACACATAATTCCTCTTTTCAAATCCTTGTGGCTGTCTCTCTATTATGACATTAAAAAAACCTTCTTGTTACAGATTTCAGACTTCGATATGACTTTGAACATTCTGCCATTCCTTTCTGTTTCTTCGCTTCCTATCTTGAGAGTGTATCTTGAATATTCTTGGTCCTTCCTGCTGGTGACCAGCCTCCTGCACAGCAGCTACACAAGGCTGTCCTGAACCTGTTCTGGGACCACACAACATCTGACAGTCCTCTCAGATCAACCTGCTGCCAGAAGTGCCTTGTTCTAAAAGTGCCTTTCATCTGCCTTTTTCTTGCTCACCTGTCCTTCGGCCTTGTAAAGTCTGCCGCAGCTGATAATGATGATAAAGCAAACCAAGGTTACAATAAATAAATCAAAAAGATGCTCTTCATTAGGAGTATGCCCTGGCTATTCATACTGAAAAATGCTTTAATATTGCTACTGATTCAGTGTTGAGTGAGTGTGTGTAGGCATATCCACTGTTACTGTGTGAATGAGAATAGAATTA
The DNA here is from genome assembly GCA_038090715.1 of Florisuga fusca. NCBI lineage: Eukaryota > Metazoa > Chordata > Aves > Apodiformes > Trochilidae > Florisuga > Florisuga fusca. The sequence goes on along the minus strand of JAAWXA010000001.1, from coordinate 5,648,887 downwards.
TTCTCAGGAACATTTCTTGTTCTGTTAGGAGTCTGAAGATAAAGGGAAGAAAAAGGAAAGAAGAGTGTAACAGAACTAAGCATCTAGCTCCTTGCCAGAGAGAAAAAAGAATTATAAAAGGAGCCTGAAGAATCAGCAGTGGGTGTGGAGCTGCTCTGTGCCCTCCTGCAGCCAAGCCTCTATCTTTCTCTTTTGAGTCAATTAGCCTTATGCACTTGCTGTGTTCACCAGTCCATCAAAACAGACATGCACAACAGTACCAAGACACTGTGACTACACTGGTATCACTGAAATTACTAGCTGAAGGAGGAGTCCAATCTGTCAGCTTAAGAATTAAGAAAAGACATATTTAAGATGTGGAGAGAAAGATATACCGGGTTCATGCAAATAAAGCAAATCACAGATATAATTTTAGGCATGAAAGAAAATTCTCCTGTAACATGGGTAAAGAAGATATGGAACTAAAAATTCTAGAAAACTGACAGATGACTTTTTAACACCTCTAAGAATGAATGTTTTGATGTAGGCGTAATGTGCTAATGAATTAGCCTTTCAAATTAAAATGGAGCAACACTACCTCATGTCCTAGAGCATGGAAAGTATTTGTTCAGACCTAAAAACGATCACATGCATTAGCAAATTATGACGAGTGGAAATTTCCACTTGTTAAGTGGCAAGTAGCTTTTTGGTACAGGCATCAGAAGAGATAGTAAGTAAAATGTATGTAGTCTTGCTTAGTTTAGGGTCATGATTTAATTGTGTTTAATCGGTGCTACTGACACTTGGACAGAAAAATGAAACCAGCTAGAAAGAGACAGGAAGGTGAGTCAAATTTGCTTGTGAAGAGTGCTCTGAACTAGATTAAAGGAGGCCTATGACCATATTACTTGGTAATATGTGTGCCCTTGGGATACATTAATGGCTGCCCAGTGGATTTTCCTTCTCCCCTTAGAGTGGAGCCACCTGTGTCCTTGAAAATCCTCTTACAAATTTAGAAGCCGAATACTCTCTGAGAGGTGAGGACACTAAATCTTCTTAATTCTGAAGCCAGAAATATTTGAATTAAAATATACATATTGATTTTCTGACCACAAGTGAAAACATCAACTGGAAATGTATGGAGGTTGTCATGGAGCTCTTTCCAGTGGGGGATGCTGTGGCCATCTGGTCCAGCATCCCTTATTCTCAAATACTGGCTGTAGCTACGCCCAGCCTGTGGGCTATAGCTTAGCAAGGGGCTTTCTGTGCCTTCCCGGCAGTTTTGCAGCCACTTCAGTTTTGTCTCTGCTTTGGCAAGGCCCTGATGTAAACCAGATCACTGGGATGATGTAGGTTAAAAAAGCACCTTTTAAAAAGGGAGAAGGAGTTGGAGGCATTATTGGATATAACTGTTTACCCTAGAAAGGGAACTGTGAATTGTCTTAAATGGCCAGCAGCAGCTCAACCTCTTGGAAGCAGGGGAATGAGTGTTTGCACTTACAGGCAGTAATTACAGCTGCTGCTCATTCCTCACTCTAGAGAAATTAAGCTGCTCCCAGTTTAAGCTGTAGTTTCATGGTACAAGGTGTAATGCCTCAGTGCCTGTTGACTTCTTTTTCTCCTTCCCTCCATGCAGCACCTCCTCCTCTTTGTGCTGTGCCAGCACAATTCTTTGTTCGTCTGTTAGGTGAATTGGGAATTGGGGAACTAATCTGACTTTAAAAAAATAAACCAAAACAAACCTGATTACTTTGAAGCCTAAAAAAACTGCAATGCAAGGAATGAGGGCTGAGTGTACAGAAGGAAATTACTGTAGCATCCCTTCTGAGTCGGGAAACTTGGGCTTCCAGGTATGTGTGCCTGACAGCCTTATTCTGTGCTCTGCAGACATAATGGAGCCATAGAAGTAGCAGTATAAAAAAGCATGAGTATCCATCAATTCCATCCTTCCTGCTAGGTGCACTGTCACTAAACATTAATAAAATCTTATTGTTACTCAGCTTGAAACCTCCAACATCAGCAGTTCAATGCCATAACTAAGTACAAATCTTATGAGGAGAAAATGTATTGCATTTTATATTTTCCCTTAAAGAGGAAATATTTCACTCTTGCATTCATTGCTAACAGATACACTATTTTTTCAGTAAACAGCTTATAAACATTAAACGAGACTGAGTGAGGTTTATGGGACTTAAACATACTCTTCTTTATTTGTTAACAGGATTTATATTTTCCTGCTACTTCAGACGTCTCTCTTGAATATTCTTTCCTTCAGTTTTGTGTCTTGAAAAAACCTGAAAAAACTGTGTCTTACCTGAGCTGGATTTTTTAAAAAAATCATAAAAACTACCTGATGTCAGTTACAGGATTAAGCAGCTGTACAAACATTGTACAATATGCTAAAAAGCATCTTCAATGAATGCTTTCCAGTTAGACTATTTCTGTCATGAATATTTCAGTTTAAAAGTTTTTTAAAATGACTCTAATTAAGAGGAACACTAAGAAGAAAGTGGTTATAAGTTAATTTCCCTTTGACTGGTCTCATCATACATTCTGCAGCAAATTATTTCTTTTCCTGACAAAAGTACCATGTTTGCTGGTGTCAGCTAGTGCTGAAACACAGACAAATGCTTATGGGCTGAAAGGTTAATATACCATACGTTGTACCTTTGTGGTAATAAATAAAATTTGCAACTGTCTTCTTTGTGTTTACAATAAAATTTTTGTCTTTTTTCATAGACAAGGAAACCCATAAACACTTACTGGTTTTATTGATGGATTAACATCTTTTTAAAAAAAAAAACAAAAAACACATGATCCTTAAATACCAGCTTCTATTTTTTGCACTGCTTTAACTTTTTACTCCTGATGGGGATGGGTTAAGGGAAGTCAATAATAATTTCATTGCAAATGCCATGCAAGAAATTCCATAGACTAACGATCTTGCAGAGAAATCCTCCTAGTTGGGGTTAGACTCTTATGTCCTCTGAGAACTATTTGGTAGTCTCTTTAGGATGAAGGGTTGCTGTAGAAGGGAAGACGACAAATTCACTGACCTCAGTATGAATGCTCTAAAGATGAGGGCTTGAAAATCATGATAAAAAGGAGTGTTTGCTTGTAAAGAACAGGAAGGAGCTGAAAGTTTCCCTTAGCTGAGAAGATAAAATTCAGTCAGTGATATGATCTGAACATTATGAAGACTGTAAAATCACTGGGGACGTGGGGGAATGAAATATATTTTGCTGGCTGCCAAAGCAATGGTGTAGCTAGATCAGTGTATAAACTAAATTGAAACAAAGCCACAGCAATACCTTGTCAAGATTTCACCATCTAGCAAAAATGTGACAGAAAATGAGGCAAAATGAAGCAGATTAGAAGCTTTTGACAGTTTGTGAGTCAGCTGGTGTCAGTTACCAGCATGGAGGTTCACACGGTATAGCCAGCTGTTCATACCAGCCACTGCTTTTTAGAGATTATTCTTACTTTTTGCTCATATTGTAACTTCACAGAGAAGGCTGTATAGAGAGAAAATTAATAGAGGACTGCTGCACGGTTCAACAAGATGATTACAAACTGTATTTTTTGCCTGTAATTTTTCAAGTGCTGTAAAAAAATTCTTAGGTAGAATGATTACAGCCAAGGGAAACCAATTAAACAGAGTTGTGTCCTATGGAATGTCTCAAGTGTATTAATCTCTGTGTAAATGCTGTTTTCAAATAGTCAGAAAAAAAAACCTTTACAGCCATTCCTCCTGAAAAATTGTAAATAAAATTGGAGGCTTTTGGTGGTTTCATTTTTTTTTAGGTATTTTTCAGCTTTCAAACATAATCAAGCACTTTAAGAAAAAGACTCCATGAAAATGTCAAATCAACTTTTGGCCCTGCTGACGATTCTTCTGTGTGATATGTTTTCTGTGGCTGCAGTATTAAAACAAAAAATGGAAATTGCACATTCAAAACCTGCAGCATTGAAGCTGCAAAGTCAAGCACTCAAATGACAAAAAATCCCAGTGTAGATTCCTATCTACACCTATTTCTTGACAACGTGAACAAATTCTGTTGTTTGTTACATTATTTTGGCATATTTAAACACTTTTTTTTAGTTGTTTGTTGGTTTTTTTTTTTAATTCCTTGTGACTACATATCCACACTGCTAAAAAGCCCTTATTTCCATAAAAATACTCCTGATGTATCAACAACAACTCTATCAGGTCTTCGTGTTTCTGAGCAAGCTACCACCTCAGGTCTACCTCCATGGACATAGTCCTCTCTAAGCTATCTGAGCCTCATTCCTCACCTGTGTCCTACTTATCACTCGTGCTTGTTTTGTCCACATTGTCTTATCCATATGCAAAGTGAAGCCTTCCTGTCATACAGGGTCTTCTCAGGCTGCTCTGTACTTAATGCTGTAGTGAAGGGGTGGGTGGTGGTGAGAAAGAGCTGCAGTTTAAGGTTTCTGTGTGTGGTGGGAATGTTGCACCCTGCAAAGCTGAGAGATGTGCCTACAAGAGGAGCAGAGGTGGGGGCAGAGAAGGATGTAAATGTTACCATTCTTCCAAGTGGGGCAGGATTGCTGGGCAGAGTTGGAGAGTCTGGACGACCATCAGGATGAAGTTAAGACAGGGTTTTATGGGTCACCAGGCTACTGGGGGATGAAGGGGGGTGGGACAGGCAATATTCATCACCTTACAGTGCTACACTAGTGGCAAATAACTTCATTTTCTGGTGTTTTTTTCATGCTGGAGGCTGTAAGCAAAATGCAGTTCTTCTCCATTCAATATTTTCCTTTTAAAATAACATTACAGTTCTGAAAATTTTGTAAAACATGGATCATACTTTTATAAATTCCAGAGTAATAATTTAGCATTTAAAAGAGGCATAGGTATCAAATTTAAACTGAGATGTCAGGGTGAATAGACTATACCTACAGGATGATTCTTGCTCAATATTTCTGAATGTTGACCTGAAAAATTTGAGTAAATGCAACCTACATACTCAAAAAGATGGATAATCTACTTTGGTTTTCTTCCTATACTGTATTACAGTGAAACTAGTTATTAAAAGCTGAATGCAACCTAATATCAATGAAGAGAAAAGCTAAAAGCACGTCACAGTTCTACAGAACTATTGGTTTAAGCTGAATAAACTGCAAGGCCCTCTGACGTTTCTTGGAGAAAGAACAACTGAGGGTAACGGAAGACACAAAATTATCTTAGAAAAAAGGTTAAAAATAAATACTTATTTCCCCAAAAATGCAGTAGGATTGGTTAACATATTGTCTTTGAATAAGTTTAAAGAAGTAAATCTACTACCCAAGTAATTAGGAGTTAAACTCCTGAAGACAGACTGGTCAGATAAGGAAGTCAGGAACCAGCAGAGATGATAATGGATTTTGTTGAAGGGAAAATATTACTAATGAAATTCCTTCAGGATCAGTCTTGCCACTGATGCTGTGTAATATTTTCATTAATAATCTTGGCACAAAGTTGAACCTGAACAGAGGAAAAATTCACTTTTGTGAGGCATGGGTGAGATTTTCTCTGGAGTCATAGGTGCCTACACCAGGAGGTTAGTGAAAGCAGAGGAGAGAAAAAGCCATCTCCAGAGGCTGGCTCATGGCATGTAGGTTACCTTCCTGCTCTGAATCAGTCTTTTAACTACAGGGAGGGAATCAGGTTGCAGCAGGAGACGAATCTTCCCGCTGTAGGGAATAATGACATTGTTTATTACACACGGTTGAAAACCCTACGTTCAGGCCTGTTCTAGTTCTTGTTCACAGTGTTAAAACAGGACTTGAACATTGGCTGCGAAACTTGCCAGCCCCCTCTGGAGACTCTACTTGAGTCCACAGATAATTTAAATGTACATGAAAGGACTTGCCTAAAGCCAATGTATTTCAAGTACTCTACTTCTTATGTCTTTAAAGGATGCTTTGCCTGCAAGTTTCCTTCTGTTCCAGCAAAATACATTTGTAGGACAATATCTAAGTGTTCAGCCTCACCAGTACTCACCTGCTGCTTCACAGGGTGCCATATACCTGCTTAAGCACTAACCCTTTCTCCCACCAATTAACATAATTATATTAGAGAAATTGCTCTCAGCTTCTCACTTCAAGATTTTGAAGAAGTGAGAAGTACTTCTACTTTTTCAGAACCTACCTTGTGTAAAAATAAAATCCCAAACCCAACTACTTCCCCCACCCTGATAACTGTTAATCTGAAAACCAATAGTAAAATACTTGCAGCACTACAGAAGTCATTGAGAATTAACAAAAGCTAGGTGTAAAATTTTTTGTGTCTTATTATATTTCTTTATGACTACCTCTCCAGCTCCTGGCTGCTTGGTGCTCTCCCCTGTGTCATAGTCTGTAATGTTCAGAGCTGAGTGCAGGGGGCTGGGGGGAGGGTGGGCAAGGAAAGCAACTGTTTTGGTTTCTTTCCTCATGGGTCTTTTCTGTGGCTTGGTGTTACACTTTGGGCTCACATGAGATGGTCTGATGGGGAAGGCTATGATCTGCAGCTCAGGTTAAGAAAGAAGACAGAATACCCCAAGTATTCTAAACTTTCTGAAGTTTAACATACGATGACACTAAACACCCTTACTCCTGCTTCTCTGTGGCCAGACCTGATGGTACAGTCAGACAGTACTCATTGGTATATACCATTGATCTCACAGACTAACTTTTGTCACATACCCAAATTTCTCTCTTGGGAGTCAACTCAAGTGATTATTGCCGGTTTGGACACAAAATATGTTTGGCTGTTCTATAAACCATCCAGTGCTAGGTATATACTAACAAGCACCAATGTATACATAGATCTGTTCACACGTTTTCTAAAAGGATTTGGAGAAGGACCAAAAAGGATATCAGAATCAATAGAAAATATGTATCTTACAGTATGTGACTAAAAGATGTTTCTTTAGACTACAGAGCAGGAGCTGAGAGCTAGTGATTGTTCCTTGTAAAATACTTAATGTTTTTATTGACAGATAGGTGATATTTAATTTAAAGGAAAAAAAAAATTAAAAATGCTCTAGGGACAAAGTGATATGTACTGAAAGGCAGTGAAGTGTGGAACAGAATTCTAGCAGAAGTCTTGGAGGTAAGAAATATAACTAATTCTAACCTGAAGATTGATGGGTTTATGAAAAAAAATATTTTGTGGCTGTTACGATACACATGGTTTTGTTGCCTGTGATAGGAAGCATTCTAACTCACTGACTCTGGTGTATGAATATTCTGGGTTCATAAATTATCATTATTTATTATGAAAAAAAAGATTTGCTAGTTTAGCTGGTGTAAACCAGTTACCAGAAGAACTTGCACCTTCATTTGACTGCTTAGTTTTTAACTTTTATCCTGATCCAGCAAGAGTTTACATGAACATAATTTAAAGAAATGTAAGCATCTATAAAGACTGACATAAGTACACACTCAGCATATTGTAAAATACATTTGGGTTACTAGGAAATGTGCTCTCACCACCTATATTCAAATAAGATGTCAGAAGACTGTGTGCTGTTAGCTGATAGAGTATTTTTTTTTGCTCTTCAGTTTACAGAGTAGCATTCCCAGCAGCTGTCACCAAATGAGAGTCTTGAGCTACTCTCAGTCTGAGCAGAGAGGAGTAATTTGGCAGAAATCACAAATGAGCAGCAGTCATTGATTGTGTGGAATACCAATGGCAGAGTACTTCGAGGGTTAACCCTGAAATGCAGCAGATCATTTGAGAAAGATTTTTAAAAAAAATATTTTAACAAGGCACTTATTCAAAACAATCGATAGTAGAATGGGAAATGTGTAGATAAATTATGCATTCAACACGAAAGATCTCACATCATATAGGACTGTTTCGTCTCTTAGAACACAGTACTGCAAGGGAGACATCAGAAAATGGAGCAGTCAGAACAATCCATATTTTCATATCCAGTTTAGTTTCTCTACAGTCCTGCCCTAGTTATTTAAAACCAGCCTAGGACCAGAGAAACTGTCAGTCCATCTATTTACACCACAATTAAGTTTTCTGTGGAGACAGAGAACAATGTTGCCATCGCGTTTTGTAACTTGGATTCTTGCTTTAGTAGTAAATACATGACCACCAAATTAATTTTGAAGTGATCTATTGTAAATCCAGCCAAATAAAACCACTTGAGAAGTCTGGAAAAGACTGATCCTTAAAGTAAAAAGGTCCAAAATCCATCATCAAGTCACTGCCACTAAGCTACTGTTATCACATTCTTAGGCATATGCCTTTCTGAATTTGCAGATGTCACTGTTGCTTCAGAGGTTTTGGGGAGTAGAATGCATAAGCAGAAATTATTGCTATGGCCATTAACTTCTGGGTTTGGAAAGTCTTTTGCAATATGATCGAGAACTTTTCCAGATGAGAGCCAGAGGCAGTAAAATAAAGATAGAATCTTTAGGGAGGTAAGACCCACACATAATTGTATGAGGAATTATAATGACAAGGTTGGGCTAAGGATATGTAATGTGATGTACTGAAATAAAATCCATTTCCATATAGTTCATGCAGGGCTACTGTTGTATGCAGTAACCATTTTTGCAAAGCAAAGTATTCTCATTCTGGGTTAAGAAACCCTTTTTTCTGCACAAGTGTTTATAACCTAATTGAATTTTGAGATATAAACAGAGTCTGCAAAAAGATTCATGTGAGTATAATAAAGTTTCAATGGACAGTTCAGTAGGAATAGGATCTGGTCTTTACCACATTTGTGGACAAGCACTGACATAAGAACTTACATAAGGATATTTTTAAATACATTATTTTGCATCACTATATTTTTGAGCCATAATTTTCATATCTAAACCTAAATCATTGCAATTCTACCACTAAAGAGTAAACAGAGAAAAGAATATCCCATCTAAGAATCACCCTTTCTGAATGATGCTGCTTAACCTTGCAGGTAGCAAAAGATGTTAACCTCAAAATAGCCATGGGACCACACAGGCTGTTCTTGTTTGTATCTGTGATCCTGCCTTATGCTTATGAGTAACAAAGCACTCTATTTTTTAGTTTGGAAGCACTAGAATGCCTACAAATGAAATAGTCTACACCTTTAGGGCTCAGAGAAGGGCAGGTTCTTCTGCTCTGGAACAGGAAAGACATAACTAGTGTTACAACCTCTTCTAATTGTCACCAGTCACCAGCTTTGGTTGCTGATTAAGGGAACACATACCAATCATCAACGAGGCTTGCTGATTAGGGGCACAGTTCTGGTCCATGCTTTAGATGCAAGCTGAAGCAGACAGGAGAAGGAATCCTCTTGCTATTCTTCCTAATTGAGCAATGGTAAAGCAAATATGAACCATGTCCTGCCTTGTAATACTTCATTATCAAAGGTCACAGGATGCATTAATTTTACTTAGCACCTACTACTAATAAGTAGAGCTTCAGCTGAACAGGATTTGTCAGGTCTCATTAATTGTTACAGAGGAGTCTAGATCCTTGTATTATTTCTTAGGCCCCTGTGGTTTGGTTTTTTTTTATGTTGCTATGTCTGTTTAATCTTCTGTTTTCTACCCTCCTCTCTTTGAACCACTTTTTTAATCTTGTGCAGAATTCTGGCTCCAATTTCCTTTACCTGTCAGGGGCTCTGGCAAGTCCACGACAGTGTTGACCCTTATCTTCCACGTCTTGAAGTTCTGTCTGTCACATCACCTGCTGCTTCTCCCTGCATGAGCTTTTAAATTACTTAACTCTAATCAATATGATTATTAGATTAGATTGTCACCAAATCACATGTTCTTTGTTGCAGGATGAGTTTCACTTTGCTGTTTCTTCTCCACCTATGTTATCTTGGTGTGCACACTAGCTTGGAAATTAACTTTACATAAAGGCTGGCCTCAGCCTTCTTGAAATGTTTGAATCTCTTGTAAAGGACTGAAAGAAGAATATCCACACCCTTCCCCAGGTAACAGAGGGTAACTTTGTCTCTGATTATGGTGCAGAAAAAAAAAATTTCTTGGGAGATTTCAAGTTGGTTAAAAACCCAAAATGTCTGTGTCCTTGAAATACTATGTCTTAACTACTGAGTCATATAAGTTCCTGTTGATATAAATTACTTTCTTGAAATTTTCTAATAGGCAAATAAAAATATGAAGTGAATCATAAATAAAGAGATGCTTTCCTACTTGCTTTAGATTTGAAATGATTACAACAAAAAGGTAGTATGACATGAAAGCTTCCAAGGCAGATTTGGAAAAATTGGCCTGATAGCTATTCTGCAGAGTATTTATTACAGGAGACTGATAGTTAGTAATCATAATCTATCCTTATCCTTCCCAGAAACATTAATTCTGACACCATAAATGATAATGTGAGACCCTTTTCTTTCCAGACTGTGGAATGGGATTATACTTCCTTATTGCTTCAAATGTCTGTTTCCCCAAAGAAAGCCAGAAGACCTTTTAGTTATATAATTAGAAGTCAATCCACTATTGTGTAGTAAAATTTAGGGGAAAAAAATCCTTTTATTAAACCTGAAACATGATTAGAAAAAATGCAGAAAGATTGGGCATGCTGATTGTAAATGCACCACACAAGTCTACTGACAAGCATATGAACATAAAATTAAAAACTTAAATCAAAAAACTACTCTATGCATTAAAAGGAAAAATGTTATAAAATTCTGTACAAGAAAGTTTGGGAGCTATTGTGTGAAAAGTCTGAAATCCTGAGTGGAGTGAAGTTGTACTGCTGAAGACAAACACATTTCTTAGATTGTTCTATTAGGAGGAGAAAATCAATGATGGATATACTATTTCTATCTAAAATTATGGCTGTACCTTACCTTGAATAGTGTAAAATATTGGTATAACACAACTTTGCTGTGTATGCCACTGACTTTGAGAGCACTGAATGGTAAACAAACCCCAGAAGACTAAGCTCAGTTTTTGATGTTCTATACAGGAAAAAAGTTTAAATTATACTTTATCCTAATTTAAAAATGAAAAATTTAACTGGAATTTACTGATGTTTTACATTTATAGCAGTAGTTAGTGAATATAAAACTCAGTGATATTGCTGAAATATAATTATACAAAAATACTGCAATTTATAAAATGCTGAAGTAATGGAAGCAAGCAAGAGGTAATGAAAATAGGTTCAGGCAGATGATAGAAAGCATAATGTTACAGTGAGGATAGCTGCTGAAAGAACCCAAAATAATGAGAATACAAGAGCACAGTTTCTGGTAGTAAAGACAGCTTCAGATCTTACTTACCTTTACTGGGGAGCAGAAACCAGTTGAGCAGCTGGTCTATAAAATAAAATTATGTGAGATAAAAATATTTCCTTTTTTCCTAAAGCCTTTTCTTCAGCGACCAAATGGGGGTGGAAATTTGCAAGGGACATGGGCATTAATGAACAGAGAAGTTGAGGAATGTGGTAAACCCAGTCTACAAGTTTCAGAATGAAATACTGGAAAGGCAGAGAGGGCTAAAAGCAAAGTGAAAGGAAAAGAATACAGTGGTTGTGAGCATCAGAAAAGATTTTGTTTAGTATTTTTTTCATAGGAGTAACAAATTTAAGTGGTTTATCTGCAAACATTGATTTTATGGGTCTCCCCTTATAACAATAACTGCATCTTTAAAAAATGATACATTAACTTATCTTCATAATGTGACTTTGATTTGGAAATTTTGCTCACACAGGAGAGGAAAATATTGCTTATATTTGCATAGGGAGTCTGAGTCAGAGCAGGAAGCTGTAATCTCACTGCTGAACAGTCTTTTGAGTTTCCTCATAATTAATTTCTAGGACAGTTTTCTTCTGGTTTTTGTTTGAGTTTTAACCTTCAAGCAGGTCTGAATACAGAAAGTGGTGGAAATGCTCACAGAGACTGGGTTTATGGAAATAGTGTTTTCAGTGTGGAACTAGGAAACTGAATAGGCACCCAGCCACTTTTCCTTCCCAGACTGCATAAAAAAACCCAGAAAGCTTATTGAGGAAACTTGACTCATATGAGAGGAAAGAAGCTTAAATTGCATGATAATTTAGGTTATTTTGTTTGAACTGGGGACCCGAGGCAGTCAACGTAATCCTTGTAGGATGTGTGAAACTCTCCCAGAAGTCTTGCATTTTTTGAGGTTTCCTGCTCACAGAGCTATTCACCCTAAACTGGCTCAGTCTTGCAGGCAACCAGAAGGCATAAGATGTTGCTGTGTGGCAGCTGAGGTGTAGATAGAACTGAAACTGCATAATCTGACCTGTTAACTGAACTGAGAGAACAAAAAAGAAAGCAGCCTGTAAATTCCCCATTGGCTGTGAGATGATTTAGTTTCATGCACGTGGATCTGGGTGAGTTGGTGCTGTTTATGAATCAGACCTGTGAACATCAAGAAGCCAGACAGTATTTAACTGTGATGGCAGGATGAGATTTCAGTTGCATATATGGCTTGAATTTTGCTAGTTTCATTTTCTTATAATTAATGAGTGTTCCCATATGAAAACTGCAGTTGCATAACCCTGAGATCTAATTAGAAAAGACCAATATTATGAAATGTTTGACTCTTAAAATCTGTCAGTAAATACGATTTTAAAAGGAGATATGGGGTGCTCAGTTTATTTAGTGCCTGGGGGTTGACATCTATTTTGACAGCAGAATAGGTTGGTTTTGTGTTTTGGTTTTTTTTTTTGGAAAGTACATAGCTAGATGTAGGATATAAGGAAATAATGTTACCAAATAATCATTGTTTAGGCTGAATGATAAATATTGTAAGTAGTATAAATAAAACTACTTCTTTTCAATGTTTGGTCAGATCAATATCTTTTCTTAAAAACTTTTCTTAGCTTTCTTAAAACTTTCCCTAGGTGGAATTCTGACTTCTAGCTAAAGAAAATTATTTGCTTTATCATTTAACCTTTTTGATTTTTTTGCTTACTCCTCTAACCTTAATACAGTTTCAGTTTACCAGGGACAAGGGGCTGGAAGAAAGTGAGTTTCCAATCAACTACTCAAACAACATAGAGAAAAAAGTGCTTTATATAGATGAGGAATCCTTCTTTCTAAAATGATAAAACCTTCTAGCTAAAGCTTGATGGCCTACAAGATAAAAACATTAATTTATATATATATATTTATATTAAAACTGAAGTTTAGTATAATTGAAAAAAAATCTCAGTACTTTTGAAATGTTTTTAAATGCCTGAAAAGTTAAAAATTGACATATGTGTAAACAGTTAAAAATGCAAGAAAATCAGAAGTAGCTGCAGCAATGACAAAGATGAGAACCGATGAAGAACAGCATTTCAGTTCCCTGCACAAATCAATATGCCCATATTTCTGAGTGTGTAATTAAAAAATACATCATGTTCTAAAGTGAACGTTTACTGAAACTGTTGAGAGGATTACCAAAGTAGCTGGACTCTCTCAGAATGTGATGGTGATGATCAGTGCAGGGGTTTTACTGGCAGGTGTTCCTTATTAGCAGAGCTGTAAGGCTGCATTTTCTAGAAATCTATCAAAAAAGAAATTTTACATGTTGAGCTTTGCAAGAAGATATGAATACTGCACTAGGTTAGTAACAGAGCTGTGCAAAAAATGTGATGCCAAATTAAGCTCTGCAGAGTTTGCAAGGTTTCCACTAAACTAAAATATTCTGTGCCATGCTTTTAGCAGAAAACCTTTATTGGGAATTTTTGTTTAAGTTGGGTGCATTAACTTTAGTAATCTTCCTTAACAGGCTGCTGATTTTAACTG